>CM052803.1:24940848-24983196 GCA_028533885.1 Nasua narica | reverse complement strand
GGACAATGAAACAATGAATTGCAAACAGTGTTTTAAACTCATTGGAGTTTTGTTTTTATAAATATAAATATTGAGTCTTCCTCCATCATATCTTGCCCTTCAAATGTTCCCAGGGAAAGGATGTAGGAGAAAAGAATGCTCTTGATTTTTATAGATGGGAAAACGGAATCTTATAAAGGCAGAGTGACTGACTTAAGGAAGACCCAAAAATAGAAGTATTGCCCCAGGGAGTGTCTTTAACGTCCTCACTTCTTGTTTTTTTCATTCGATTACAGAGTCTCGTTAATAACCCTTCTGTTCTCATTCTCAGAGAATTATTGAGTAATTTTTTAATAACTCAATAATTAAAATTGAATAATTAAAATTAAAACTCAATAAGTGATTTTAATAACTCAAACCCAGCACGCTTTTAGTGAGTAGCTACTTTGCTCCGGAAGGAGATTCAAAGGCCTGGACTGGCTGAGGGAACCTCAATTTTTTAGTTCCAGCCCAAGGAATGGAGCCACAGTAGGAGTGTAGGGAGGAGGCAGGTTATGCTCTTTGTCTCCATGTCTTTATTGGTTTAAGAGCACCTCTGAGGTCTTGATCCTCATAAAGGGCATAGAACAAAGCCTGGCATCAGTAAAAGGTCCATAAATCCTACTATTCGTTTGCCCGACAAATCTTTGCTAAGTGCACACGGCGTATCATGCATCGTTTTAGGCACTGGGCATCCAGCAGCGATCAAAACAAAATCCCCGCCCTCGTGGGGCTTCTAGTCCGATAGGGAGGCAGGTAATAAACACATAAATGGCTAGGAACACTCTTAAGTAATTTGGTTAGCTTTTCTTAATCAGTGGCATTTTATAGATGATGATATTTTCCATTTGACTTTATTGGCAGAGAATGTGAACACTTATTAGGTCATTGATTTTAAATTTCTACATGACTTGGCTTCTAAAGATCCCAATTTTATGGTCAATGTCTCATTCCCGATCACTCATTGGAAAGCAAGCGCCCAGGAGACAATCGTTCTGCTATAGTCCGGAACTCAACCAATGTGGGTTTCAGACACTAAACGGTAGAAACTCAGGGTTCACTTAAATTAGGGCTTGCAAACTCAAATGTTTGCCGGGGTCCGGTGAGTCACATAAAAAAAGGCAGCTGGCCGGACCTGGGACTGGAAGGTCACTGTCACATGGGGTAGTACGACCAGATTTTGGGGTATTTTTCAAGACCGGAACAATCCAGAATTTTCGTATAAGATGGGGGCAACAAATTCACTTTTAAGATGAAATGGACCAAGTGTGGATGGAACTAAACTCCTCTGTAGGCCCAGTTCAGCCCCAGAACCACCCGTGTGCGAAGACCCTTGGTTTATATCTTGGGCGCAACTTTCAACGTTGTCCGAAACCGTCGTGCCTTTGGAAGACACTGCCGTTTTCTTCCTATGGTCTGTCTCCTCTCCTTGGCCTCATCTGTGACGACAGGCCTTGCGAGCAGCTTTTGCACGTGGAACCGTGGCTCTGGAGAGCCTCGTTTGCTCGGGTGCTGGATCTGCCCCATTGCTCTGAATTGTAACAGGCTTTTCGGGGCTTTGGGCTCTGGCCTTCACCAAATGGAACTCAGAGGGGAGGAGTTTGCATTTTAGGTGCCTTGTATTTCAAAGAAGCCCTTCAAGTAAACTCGCAAATCTCCCCTGCCTTCTAGGGTCGAGGTTCTGAAAGTTGAGAGTGCTTCGGGGAGCACCTGGAGGGCCTGAGAGCGCAGGTTTCTGGGTCCCCCGTCCCCTCCAGATTTGGGTTCAGAAGGTCTAGGATAGGACCCAAGAAACTCGCATTTCTTGGTGATGTCCATGGTGATGGCCATGCTGCTGGTCCAGGACTACACTCCAAGAACCACTGCTTTAAGGAATTGGCAAATGGGTTCCTTCCTTTCTCCCTCCCTCCCTTCCTTATTTTATTTTATTTATTTGAGAGAGAGAACACGAGCAGGGGGAGGGACAGAGGGAGAGGGAGAAGCAGAGAGCCCAATGTGGGGCTCGATCCCAGGACCCTGAGATCCTGCCCTGAGCCGAAGGCAGACGCTTAACGACTGAGCCACCCAGGCGCCCCGGCAAACAGGTTTCTAAAAAGTTAGGAATGGATGCTCTTAAAATACGGATTGCTCGCCATGATGTTTAGAAGCTCCGGGTCTGGTGGAAATCAAATCAGGATTCCAACCGTGACCCTGCATTACCGGCTCTGTGGCCTTGGGCAAGACGCTTGCCTTCTCTGAATCTCAGTCTCCCCGCCCCTCCGATCCCACTGGAAGCGGAGAGTAATAACTGCAGCCTTCCTTCTCAAACAGGGGTGTGTAGGGGGAGACGCCAGTGACCCCAGGCGTGCAGGCGCTCAAGACCCCGGATGCAGGCACGAGAGACTCCTGCGGAGGCTGTAGGCCCTCGGGGGCTTGGGTTCCCGTCTGTTCCTGTGTTTCGATGTGTATCATCTGCTGGGAGGCTTTTGAGGTGAAAGACCTCCGAATTTGAGATCGTGAAGTTCTTTTTCATGACAAATGACTCTTTACTGAGAAAACAAAACAAAACACACACACTGTGACTTTCTCAGTCTCCAAGAACCCCTTCCAACCTGAGAAATGGGTTCACTTACGGAAGCAGGCAAAGCTCTCAAAATAACGGCTGCTCGTAGATGTTCTGAACAGATCGCGCTCCTGCTCATGTGGGCTGGGGGGTTGGTTGAAATACGCTCTTCAAAAAAAGGATTATTGACTCGAAAAATAATTCAGCATCAAGGGAGAGCTTCATTGGACCGAAGCAATCAGCAGATGTTAAAATCACAGAGAGACCACGGGGCCTCTTCAAAATGGCTAAGATCTGACCCACTGAGCTCGTCTCGAAGCTTCTCCTCTAGTACGGTGGACAGAAACTCTCCCATAATCAGCTCTTGATTTCTTTCTTGATGGTAAACAGACATGTCTTTTCCCTGTTGGCTCAGCCCACATCCATGCGGGGCAAAACTAGGAAGAACGTTTTCTCTTACATTTCCGGGCTCTTTTGAAATTTCAAACCCAAAGGCTGGGCTGGGTCGGCGGTTGAGTGCTGCAAAGGGGAACAGGAGAGACGAAGGTAGCGACCTCGGGCCATGAGATCAGTTGAATGTCCCACTGCCTACTCCTTAGTCCCAGGATCTCCCCAATCTAGTCTGTGACTGAACCAGCCCACTGATTTCAAGTGTTCTGTGTGCCTAATATGGGCCACGTAGAAAAAAAAAATCTATAGCTAGATGGATTGTAAGTTTGCTACTATCCCTTAATTCTCACCTGTGGAGTGGGTAATTTAACTGCAGCAAAGGGGGAAAGAATGTGACATGATCCCTGCTTTGCATTCTGCCACCAATGATTCCACATCGACGTGTCGGCTACTGCTTCAATCAAAGGTTAGTGGTATGACATTATATGTTCGGAGTGAGCCCAAGCCTATCCCAGGGTCTGGATGGAAGTTGAGGTGGAAAGAACTGACCTGGAATCCTGAATTCCTGGCATGTTGCAGCCAGAAGAATGTTTAAAGACTATCGGGTCCAACTTCCTTATTTAGAGACGGAAACTGAGGTCCAAAAATGGGGAAGGGCGTGTCTCATTGCACTTGGGTTTTGGTGAAAGGGTCATAGAACTAAAAGTTCAAGCTGGGAGGGCTTCGAGGTCCTGCAGCCAATCCTCCCATCCGGTGGGTACCCACCAGCTGCCGGAATTCCCCTCTGCTGCTGGAATGCTTCCTCTGATGGGATACTCTCTGTTATCAGGGCATCTCATTTCTTTTTCCAAAGCTGGAAGCATTGGAAAATCACTATTTCATTTGTCTTCCTGTGGTTTCCCCGTTCCCGTGTGTTCTAGGGGACACATGAATAAATCTCCATCTTTCTTTTAATTGCCAGTCTGGTAGATATTCGAGGCCATCTATTATATTTTCTATAAATCTCTTTTCTTGCCCTAGGACAAATGTCCCTTATGCCTCCTGAGATTCACTATCCGTTTCTCTCACCACCCAGTTCCTCTGCTCCCATTGATCTGCATCCCTCTTGAAAGTATAGTGCCTCCAACTGAATGCAACCTTCGTGTGGCCTAATTAACATGATTGTGTCCTTTGTTCTAAAGACTTCACATCTATTAATTCATCCCAAGGTTACATTGACTGCTTTCCAGAAAAAAATTATTTAGGGTTCTTTGGTTGTAAGTGAGGAAAATTCAATTCTAAGCAGCTTAAATAAAAATGGGAGCTTAATGATTCATATGAACACAGAATCAAGAGTTGGACTTCAGGTATGGATAGATCCAGGGGCTCAGGCAATGTTCGCCTGAGATAGGTATCTCCATAAGTACTGTTCGGTTTTTCCAATGTTTGGCTCCATTGCCAGGCAAGATAAATGTTTGGCTCCATTGCCAGCCACACTGTCCTTGTCCCTTGGCGCAGCTGTAACAATATACCACAGACCAGGGAGTTTTAGCAACAACAGAAAGTCATTTCTCCCAATCTGGAGGTGGGAAGTCTGGCATCAGAGTGTCCGCATGGTTGGGCAAGCACTGTTTTCCAGGTTGCAGACTTCTCACTGTGTCCTCACGTGGTTGAAGGGAACTCTCAAGAGCTTCTTTTATAGGGAACTAATCCTGTTCCTGAAGCCAACACCCACATTTCTTAAGTACTTCCTAAAGGCCCGACCCCCTAATACCACCATCGGTGAGCGTTAGGATTCTAATGGACGAATTTTCGGAGAACACGTTCAGACCACAGCATATGCCAAATCTAAAGTTCCCGATACACGGGAATAAAAGAGAGCGGGCTCTGGATTCATTTGATCGGACCGTGGTAACAAAGCAGCACTCTGAGTGCCTCAAATATCACAAACCGATGGTTTCACGGTTCCGGAGACGAGAAGTCTGAGATCAAAATGCTGCCGGGATGGGGTCTGGAGAAAAGTTTTTACTCTACCTTTCTAGGTTCTTTTGGCTCATCTAGTCATTAAATTGACATGAACAGATTAACAGGGAAAAAAAAGCCACCCTAATTTATGGGATTCCCCAGAAGAATAGGAGTGCTTTAGGCCTCACTGAGGCTCATATTGCTCTCCTGAGCTAAGGAGAAGGGGGTAGGGGTCTGGGGCTTCAAAGAGGAGGACAATTGACAACTGTGTGGTAGACAATGTCTGCTATGCCACGAAGAGACCACGGGACACAGAGAGGTATTCGGGGTCCGGGCCTTGCCAGGCTTCCCATACTTAGCCCGTATTCTCTGCACTTATCTCTGGTGATAGTGTCCTTCTGGACCAGGCCCTTTAGTAAAATCTTTCGAGGAATTAATGGGGGGTGAGGGGGTGAAGTTACCTTGTGGAGTTGGGGCTTCAACCTACGAATTTGGTGGCGGGGGTGTAGGGAGGACACGGTTCTGCCCTCAGCGGCCTCTTCCATGGCAATATGACCAAGGACTCTCAGGGCTGCAATTCACGGATTTCTAATGCAACACACACACCCAGCCCTGAACCGATTCAGCCCTGCGATGCCGGGATGGAGACGAGTCTTTCCCTAGAGCCAGCGGTGAAGCCAGCACAACCCAAACCACGGGGACCGAGAGCCGGGGAGGGGAGGCACCCGAGGACAACGAAGGTGCCCTTAGAAGAAGCATGAATGGACGCCGGGCAGGCCAAACCAGTGGACCGTGACCACACGTGGGAACCGGAGCAAGCCAGAAGCCACCGCCCAGGGCCTGGGCCTTGGCCACAGCTGAGGCTGCAGAAATAGGCAACTTAAGGGACGGGCTTGACTCGATCCCATCAGAAAGAAGTGGCTTGTGTGTGTCTGAGTCAGAGAGGGCAGCGGGGCCGCCCAGACGGGTTTTGGTTCTTAGAAGTCCTCCTGCTAAGCCGAGCTGGCTCGCGGTAGTTTTGTGTTTTGCATTCGTTTCTTTTCATAGGGAAAGATTAAAACAATAGCTTCCGGAGATCATCCCGCATATTATTGATTAAAATCCCTGCCCGAAGACCTTCCATCTCGCTTTTCAGCCTGGCGTGATTTACTTTTCTTTTTACTCCCTGTAACATATGATTAATGCTGATCTCCGGAGTCCCGGTGAGATGAAGCTTCGTGTCAGGTACGATTTGCCAGCTTGGAAGTATAGATTATTTTATGTTTCTCGAACTTTGTGGCCAAGGGAACACAGCTCTTGATTGTTAAATCCATCCACACTTTCCCCTGGGCTATGAAATGCCAGAAACATTAAATAGCCCACTTAATGCATAACCTCATTCTGTATGCTTGACTATTTTGTTTTTAATTTTTCTTCCCTTTCCCGGCTGTTCACATGAAATGGGATCAAAGAAAAAAAATTATCCTCCCTGGATTTTGTTAAAATATTAATAGGTTAGGGTTGACTGGCTAAATTGAATATCTTTGCTGATCTCACTTGCATGTTTAACTTGTGCTTAGGAAAATATGTTTCCTAGGTGATAACCTTTTATGTACCAGCCCGACTTCATTGAAATGCATAGAGATAAAAATATGTCCCGCTAAGCAGCTATGCTATTCTTGTGTGGCTCTGTGATTATTCAGATGGTAATTGACCCCCACCTGTAGACAGCTCCTGTTCTGTAGTCAATCATTTCATTTGATGTTAAAATATGTGAAAGTACAATTATATAATTTACATTACAAATCATGCTGAATGCCAGGGGTCCCTGAACCACTGACAAATGCAAAGGAACTAGGGGTTGGGGGAGAGAACCCCGGTCAATAAATGAAGTGAATTACACCGGGCGAAGGGTTCAACTTTTCTTATTTGTGACTACAACAAGAGCTTTTGTGCATGTGTCAGTGAAAGAGCAGCTATGGCCTTCTCTCTGCCCCGTAAATGGCAGCCTTTTAGAAGCCTTTCTAAGGATGTCTCCCCCTCTTCTTTGGGCAAAGAATCGCTTCTCCCATTAGGTAAAGAAGTGATATGGGCTTGTCCAGGCCCCGAGGGAAAGTGGATTTATTAAGAGGAAGAAGGGGTCAGGTCTGGGAGGTTAACGTGGCTCCTTGGTGCGTAACCCAGCCCAGGCATGAGGGGCAGACTGGTCAGTGAGGCTTGCATGCTTCCAAAGCCCGGATCCTGGCCATCAAACTTGACCCTTGCATTAATCTCATTGCACTAGCCCTGCCATTATTTATCTCATATTTAATAGGTGCCCAGCTCCGGGTTAATATTTCAGATACATTATCTCAGGAACCCTCACAACACAGCCCCCTGGAGTGCTGTCTGTCGGGGTGCCCTTTCCCAGTGAAGAGAATGGGCACCGTGTTTACATAGCTTGCCCAGGCCCATTGAGTTAGCAGGTACAAGAGCAGGTGGAGGCCGAGCCGGGCTCGGTGACCACCTGACTTTTCCGGATCAGGCATCAGATGCCTCCAGTGACCACGCAGGACTGGGAAGGGGCATGGGACAGGGTCTCTAACTCAGTGCGGCTTAGGCGAGAGCAGGCGCGGCCAAGTGGTAGTGGGGAGCCTTGGCGAGGGTCATCCAAGGAGGGAACTCACCAGCCACAGAGTTTCCAGTGGACACGGACTTATCCACTGGTGGGAAGGGGAGGGCCGCCGCCAGTCCTGCTCCAAGGCTACGAGAACTCTCGTAGGCCGGGGGACAGGACATGGCTGTTTCTCCTGTGGGTACGTAATACTTGCGGCCTCAATGCCCTCCCCCCCCCCCCAAACCAAACTCTTGCTGTGTCTTCTGCCACATTCCAGAGCGGCCAGGCTCTGCAGTCTCCGGGAAGGGTAGGGGGAAGGCTCTGGCTTCCAGAGTGGGTGCCATACTAGTCCAGACCCATAAAAGAAAAAGCCTCACTCCCCCGTCCCCCAAAGTGATTTTGGGCTCCTAGAGCTGGGCTGGTTTCTGATGTGGACACCTGATCCTTGAGATGTGCTGGGAATCCTGCCCCATTGGCTGAGAACCACAGGTTTGCTTCCAGCGACCCCCGCCCCACCCCCCGCAAAGATTGCATTTCCGAGCCCATCACCTGGAGCAAGTGCCCATCATCAGACAGCGACCTTCATGATTTTTATATCCCGTCCTCCTATACTCTTCATCACTGAGAAGAATTGTGAAAAGCACAGAGTCTGCGAACGCTTGGGTTCGAGTCCCCGCTCCGCCATGAGCGGAGCCCTATGAGATCTAGGGTAAGTTAACCTCTGTCTGCCTCGGTTTCCTCGTTTGCAGTGTCGTGAACACTAGTCCCTGCCTTACACGGTTGCAAGAATTAAGACTTAAAATGCCAAGCATTTGGAACAATGCCTGGTAAATAGGAAGAGTACATGGGAAGCATTAAACAAATTAGCCTTTTTTTCTTAAATAAGGATTGTCCTTTTTACTCAATTGTATAGGCAACCTAAATTTATTTACTTTTTTTTTTTTTTTTTAAAGTAGGCTCCACGCCCAGAATGGAGCCCAACACGGGCTCGAAATCAAGACGCTGGCTGGAATCAAGACCTGAGCTGAGATTAAGAGTCGAATGCAAAACCCACCGAGCCACCCAAGTGTCCCTTATTTCTTATCATCTTAAAAAAAAACAACCCATTTAACTGCTAAATATTGTTTTAAATTCTGTCCGCAGATTCCCAGTGGACTGGGCATTGCACTCTGGGGAGCTCCCCCTGCAAAAAAGAGTCAAGTTCAAACCCCTTGGCCTGGCCTTCAAAATCCCCCCCAAATTGTCCCGGACTCACCTTTGCCCTTTGTCTCCCACTGACAACTCACCGCGTACCTTGTGCTCTGTTGATTGATGTACCTAAAAAACGCAAAGTTGTTTCACTCTCCCGTCCAGAGGCAGTAGAGATTAGCGGTTAAGTGCCCAGGTCTAGGGTCCAAGGACACGGGTTTCAACTCCAGCTCTGTGCCGTCTTGACTGAGTGACATCGTTCCTCACCACCACTACTGTAAAATGGGGACAGTAATAGAATCTACCTCATTAGAAAGATTAAAAGCATTAAATGAGCTAATTCGTGGAAGTACTTAGTTCAGGGTTTGGCCAAAGTGAGCACTCCCTATGTGTGAACTAAGCCAGTCTTTGGTATTTTGGTCACATTTATAGGTTAAATAAAAGCCCTTAAGCCTGCGTAATGGCCCAAAGAATGAAGCAGCGACTTCCCTGCCCAGGCTCTGGGAGAGCTCTTTGAGGGGCTCCAAAGCCCTTTCTCCCCCGCTGGAGACGGCTCAGCGGAGAGCCAGAGATTCGGGAAGCTAGCTGATCTGGGAATGAGTCGGCCATTCCTCCTTTCAATCAGAAATCCCGGCAACAGAAATCGCCCCTCCGTGAATGAGCCAGACGCTCTGGCCAGGGAAAATTTCCCAGGCACTTTCCGGAGACTCATTTTGAAAGTGAATTGAGACATTATCTTTAATTAAAGTGGCAATCTGCCCCCCATGAGTTTCCCATCCCTAGATGCCCAAATGATGGCCTCTGTTTTGTCCCCTCCCTGCCTTCTCTACCTCCTTTTAATTTCAAGCCCATCAGCAGGCCAGTTTACTAAATTGGTTTTAATGGAAATTTAGCCAACATGAATAATAATGAAATGTAAAATTATTCCTTAGCTAATGAACAGCCAGCGGCTTTGGGGTTAATCGGTTGCTTCTGGTGTCAGCTTATTTATATTGAAATAGAATTGTAATAGGATTCCAAACTAAAACTGTTTCATCTTCTAGATCATCGCTTACCTTAGGGTTTATTCTTTATCATTGGCCATTGTTCAATAATCGCTCCCACTCTGGACCTACTCGTGAATTAATTAATTACCTAACTAAACTTGAGTGGTTTTCTTTAAGAGACAGAAAACTTATCCTGTGCTTGTACTCCAAAACTCACCATAGGCACGGAATTAGCTTCTTCGCTGATCTCAACATCAACTGGTCATCTTGATCAGTGGGAAACCAAGGGGCTCTCACGGCCTTCGGCTGTCCCCACAGATCCCCTCAGTTGCCTCCTGACAGAGGACTAAAGGATAAACAGCAGAGGGACCGTCCACTTCTAGAAACTCCTTTTCCTTCCCTAGGATTCAGGGTCCCCCATTTCAAAAAAGGCATAGGGTTAGATCACTAGAGCAATGCTTTTTAGATCCGTGGAGGTTGTTCAGGAGTTATTGCTGGAGGACATTGGTGGACCAGGGATCTGTTACTCATTTGGGGGAGAACTGATCATCCAAGCAGTTCATTCTTTTACAAATAGGTTTTCTGACTTGAATTTTTGTTTGGGGGAAAAAAAAAAGCAAGAGGTGAGGGTTACACTATTTAAAAAAAAAAATGTTTAGACTATGGTCCAGGTTCGTAGTTCCCAAATTTGGCTACATCAAAATCACAAAGGCAATAATTTCTTGGATATAACACCAAGAGCACAGGCAGCAGCAGAAAAAAAAATAATAAATTGGACTATCAAACTTAACAGCTTCTTTGCATCAGAAGACACTATCACCAGGCATCCACCCCTCAGAATGGGACTGCAATCGTACGTCTAATAAAGGATTAATATCCGGAAGTTATAAAGAATTCCCACAACTCAAAACAGAGAGCCAAGTAACCGATTCAAAAATGTGCAAAGGACTTGAATAGCTATTTCTAGGAAAAAGATATGCAAACCCCAAAGAAGCGCATGGAAAGATGTTCCACACCCCTCCTCATGGGAAAGTGCAAATTAAACCCACAATGAGATCCTACTTCATACCTACCCACATACCTCAAAGGATGATGATAAAGACTGAATGACAAAATACATGGAAAGCATTCAGCGCAGGGAAACATTAAATCAATTATTAAGATGTCAGTGAGTTCACCTGGCAAACATCGAGCACCTGCTGTATGCCAATAGGATGCTCCGTGCTAATGCACCAGGTTAGAGGGACCATGTCTACCAGGGAGCTTGCAAGAGGCCGGGCGGGGGGGTGGGGGGGGTGGAGGCAGAAGGTAAAATGACATTCAAAGATGAAAATGTTTAAAAGCAGGTTCGTATCTGATGACAGGCATTTATATTGGGTTGTTCTTAATTTTTATTCATTTAGAAAGATCAAGATAGTGAAGGGGGGAAAAAAAAAACCATCCGAACGACCCTATTTCTTAGTTTTTAAGACCTTGTCTAATTCCTAAAACACCTGGAAGTGAATTGAGTCTTGGCCACCTGGATTAGGCCTGCTTCTGTTACACTCATCTGGAATTTGCCAGAAGGCCAAACCAAGGCTCTTTTCCTAGGCCCTCAGGGCAAGGAGGAATTAGGTTGGACTATCCCAGTGGGAGTAATCCTCTTCCAAGCTGCCAAGGGTTACCAGCTCTAAGGTCAGGACTCAAAGGGGTGCCTGGAGTCTGGTTCACCCATTTCATTCCGTGGCTAGGGAAAGTGTGGCCCAGAATTATCTCGCGATATTCTAACTGTCTGCTCAGCGGTCTTTGTACCATACTCTGCTGAGCACCTCTGCCCCCACGGGGGCCTCCCTCTGCCTCCCCTGTTCTCGGCTGACCTCCCCTCCAGTCCTTGTGAAGACTTCCTTTTCCTTAATCCTGTTCCTTGCAACCGTTATAAATGATTAAGGAACACACTTTGGGTGATAAAGACCAACTGTATTTAACACGTCCTGAAGTGGGCAGCCTCCACTCCCAAGAGTCGAGGGAACCGCCGAATGGGGCGGAAAGCCGGAAGCGTATCTAAGATAAGGAGTAAGGAACCAGGAAGAGAAGGCAGAAGATGAACAGGGAACAAAGAAAGTTAAGTATAGAGCCCGGAGTTGGTTTGTCGTCTGGGGCATGGCTGACTGGTTCTCCCGGGTTTCACGTCAAGTGGGACATTTACAGTGGACGTGAAAGTTATCTAAGTCTAGGTCTGCTGCCGTGGTATGTGGGCAGAAGCAACTCCTCCTTGGGCCTGGGGGTTTCCTTCCCCATAGTTGTTTGCTCATTCTCAGTCACAGGGAAGGGTCAATTATGCCCTCAGTAGGGATATCGTAGATTGGCTGGAAGGACTTTCTCAGGCTGGGACCTGGGATTTCTTCAAGCAGCCCCACACAGGCAGCCCCTGCCCTCTCCCACAATGCACTGCAGCATGGCCGGCCCTCAGTCTGGTAACAGCTGGGGAATGGAAGGGCCCAGAGATTCCTGAGTTTGCTGAGATTGCTGAGTTGCTGAGATTGCTGACCGAACTTACCAGACACTAGGGTTGTGTACCAGGCTTTTCACAAAGGGTGGGATTCCCAAGCCCTTTCCTTGGAAACTCTGTTTCGGTAGATGCCATGATTCAGACAGCAGAGTCTCTACGCTGACTCAGGACCTGGGTGCTTTTAGACGTTGTCTAGCTACATCAATATATCCTGCCTTTCCTATCCTCCTAAAATAAGAAAATTGAGCCCCAAAGGTAAGAAAGAAGTAATATTTTCAAGTGCATAAAAATTGTTCTAGGACCCACTACCTTTTTTTTTTTTTTAAAAAAAAAAGCATGTATTCTTTGGCTCGAAACGGAGGAAGACCGTAGCAGGGTAATCATTTCTTTGTTGCCTACAACCTTGACAGTTGGATGGCTCTTTCTCTTGTCTCTCCTTTGGGACAAGCGTTGTCATTTTCCTTTGGCAAGGACTCCCTAGTCACCCCACCCGGAGTCCTCTTTTCAACCTTCCCCCTCCCCCATGTCAGCTCACGGGGAGGAGGAACAACGTGCCTGGGAACAAATCTCTCCTAAAATTATAAAAGAAAAACATCATCTCTAAATATACCATCCATGATAGGCCTTCTAATTTTGCTCTATTCTTGTACGGCTTGATCTGCAGGAACTCTTGGTGTGCTAAGCTTTGCTGAAATTAGACTGCAGATATTAAAAGCAATTAATGTTCTTCTCTCTAGTTTTATTTATTTATTTCCAAGTTTCACAAAGCAATTACTTAAGAGGCCTTCAGAAGAAATCCCGAGAATCATTTTCAATCAGCAGAATGAAAATGTCGTCGCCTTTTGTGAGTTGGCAAATAAACGACGTGTAGAAATAACTCCCTTATATGCCGCTGTGTACTATTCATTAAGGGCTAATTGCTGTGGTCTCTAAATGAAATATGGCAAACTGTGCCACTTCCGTGCCGGTTTGTTTAAAATCTGCAAAGCTTTATTATTAACACTATTTAATTATGAGAATGTCAGCCATGGAGAATTCCAAACCCACACTTTCCCTTCATCATTAGCAACGGGGCAAAAATGAAACACTTTCAACAATGAAGGGTTCATATTTCAAGCTTATACAGTAGCTGCTAAAAGGCTATACTCAGAAAATCAATTTTATTAAAGTCCTCCGAGCACTAAAGGGACTTGCATGCAACTAAGCAATTTTAAAAACATGTCCAGGAGCCGCGACTTTTTGATTCATGTTTTTAGCGGGATTATTTTGGATTATTTTCAATATTGTCTCCTCACAGTGGGGTCAGGAGTGATTTGGGGCAGGGGCAAGCGAGGAAAAAGGGACATGTCCTCACAATTTCTCTCTGCCTCAATTTCCATCAGACACGGGGATATCTGGAACAGGCGATCCGGAAGAGAGAGGACGTACAAGATGGGGACTAGGGAAGGAAGGGCAGGGAGGGAAGGGGGACAACATCTTTCCAACTTCCTTTTAGTTTCTTTTCTTTTTTTTTTTTCATTTTAAACTCAGGATGACAATAGCTCACCATGGATCTCAGCCATAGCTTTACCAGCTCTGGCTTCGAAGCACCCCCTCCCCCAAGACCTCCCCAGCTAGGCAAGTTCGGCTAACCCTTCCGGAATCATGTGTTGTTCAAATTACTTCCTTGGCAATTCATTTGCTGCCTTCCTAGAGTCCTCACCACCCAGGCTTTAATCTCTGAACTCTCCTCTTGGCGATTTGTGTGTCTTGTCTCCTCAGAAAGGTCTTAGGTGTTGGAAGGGCAGACACCACGGATCCATCACTTGGAACCAAGAAGTCAACCAACTCTTTCCCTGAACAAGCACTTTCATCTTTAATTACTATTTGTCTAGTTGCTTGTGTCTCTTCTCCCCAACCTTTTTTTTGGGCAAAACCTTTGGTAAGATGTGTCTTATGGGACCAGAGTCTTCGGAGGAGTGCTTGGCACACAGCAGGTGCTCAACTTATGTAGGCTGAGTCCATTGGTGTGTTCTTAATCAATGCCTCCATCTCCCACATATCTCCCATGTATCTCCCACATAGCGTGGCTCCCATGTAGCGTGGCCAGGGGCTTTTGTTTTAGTAAGTACACAGTGATTTCTTTCTGTATTATTATTTGAGTATTTTACTATCATGTAGTATGTTAGTAGGATTGTTTTCAGACCAATCGGCAAGGCAACACGGGAACCCCAATCAGACAGCCTGGGTCTGAATCCTGGAACTGCCTATTTGCAGCCAGCGTATCTCCCCGAGAGGGATTATTGACGACTCTAAGGCAAGACCTGGGCTTTCTGCTTCCCAGTTTCCCTCTTGGTTTCGTACAGGGGTAAAGAACCAGGGTTTCACCGTCACATGGGTCTTCATTTGAAGAGGGATTGCTGGTTAACTCATTTAATCCTCGTAACAAACAACTATGACATTATTATTTCCACTCTTCTTATAGGTGAGGACACCGAAACTCAGAGAGGGAAGGCGATTCGCCCAGGGTCCTATAGCGAGTAAGTGGCAGAGCTGTGATTCAAACTCAGGCAGTCTAGCTCTTTACTGCTCTCAAGCTGCTTGTTCCGAGGTGAGCTGCTCCCCCTTTCTCAAGATGAGTGAATAGTTTTCTCCTCACGCTCCTTGGATCCCGGAAGGCCTCAGGGACAGAGGAGAGGGGTGGAAAGGGATTTCAGCAGGAAGGATGGGGGAAGGTCAAAGGGAGCAGAGCTCTATTTTAATAAAAACAGAAAAATATTTTAAGTTCTCAAACCATGAACATTTTCATACACAGCTCCCTTCCTTGTGGGGCTATTTACAAAGATCCTCCCCAGTCCAAAGGTCAGATAAAAATCTCCTTATCACCTGGTCTACTTCTTGCTTTGTTTTAGTTTTACGTTTATGTCTTTAATTGGACTGGAATTTATTTGAGCACAGGAAGTGAGGTGAGGCTCTAACCGTGGATTTTCTAAATAGTTAATCAATTTCCTCGGCACAATTTCATTAAATCATTATTAATTTCCTAACTTATTGGAAATACCTCCTTTCTCAAACGAACGAATATGTAAATTTGAGTTTGCTTCTGAACTTTCTCTTCCTCTGTGGATGTCTGTCTACTCGTGTTTCGATACCACAATGGCTGTTGCTTGTTGATCAAAATAAATCCATATCCAAGTTCTGCCCATTAATAACACTCAAAACCGAGACCTTTGGATGTGAGGTCAAAGACAACAAGGACCCGTTACCATTAGGACTTCGCATGCCCCGGGAGCCTTCCATCAGAATAGTGCAGAGGTATGTCAAGGTTCTGGAAACGCTGTTTGCCAATTAGTCCTTTGACTCATTGTCCAAATGGTTGGTGGGAAGTCTTGGCAACCATCATGAAACATTTGTTAAAAATAAGGGTCGGGTGGAGTGCTAAGCATGTGGTGAGCTCTCTTGGTTTCCGAGAGCCCGCAGGGTTCCCATATCCACTCAATGGCCTCCCGTGATACAGATTTGGGCGGAGAAAGCCACACTGCTCTCACTGGAAATCCCCTCCAGTGGAAAAACCCACTCGGGGCAGGGAAAACGTGCGGTGAGAAATTCTCTGACTGTCCACCTCACCCTCAGGACTGTTGTCCCTTCACCCCAGAGCAGGTTTGCCCTGGGAAGCTTTGCAAGACACTTGGAGTTTGGAGCCCGAAGTCGTGCTGTGTGAAGGGAGCAGGCTCCCCACTGAGCAGGGAGCCCGATGCGGGCTCGATCCCAGAACCCTAGGATCATGACCTGAGCCAAAGGCAGAGGCTTAACCGACTGAGCCACCCAGGTGCCCCTATACCATGAGTTCTTTGCAGAGATGAGTTTTTAAAGACCAGGTATTTTTTCTTTCGTTATTGATTTGGAAAGGAGTCAGATTGTTCAAAAGTCTCTAAAACTTTAAACAAGAGTCACAGACTTCTTCAAACCCCAATAAAGAAGAACAAGCCTGGAAGAGGCCATTGACTGGGCAGCTAGGTGGCTAGTTTCATTTGCATGGTAGGATTTTTTTCTACAGAAAAGAAAAGAGGGCACTAGAGATGCCCTACCTTATAGAAATGCTGTATCTATTAAAACAAAAAAATGCTTGAGTAAAGCATTGGCACTTGGTAAAATCTCCAGCGTAGGCCCACAGAAATGCAGTGCCTTGGGTCTTGCCCTTCCATGGAAATCCATGGAGGCATTGAGAGGCCTTTTGGCCACATCAAGACTTGAGGTTACAGAGTTCACACTAAACTCGTCAAAGTAATTATCTCCTCTCATTATCTTCACTTGTACTTTTTCCATTCTCTTTGAACCCGGTCCAATCAGGTTCATCTCCATCGAGAAAGCTCCTTTCAAGGTCGTATTAAAGGTTAAAGCCCGTGGCCAAGTCTCAGACCTCATCTTTCTCCACTCCTCTGCAGGGTGTGACATAGTTGATCATCCTTTACTTTCAGGAAGCCCTTTTTTTCTTGGCCGCCAGGATACCACCCTTCCCTGGATCTCACTCACCCTCCGTCAATGGAAATTCTTTCTTCATTGGAGGTCTTCCGTAATCCCCTCAACTGTTAAATGTGGCAACATCCCTGAACTCGGTTCTCAGATTCCTTCCCTCCCTCCCTCTCCTATCCCTGCTCTTCCCTCTTTTTCCCTTCCACCCCCTCTCTGACTCTTTCCCTCTCCTCCTCTCTGTTCATACTCATGCCTTTGTTGATTTTCTCCTCTGGTTACTCATTTGGGCTGATGGATTTAAATCCCGTCTTAAAACATACCTTTGGATGAGACTTCTCTCTTGAACTTCAGACTCATCTATCCACTTGGGTATCTAAAAGGCATCTCAAACTTAACAAGTCCAAAACCCAAGTCCTGAATCCACCACCCCTTGGCAGTTCTCCTGCAATTACCCCATCTCAGAAAATACCTTCATTTTCTCAACCACTGAAGCCAGATTCCTGTTGTCTCCACCTTCAAAACATACCAGGACTTCTACTTACCCTCTCTATGCTACCAACCGGGTCCAAGTCACCAATATCTCTTGGGTAGATGACAGCAATAGCCTCCTATCTCGTCTCCTTCCTTCCAGTCTTGTCATAGTCTTTATAACACTGGGAGTCTGAATGATTCGGTCAAAATCTGAGTCTGATCCTGTCATTCCTCCGCTGAAAGCCCTCCAATGGCTTCTCTTACTTGGAGGAGAAGTCAAACCCTAACAGCGGCCTACAGGCTGTACATGAGCTCTTCATCGGTCTCCCATATGATCTCTCATTCACTCCCTCATGCATTCTGCTGCCGCCAGCGTCACCTTTTTGTTCTTCCTGCCTCAGGACTTTTGCACTTGCTATTCTCACTGCCCGGGCTGTTGTTTCCTCAGGTACCTGCATGACGGACACCCTTACCCATTTCGGGTCTTTCTTCAAATGCCAACCAATCCATGAGGCCCTCCCTGACCGCCCCACCCCCCCCCCCGGATACAATAACAAATCCACCCCCTGTCTTTGTTCTCCTTTCTGCCTTGTTTTATTTTTCTTTCTTGAGCTTATCACTGCCCAATATCTCTGTGTTTGTGTAGATACATAATAAGTGCTTATAAATATGTTTTGAATGGCTGTGTGAATGAATGAAGGAGGCCTGGCAAAAGCACAGATTCTTATGAAAGTAGCATCTGTCCAATGGGCGTCTTCTTTCTGGGGTGGAAGGCCATCCCCCAGCTCCCAGTCAATGGCGCCTCACACGGGATGGCTTTTCTGTGCTCCCTAGGTCCCCCCAAGTGGTGTGGGGGGGATTGCAGAGCAGTCCCCAAGCCTCGGAGGTCCAGATCCCGGTGATGGGCCTGGCAGGATGGGAAGGATTGGGGGTATTGTTGGCCGGGCAGGCGTTTGGACATAGGTCTCGCAAAGGAAGCCTAACGCCCCCACAAGGGAGACCGAAAGCCAACCAAGCAGGCTGCCATCATAAACTGCCGAGTTTGCTGTCCGTGGTTTGTAGACGATTTGCCTGGACTGATGTCCTCCGGGGAAACAGTAATGTGTGTCAGCAATTACTCTTTCAAGTCGAAACACTATCTTTATCACGGAGCACTCAGGCGCTCCCTCACTCATTCGCTCGGAAGGTCGTAGGGAGGGAAGGGGGTGATAACGGGGCCTCCCTGGGGCTGGGGTAGGGATGGGGATGGGAGAGGGCCCAGGGCACCAGCCCCCTGCCCTTCTGGAAGGGTCCCAGCCTGGGCAGCTCACTTGAGACTCGTGAGCACCCCTGAGCTGGAGCTCGGGAAAGAGAACCAAGCCACACAGGGCCGGTTCTACGCTTTTAGTTCTAAGATAGCGATCGTCGGGGAAAATTCCCTGCGTTTGTGGAATCATAAATTTTTTAAAGTCTCTTGGCTCCACTTTTAAATTTAGTGCCTGAATAAAATGTTGGCTCGAGCTCCATATTCGATTATTAAAAATCATACTCAGACCTGGGAGACGAGTATTTACACATCTGCTTGCTCATCTGAAGCCCCACATATCAAAATGTGGCTCACATCACTGTGCGGTTTCACAGGAAGGGAGGCGCTCGGGAATCCAGTGCCGCGTCTGTTGGATGAGCGAGGCGGACCACAGCGTCTTTAAGACTCTTTCTTGCTCTAACGTTCCTGAGTACTCCCGGCTACGCTTCCACCAAATCCATTGTTTGTTTTCTCCCTTGATTTTTAAAGAAATACATGGATGCCTACGTACACACGTGTATGTGTGTCTGTGTGTGTGTGTGTGAGAGAGAGAGAGAGTTACTAAAGGAAAGATCTGGAAGGATACAGGCCAGATTGGGAACAGTGGTTCCCTCTTCCGAAGGAACCAGGATGGGAAGGGGTTAGGTCAAAGGAGACTTTAACCATATACATTTATGATTCTTGTACTTATATGTTTAATTTCCTTCCTAAGACCATGTGGCAGTATATTAATTAATTAGTGTGAAACCAGCATGTGATTGCTGTGAATCATCCAGAAGCCAAAGAAAAGCATAAAAATGAAAATAAAAATGTATCCTATTTCTCCCACCCCAGAGAGGACGCTGTTGGCATTTTGCACCCCCTTCCTTTTTTTTTTTTTTTTAAGAAATGTGTCCCAATTAACTAGGTCCGTTGACCCAAGGTACTCGTGTCCGGGTTACGAGGACGTAGCTTTTAAAGACAGGGGAGAGCTCCAGTTTTTGTTGCCAAAAAAGATGATATGTACATCCTTTCCCCCTAAATAAAAATCAACCATAAAATACTCCAGGGAGGGGGATGTGAAAAGTGTCCATTCTGGCCCATTTAAAAAAACATCTGTACATTTTATTTTGGTGGATTATGGATCATCAGAGTCTCAGGCATGGTAAGTATTTACCCAAAGGAGGGAGAGGGGAGAAGTCACTAACAGGAAAAGGAGGCATGGAAGCCATTGAGATGAGGACAAAGCTTCTAATGTTTGCTTTAAAGGACGTTTAGTAAAAAGACAGCTGCCTCCCAATGGCTCCATTAGACCTACAAAAATGCCATAAAAACACCTGTGGTTCGGGAATGGCTGACATGGCAAAATACACAGATTCCCTCAAAAAAAGAAAAACGAAAGAGCCCATAAACAGCTAATCTGTATTTTGGAAATTGTTTTCCGTGAGTTTTAACTGGACTTCCCCAACAGCAACAAAGCACACACGGGCCCGCGTGCGCGCACGTTAAGAGCATCCAAATGGAAAAACAAAACACTGTCGGCTGGAGGAAAATTCTTTTCATCGTAAATGATTCTCAGAATAATGTCCCGCATATGAACGCGTATGGATACGACGGTGACAAGAGAACGTTTCCAAAAAATCACAAAAGCCAAGAGGGACACAGCAATGCCGTTTCTGTTGAGAGCGTGGGAGAGCAGCAGGCTCTGCCCCCGTTTTCGAAAAAAGGGTGATTCGGGGTTGAGAGGAGAGAGACCCGCCCCAGAGTCAGGGACTCCGTACTGAGTGGAAACTCACCAAGAGGAGTCCTCAGCCAGGAGGCCCCCCTGGGCCTCCTAACACCCACATAAGGCAAACCTTGGGGGTCGCATCAGAATGGCCACTCTGCCCTGCTCTACGTAGCCTGCAACTCTGGGCCTTTGGGAGCCGAGCTCCCATTCGAGGAGCCTCCAGGTTCACGTGTGAGCGCTGGGTAGCAGGAGAAGCAGGTAAAGGCTTTGCGATGGGGCTGTGGGGGCCATACTCTTAAAGGCAGTATCTGTTTCGTTGCTTTAAGCATTGATTCTGTCATGTTAATCGTCTCCATAGCAACTCTACCCTCATAAACCTCATTTCTCTGCTGGAAAAGCTGGGTCACAAATGAGAGAGACCTGATTCAAATGCTAACCTCTTCATCCTGAAAATGGATTCATCATGGCTCAGGGTTAGCAGGAATGTCAAGGGTATCTAGTTCAACCTGCACCTGATGCTTGAGTCTCCCGGATGACATCCTGTTAGACACTTTCCTCTCACAGGCCCACAGGGGAGGGGAACTCATTACCTCCTCACAGCCCCGAGTCTCCGTAACTTTTCCTCCTACTGAGTTAAAACCCAGCTCTAGAAATCCTTCATCCAGTGGTCTGTGCTGCGAGGTCTTCATGAAACAGGCTGTCACATGTCCCTGGCGTCCTCCTCTGTATTTCTGCAACTATTCCTCACGTGTGTTTTCCTAGGACCTTTAGGGTGAGCTCACTGGCCCACCCGCTGCTCGCCCCACCTCCCTCCATCCTGCCTTAGTGGAGAACCCCAGAAACGCGAGTGCGTGTCTACAGTTCAGATGTTCAAAGCAACTGATGGCATAGATTGCATTAAATCAGGACTGCTTCCATAGCAAGTGACAGCAACCTGGCTCAAAGGGCTTATGCCAACATAGGGAGTGAATGGGCTCACACCAGCAGTGGGTCTCAGGTATGGCTTGATCTATGGGCCCACACATGTCCTCAGGGCTCAGGCTCTTATCCTCATCCATCTCCTGGGCTTCTCTCTGTGGGTGGCCAGAGTGGCAAGATGGCTGCCCGCAGCTCCAGACTTAGGCTCTCCCAGTTCTGAGCCTGGTGGAGGAGAGGGCTCTCCTTGTGGTTTGGGTGTGACCGTCACTGGCTTGAATTGCATCCTGTGCCCATCCCCGTACCGATCATGGAGGCCACAATATCGTGGAGCTCTGACTGGCTGGGCGTGAGTCACCCCCCACCCCTGGAGCTGGTGTTGGAGTCAACTTCCCCCCCAAACCCATGAACCCAGGATGGGATTTGCCAGAAGTTTCCATTTATCAGAAGGAGGGAGAAGGGAAGTCGGGGGCATGAACGTCCGTTACTTTACCTGAAGACATATCCAGCTCCTGTTCAGGGGTCACGGACGGGGACAAAGAAAAGATTCTCGAAGAGTTAGGGAAGAGCAGGCGGGTTATCTGTGCGGCTCGGGGAAGGTCCTCTGTGAGCACAGACACAGCCAGACTCTCCCCCAGGGCTTCTGATAAAAGCTTTTCCTCACCAGCGACTCAACGTTAGCACCATCATTCACAGCTTTTGGGTTGTTGCCACGTTGTTCAGAAGGAAAGTTGATTTTTACACCTAAATTAGGTTACTTAAAAAAAACACACACACAAAAAAAACCAACCCAACACTAACTACTCTTCCTTTCCCCACCCCCTCCTCACTTTGTTCAGAGACAATATTCCTTCTCTGGGACCCATGAGAGACTCTGGGCTCTAAATGCGTTTCAGGAGGATAGAAACTGAGTCCAAGGGGTGATCCAGCATTTTCCTAAAGAGTGTTGTTGCCAGAAGGCTGGCATTCCGCAGAGGGGAGCTCCCGCGGTCATGAAAGTGAAAACCCAAGGGGCCGGCCTTTTCCCCACCAGAATAACAGCTCTGGGGAGGGGATCCACAGCAATGAGATGGCCCAGTCCCCAGTGACCGAGGGCCAGGGCCACGTGACCCTCAGGCCAAACTTGTGTTACGTTTTGATTAAAATACTAGAAGACCGCAAGCGCGAGACAGGTGAGGTGTTTCCGTGAATACGGAGACAAAACATGCAGAGACCTCACCCTCTCTCAAGCCTGTTTGACCGAGGCAAATACCCCAGGAGAAAAAAAAGGTAAAAGACTTAACCAGCCAGCTCGTTCATGAGTAAATACGGTTGGAGATTCCACCTTTGTAACAATCAAGGGGATTTAAAACAACAAGATGCAATGTTTGGGGCCTGGTCTAAAAGCCAAAGGGATCGAAAGCGATCACGCCCAGGGCTGGTGGAAATGGGGGCATGTACTCCTCCTTATTCTGCTCAGGAGGGTATGGAGTGGTCCGACTTTTCTGGAGGGTGCCTTGGCAATTTCTGCAGACAGCTTCAAAAATAGGCATGCCCTCAAAAAAAAAAAAAAAAAAATAGGCATGCCCTCTGACCTGGCAAGTCAACGTTTAGGAATTATCCTGGAGCAGTAATCATACATATTTATAAAGCTTTAGGTATACGCATAATCACAGAAGCCTCATTTGCACTAGGCAAAAATGAACAAACTTAAGTTTCCAGTACTAAGAGATTGGTTAAAAGAGCCACAAAAATCGTATTTTGGAAGATTTTGGTGAAGATTTTGGAAGAATTTGGTGACATGAGGAATGTTTCTAGTATCCCTGAAATTAATAAACAAACTGTGTGTACGCATGTGTGTATGCGTGTGTGCGTGTGTGTGTTTGCTTGTGTGTATATGTGTGTGCGTATCTGGGAGACAGATTAGAAAGATAATGTCCCGAATCTTAATTATGCTTATTTCTAGGTTTGGGATGATGGGTGATAGTTTTGTATGTATTTTTCTTTTTTTTTTTTTGTATGTATGTATGTATTTTTCTGTATTTTCTATTATAAAAAACAAAAATGTTGACAACGGCTACTATTTATTGAAGACTTATCACATGCAGAGCATTGGGATAAACTCTTTTCATAGATTAAATTACTATACCCACTACCTTATGAGAAAGGTCTTATAACTGTACCCATTTTACAGATGAAGAAATTCGTCTTCTAGTCTTTGCTCTGGATACCCAGGAGCCTGGCTTTCCCTGACAAAAAGGGCCTGGTGTGGGTGAGCCTACCGAGCAGGGCCTGTGAGGGCAGTGGGAGAGATTTCTACCTGTCTTCTCTGTCCTTTTTTGTTAGCTGATGCTCACCTGGTGTGTATTCTGATCCTTCTTCTCCTGCTCTTCTTTATCCTTAAAGAAAGAAGCAGAGCACAACGAAGGAAGCACCGTGTAGAATTCCAGCCCTACTTTGGCTGTGTGACCTTGGGCAAGTCACTTCCCCTCTCTGAGTCTCAGAGTTTCCAGCTGGGGTTCAACTTCCTGCTCTGATGTTCAATGACACTACTCAGCAAAGAGGATCTCTTAAAAAAAAAAAAAAAAAAACAAAAACAAAAAACTCAGGGGGATTGGTAGGAGATGAAATAAGCCCATTCTCTTTCTTCAGGCCCCAGGCCCTTGGAGCCTTCCAAGACACAATTTATGAAATCCATTCACTCATCTGCTCATTCACACGACTAACGTCTGTGTGTCCCTTTCACGCATACGTTTGTCTTTAATCCACAAGGGCTGTACTGATGGGGTGTGTGTGAAACAAGTCGTTATTGATCTTCTGATTTCTAGAAAGAGGTACGTTTTTATGTAGCTTCGTTAGCCATGAGATGAGAAAAATCAAAGACAATGAAGGTTTTGTTGGTGTCCCTTTTGAACCCTCCTGGTGAGGTGAGTTTCGGAGTCAGCTCTTGTTTAATTTGCCTTCATGCCCCGACCTGCTGGGCGCGAGTGAGGTCTGTGGGTAGCGCCCGGAGTGGGCTGGTGTCCGCAGTCTATGTGTGCATTCGGGTGAGTTCTAACCCCGCTATTCTGCTGCGTGCCCCGATGAGGTGGCTGCGACGGGCCTACCTCGTACGTAAATGGGGGGTGTAGGGGAGAAGCCTGGAAAGATGAGCCCCTGGGAGTACGATTAACCCCATGCGAGTGAAGGAGCACGGAAGCCCCATGCATAAAACCCTCCAACAGCAGCTCTGGGAATTTGGGCTAAAATTCAGACCCCTCTTCTGAGGCCCACAGACTCCAAGACATAAAGTCCTGCCCACATATCTTATGTCCCCCTACTCCCCTCTCCAGAATTTTCAGCTCCAGTGGCCTGGCCTTCTTTAGACTTTAGACTTTTTTTCCCTGACTTTTGCCATTGCTGTTACTTCTGCCTGGAATGTTTGTTTGTTTGTTTGTTTGTTTTTTCCTAGACTTTTTCATGGCTGGCTTCTTCTGGAGGCGACATTCAGATAACCGCAAAAAGCAAAGGATCTGATTTGTCTCCACTGAAGATCCCCAACACCTAAAACAATACTTGGTCCATAGCGGGGCCTTGGTAAGCTTTTCAGACGTGAAAATTTCTTCCAGGAGACATCCCCAAGGTCTGCTTGGAGGAGGGGGCATGTGAGTCAGGCCCAGAATACTAAGCAGCTCACTGGGCCTCCCTTCCTCTGGCCTGCTTCACATTTTTTCCATCTGGACACACACTCTTTCCCAGGATGACCTCATCCCTGTGTCTGCTGGACCTCGGCTACTATCTTTGCCCCACAACGCCTTTTCGCGGTCCCTCCCTTCCCCTCCTTTTGTCCATTCTCAGCTGTCCTATTTCTGGTGCTTAATTACAGTCCTGCTATGCAGACAATGACGATGCCATCATTCTCAAAAGATGATTGTGTCTGCTCGCTCTTTTGTCCAGAGCAGAAAGACGGCAAGACCGTCCAGGTCATAGATATGAGCGCTGTATTAGTTAGAAACCATTTCGGGAAGCGCTAGGACACTGTCCCCGGGCTCACCCAAATGGCACACATCGCTTCAGGTCTACTCCAGGCAGGATGCCTTATTAAATTAGTTACAATTTTTAGACCCAATGCCTCCCCCCTCCTTTTTTAGAAGCTTTTAAAACAGGTTGGGTTTTGTTTTGTTTTTGGTTTAACCGACAGGAACTGGAGTTTTTCCAGCCGGTAGCAAATTTAGACACTAACTCGTTTGGGTGGGAAACGTGCTCTCGGCGTTCAACTCCTGTTTAGGATTTGGCAAACAGAGTCGTTGCCTTCATTGGACACAACAGGCAAAGGGCCAGAAGCTCAAACTTTTCAAGGCCCTTCAAAAATGACTGGGACCTAGCGGGGGAAACAAGTCACTGTCTCCGAAAGGAGAAAAGGAACACGATCACCTGAAAATAAGTAATAGTGTTATAAACAAAACCAGAAATTCTTTCCCGTTCTGTATGGAAAACAAAAACAAAAACAAAAACAAAAACAAAAAAACCCAATCCCAAAACAAACCACCCCAAACTTAACATCTCATGTGGGATGTGAACGTATTTTGCTTGATATGGCCTCGGAAGGGACAATGCCAGGAAGACGAGTTCTGTCTGTGAGGAGTCTTTCAAGGCCTCGCTGCTAAACAGGGTCACCATTCCCGGTCTCTTGATCCCGCTAGAAGCCCCTTGCATGCTTGGAAGAGAAAGCTCTTGTGGCGGTATGGGAGGGCTTTTATTCCTCCCCCATAAATCAGAGAGTTTAAACTTCACTGGCAAAAGGAAGATTTAAGAATTAAAATGATGAAAACTTATAAAATCTTTCCAACAGGATGGTAATTGCAGTAATAATCCCCTTTGTTATAGAAGCTACTGTATTATGGGTGACCTTGACTTCTATTATGTACTGTTACCTTTAGCTCAGAATCTATAACTCAGGGGACTATTAATTATCTTGCCATAAGTGCCGGCCCGAGTGGGGGTACTTTCTGGAGAAGTAAATGCTACATCCGTAGGAAGTAGAGCTTCTCGGCTGTTATCAGTGATTAGGGTTCGGCAACCCACGGTCAAAGCCAAGAGATTATTCCTGCTTAGGTTGTATGCCACCTCAAACTTTTCTCACCGCTGTGACCTCTATCTGTGATTTACCCCAGCGTGCAAAACAAAACAGTTTACATATACAATTTAAACACGTCGAGTGTTCCCATCAACCACATCCCTGGGGCGTGTACTCTGCTGCTCAGAGTTTTGTAAAAATAAAATGCTGTTTTCAAATGTTTTTTTCCTTGGGGTATTTTTTTTTTCCAGTTGATATTGGAATTAGGTATTCCCTGTGGATTTACATATTCCCACCTTCTGTTGTTTATTATCATCAAGATCGAGGATGTTAATTAAGCTTCTATCCAGCTCAATAAATGTGGTATATGCTATGTTGGGGGCAACACGAAGAAGATATTATTTTTTTTGAGTGAGCTAGAAATCGGTCCAAAGAAGAGCACTTTGTCTGCCATCATTTTCTTAAAAGGGCGAGCCCGAGCCAATGTTCTGACTACCCGGCATCCGTTGGAAATTTTATCCTTCGATTTCAATCTCCTGTTACAGCCAAGGAACTATTCCGAGAAGTTCTCAGCAATCTTGACTAACCCCAAAGCGAAATTTCCATCTCCCCTCGCCCCAATGCCCTAATTGAATTTCGGGGTCGGTTATGTTTCGCAGAGGCATTCACCCCACATCAATGGCATACATTCAAAAAGAGTCTTATGGAGTGGATCAGATAAATATGGGCTGCAAATGTGCTGATTTACCCCAGCTTGTAAAACCAAACAATTTACGTATACAATTTAAACATTCTTTCTAGTTTTTCATAAACCACATCCCTTGGGTGTATAATTGAGATTTCCTTGCCACCCAGAAGATAGGGAGATAGTCCGCTGGACTTTGTTCCTCTTCTGCCGGGAGGGCGGCTGGAGCTCTGCACGCTCTTGCTTAGCAAGCCTCGGATTCTCGGCTGTCAGATGCTGGACCCGCCGGCGACGCTAGGGAGCAGACTGACACCAGGGATCGTGGCTGTGCAGCGGACGCCCCCAGCTGCAGAGGCGGAAGCCCCTGCAAACGGAAGCCTTGTCTATTTCCTTCTTTACTGAGGTTCTGTATGTGGCCAAAGAGCGGGAGAAGTTGAAGTGAGCGCAGGGCAAGCAGACGCATTCTACGCTCAAAGGGCTTGGCCGGCTTGAGCCAAACTGCCTGGAACCGGGACCTCATTTAAGATGCGAGAGCCCTGGCCAGGGAGGAAAGGATTTTTTTTTTCTTTCCTACCTTGGTTCTCCCGTGGCTGAGCCCTGGAGGAGAGGATGTAGATCTTCCCATAAGTGAAGCTGGGGCCCGTCCAAGTACCTGAAATCTACTTGCACAATCAAAGGACCCGGGGAAGCTTTTTCCTACCGGAGATCAGAATAACCATAGTAAGCCAGCTGATTCTAATCGGTAGGGGACTTAATATGGGAATAAACGAGAGCAATGAATAACTAGCGAACTAAAGAATAAAAATCACATCCTAAAGTGGAATATTAAAAGGGATGAATTAGATTGTCAAGTAAACAAAGCAAGTTGTAGATTTTACAAACACACCTGGTGATGCTACGCCTGGTGCCTGGGGTCTCTAGGCCTGGGGTCTCCATAGACATAGAAAATGTCGGTAAATGAGGGCAAGAAGGAGAAATAAAACGTTCAATCCAGTCTCTGGAGAAGGTGGCAGGGAAGGAGAGGGGGAGATAGGACGAGGAGAAAAGAGACATCAGTTTTATGGGCATTGTTTTATTTTTATTCAAGTAATGCAAAGCAAATATGACATTAAAAAAATACTTGTTCTTTCTGGGTTGTGGAATGTGGTATTTTATTTTATTTTATTTTTTACTATTTGTACCTTCTTGTATTTAAAACAATTTTTTTAAAGAAAAATAACTGGAAACATGAATGTGTCAATCACAGACAGAAATTCACTTTCAACGGCTTAGGCCTTGGGTCCATAAGCCCCCAAGTCAGACTACGGCTCAAAAGTTGCAGAAGGCAGTCACCTTTATAATTTTAAATTACACCATTTGGGTATAATTGGATCCCTTTCTCCCCCTTCCCCTCTCCTTTTAGTCAAATTAAACTTATTGATTAGAACCCATTAGTATGTAATGGATTGTTAATTTGACTCTTTTTACAAATCATATTTATCTGCACCAATAAAATATTTGGATTTAATATTCATATGTCACATTTATAGTGATGTTGATTGAGGGCCAAGCAATTTGAAGTGAAAGCAGACACCTTGTCCTTTATTCATGCAAGGGAAAATGCACAATTAGCTACACAATTAGCTAGCTTCCAAAGGTGGGAGGCTTATAAATAGGAAAAAAAAATTAGAGAAAAAGAGAGAAGTATCCCCTACCACTTTTGGTTTTGTTGCAAAGTTGAGAGAAACTCCCTGGAATGCCTCCTCTTTAGCAACAGACCAGAATGGGGGCACCCCAGTGCAGTATTCGATTTATTTATAGTGTAGTTGCAAAGTCTTTGCTGGGAACGAGAATCAGATTTTTGGCAAACACCAATTGAGTTGCGGCCTCTTGTAGTCATGTCTCTTATTGAGGAAAATAGAACCCAAAGAAAGATCAACTCCTTGCCTCCTTTTGCTGGCAGAGGGCACTTAGCATGCAGGTGCTTAAAGGCAAAACAGGAATATATTTTCTGCATAGTTCAAACACGGTGTATATTAACTGACTGCTGCAGGTGATATGGCTGCTGGGGAGGAAGGACAAAATACTGAAAACTGGGGCCATTTAATGAGTGCCTACTTGCTGCGTGGCTCCTGGGGCGATGGTAAAAATATTTAACAACTAATACGGCATGAGCATCAACCGGTTAGAGTGGATGTCAGCCGAAAACAAAACAGCTGGTAAGTCTTACTGGTGTACCGGTTGAGGTTCTATCCTGCTTATTTCTCGAACAGGAAATGTTATTTCTAAGTCCATTTAATGCTCAATTATGGGAGCTGTATTTGCCTGGGCTAATCATATCTTTGCCTTTTCTTTCCTTCTTCCTTCCTTCCTTCCTTCCTTCCTTCCTTCCTTCCTTCCTTCCTTCCTTCCTTCCTTCCTTCCTTTCTCCTTCCTTCCTTTCTTTTTTTGCTTTTAAAAAATTCTATTTTTTTTTTATATTTGTACCAGTCATAATGCACATAGTTTTCCTGTTTTGTTTTGGTTCTTGTTTTTTTGCAAGCCATTACTAAACCTTTTGAGAAGCAGGCAAGGTATACAGAGTGTAAATAAATAAAAAATAAATACATGCGTTTCCTGACCCTGGCCAAATCCCATTACAAAGAGAACCAAGGCACCATCAGAATTCCTTTGTTGCCTAGGGGTTGTCCTATCAATATTGTATAAAGCAAGCAGGTCATTGGCTAGGCCTTGGGATTCTTTCTGTTATTTTAAGGGTTTGATATTTGTTGTAATGAGAGCCGATCTGTAAAAATAAAATTTCTTTTCTTGCCAGGTGGTAAGAAAAAAAGGTTTGCACAGCCAGGAACGGGCAATGACAAAATTTAGTCCCTGGTCTTTGCAGACAAAGAGCTTCGCCAGTCATCATTAACGATGGAGCATGATTGCTACAACTTTTTTGACAGGCAGCTTCGGTAGAAACTATATACAGTCTGGTGTCAAGTCATTTTACTGAGCTCAGGAAATTTCCATTTGTCACTTAACAGCCACGTGTCAGAAGCAAGATGCTTTGAACAGAAATTGTGATTTTTTTTCCAGTTACCTTCTAAAAATGCACGTCCTTTCATGAATATGAAATGACCTAATTTTTTAACCTTTATTAAAAAAAACCCATTAACATCCAAGTTTTCAGATTGAATAGCATCTTAATTTTTTCTCTCTCTCTAAGAAACCCAACCCCCTTCGTGAGCAGTCATTACTCTAGATAAGTATATGGCGCAGCAGGATATAGAGAGGAAGCTGGAAGTTTCCTTGGACTCAGCAGAAATTTGGTGTGAAAGGCAGAAAATAGCCTGGCTAATAGTTATGCAGCTCCTCCTTCTCTTCCCAGGTTCTAGGGGATAGATTTTTACAAGATGATGTTAGGGCTCTGGACCGAACTATAAAATCCCAGAGGACAGGGACTAGGTTGCGTTTGTTTGTTTATCTCTGTAGGACCTAAGAAAATAAGCATTTGTTGATTACGTGGTAAACTCGAGGATGAGAAATGTTCTTAAAATCGTGACCGAGTTCCTTCAAACTCTGGCGTCGTTGTTCATCGTAGCTGGACCGAGTGTAACAGTATTTTGAAGACAACTGAAATGTTGGAGAGGATTATTGAAATGCTCCGTCTCTACAGAGCGACATGGCAAAAACACATCTAAAATACATAATAATGATTTATGCGGTAAATTATACTCCCCGAGGCCAAGATGTTGTTTAGACCGCCAAGTATTTGACCACCGCGCCGTTGAGAACATCTTAAGACGCTTAAATACCATGAGATTTATAAATATTTTTTAGTAGTTAAATGAATTTAACTTTGAAAGTTGTCCCATATTCTATGAGGTTGGAGATTGGAACCTGTTTCTCTTTTTTTGGATTTGAATGTGCTTCATTTAGGTTGATGCAAGCATGTTAGTAGGGGGTGCTTAATGGCATATCCTAAAGGATTTAACTTAATTCCACCATAATGAATTAATTCTCCCAGTGACACTGTTTTCATTATAGCTTTAATGACATCACCTTGGCCAAGATTCAGGAATTCAGAACTCTAAGTTGCTCTGAATTATCTGAAAACGAAAAGGGAAAGATGATTTGATTGATCATTTGATTGATTGATGATTGATTTCTGTTTGTGTCTACGTGTATTCCAACCGCGGATCAGAAGGTCTATTATTTTGAGTAGTCGAGTTAAAAATAAAACTCTTAACACCAGGGAAGAAATTGGATTCCACGTCCTCTTCAATTGTCTTTAGGGACGCTCATTTCATAAAAACATGAAGCCAGGAAGAAGAAGAGAGCCCTAGCGTTTCTTTTCATTTGCTGATGTCATGATTATTTGCTGTAAACAAAAACGGATAAATATGCCATCTCAAATCATAATTCAGAAGCAGGTTTTCACCAGTTAAAGACAAGGGGTGGGGTGGGTGTAAAAATATTTATGTTGCATTTTCGAAGACTGGGTTCGATTTCCTCTCGGATTTGTTTATTTTGTGGAATTAGAGGGATGGTGCCTCCTATTTTTACAGGCTTGTATTCTTACCCCAGGAATGCTTTGGTAGATGCAAAATTGGAAACAAATTTTGTGTGTTCTCCAGTGCCTTTCAGACCTTAAAGGACAGGAACAAAGTGTGGTGGTTTGTTGTGAGAACCCCAGGAAGCCACAAGGAAGTGGGGCTTATGAACCAAATGGTTCAAAATGGGAAAGAAATCAAAAATGTGCAGCAGATGCTCCTAGCCCCGAAATGGAAGCTTCAAGAAGAGGGGACTACCGTTAATGCTAATTACTCTTGAACAATGGCAGTTGGCGTTGAGACGTGAGACAAGAGTCCCGTTTCCCCCTGATTCTGTCCCATAGACATCTTTCCAGGATTTGAAATGGATAATTGTAGACACAAAGATACACTTCACCTAATGTGTCGGCCTGTTGGAGTCTTGGGTGTCACCCACACGTCTGCACGCGGGCAGGGGGTTCCTGCCAGGTTCAATCAAATTGGAAAACCTCAAATCTGTAATTTTTTTTTTTTCCTTCAGACTATTGAAAGGGGCTGATTGTCAGTGCCCTGGGTGTTGAAATGAGAAACGTTATGCGGATGTTTTAGAAGTGTTTCTTATGCTGGGAGACCAAAACCTAGTACTTTGGGCTAAATTCAGGGAAGGGAAAATAGAGCCAATCAGCAGAGGAATCAAGTAGGAATTAGTGAAATGCCTTAGTAGAGTGGATGTAATTTCTGATTTCCACCTGTCAACAGAACTTCTCCTTTAATCAGTTAGGTATTTGTTTATAAATTCAGTGATTTCCAAACATCACACAGGTACGATTTTTTGGTACATCCAAGTGCCTCTTGCCCTGTTATTTGCCTGTTTTTCTGTTTAAACAGACTTACTTTTTATTTATTTTTTTTAATAATTTAAAACGTATTTTATTTATTTGAAAGAGAGAGAGAGAGAGCGTGAGCAGGGGAGAGGCGCAGAGGGAGAGGGAGAAGCAGACTCCCCGCTGAGCAGGGAACTGGTCCTCTCCCCGCCATGCAGCCCTCGATCCCAGGACCCGGGGATCATGACCTGAGCGGAAGGCAGCTGCTTAAATGACTGAGCCACCCAGGTGCTCCTACAGACTTTCTTTTTAAATTAAACACATTTGTTTTTATTTTTATTTTTTAATTTTAATTTTTTTAAAGATTTTATTTGTTTATTTGACAGAGAGAGATCACAAGTAGGCAGAGAGAGATGGGGAAGCAGGCTGCCCACTGAGCAGAGAGTCCGATGCGGGGCTCGATCCCAGGACCCTGCGATCATGACCTGAGCCGAAGGCAGAGGCTTAACCCACTGAGCCACCCAGGCGCCCCTATACATTTGTTTTTAAAAAGAAAGTTTATATCACTGCCATGAGTGGAAGAAAAAAAAAAACCACAAAAAACCAACAACATCACTTACCCCCTATACAAAGCAATCATTAAAATAACTGTTGCTGGCCTAGGATTCCCTGAACCTCAGACCTTCTCTTTCTTCATTAAAAGGGAAATACTCCTGTGTCAGAAAGGTGTTAAAATGTGCTGGTGCCAGTGCAGAATAGCTCTTTGATGATCAGAAGGCTGTAAAGAGCCGTGAAGAAGGACTAACCTGTTTGACCCCAAGTGTCCCCAGTGGCTCCATTTCTCTGGGCTGAAACGGGTGACCAGTCTAAGCCTTCAGAGGCTTATGTCTGCTGGGTAAAAAAGTGCCTCCCCTATCTTCACCTATATTATTTCTCTAGATATGTACTGAATTTTGTACTACGCATCTAAGTTCTATAGGAACTTAGAAAAGTTAATTAACAGCTACGATTTATTGAGTGCTGGTTAAGTGCATGCATTGCGCTAAACGCTTTTCATGGGTCCTCATATTGAACCCTCATAAGAAATCTAATTACACAGGCATCCCACATTACAGATGCGGAAACCGAGAAGTTAACGGGCCCAAAGTCACGCAGGTGACAGCCTGATTTAGACTGCGTTCAGCATAGGAAGTCCTAGTGTCCACGTTTCACGATAAATAATGCTTGTTTATATTTGGTATTTGGTTTATAGGCAAATCCGTGCTCCCTTCTAGAAAAACATCTGGCCTTTTGTATTGGTTAGTTATTGCCCCACTGATACTGTGTAACAAGCCAGGCTAGAACTCAGTGGCTGGAAAGAGCAATCATTGCTCACTGCTCGTGCATCTGTGAGTCTACTGGGGAGATCCTGCCGAGCCTGCCCTGCTCCACGTGTCTCTCATCCTTTCCCAGGGACCAGCCGGCTCACTGGGGTGTGATTTCAGAATGAGGGCAGAAAAGCCAAAAAGCAAGCCTCTCTTTGCAAGCACAGGCATGCAAGCCCATTTCAAACCTCAAGTCACACCATGGCTAAGAGCATTCATTGGCCAAAGCAAGTCACAGGGCTGAACCCAAAGTCACCCGGCGGGGAAATATGCAACCAGTACACGATGAAGGGCGAGGACACAGGGAGGCGTGATGAATCAGGCCAGTGATGCAAACTCCCCCTCTTTCTAAGCACAGGAGTATATCCCCCTCCTGTTTTCTGTTATAACTTGATGGTTACTTCTTTATCTTTTTAAATACAAGAAGAATCTCAGTCTAGCCCCCATTCAGTGGCAAGAATATTGAGACACAGAAAGGTGGGAGTTGGAGTTCCTAAGATTTTAAAGCAGGTCTGTTGGTTTCTATCATGAAGAAACTCCAAGGACAGAAAAGTCCAAGGAGGGGCGCCTGGGTGGCTCAGTTGGTTGGGTAACTGCCTTCGGCTCGGGTCACGATCCTTGGGTTCCGGGATCGAGTCCCGCATCAAGCTCCCAGCTCCACGGAAAGTCTGCTTCTCCCTCTGACCTTCTCCCCTCTCATGCTCTCTCTCACTTTCTTTCTCTCTCTCTCAAGTAAATAAATTTAAGAAAAATCTTAAAAAAAAAAAAAAAAAAGAGAGAAAAGTCCAAGGTGGGGAAAGGAGGGGAAAATGCAGGTCAAAGAACGAATGAATGGTTGGTGGGGGGAAGCAGACCTGAATCTCCCCACTCCCGCCTGCCTAGCACACCTCCCGCTCTGCAAAGCCAAGGGGGTCAGAATCGGTGAGATTTTTCTCGATGCTTTTTTTTTTCCCCGAAGAAACAAGGGACGTATTGAACTCCACCGAGAACAAGATATCTTATTTGAGTTAAAAGAGCAGCACAATAGAAGTATTTAAAGAAGTTACTAGAGAGATATTTTGGATTCATCCCTTGATGGTAACTGAAATTAGATGTTGCCAATGAACACAAGCTTACATTTAAGCTAGGGATTTCCAAGATTGTTTTTTTACTGCCTTAAAAAGTGTTGGAAAAGCGAAAGCACATAACCGTGTACATCACGTCATTTCAAATATGTGACACTCAAGACATGGAAACGTTTTCATTTTAGGCCTTGATGGGGTTTTCTTTTGCTTTCCTTGGTGACACGCAGTTGATTTCACTTTAGTGGGATTCGCTGCGTCCAAAGCTGGAGAAGAAGGCAGCATGTTTATAAAAAAAGAAACACCGAGTACTGAGCCCTGCTTTGCCAGAGTCTGGACCCAGAGTCTTCGAGCCCTCCCTCTATGCAGCATCGAGGTCTTTGGAATCCCGGCCAGCAGACAGGGACCGCAGCTGGGGCACGATCAGAATTCCCGGAGCTAGAAAGATCTCAAAGATCATCGGGAGGGAGGCGCTCATTTTGAGGCCCAGAGAAGGAAAGCATCTCGCCCCAGGGAACACAGCTTGTAGACGGTTTAGCAGAGGCTTGATCTGGTGGGGTAATTTATGGAGACAGTGTTCTCCTTCCTGAAGGCTCCTGGAGGGCTGGGTTTCTGCTGATTTCATCTCTGTCATCCCTATTAATGTAGTTGTGTCCTTAGGAGGGACGCAAGGATTCCTGACTGCTTGGTGAGTTATCCCCTGGGCACTTAGTACCGTCCCGTGCCTGCCACAGGCAGGACTTGGTCCCTGCATTTGTGTTATGGTTTATGCTTTTAAAAAGCGTTTTAGAGGGGCCCCTGGGTGGCGCAGTTGGTTGGGCGACTGCCTTTGGCTCAGGTCATGATCCCGGAGTCGCGGGATCGAGTCCCACATCGGGCTCCCAGCTCTATGGGGAGTCTGCTTCTCACTCTGACCTGCTCTCTCTCACTCTCTCTCTTTCCTAATAAATAAACAAATAAAATCTTTTAAAAAAAAAAGCGTTTTAGAAATCGGAGTCGTGTGCCACTGAGTGAGTAATTCCACGTTCCCTGGGAATGGCTTAAAAAAAATAGTAAAAATGTATTTTAAGATATTAAAACACAAAGATGTTCATGACAGGGATTTTTATAATGGTGCAAGGTTCTTAACGGCGCTAAGGTTCAACCATAGAGGACTCTTGAAGTAAATGAAGTAAATGATGCAGCCATTTCAACGATGCAAAAATTCTTGCGGTATTAAATAGAAAATCAGGGGCAAAATTGTATATACCCTATGATCACAATGTGAAAATGCATTCCCCCCCAAAAAAAACTCGACCCCAAGTCATGAATGTCAAAAAGCTAGGAAAACCCCACATTATTGGTTGCCTTGGATTGGATAGATTCTAGTAAGGGTTTTTAAAAAACTGCATCGAGGAGCATCCTTATTTTGTTTAATGAGCATCTATTCTAAAACCATCCCCTTATTTCAAAAGAAAATTGACCCCACGATATATTAACTCTTTTGATCACGGCAGCCTGCTCGCAGCCCAGATAAAGCCCATTGCATCATCCCCCATTATACCCGTTATATATGTAATGGATCTGAGGCTCAGAGATTTTTTTTTTAAGATTTTATTTATTTATTTGAGAGAGAGCGCATGCGTGAGAGAGCACCAGGGGGAAAGGAAGGGCAGAGGGAGAAGCAGACTTTCACTGAGCAGGTCCCAGGACCCTGGGATCATGACCTCAGCCCAAGGCAGACGCTTAACCTACTGAGCTATCCAAGCACCCCTGAGATTTCTGTGTTTTAAACATACTCCTCCTACTGGTGTTGGTGCAAAATTCACACTCTGATTTCCAGACTCCGGCCCGGCTCTCCTGGCCCCTCTGGCTGACCGCACGTGCCCTTCAGCCGCACCCAAAAGGACAGCGTGCTTGGTGGCAACTGTGACACCCCCCAAGTCCATACCCTTGGTCACTCTGCCAGGGTCTGTCTCCCAGACGTACCTGATAATAAGAAACCCATGTGGTCATTTCTTCACGACATAAATAATGGGTACATATTATAATATATATTATTATACCAATGTGTAGAAATTCCAATAATATACTAATATTATTGGCTATATTGGGACAGGGGTGAGTGCCGTGAAGAAAACGGGGTAGGGACCATAAACATGTAAGTCAGGAAAGCTTCCTGGAGGAGGTGACGATAGAGCTGAGAAACTTGGAACTTACGGCTAATCATGCCTTTGGCCATAATGGTTGTAGTCTAACCTGATTGTAAATAAATGGAAAATCCAAAAGGAAATAACTCAAAAATGAAATAATCCTTGTTCGCCCTCAGTAAACCTGCTCCCACGCCGCAAACCGAAGCACTCCTAGCAGGCTGAGCCACCTCGCCCCGTTCACAAAAGCTAATTGCTGACGTTTCAGGAATATTGTGAGTTGGTTGTGAAACGCAGCCATTAGTAAAAATTAAACTATTTAACCTTTCGGTGAAGTAAATCCTATTAAAAACAAAGGTAATATATACTTAAAACTCATCGCTCCTTAGTTACTCGTACCACGCTGATGGTCTTGAGATGATTTACGTCAATTGTGAGTGTACGGTGGAAATCCCATACACCTGTTCCCACTGTGCATCTGTTCCCAACTTCTCGCTCGGGGAAGGCATACCGGCAGGTGGATCTCTAACAGAAGTGAACAAGCCAGTCGATGTTCCCTCTTTTCTGGAAAGAAGGTGGAAGTCAACAGGTGCCAAGACAAGAAGGAGAGAGTTGACCAGGTTGTGAGAAGGGAGAGTAGAGATAGAGGTGTGTGGCCAACTCACCCTGGGGAAGTTTATAAGCACTCTCTAAACATATACACTAATTCGTGCTCATGGCTGGAGAAATTCGAAATCAAGATTGATGGAAAGTAACAAGTAGAATCATCTCTTTCTCCCTCCACTCCCCAGCTGTGGTTTCCTATGTTTTCCTGACCTTTCTATGCGGATGCCGCGTTTCTTTCTCTCCCCACTCCAACGCTCTATGGGTTGGTCGGTAAGTTGCTTTATTTGGTTGTTCTTTTGTTCACGTAGGGATGTCACCAGGCTCTGAGGAGAGAGAGGGACCACCTAATGTTTAGAGCATCTGGAGGCAGATGGTCTTGGTTCATCAACGTACCAGCAGTATAACCTTGGACAAGGTACTCCCCTGTGACTCAGTTTCCTAATCTGTAGAATGGGAACAGAGGGCTAGTACCTGGGACTCTGTGAGCTTTCTGTTTATGTTACATGTTGAACATTACACAGGAGGCGGTGTGTATTACTTCTCTATCAGATCATTTTCCTGACTGTTTTTTGTCACCAACTATTCCAATTTATAAGTCACTAAAATATGTTTAAGTAGCTTCCTTTCTATGTAGGTTATTTCCACTTCTTTCCTGCTCCAAATAATATACTCATATAAATATATTTGCACAGTTGTCTGAGTTTATGCATGAGAAAAAAATTCCTGGAATGGAAAGGACTGACTCAGAATGTGATAGCTATGACTGGTTACTCCAAATCAGGTTGCAACAAATACATACTCTCCCAACAGAATGTGAGAATGTCGAGTGCATTTCAAAGGCAATAAGCGTGGGCATTAACCAACCTTCTGTTTTTGCCAAGGCAGTGAGGGAAAAGTGGTCCTTTACTGTTTACATTTTCTAAATGGCCAGGAAGTTTAACCAGCTATTCATAGTTTTATTTTTCATTAGCATTTCTTCTTAAAAACATGAAATATTTCTGTTTTTGACTCCTTTCTTCATATTTTCACAGTTTGTCTTCTTGCTTTGCCATGCAAAATATTTTTACGTAGTCAAATTTATCCATCTTTTTATTTGTTTCTGGGTGGTATGTATGTATAGAGTAGCCTTCTATTGCCCTTTTGGTAAAACAAAATTATGTAGAGTCCCTTTCATTTTTTTTTTTAAGATTTATCTATTTAAGGGAGAGAGAGAGAGAGAGTGCATGAGCAGAGGGAGGGGCAATGGGAGAGAGAGAATGTCAAACAGATTCCCCACTGAGCTCAGAGCTGATGTGGGGCTCGATCCCAGGACCCCAAGATCATGGCCTGAGCCAAAACCAAGAGTTGGTTAACTAACTTAACCAACCGAGCTACCCAGGTGCCCCCCTTTCAGTTCTATTGTGGTTCCACATTTTGTAGCTAAATATTTGAGACATCTGTAATAGTTGTAAAAAGTACATTAAGATTGATTTCATTTTTTCCTGAAATATTCAGCTAGTTTCTCAGTGCTGTTTATTAAATAAGCCATAGTTTCTCCATCAGTTTGAAATGGCATTTTTATTACGTATGAGATCCCTATCTATGTAGTTTGACCTCTTTTGGTGATGACATTTTTTTTTTCAATTCAATTTTTCATTTTTTTTCAAATTTTTCAAAAATTTCAAAAAAATTTTTTTCACGAGCTTGACCTCGTGACCCATGAGCTCAAGAGTTGCATGCTCCACCGACTAAGCCAGCCGGGTGCCCCTAGCTGGACCTCTTTTAATTCTCTTTCACTGACCTGCCCACCTGGCTGTGCTCCAGGACCAACTGTTTTAATTATTGCAGCTTTTAAATATGTTTTGATAACCCGTCACGCTTCTTCCCTGCACTATTTTCATTTTCAGAATTTTCCTGGCTAGAAGACTGTTTTTCCATATGAATTTTCGATATCCTTCTGTCAAGTTGCTCCGAAGAATGTCTAGGAAATTTGAAGTTAATAACACCCACTTGACAGGTGTGTTAATTAACTCAGTAGGGAGAATCCTTTCATACATGGTGTGTGTATATCAAATCATCACATCATAGACTTGAAATATTACAGTTTTGTCAATTATACCTCAGTAAAGCTGGAAAAAAAATCACCTCCTTCTCTGAGAAGCTCGCTCTGACCCATTTTCTCTCTTATTCCTCATACGATGCTAGTAATCCCAGGCCCCCTTCACAGGTAACAAAACCTGTCGAACTCAGAGGAGTGACGACACTTGCCCACAGTCGCCCGACTAAGACTAAGGCAGTGTCCTAAGGTTCAAACCCCAAGTTTTCTGACTCTAAATCCAGAGCTCTTTCCATCACCTTCAGAGAACTATGAATGAAGGAATTAGTTGAGAGAAGTGAGGGGGGAAAAATTCAGTCATTTAAATCCAGAGCCAGAAAAGAAATCAGCCAACCTGAAGTCATCTGGAATCCAGGGATGTGTTGAGTTGTGCAATGCATTATGTCAAAATGAAGCCACCTGTCCACGTATAAGGTACATTTCTGACCTGCCCCGGGTTCATCCTTGTGAGCAACCCTGGAGCGGCTCCTAGCAGCAAAGGCTCTAGAACTCCTGGCTAATATTATGTATTAGGCACAACCATGCTGCTGCTCTGGGCCGCTTATTTAAAAACGGAGAAAAAAAAAATAACGCTTTGATCTCATGTTTTAAATCCGGTTGTTATAAATAGGCAGAATTTCAGCTTAAATATACTAATGATTTTTTTTCACTATGCAAATTATATCGGTTCCTTAGCAACAGAACAAATAAGTGTTTCTCCTCTAATTCTGTGTATGTTAGTTTAGAGAAGGCACACAATAAGTTAATTAGAGAGTGGTTAGGGGTGATTTGTAAATGTCATATTAACATGCTGCTCGCTTTGGTAGCCCCCCAAAGACATTAAGATATATGGATGGCATTTCTGACACGGTCGATTCATTTTTTTTGTCTCTAGAACCTTTTCCCCCAACTACTATTTGGACTAAAGTTTAGTAAAGTGGCACGTGATGCCTTTGGTTGCAACTCCTTGCAGAAAGGCTCGGTTTTGAGGAAAATAGGTCTATAAAAACCGAGCCTGAAAATAAAGATAAGTCAGGGAAATCCACTGGAATCCCAGAGTCTCAGAGGTGCTCCTTCTAAGCCTTTGATTTCATGGGGAGAGAACTGAACAATGACTTATCCAGGGGCCCACTGTCTGTAGTGGGCTGAACTTCGAGCCAAGCCCAAGAGTCCCAGATCCATCTGCCAGCCCCCTCCCGTTTCAAGGCTGGCCCCGTGTTCCTGAAGTAGCCAACTCTTTTACTGTTCATTGGTAACACTTTGTCTGTTTTCTCTGCACTTTGGACTTAATTTCTTCCCAAAGTTACCCCCGTCCCTTCTGCCCAGCATGAATGACCGGTCTGCGTTACCTCTGATTCACGAACCGTCTCGGGGTGGTGGATAAGGCGAAGGGAGAGAGATGGGGGAGAGAAATTCTATCATATCTGGGGTAACTTCTGGGGTAGAAAAGCTGAAAAGCACTTTGAGAGAGAGAGAGAAAACCAAGAAATTAATTTATTGAAACAACCACTTGCATTCTATTTTAATTATTTTAGTCGGAGAATGTAAAATGTTCTGACATGCTTCTATCTCCTTCAACCACCATCCTTGTTTTAACTGTTAAAAAATGGAGGGCCAAGACTACGTTTCTATTGTATATCACTTAGCAGACTGAGGAGACTCTGTATTCGGAGACAGAGTCACGTTTGGGGCTGGTCAGGAGTGCATTCAGAGGCAAGTCGCACAAAACCCGACCAATCGCGGCTTGAACCACAGGACTGGTCATTGCTTATGTTACCTTCAGTTTGGACGGGCTTGGTTTCGGGATCAGTTCAGAAGAGAAGCAACGTCAGGACGGCAGTTGTGATAACTAGTGCCTCTTCCCCACGCCTCATGACTTCAAGTGACCTGTCCAAAGGCAGGAAAGGCAGGGAGGCCAGAGGTGAAGGGTCTCCTTGGGTTTCTCTTTCTTTTTTTCGGGAAACAAAGCTTTCCCAGAAGCCCCTAGACAGTGATGGGGGCTGCTCTGTGACAACAAAGCCAACCTCATCAGCAGAGGGCGCTAAGAAAGCCTTCTTGCTGAGAGGCAGGCGCGGAGGGAGGGGCTGGACATGCTGCCTCCTGGCAGCCCTCTGGGACTACCAGCAGAACTTCCAACCCCCATCCCTTTGGCCTTGACCCTTCTGTGGACATGCTTTTGCTCTGTTCTTCTGTGAGTGGCGGAGGGCTTTCTCTTGGCTGCAAGTTGGCAAGACCTTGGTGTTGGGGACTTGCACCCTTGGGTGCAAATTGGACATGAAGGACAAATGGGAGATGGAGGGTTTACACCTGGGCTACTGCCCCTTCGGGTGGGACAGGGCTAAGGCATACCTCATATCCGTTCCCCAGCAGTTCCCGGTGGGAAATTGACCCGGTTACCCACGGAGGTCCCCCATCTGTCAACACACCCTGAGTTGGCTTCCTTGCCTTCTCTGTCACGCTTCCCCATTCTGGCACCGAGGTTTTCTGGAATCATTTTCCAGACAAATCGCTTGTATTCAAGTCTTCCTTTAGAGTTGGCTTCCGGGGGCCATCCAGCCTATGATACTGGCTACGGGAACCTCCTTAATTTCAGTGCTCCCAGCTGTGGGAGGGAGACAATGGATCTTCATTCGGATGGGCCCACTGGGAGGGTCAGGGGAAAAACGTCCATGAAAACACGTCACAAACCACAGAGCATTCATGAGACACGGGTAACGTGGGCTGGGAGCCACCATGTGCCTTTTCGCCCGACCCACCAGTTGGGATTCCGTTTCTATCATTTCGCCCATACTTGCCAAGGGCAGAGTCTCTGGGCAGAGATCCCTTCCCTTGACAAGGAAAGGAAGTGTAATTGCTAAAGTGGTACTTTCCCCTCAATCTCAGCTAAGAGCCTGGCTTTTACGGCTGTGACTGTGGTCGGATTCCAATTAGCTATTATTCTTTAGAGACGGGGTGGCCCCGGTAAAATGGTCCGCACGGCTGCATTATCGTTTTCCATATTCAGTGTATTGACAAAGATAAACAGTTAATCCTCTGTCACAGGGACTTGGCTGGAGACTCTTGGGACGCCTCAAACACCTTTACTCCCTGGTTTCATTTTCTCCAAAGCGGGCGG
>CM052803.1:24924535-24940348 GCA_028533885.1 Nasua narica | reverse complement strand
TTGCACTACTCGGTGTTTACCCCAAAGAAGCTGATGTAGTACAAAGAAGGGCCACATGTACCCCAATGTTCATAGCCGCAATGGCCACAATAGCCAAACTGTGGAAAGAACCAAAATGCCCTTCAACAGACGAATGGATAAGGAAGATGTGGTACATCTATACAATGGAATATTATGCCTCCATCAGAAAGGATGAATAGCCAACTTTTGTATCAACATGGACAGGACTAGAAGAAATTACGCGGAGTGAAATAAGTCAAGCGGAGAGAGGCAATTATCTTATGGTCTCTCTTACATGTGGAGTATAAAGAAAATCATGGAGGGCATCGTGAGAAGGAAGGGAAGGGCGAATGGGGGGAAATCGGAGGGGGTGTTGAACCAGGAGAGACTGTGGACTCTGAGCAACAAACTGAGGGTTTGGGAGGGGAGGGGGTGGGGGGGGTGAGCCTGGTGGTGAGTATCGAGAGGGGCACGTACTGCATGGAGCACTGGGTGTGGTGCATGAACAATCAATCTTGTAACACTGAAAAATTAAAATAAACAAATTTGGGGAGAAAAAAAAGAATAAGTCTTGTTTGGAGTTTGGCTTTGCTTCATTAGCTGAATAACTGACATGGACTTACTTCATCTCTCTGAGCTTCTTTCCTCACTCGTTAGATGGGCATACTGGGAAGTATAATAGAATGTTCTCCGGCAACGTTGTGACCTACAAATGAGTCAGAGCGTTTAAAGGACATGGCACTGAGTCTGACACAGGGTAAGGGCTCCAGATGCTCTTATTATCATTAGCAAGGTCATAGGATCTCAGAACCAAAAGTGATCATAGAGATTATCGAGTGAGTTTGGGAGCCATGTAAGTGACTCCCAGGGGAGAGGGATCAATAAAGGAAGAAGACTCCCTTGGTTCGGCCTCTCCTTTCCACCCAGCCTCCTACTGGGGTGCTCCCCAACCGAGGGGAGGGGCGCTGTGGCCATCAAGCAAGTTTGGAGGGCCAGCTCCTAGAAACTGTTCGAGCCCGAGAATGCCATCTTTCTTTGTTTCCTGATACCCCGTTCGCAGATCTGATGTGCCAGCTGTCGGTGGGCCCCAGCCGGCTCAGCCAGGGAGAGGGGGGCTGTGTCCTCCCTCCCTCTGCTCTGGTGTTTAATCAAAATAGTATTCAAAATATGATTCTGGGAGATTATATCGGGAGATTTGCAGAGGGGGCAGAGATGGTGGGAACAGATTGCCACCGGGGGCCCAAGGCTGGGATAATCGCAGGCTCAGACGTACCTTTCTCAGGCCTTCACCCTTATTCCTGGAGCTCACTACTGCACAGGACCGGAGTCTGCGCCAGGATGAAGCACTATCTTCTCCTTGTATCTTACAGCGGTGGGGGCGGGGGGGGGGGGGGTAACTGAGAGGGGAAGGGGCGTGTCCACAGCCACAGCAAGGGAGTCCTGGCACCGAGATGCTCAAGCCCTCTCCTGGGATTCCAGCCGCTCATTTCTGCCCTTTTTATACCCACCGTCTGAGGCCAAGTTCTAGGCCTAGAACCTGGGACAGCCCTGGGCTGCAGGCCCCTGATCTGGGTTGGGAGAGGTGGAGAGCAGCTAGGCCTCATAGACAGGGGCTGGGGAGACAACTTCCCGAGGTCCTGGGTGGGGACGCAGGTAGATCCAAGTGGGCCTCCTTTCCCAGGACTCATTGTTCCAAAAAAGGCCGGACCGCCGGAGGCAGAGTGTAGGTCAGAGCTCTCTTCTCCCCCAGGACCAGCCATGTGACTTGGGGCTTAGGTGCAGCTCTGCTCGCTGGCCTTCAGGGTCTGCCTCCTGGTGCGGTGTTAAGGGTCTCTCTCCCTTCCACAAAACTGCTAGCTGGACCCCGACTCCCATCCAGCCAGAGGCCCTCTGAAGGCGCTTCTGCTGCCTTGGCAGCCTCTGGAGGGGTCTACCTGGCCCCCCAGGAGGGGGTGGGGTCGAGAGCGCCTTGAAAGAAACCTCCAGCTAATGCTCTTTATTACAAGCGTTAATCCCGCAAAGCCGACTGGAAATAATGTTTATCTTTTCGCAGTTTAATTTCCCGGACCCTAAGCCGCGGGTCAGTGAGGGCGACTGGAGGTCCCCAGGGAGCTGGGGGGTAGGAGCAGCTGTTGCCCAGAAGCAAAGCGGAAAGCAAGGAAGAGATCACCCTGGGGAAGCGAGGGAAAGGAGCATGAACCAGAAAGGGGCATTGGACCCTGAGTGGAGAGCTGGGGTCCCTCTCTACCCTGGATCCCGCGTGACCCTGAGCCAGTCCCTTGCCCTTCCATTTGATTTCAGTTTGCTCATCTGAGGAAGAGGTTTGTATTTTGTAATTCGTGATCCCTAAAGCCCCTTCCCACCCCAGTCATTCTATTAAAAAAAAAAAAAAGACAGCAAGGGGCTAGGGGGTGGCCCGCCGCCTGTTCCCTGCAGTTTTTCCAACTGCTTTTTCTGCGCAGCCTCCAAGGAGGTCTACAATCTTCCCTGAGGAGGTGAGGACTCCGGCCCTTCCTGCCCCAGGTGTCAGTGCTAGGCCCTGGTTGGGAAGCCGTCACCCGGCCTGGGCCACGCAGGCTGGAGCCAGTGGTGGAGACGCGGTTCCCCCAGATTTGGTCGGTGGGCGCACACCCAGGCTGTCCTTCCCCTGCCTTCCCCAGCCCGCATCAGCTCCCCGCAGCTCCCCTCTAGAGCCTAGTCCCGGGTCCACATCCCTCTCTTCCCAGGAGCAGCGGCCAGGTCCCTCCCCGGCTCAAGTCGAGGCGACCAGACCAAGGACGAGAATTGGTGCTGGGCGAGGGCAACTACCCAACCTCCCTCCCCCAGGCCAGCTCCAGACGCCGCTTGCCGCGGGGCACGGAGTCCCCTTCCCAGCCCGTCGGCTCCCATTGGTTGGTCTGTACCGGAAGTGACTGCTGACACTTGATTAAATGGAGAGAATGCCCCCTCTGGCCTCCTAGGGACCCAGCAAGCTGTCGCTCTTTGCCATTTTGTCAGACGGGAGGAACGCAGCGGTCCCAGCTGGGTGCTAAGGGTCGACCAGGATTATCCCCATCGCCCCTCAATAAACTAAAACCCAAGTAGAAGCCCGGGAACAAACACAGCTTCCGAACATCCCGACTGCTCCCCACCTCTGACCTCCCGTTGGCGCCCCCACCCCCGCCAGCCCTCGAACGCACACTAAGCCGCGGGCCATCACGCCGCTCCACGAGTTAGGTACACGGCAGCTTCTGGTGGGCTGCGCCGTCGGCGCCCGCGGCCTTGCCCGTAACCTCGCGGGTTCCTCTCCCTGCCTCGAAAGAGACCGAAGTTTTGCAGCTCGTGCGGCTCCGTCCCCGGAATCCCTGGCCGCATTACACCCTCCCCGCCACCCCGGCATCTCCCGGCGCCCCCCGCACAGACACGCCACACGGGTGGGGTTTGGTTTGATTATTTTTGAGGACACAAGGAATGGGGAGGAGGAGAAGACGCAAGTGGACCTTAGGGGGCCAGGTCAGCGTTGAAGTTACACAGTGAAAGGGGGCGGGGCGGGGGTGAGCCGGGGGAGGAGCTGCTTCAGACCCCGTATCAGGAGGAGGGAGGGAGACTTGGCAAATCGAGTGGGTGCACAGGGCCGTCTGGCCCAGCTTTCCCACTTGGCCTTCCCCAAGGTGCCCGGCCGCCGCCTCCTCCCGCGGATCTAGCTCCATGCTCCTCCGCCTGGCTCTCCTGGCTCTGCGTGCAAGAAGAGCCGGTAGAAGGGTTTCTGTGTGTTTTGTGTCTCTTAGGCGAAGGGAGAACCCCTCCCCCCAAGTCCCCGGCCAGGTCTCCCAGCTTCCGAGCGGAGCATGGAGGTGAGTTCGAAAAGTAGGGCTTCTTTCCAAGATTTCCCTGGCAAATCGCAGCCATTGCGCTAACCTGCTGAGAGAGGAAAGGTTGATTAAAACCCGAAGGGCCGCTTGGTGGGGATTTCTAGGAAATCGAAGGTCGCTGCCGTCTCATCAGAAGGGAATCCAAGGTCTAGAGGCAATTTGCTTGCCAGGAGGAACTTTTGGACCCCGTTCTGTGTAAATTCAAATAGCAGCGTAACCCAATTTTCTCAGCCAGTAGCTAATCCTGGGAGAAATTACTACAAAGAGCAGAATCTGACAGTAATTGCTGGAGGCTGCCTGATGCTTGGGGGATGTCCCATTGTGGGGTGCAATTCCCTTCCACCGGGCAGAGCCGGGGGCTGGAGACTGATTGGCAGTCACCCCCTGCTGGGGAGGGAGCTCTGGAGGGTGAGTGCTCTCTGGGGACAGTTCTAAGCCCGGACTACACTCCCCAGGGGTGTTGTGGGCCCTGGGGAGGGCAGCCAGCTGGACTTAACCACTGGCCTTAAGCCAATTGCTTATATCTGGCCTGTCCCCCCAGATTTCTTGGAAAGTCCTGGTTCCTGCCCAGCCCTAGCAAAACTCTTGGTACAAGCAAGGCAGAGGCCAGCTGGCCTCCTCCAAAGGGCAGGCAGGGGACAAGAGTGTGTGAGTCAAAAGGTCATGATGGTGCCCATCAGGGACCCCAGGTCAGAGAACTAGGGTGCCCATCTTTTCCATGACTTTCCAAGTGGTCCTAGGTAAGTTACCATCTCACCCTGAGCTTCTTACTATTACTTGGTTTTAAAAGGAGAGGGGACTAGTACTTTTCTTTCTAAGCTGTTGTTTCAAGGAGTGCTGCGGGACAGTCTTGCTCTGGATCTGAACACGGGAAGGCCCCAGAGGCAGAGAGGCCGGGCGCCGCCGGCTGGGCAGCAAGGCGGGCAGGTGTCTTTGGGACAGACACACCCAGCGCCGTTGGGGACCCACTACCTTCTGCTCCCGACGGGTACTGGCAGTGCACTGCGGGCTCCCTCCGCCGCGGGCACGGCGCGCAGTTCATCGGCATCCCCTGCGCGGCAAAGGGGCGGTTTCCAAAGGCTTTGGCTACGCGGGAAGACTCTTCGCGCACGGAGTTTCTGCGGACGGCGGCGAGTCGGCCGCCGGCGCCTGCAGGCTGTCCCGGAATCAGGCGGCACTCGGGACTTCGCGGCCTGGGAAGGGTTGGAGCTGCGCCTTCTACCGCGCCTGCGGCCGCTGTGTGCGCCAGGGACCAGATGCGTGGTTTCTCGCTGCAAGGGTAGTGCATGGTCAACGTGGGGCCCCCGGGCTCGGCCCGCAGGCAGTCAGCTTCCCCTGACCCCGGGGGCTCCGGGAAGGAAAAAGGGCGCGCCGCCAGGCCGCACTCCCTGCGCTCCAGCCGGGCCTCCCGAGCGGCAGGCAGCGACTGCGAGTCTTTAGGGAACTCGGCCAGCCTGTCCCTAGCTGTGGCTACTGCCTCCTCTTCTTCAGCCTCCTCCTCCTCCTCCTCTTCCTCCAGGTCTTCCAGGTCACTCAGCTGGAGCCCTGGAGCCTCCTGGCTTGCAGTACCATCTGCAGGAAATCAGGAGCTAGTGAGAAAAGCCCCAGGCCCCAAGGGAAATCCGCGGGAGTGCCCATCCCTGAGAAGCTTTTAGCAAGCAGGTTGCGCACTTAGGGGATTCTTGGCTTTATGCACCCGGCTGGCCAAAGCCTCTCTTACAGTTGTTGCCCCAGGGCTCCTGGGCTTGCCCCTGGGAGAGAATTGAGGCCCTAGCCCTGCCCCCACTTCTTGGAGACTCCTCCCTTCCTGTGGAAGGAAACCACCACTTTTCACTGCCTGAAGACCCAGATCTCAGTTTCTCCACCAGAAAACAAACAAACAGACACCCAAGGGGACCCCCCTCCTCGCCCAATTTCAACACCCACATGTAGCTGGTGTGTATTATTTAATTCAGCAAATATTTACTGAATGCCCTCTATGTGTCAGACATCATTAGGCATTTAGTCTCAGCAATTTAGGGAATACAGCAGCGAATAAGACACTTTTTAATGGAGCTGCTGTTCCCCAAGGGGCAGACAGATCTCGAGTACCTTCTCATAGTGGTAAGTATGGCCAACGAAATACAACAGGCCGATGCACTAGGGGAAAAACTGGGGAGCTAAGTTAACCTGGGTGGCCCGCCAGGAGAGGCTTTTTCCAACCCACACTTCAGAAGTCGAGAAGAAGCCAGTTCTGTAGGGAATTCCAGGCAGAGGGACCTGCCCAGGCAAAGGCCCAGAAGTCTGGAGGGGAGAAGGAGGGCACAAGTGAGAGCAAGTGCGAGGGTAAGTAAGGGAGTACCACCCTAAAAGCTGTCCCGTAGGGCGGCCGCAAAAGTGCAATGGGCCTGTTAGACAGCTGGAAAAGCCGTAAGGCGCGGCGGTGAGCATTTCTGGTACCTTTGGTGTCCCCGTTCAGACAGCCCAGGGATTCCTCTGCTCCGCTCTCAGCCTTCCTCTCCTCCCCGCCTCTGTTCTTGGGCGCCCACGTCATCTTGTTCTCCTTCTTGAGGCGCCGGCGCGCGTTGGCGAACCAGGTGGACACCTGGGTGAGGGTCATCTTGGTGATGATGGCCAGCATGATCTTCTCGCCCTTGGTGGGGTAGGGGTTCTTGCGGTGCTCGTTCAGCCAGGCCTTGAGCGTGCTCGTGGTCTCCCGGGTGGCGTTCTTCCGGCGGCCCGTGCCGCTCAACTCCACTCCATACCTGGGGAGGGGGGGTGGGGAACCTGGCTCATGGTTCTGGGTCTGAGGACCTGGGGCTGCAGGCAGGAGACACTCTGAGGCCTGGAAATGAGGTTCGGCGCTCCTTCCTCCTCCTGCACCTCCTCCCGCCCATCCCTCCCAGGTTCTTCCCAGACGGGCCCGGTGGCAGGGGAAGGGGGCGGGGAGGACTTGCAAGGCTGGCTACCCGGGCGCCCCACCCCGTGCCTCACCGGTCGTACTGGTACTGCCCTAGAGTCGGCTCGTAGGGATAATAGGCTCCCGGTTGCGCCAGGCCAGGTGTAAGGTTCCCTGCAGCCTCTTTAAATTCATACTGTGGATTCTGGTGGGGGCGGGGTGGGAAGAGAGAATTCAGGACAGCGTTTGGGGAAGAGGCTGGGTGGCGCGGTGGCTAAGGGTGTGAACCTTGGGGTAAAAGTCTGGTTCAAATCCCAGGACCACCACTGCCATTGGCTACGTGATCTTGAGCACTGTTGTTTAACTGCTCCGTGCCTCAGCTTCCCCTTGGTATCTGGGAATAAAACACTAGTACCTGTAGGGTAGTGAAGAAGAGCATTTGGCTGAATTCCTGGTGCAAAATAGGCAGTAGTTAAATATTAGCTCTTACTAGGACTGTTACTACTTGTGACTCCTCTCCACCCCTCCTCCCTACCAGCTGGGGAACTTCCCTGCCTTACTTTCCTTCCGGGGCTATTTCCTGGCCTTCTGTACCTTTGCGACTTTGGGTAAGGTATTTGAACCCCTCTGCATCTCAACGTCCTCATCCATAAACTGAGACTTGCCTGCCTTTGCGGGTGCCCAGAATTAATAGAAGCAGAGATGTTTTTATTCTGCAAAGTAAAATGCTGCAATGATGTGTTTTCTTCCATCCCACCCGCGTTATACACAATCCTACCCATTTCCTTCCCTCGGAGTTTTGCCTCCTTCCCAGATTTTCCCTGGGGATATCACACTGAGTTTCCCCGTTTGCTGCAGTTCATGGTCCCAGACCGGTGGGGTCCTGGCGCACAGACCCAGGCTAGGTGCGGTGTACTCACCAGCGCCCCGTATAGCGAGGGCGGCTCTGGGCTGTAGGGCAGGTAGCCTGGGTAGCTCGGGGCAGCTGCGGCGGCGGCGTATGGGGCTCCGTAGATGCCCAAGGCCGCGCCCAGCTCGGGCCGCGCACTGCCCAGCAGCCGACCGTCGTAGGATGCGCAGCAGAGGGCGGCCGCCGGGGTGGAGCCTGAGGCCACATCTGGGACGGAGCGCGGGGCGGGTTCGCAGCAAGTGGCGCTGGAACTTGCAGACGCCAGAAACTATGGGGGCGAGAGAGGCGCACTGCCGGATCCCGCTCTCATTCCACATTGACTACCTGCCGCCGCGCGCGGGGAGCATTCGGCTGGGGTGGGAATTATCTGAAGGTGCAATTTATCCAAACTGCCCTTATAGATACTCCTAAAACGTTGCTAAGGCTCCAGAGTCCCAGGGGTCCAGGCGACGGGAACGTTCTGAAACACGAATTACAGGAGCCCAACTCCGCTGGTTCCCTGGCACACCCCTCCTCTCGCCCCCCATCACACGATCCTACAAAGGCAGGGCTAGAAGTTAGCCTTAGAGACCACCATTGCGTCTTACTCCTGCTCCCATTTTATAGATAAGGAATGAGGACCAGGGAGGCTTGTCCAAGATCACAAGGCGGTCAGAGGTCAAGTTGGAACCAGACCCCACAATCTGGGCAGAAACTGGAGAACAGCGGTGGGTGTCCCCAGAATTTCCCCAGGAAACCCTTGTCACTGCACAACACCCACCCGAATCTGGAAAAATCGAAGGAACCGGAAGCAGAGAGCTTGGACCCACTCAAGGAAGGGAGAGAGGATAAGAACAGAAGTCAACAAGCAAACAGCTGAAAAATGGTGAGGTGGGCTCGTGGGGTCACCTCGGATATCTGTACAATAAGGAGGCCTGTCTGGAAGATCTGAAGATCCCACCCACCTCACCTAGCGCATGGTCGGTCCCCAAGTTTCAGGTTACACTATTTTCCAGCTTGTCCTGGGGGAATGGAACGTTCTTGGCCAGGGATTGGGGGTGTTGGAGGGGTCTGTAGTACATCGTACCTGCTCAGTCTGGCTTCCCCCAGATTCTTGAGAAAGAGGGCACCCAGCGGCGGGCGTGTGCACTGGGCATACCCCCACCCCCCGAGTCTGCCTCCATGCCCCATGGAGGCACTTCTTACCTGGGAAGCGCCGCCATACGGGTGTCCAAAGTGCGGGAAGGACATGGTGGCTGTCCCTGGACCGCCTTCTTCTTCTCTTGCGAGTTCCCGCCTCAGCCCCGCGATTCTGCGCCTCCAGCCGTGCGCCGCCTCGGTTCCTTACACGGCAGCTGGTTCCCAGCGCCGGTTCCTCCGCCCGCTTGGCACGACTGGAGGCAGAGCCGAGGGCAGTCCAGCTGCCGAGCCCTGCGCTCCAGAAGGCGCCCCTCCGGCCCGCGTGGTCCGGAAGACAGAAGGGCCCATGGATGGGCCAGGAAAGGGAGAGGATGCGGGTTCCCAAAGTCGCGCGGTGGCGAGGCAAGGTGAGGCGCGGCGCGGGGCTGTGCGCCTCCCGAGGTGTCCCAGTCCAAGGTGGCCAGAGGCTCAGTGTGACGTCACGGTAATCCCGGGCCGCCAGGCGGGCCCCCGGGCCCTGGGGCCCCGGGCCACCAAGCGTGCCAAGCGCAGCCAGCCCGTGCGCGCGCACACACTCTCACCCACACTCACACTTGTTCCGGGAGGTTTGTGCAGCTGGTGAGGAACGTCAAAGACCCGGACCCTCTCTGCTGGGCGCTGGATCCTACCCCTTTTCGCCTTAAGCTCACGCGCGCGCGCGCACATACATTCTCTCCAAATTACCCGGGAGAAGTAGGAGAAACGCCTCCCTCTGTGCCGCGCAGGCCCCGGGCGCAGCTCCTTTTCCTCCTCCCCTGCGGCCCGGAGGAGGAGAGAAGGGAGCCGGGCCGCAAGGGGGGAGAGAATACAAAAGGGGAGATAAGAGAAAAAAGAGGAGAAAAGTGGGGGAGAAAGGCAAGAGGGAGAAGGAGGAGGGGAGAGGAGAGAGATGAGGAGTCTAAGTGAACAGAGGCGCGCGGGGGAGGGGAGGGAACAGGGGTGGGCGAAGGCTGGGCGGAGGTTGAACACTGGCAGGTGGAGGAGAGCGGCGGCTCGGGGGAGAAGCCTGCAGCCCCGCTCCCCCGCCCCTCCACTGCTGGAAAGTTTGTTCTCGCCACAGGCCCCGCACTCGTTGGGGCCGCGCCTGGGCAGCGTCGGTGGGTCTCACTGGCCCGCCCGTCTTTGTCCTCCGGTATCTGGTTCTCTACCCCAGCATCCCCAGGACTCTGGCTGGATCCAGGCTCTCGGGGAGCCCTGGTCTTCGGTAGGGTCTCAACCCTGGGGCTTCTCTGCAGCCTTCTGGCCCTCGAACAGGCCGAATAGCGCCCCCTCGAGGCCAAGGTTCAGTTCCCCCAGGACTCCGCCTGGAAACCCACTCAGTCTGACGCCTGGCATCTGCAGGCGGCGGGCGAACACCCCTAGACATCTCCTCCGAAGGCGAGGTTTGGCAGCTTCCTGCGCACCGGGGGAGCCCGGGAGCCACAGGAAGGCGCCGGGGCCGAGCTGCAGCCGCTGTGCTCCGCTGGGGGTGGCGCTGGCGAGCCGCGGTTCAGCGCGCGGGGACCGCAGCCGGTGCCCCGCGCTTCTCCGCGACGCCGCGGGGTTGGGCCGGGCGATCTGAACACCCGTCCACACCCCAGGGGTCCTCAAAGCGGCGCTGAGGGGCTGGGGAGCTCGTCTGTGCCGGGAGGGGTCTGCGCCCTCTAGGCCTGGCCTCTAGTTTGTGGACCCTATAGATGATGAGCACCGGGAGGCTTAATCTCCAGGCCCCACGTTGGGGTGGGGGTGCGGGTGTGGGGAGGGAAGAAAAGGGGCGTCCAGTCTAGCAGAGGGAGGTCTTCCGGGGGATGCTGCCGATATCCAAGTGGAACTCGGGCTTTGGGGCTGGCAGGCCAGAACCCTCAGAAAGTCTCTCCTTCCACCCACTGGGTCAGAGCACTTTACAATGTGCAAAACTCACTCCCAGGCCCTCGCCGCACCTTCCCGCCGGAACCAGGGGGATTGGTTCAAGGGCCCAGTTGTATTTTCTAGCTGAAAGGCAGGAACGTGTAGCCCAGAGGTCAGGAACAACCCGGGTCTCTCTGCCCTGCATTTTTGTGAGGCAGGGAGGGAGCCCAGCGACCAGGCAAAGTCTAGGGCCTGGCCCAGGATCCCTGGCCGGGAGTTATCCTCTGGAACCTTGCAGAGGGAACCACTAGGCCCCTGAAGCCAGCCGCCTGTTTGGAACAACATTGGTTTCTCCAGCCCCACCCCAGCACCGGTGGGGCAGAAGGAGCCGGGCTCTACCTACCCGGCAAACCGCGCCCTCCTCCGCCTGAAATTACTAATATGAGCACAAGCTGAAAAACTAATGAACCCAGGCAGGTTTCCAGGCTGCCGCCGCCGCCGCCGCCGCCACTGCCGCTGCTGCTGCTGCTGAGCGTCGTTACCTTGGAGAAACCTTGCGTTCAACCCGGGGAAACTCCCAGTTAGAAAAAGAATTACAGTTATCGCCAGATTGATTTAGTGATAAAAAGGCCCGGTAATAGATAGATCCCTTGATTTTTTTTCCAAGATGCACTTTGCAGCCATCCACACATTTGCGGCTTAGATACATCTAAGCTATTTTTTTTTTTTTAAGTAAGAATTGGAGAGAATTCATTAAATGAGTCCCTTGGGGAAGATTACTGCTAATTAATTAATTGCAAACATTTCCAGAGGGAAGGTATGTCAATTGTAAAGTAATAAAATTAGATAGTTGAAATACTTACTCAGCAACTTTGATTGGCCATTCGTTCCTAAGCAGATTTTTTCTTTTTTTTTTCTTTTCTTTCTTCTTCTTTTTTTTTTTATGACAGAAAAATGGGTTGGTGGTGAAGAAAAAGCATTAGTTATGTCCCCTGGAGATCTGGTTGCAAAGGAGAAGCTACCATATAGAATGTATTGATTTTTCGCTGATTTATAAGACCTCTGCGGTATCAATGCTGTGTGCAGGGCCTCCAGGCCTCTCTTGTCTTTGCTCTCTCGGATTAGAGAAAAAGCAACAAGATTTTTCAAGAGAAAATAAAAAGAGGAGAGAGAGAGAGAGAGAGAGAGAGAGAAAGCAGTGGAGAAGTAAATTGGGAAGGTAGGGCTCTGATGGTTCCTAGGTGTTTTTCTTCTTAGGTGGAAAAGGAAAACAAACCAAAGAGCAGGTTTTAAGTGAAGGAAGCTTTCTATTGTCTTCAAAGTTACTTTACAGTATCAGAGTGTGGGGGGAGGAAGGCTGCCACTTTCAAGCCTGGGAGACTTTGCTTTCTTATTTCTTTCTCAGGGGGAGAGAGGCTAGACCCACAGCAAACCTACCTGGTGCCCCTGGGGTTCGTGGCCCTCCGGAGCATGAAGTGGGGTTCCCTAGAAACAGTTCATATGAAGCGTGTCCTCTCCCCATTATTTTCAGAGCCTTAACACAAAACAGAGCCAGTGGGTTAAAGCAATACGAACCTCTGTCTGGCAGAGACCTCAGGTCCAAACCCGTCTTTCTTGGAAAGTCTGGTTCAAGGAAGGGGTCGCGGAATCTGTTCTCATCCTCCTGGCCATGGATGGGCACCCACTTTGGCAGCTGAGGGCTCCGGCTTTTCATTGCTTTGTTTAGCGCTGATTAATTTAGTTTGGGAAAAATGCCCATTTGTGTGCGTGTCCGCCTAGAATTGTACTGAAGGGAAGAGACAAACTTAGGAGGTGCAGACCCTCCCAGTTATATTTGAGGGAGCCCTTCCACCCAAAGTATCTCATACAAATGTACAGATCCTTTTGTTGTATTAGGCACACACACTGATATTTCCTCTAGCTGCTCATTAAAACAAATATGGGGAAAGTAAATGGTCAAAGGCCTTTTTGGAGCATGGAGAGGACTCGTCCACATTACTTATTTGAAGTTCATGTTCCTTTGCTTTAATTCACCGAAGGTCTTGAGCGGGCAGAGTAAAGGATGTGACTTTGAGCCAGAAACAGACTCTGAATTATAGAGAACAAACTGGTGGTTACCAGAGGTGGGTGGGAAGGGGATGGGGGAATTGGTGATGGGGATGAAGGAGGGCACTTGTGATGAGCACCGGGTGATGTAGGGAAGTCTCGAACCTCTATATTGTACACCTGAAACTAATATCACACTGTATGTTAACCTATTGGAATTAAAGTGAAAACTTTCCAAAAAAAGGATATGTCTTTGACGATCCTTTGACAATTAACGTGAATACAGCGCGTTCGCGCATGTGCGCGCGCGCGCACACACACACACACACACACACACACACACACACATCCTATTGTGCTATTTTGGGTTCAATATTTCCCGATGTTCTATAAAGTCAGCAGTTTTTACAGGGGCGGGGGTGAATAGCAACCCAGAAATGCTCCAAATCGAGTTCCAATGCCTTAAATCACAGATGGAACGTGTGGGTCTATGGGCACCGTAACATAGATGAAAATGTGCCAAATTATATTTTTTTAAGTATGGATTTTTGTGTGTGTGGCTGATTTCCTCACATCTATGCCTGAGTAGACAAGTGCATCTGGGCAGATGCATCCATAATTTATACTGATCAGTCACCGCAGGTCTCCCCGAGTAGAGCCGAAACGAACACTAATTTTTCTGACGGCAGTGGTGTGCATGGCATCAGATTGTGAAAGGCGGTCGCCAGCCACCTTGGCATCAGGAGCAAAACATAAAAAGACCATGGTTCCCAGATGAGGGTGTCGATGGCATTTGTTGGGAAGGTGGCAAATGGAAAGAACGATTTTCTAAAACAATGAGATCTAATGCGGAGGTCCTGGTGTGTCGGTAGAGCAGGTACAAACCTGAGCTGAGAGTTAAAAATCATAGCTTGTCGATAATAAAATTCCTTTGCACTTCTAGCGTGCTTGGAGAGCTATCCTATACACCTCTGCTGTATCTGTTTTAAGGCTTGGGGTAGGGAAGTTGGAGACACGAGAAGCAAATCCAAGATCACATCAGCTAGTAGATGACAGAGGAGGGACCCCTGGACTTTGGGTCTTTCCTCAAGACTGTATTTCAAACACAGGACGAGGCCAGACACAGCCAGGAGATGTGGTTAACTCCAACTGGATTCCACAGTGTAACATAGCAGGGAAAATACCTAGAGAGGTGCCACCAGAAACATACCATTCTGGATCTCTACGACATACTTTTCTATCAGCCTGTATTATGAAAGCACTTACGTAATAATTTGGGGGTTTTAGCCATTTGATGTGGATCATACATTAAAATAGAAAACAGCAAGCAGACCAGTTGTGACTGAGAAGTAAATAAACAAAACAAAACAAAAAGTAGCAACAGCAACTAGAAAAAAAAAAAAAAACCCAAACCAAAACAAACAACCCTAGAAAGTCCAGCCAAGTTTAAGGCTTTCTATCTACACCAGCTTTAAAAAAACAAGGAACGGAATTTAGTTAGTGACTATTGTCAGGACAAGATCTATTTTTTTTAAGCTTTGTTTTTGCGTCAGTAGACGGATTGCGGGGGGGTGGGGGGGTGGGCGGTGGAGTTGGTGTGTTAAGTTCTTGCTCGCGAAGCAGTTTTTGTGTATAGAAAGTCTCGATTATTTTTTATCCCGCGGAGGGTAACATCTTTCTAACGATAAGCTCAAGGCGTCTCGTGTTTTCACAGAATTAAAATGGAAAGTAAACAACAGATGTATGGATTGAAAACCCTGACAACAGCTTTTGAAGACAAGTCTAGGGGGGAAGAAATGAACGCATGTAGGAAAAAAGGACAACGTGCGAAGATCTGGCGGGATAAGGGACCACGTCCTGTGCCCTTCTGGGACAGGGCCTGGGGTGGTCTTGAGTGGACAGCGAGGGGACAGATGCATGGCCTGGACAAATGGGAAAGGCAGCTGGTGGGATGCTGGCCCTGAGGACAGCCAGGGACTGTGGAGTCTTGCATACAGCTCTCTTACTGGAACATTCTTAACAGGCAGGGTGTAAGGATGATATTTGGTTATTCTTCCCCCTAAAGAATGGCATTGCTGTCGACATTCAGGCTTCAGTGAAAATATGTGCTGCTTCAAGCCGTCTACATGTTTGTCTTATGAGTGACATTCCCGTTTTCTCTTTCCCTGTGGTTTCTCCCACTTTCCAAGCCAAGCATCAGAACTGGCCAGGAGTCTTCTTTTTTGTGTGTGCCCCCCTGGGGCCCACTACTTTAGGGAAGCTGGGACCATTTGTGATGTCACGTGTGGGCCCTGGTAATTTACGGCAGATCTTCACAAATCAATAAAAATATGGGAAGTATATCATTTTTAAAGGGAGAAAAAAAAGAGAAACACACGAGACATGCCCATTAAGGGCATAGCCATTCTAATACCTGCCTGTCTGCTTGGGTCTGCAATTAAAAACATTCTGTTCATAAATCTCCTTACAGTCTCTTTTAATGCTTTTAACTTTCCTGAAGGTTCAAATTGGTATCCCAAAAATGTGCCAGGACTCTCACAAGGTATTTTATAGGCTCATAAATAAATACGGCAATTAATCTCTGCTATATTTCTTTCATATTTGATGACAATTTATTATGGCATTCACCGATTCGGTGCACAAAAACTCTAATGCACTTAAAATCGGATTTCAAACCAAACATTTTATGGGAAAATATAGTATTGATCATCCATTTAAAGATATCATGAAGATGATTCATAACCTGCCGTAAAAAAAAGATCTCGAGAGGGTCTTACAAATGAGTTGGGGGTGGTTGGGGGGAGTGGAATAGTCTATTCATAAAACCAGAGCTATTGGATCTGTTCCTCTTGTTTTCTTCATCCATCTTTGAGTCTTCCAGCCCTGATTACTTTTGCATGTTGCTGTTTTCTAAGAAAAATCTTGTTCCGTGACATTTTTCATAGTGACAGAAGTTGTGGAATTTTGCAGTGCCTATTTGCTATTGCGATGTTCTGTTGAAATTCTGTCTGCAGGAAGAGTTGCACGGGCAACTGAGACGATTCTCTTATTTCGGAGTCAAAGCTATTTGCGTGAACTGCCCCGGGGGGGGGGGGGGGGGGGGGGGGGGGGGGGGGGGGGGGGGGGGGGGGGGGGGGGGGGGG
>CM052803.1:24894274-24924035 GCA_028533885.1 Nasua narica | reverse complement strand
GATTAAGCCACCGGCTCAGGTGACATAACTGATTAGTATTTGAGGCCATCCAGGAACCACTGGGTCTTCGGACTGCTGCGTGGTCCACTGATGGGCTCCAGCACTTTTTATAAGAAAGCACAGAGTCTGACCTTGGAGTTCCATACAGGCCTTGGGAGGCGTAGCCTGGAAGGTCTTCCGTTCTCTGGGATGGTCACACGTTGCTCTTTCAGTTTGGTTTTGTGATTGGATTCGACAATAAATCCATCAATACGACCTTGGTGTGGGTCCCCTGGCCTGCATTTTGGAAACCATCTGTCCCCAGGCTGGCTTGGAAGACCTTTCAGAGGCCTTGGTTTGCTCCGGGCACACACTGCTTTGCGTCTGTGGAGACGGGGGCCTTAGACACAGTGTCTGTCTTGTGGCGCAGAGAAAATGGACTTGACGGAGACAGCATGAAATACACGAGCGGGATTAGACTGTCAGGGTAGACCCGAGAACATAAACCATTTCCTGTGCCACTCTCCCACTCAAGGGCAGGGGCAGAGCAAAGGGGGAAACCTGCAACTATAATTATGAAATATAAATTTATACCTAGAGAAAGGGGAAGCCTGAGAGGGGACGTTAGCCCCTAAAACTCTTTTTACATTATAAACACCACAGGGATATGGAAAAGCAAGCATGAGGATTAAGGACATCTTTTTGCTTCGGGACTAATTTATTACTCTTAGATTACGCCGTTGGCAGAGGAAGGCAAAATTGATACTTGGTTGCTTCTCTGTAAAAGTTAAATGTGAGTAATGGGAGGGTCCTGCCCCTGGCTTTAAACACCTGATGATGGGGAATAGGACGGTCAGGAGCCGAAGAGAGCAAGACACTTGTTTGAGAGACAATGCTGGAATCTAGCCTGGATCTGCCATTGATTGCGAGGCTCAGGACAAGTCTCTCTGCCTCTGGGAGCCTCAGTTTACTCATCTGAAAAATGGAGAGCTTGAGCTCAGTGATCTATAAAGGCCTCTTGGGCTCACGTTTGTATGGGAATCAGGTCACACTCCCTTTCCAGGACTTTAAAATCTCCGGCTACCTTATAAGACTCTCTGGAAAGTTTTTGTTTTGTTTTGTTTTTAATTACGGATGGTGCAGCAAAGTCTTTTGGGCACCTGTCCAGGTACACATCTCCCGCCTCACCCCCTGAGATTCTGAGCAAGCCTGCAGGGGGGGGCCTGGACACTTGTAGTCAAGAAAAAAATTATAAAATAAAAGTAGAACACGCATCTGAGAAAAAGCCAACCAACTTGTGGGTGAGATGATTGATTGTGGAACTCATAGCCACTCGCTATCTGTGGCTTCTTCCTGGCTCAGCACATCCTGATGTGGTCTGGGGTGGCTATCTGGGGCCACGGCCGCTCGCTCCTGGCTTTCTAGCATCTTCTGCTGGGGGAGAGGAGCACGCCGAGGAAGCCAGTTCTGGCTAATAAGGCGCAGAAGAAATTTGCCTGGGGGATTCTGGGAAAGCATCTATTTTCATGATAAAAGAGGTCAGAGTCAGTGGTGCCCCCGCCCGCCACCCCTTCTCTGAGTCTGTGAACATGGGCGTGATGATTGAAGCAGCAATATTCATTCACTCACTGGCTCAACACGTGTCTATTGAGTAGTTAGTCTGTATCAGGCAAGATTCTAAGGTGCTGGGATACAGCTGCAAACCAAACAAAATTCCCCTCCTCCTAGCGCTGATATCCTCGAGCAGAAGATGGACAAAGAACAAGGGACATAGGTAAAACACAGAAATGTTTGATGAGGATACACGTAAGTAAATAAATAAATAAAGCAAGGAAGAGCGGTTTCCACGAGCCTCAAGTCAAGGTCATCACACAAAAGTAGCTCTGGTATCAGGGAGCCAATAACCCTCCAGCTCTGGACTTCTAGTTTATGTCAGACAAATAAACTGGTTTTGTTTAGATCTCCGTTAATTGAGTTACTTACAGCGGAATGAATTCCTAAGACAGTGTTCGGGGGTGGGGGGGCGGGTAGTGTTGCAAGAGACATAAGTCATCTGATTATTTTATTCCCACTCTCCAGAGGCGTGGACTCCTAACAGTTTCTTGGCTGCCTTCCAGAAATGTTCTATGTTAATACAAGCCATATAAGCATAAGCTATATATAAAGTCTCTCTCTCTCTCTTTTACACGGGCACACGCATACACACACACACACACACAATTAATGACAAGATAGCATGGTGGCTGAGAACCCGGATGTTTGCAGCCTAGCTAGGATAGCACGATAGATCTATAGGCTTCCTGCCCAGTAAATCTACCCCTCACCAGCCAAGCTCTCTTGAACAAGTTTCTTAGTCCTTGTGTTTCAGTTTACCCATCAGTAAAATGTGGCTAAGAAGCCTACCACGTAGACTTCTCCTTATGATTTAAGAAATTGCAATGTAGGGGCTTCTGGGTGGCTCAGTCGGTTAAGCGTCTGCCTTCGGCTCAGGTCATGATCTCAGGGTCCTAGGATTGAGCCCGGCATCTGGCTCTCTGATCAGCAGGGAGCCTGCTTCCCCTCTCCCTCCGCCTGCTTCTCTGCCTGCTTGTTCTCTCTCTCTCTCTCTGTCAAATAAATAAGAAGAAAGGAAAGAAAGAAAGAAAGAAAGAAAGAAAGAAAGAAAGAAAGAAAGAAAGAAAGAAAGAAAGAAAGAAAGAAAGAAGGAAGGAAATTGTGACGTAAAGCCTGGAACGTTGTAACCACCCAGAAGTGTTAGTTAGGTACCTTATACACTATGAATAAGATCACTGTGTTCACTTAACTATCTACTGTACATCTTTCCAATGTGCACACAGATATTCCTCCTTTCTTGACACCTGGATAGGATTTCTCCATGTGGAGAAGATCAGTATTTTTCCCTCTGAATATCCGTGGGACATTTGGATGAACACTCTTGACAGAGAACCGTGTTCTAAGAAGTCCTGTGCGCCCACAGAGCTGGCTAACAGCGGAAGGAGACTCTGCTGAGATTGGCCTTCTTTTCTTCTCTGCTAGCTTTCGCTTTACACAGCTCGCTGTCTCCTGCTCACTCGCCTGTCCCCTCCCCCAACCGCACGCTTTCCCCTTTAGTCCTGTGCAGGCTCACGCATGCTCAGAGGGCAGCATTTATGATACATTCTAATTCGACATTTAAGAACTAGATCTTGGTAGACTTTTCTCCCATGAGGCTGTGTCTCCTTAGGAAGGACTTCAAAAAAAAAAAAGGAAACAAACCCCAAATTCTGCTTTGTACAGAGGCACCTGAGAGTTAATCTGGTGGCATTAGTCCTACGTTGGAGGAGGTATTTAAATAACAACTAATCCAATGGGGGGGTGCCCAGACATGAAATAAATCAGGTAATAGTAATACAACACACGTTAAGTGCAATGAAGGAGAATAAGCATCACAGACAATGGGGGAACTAATCTTAACTAATCGTGCCTTACAGCTACGTGCAGAAGGTCGAGGAGTAATCTGGCTGTGACCGACAAACTGGGTTCTTAATGAAAGAAGGAGGGGGTGTTCCAGGCCAGAGAGGAAATGGCATGTGCCATTCGGGGATCAGAATAGTAGGATGGATGGGAAGGAGTGAATGGGGTGGGGCCGAAGATGGTGGTCAGGGGCACACGGGGAAGGAGGTTGGGTCCCACTGAGTCTATGACTGGCAACTCTGGGTTCTAGCAATGTCATGCATAAGAACTCTGAGATGTCGAATCTTCTAGAACCCTAATGGTTGCCCAGGCGCATTCTCTCAGCTCCTTCTCTGTCTTACCCACCCATACCATGGAGGCTCCCAAGGAAAGCAGGTGAAATGGCTGAGTTTTGAGAAGAAGTACAGAACAGTGGGGCAGGGGTGATGAGAAGGCTGAAGATGCTGGGTCTATGTCTTGAATTGGGTGGGTTAACACATTTGTCAAGATTCTTTTGGCTGTTGCAAGACATGGGCCCTGGCTCAGTTAGGTGGGACAAAAAGGTAAAAGGACAGTAGGATATAAGGATATAAGGGTGGCTTAGACATCCAAACTTGGGGACCCACATCTAAAGATTAAGAACAAGAGGACTTGAGGGAATTTCTCTCCAGGGGGCTGCCATTAAGGAGTCTTGGCCTCTAACAGCTATGTCCCTCTTAAAAAGTGTCATATTCTTATATGAGAGAAAAGGGGGGAGAGAGAGAGAGAGAGAGAATCTAATTGGTCCAGGCCATTTCTGGTCCAATATCTTTGTGGCTGGACCAATCAGCTCTGGGGTGGGGGGACCTCTTATGAGCCAAGCAGTACCCCTCCCTGCTTCAATCCAAAATGGTGGATCCAAGAGTAAATCAGAGCAACCCCCACAAACGAAGCAAAGCTGTCCTCCATTCGGTGCTTGGAGCAGGGCAGTTGGAGCCACCCCTGCTGGATCCAGGCCCTAAGAAACTTGGACTTCATAATTTACGAAGGCAACAGGGAGCCAACAAATCCATTCAGCGCACATGAAATATTTCAAGTGAGGCACAAGGGACCTGGAGCAGGTCTTAGAGAAGATGGATTTACATCTGGCAATAAAATCCCAACTCCAGTAACCTTTGCACTTAGGTCTGGATTTTGTCTGGATCTTAAAGCTTTTATAAGTGTTTAAGAGCATGAACTCTGCAGGGGTTGGAATTCCTCTTGCCGTCTCTCCCTCCAGGGATTGGGCTGCCAAGATGAGGCTGGGGGGCCTACTACCTTTCGTCTCTCCTAGGCTTGGAACTCTTTGCCTGGAGGGTGTTTCCTCTCTGCTCCTGGATGGACTTGGCTCCGTGTGACCTCTTGAGTGATGTACTTAAACTTGCTGAGCTCCAGCATCCTCACCTGGGAAATGGAGGGGTTCCTCACCAACCTCAGAGGACTATGATGAATGCGAAATCCAGAACACGTTTGAACGTGTTTTGTAAAGTCACAGACGAGTGAATGCAACGACTTGGTGATGTTGCTGGATGGAGCTTGGTTTGGGAGGGAGAAAACCATTGCTGTGGGTCCCAGCTCTGGCTTGGGAAAGTCACCTAGCCTCCGAGTCTTAGTTTCCTCATCTATAAAATGGAGATAATAGAGCCAATCTCATGGTATTATTGTGGAGGGTAAAGGACAATGCACGCAAGTGGTCTCGTAAGGACCTAGGCACAGGGTTAGGGCACAGAACACGATAACTGGCCCTCCCTCCCACGGAAGTGTTCAAGAAGCCAAAATTTTTTACACAGTGGATTCGGGTCTCTCCAGGGACTAAGACGCCTTCAGAGTTCCTATCTGTGGTAGATGTTTCTAGTGTTCACCTATATACCCTTCTCCTTCCCTTCCTGGACATGCTGGCTAGAAAAAGCACCTCTAAGCCTCCTGGCAATCAGACAGCGCCATGTTACTAGTTCGGGATGCAGAAATATGAGTGATGGGAGTCATTCACGAGCGGAGACAATGAGAAGTCTCCGTACAAGATGCTCATTCTTCTCTCCCTTTGACTCTGCGAATGTGCAGAACTCTGGCTGACATGGTAAAGCCACCAGATGTTGGAGTCACAGCATGGAAGACGATCAGTTTTGGGATTCTCGACTCTGTAGCAAACTTTGCAAAAGTTAAGCCATTGAGACTTGGGAGATGTTTGTCATAGAAGCACATTCTAACTTAGCCCCACTAACATACTATTCTATTGCCACGATCTATGCAATCTTGGGCAAGTAACTTCTCTGAGTCTTAATTTGTTCATGTGTAAAATAGGACGAATATTAGCATTAACTTAGAAGTTCGTTCCATGAGAGGACTCACGTGAAATGCTTAGCTTGGGCTCTGGCACATGGAATATGTTTGATGAGGAGGATAATGTTGTGGTATGATGGTGACAGGGATGATGATGGAGATTCGCGAGCTGGTTGTGGTACCTGGATTCAAAACCTTCTATTTAAGTAGAAGAATCCACATAATCTCCAACTCTGGGCAGCAGGTAAGAACCTCCTCTGGCCCATGCTGGCATGTGATTAATTGTATTATGAGATTCCAAATAAGTATTAGCATCTATGGTTGTCTATACAACTTCCTGATCTCAATAGTACAATAAAATGCGCCTTCTTTGGAAAGCTAGTTAGGAGAGCACACTTCTATGCTCAGTGCTGGTAGTTATTTTTCTCATCTGATGAGACTGTAAGGTCGGGCATCGGGCTGAACGCTGCCACCGTAGGGATGGCTGAGAACCGGTATGTGCCCTCAAGGAGCTCGACGTCCATATTGTGTTTATCAAAATTACACTGCACATAATTACACTGTGAGACAAGAATGTACGTCTTACATCTCTACCTGCACTTTGCCCTAACACCAGCTTGCACAGAGTGTGATACCATTGAAAGAGCTTGGGTTTTATGGACAAAGGGATGAGTCCAGATGTCAGCTTTGTCACTTTCGAGCCGTGCCTTTGGGTAAACTTCTTGACTTGCGAGCCTTAGCTTCCTTGGAAAATAACTGCTCTTCTGTTATGAGAATTAATTAGAATATATGGAACACAAACTGGGCAGAGCTTAGCATTTCATCAGTGCTCAATAAATATTAGCAACCCCTTGAGATTCTAGATTATTCTATACTCCCATCACCTGAACCATAAAACGTGTTTTGTATGTATTTATGGAATGGCAGGCAGAGAAAATTATTTTCCACAGTAAAGTAGGTTTGGGGGAAATATTTGTGAGGGCAGTTGAGGTATTTGTGTATTTTAAATCCACTTTTATTTATGCAGAAATTTCAATCTGATTAATTTTTTAAGTCATAAATTTTGGACCTCTGTCATGGATTTAGGCCACTCACAATTGTCAATTCTCAACCAATCATCATCACAGTGAAGCTGCTTCTTTTTGTTTATTTATTTATTTATTTTTAAAGATTTTATTTATTCACTTGAGAGGGAGTGAGTGTGAGAAAGAGAGAGAGCGAGCACAGAAGCAGAGGGAGAAGCAGACTCCCCGCTGAGCAGAGAGCCTGATGTGGGGCTGGATCCCAGGACCCTGAGATCATGACCTGAGCCAAAACCAACAGTCCAGTGCTCAATGGACTGAGCCCCTGTTCCTTCCTTTTATGATGATTTCCATTTCCACTCCCCTTCCCCCGATGAGCACACGGGGGCAGGCTGTCCATGGTATAATGAGGCTCTGGGTATTTGTGTTTAATTTATGTGAATTGGACTGTGCTGAGGGTTTGGCCTTTTTCCCTTCTTTCTCCAGAAGCATTGTGTTTTCGTGACCTGTTGACATTCTTGGGAGTACTTCTAATTCATTGCTCCTCACGACTGTATAATATTCCAGGCAGTCACTTTTTATTAACCAGAAAATTGGATCTACTGGGACACCTTGATTCCCCAGCCAAGACTGCTGTGTGAGAAATACGATCTTCATTTTGCACGGAGTAAATCCGTCACTAAATGGTGACCTTCTGATCATTACAGCCATACCGACGGCACACGCACACTTGCCCACATGGAGAATTATGGCAAGAAATTACAGGTGGAAAGAACTAAAAGCCAGTTCTTGGATTTTTTTTATGTCCCTCTGATGTGTGCACGCACGTGTGTGTGCGCGCGCGCCTGTGGCTTTGTTGTACCTTTCCCTACTTTAAATATAAACATTCCAATTTACATAATTGAAGGGAGTTTCCGTGGCGCATGAAAATATAAACTCGGGGCTATGATGTCAATTAGGACGACTCGTATCCCACAGTAAAAGCCTTGTGTTAAGAGGCAGGCGATCGCATTCGAGTTTGGGTTCTGCCTCTGGCTAACTGGATGTCTTCAGCTGAGCCGTTTCACCTCTGCTGTGAAGCAGAGAATAATAAAACCAGGCTGCCCTGAGAGTCAGACGAGCCTACAATTAGACATAGGAGACGAACAGAGTGTGGTGATCATGGTCGTTTGTTTCAAATACGGAAGTGGTTTTTTAAAAAATTTTTTAATCTTAAAAAAATTATTTTATTTAAATTCAATTAATTAAAAATGGTGTATTATTAGTTTCAGAGGTATAGTTCAGTCATTCGTCCGTTGCATATGACACCCAGCGCTCATCACATCAGGTGTCCTCCTTAATGCCCATCACCCAGTTACCCCAATCCCCCCCCCACCTCCAGCAACCGTCAGTTTGTTCCTTATGATTCAGAGTCTCTTATGGTTTGTCTCCCTCTGTGATTTCTTCTTCTTTTTCCATCCCTCAAATAGGGAGTTTTAAAACTGAACGTAATTAGCGAACATCTGAGTGCCTGCTCTGATGTTGCCCCTTTCCCATTTTGTGTAGGTGAAAACCTCACGAACTAAGGTAGACTCAATTTTCAACTTGGCACTCACGGAAGATTACCAACTGGCCAGAGCCAACTGGCCCCCCCATGTTGTTATTTTTGCCATTCCTGATTTAGATGCTTTGGGTGAACACGTCCCCAGGTCTGCTTTCAGAAAGCCTGAAGTCCTGTGGGACAGACAGACATAACTCTCAAACAAGACAAAGGACGATCTTACGATAAATCGTCAAAGTGCTAAGGACGCACAGAAAAATGAGAAATTGCTTCTACCGATGGTCTTTGTTGAAAGTTTTTTTTTTTTTTTTTTGAAGTTGGTAGCGTTTCAGCTAGAGATTCAAGGTTAGAGATGATTGGGGGGGATGTAAATGCAGTAGAGAACATTCTAGGTAAGGGAAGGATAAATCATATTTAGGATGATAGGAAATATGATAAATAATCCTATTTAGGATGTGAGACATGCAGAGTATGTATGGAGACTGTCTCAGTGTGGCTCAAATCCAGGTATGGCGTACCATAACATAAACAGGGTACACTGAACATTATGAGAGTTTAGAGTATTTTCTTCAGCTGGTGCTTCTAGGGTTAGTCCGATCACTAGTACTAATTTGTATTTATTGAGCACTTACCCTGTTCTAAACACTTTGGATACATCTCTCACTCAATGACCATAAAAACGCGATGACATAGTATATCAGTCAGTTATCACCGCATAACAAACTATTCCAAAACTTGGTAGCTTAAAATAGCAATCATTTATTATTTACCGTGAGCCTAGAGAGGTCCGTGGATCTGGTCTAAGAAGGCCTCACCTGCACGGGTTCCATTCTATACTTTCCTGTCCCTTTATCAGGCTACTTTGGGCTGGTTCCTACGCAAGTGGCAGGATGGGGGGGTCGCAGCAGGAAAATGCAAAGCTTGTGAGGCTGAGGATGAGAACGGGCACACAGTCACTAATTAATTTGGCCAGTCTGGATTCAAGGGATGGGGAAATAGGTTCCGCCTCGGAAAGGAAGCTGCTACAAAATCACATTATAATCCATCTACCACAAGTACTTGCTGATACTATTAACCCCATATCATCAACAGTGAAACGGTGGTTATAGAAAGTTGAGGTCTTGCCCAAGTTCATGTAGCCAGTAAGTGAAGAATCTGAACTTGTATTTCCTTTCTAGTCAGTGGGGGTGGGGGGCAATAAAGATCTTGAGCACACGAGTGATGCTGTCCGCAGGGATAAGAAGGAAATGGCTGCACGCGGGACCGCGGAGAATGCAAATCGTGACGATTCTAGCATCAACTCATCCCATTTTCAGCTCAAGTGTACGGAGGTCTTGGGACAGGTTGCGTTCTCCGTGGGGGTGGTGTTGGCTTTGAAAGACACCCTTACTGGGGTTGCCTTTGCTCCGGACCCTTCGTCCTCTATGCCTTTCAGGAAACCAAACACTATGGTCTCAGGGCACCTCCCCAGCATGGCCGGCGACCTTTAGTCAAAGGGACCTGTCACCCCAAGGACTCATGTAAGTAGTTCCTACCGTGTTTCTGCGTGGCACCTGCCGTTCGCTGAGAGCTTTGGGGTGTGGAGAATAATATGGCCAAACAGCCGCCTTGCCTTGCTTGACCTCAGCTGGAGGCCCGGGCAGGGCAGCCCGGGACCCCGCCCGGAGCCACAAGCGAGCCAGAAAGCCAACCTTAATCAGACTCAGCCTATAGAACCGGACACCTACCAATTCTGACGACTAGAGGTAAAAAGCCCAACAGCGGCTTGATTTTCTCCTAGGTCAAGGACAAGGGAGCTTTGTAAGTAAAATTGCTCCCAGATCACAGATACAGAGCCACGTTTGTCATTGATTACAGGTGACCACTTGCCTAGGAGAGAGTCGGGGTAGCTTGGTGGAAGGCGAAGAGCATATGCTTTGAAAAAAGATGGACTCAGAGTGGAATACTACCCCCCCCACCCCATTTCCTTTCTGTGTGCATCCTGGGCAAGGGGCTTCACCTCCCCGGGCCTTCGTTTCCTCTTCATAAAATGAAGATGGTACTACCTGCCTTTCAGAGTTGTCCCAGGATTAAGTGAGCGAGGGTCTGGAAGTCCTCCCAGGGGCCACTCTGACCAGGAGCGCCGTTGCATCAGCAGAAAACGGAAATGGGAAACTGGCAAAGCTGCCCCAGACAGAGGTGAGTGCATACCAAGCACCTGACCACCTATCGCTGGTTTAAGTGCTAGCATCTGATCACCGACGCGGACGGTTCTGCCCACGGTGCCCTGCTTGTGGAGAACAGCTCTTACGGGATTTGTGTCCCCGCGGTGCCCGCGGTTCTCGGCGATGCTGCTGGCAGAACGAAGAGGTGGGACCAGACGAAGAGTGGTGTGCTAGGCAGCAAAGCAAAGTTTATGGAGCCAAAGTACAAAGCTCCCATAGAGGGAGGGGGGTCTGGGGGGGGGGGTTGACCGTGGAGTTTCCAAGTTCAGGGGTTTTTATGAGCTCTTTGGTGGAACTGTCAGAAGCAATCAGGGTGCGCTGAGTCGTGCCGATCAGGGCTTTGGGCACGTATCTGTCTGCTTATGAGGTTCACGTCCACGTGCTGATGGTCTTTGTTTTTGCTGACATCCGGGGGCCTAGGTCTCAACCGCTCCTTGCGCGTGATGGCGGCAAATGCTTGGTGGTTAACTGCCGTATTTTAGGACGTATGTTGCAGAAGTCATTTCTGCAAAGGCTGCAAAGCAGAATGTCGGTACTACTTGACCTTAGCTGTCCTGACTCCATATGTTCTTGCTGGGAACCCTGGCCTTGACTCCCTAACTGTCCAACTAACTCCTAACATCAGTGGTTCTCAAAACTGGCTGCACAGTAGAATCATTTGGGGAGCTTTAAAATATCTCAACGCCAAGGCCCATCCCTAGACCAGTGAACTCAGAACCCCTGGGGTGGGGCAATCATGTGCAGAATTTAAGGGGGAACCCACGGTCAGGTGCTGACTGCGTTTGCAGGACCCCGAGAGTGAGAACCTCCTTAAACGCGGCTCCCCAGCTACCTCACTCTTGTCCTGCATCTGCTTCCAAGGTGCTTGCAAGGATCAGCAAAAATGTTAGTAATGGTTAAAAGTATGAGCTCACATGATGTATTCATGGGTCTCAGAAGCGACTGGACTGCTGCCTACCTTCTTGTTCCGTCTTCCTTCCTCCCCTCCCCTCCAGCCCTCCTACTTCCCTGACAGGTGGACTTAACTAGTTAGCCCCAAACTTCCAAATCATCACAGCATCCAGCAAACAAAGGGTCCTTGGGTTAAAAGGACTTACCCTTTTTTTTTTTTTAAGTTCATTTATTTTTATTTATTTTTTAAGTAATCTCTACACCCAATGTGGGGCTTGAACTCACAACCTGGACATCAAGAGTCACATGCTCTTCCAACAGAGCTAGCCAGGCACCCCCCCCAAAGGATTTACTCTTAAATGTATCACTTTCCACTTTTTTTTCCTTGACATTTCTCAGAGGAACCCTCTGCACTCCTGTGACTTATCCAGATTTCCTTGCAAATAGCACTGGGTCGATATGCACCACAAGAAGGGTCTACCTAAAAACAACAACAACAAGAACAACAACAACAACAACAACTATTATTATGTTTCCGTGGCATTAGGTGCCTCCCAGGAAACTAGGAATCACGTTCCTCCACTGTTACGTCACCCCATCATGTAGGAAATGGTGTGACACATAGAGGTGCTTTCAAAAGCAAGCCAAGGAACCCATGGGCCGATGTGCAGACTCTCTTTTGTCTTCTCCCTTTGTGGTCTGATCTCACTGCCGTTGGACCCTCACCTTGCAAGCCTCGGGTGCACAGGAAACACTGACTGCGTCTAGACGCAAAGCATCTAGGGCCCTTGGAACTCCGGCCCTCCCTCGCAGCCTGCGAGCAGCTTAAAGAAGCTGGTGAGAAAAGGTGCTGACAAGAACTCAGAGCTCCCAGCGCAGAAAAACTAGTCCTGCAAACAGGAGCCTGCTCCCCACATGTGGCAGGGGGAGAGCCTGGGCCAGCGGTGTGTTGGGGGGTGCTCCAGGGCTCGCCTGCCTGGGGAAGGCAAGTCGTGGCTGCTAGGGAGAACAGAGAGGAGGCCTCCTCTTTGCTCTCCAGTTGGCCTCCTAGGGCCTGAGGGAGAGTTTAGGGGTTGGGGGGGTGCGCAGAGAGAAAGCTCGGAGGAGACGCCCCGGAGCTCAGTTGAACCTCAGATACGCCACCGGCTGCCTCTCTTTGAGGACATATATCGCTGAAAGAGGCCGGTGATTCAGACCCGTGCAAGCAGCCAAAATCTTTTTTTTATTAAAATGCTTTGTGCTCCAGGATACCAGGGAGTTAAGCAGATCTGTCTCCAAGAGTGTGTTCGCCTAGAACGCACCATTAGATACTTTGTCTCCTTTAAAATAATACAAAGAGATGGCTTTGGATCTCTCGGCTCCTGCCCTGTCTTGCTGCCTGCAGATCCGGGCCAGGAGAATAGACCGTCTGCCCTTGGCCTTGATGGACCACAAACTGAGGACTTCCCGACCGCCTGGGTCTGCAGCGGATGGCCAGCTGCAGAAAACCCACCGGATCGAAGGTGAACGCGTCCTTTGTGAAAACACAGGGTCATCCACCAGGATGGAGATGACCCAGCGCTGTCGACCGTCATCTCCAGTTACAGACGGTATCAGATCGCTCAAGCGGCGTTCCTCACGGACAACATATTTTCTCGAGATCATTTCTTTACAAATCGTGCCTCTGATGACATCATGCCCTTCCTTGTTAATCAGCTGTCCCATCTTCCCACCCGGTGTTGAGACCCATCAGTATTTGGACCATGAAATACATAGATTTGATTATCCCTTGGCCCCTCATGATATAAAAAGGAAGAAGGAGGGCGAGCTGGGGGGCGGAACACTGACAGCAGATCCTTTAAAGGGATTGCTTTTTATGGGCTCTGCGCATGAAGTTTTGTGTTTCTCTGAGCATGTAAAGGCATCTCGTGATACATATTACGCTGGTATCCTCAGCAGGCTGCAGTCATAAATAATCAGCCTCTTAAATGGTGCAATATGTATTATTTTTCTCCTGTGAACTTGGGGCCTCACACACACATGATTCTCCGATTGCAAATAAGAAAATGTGGGCGAGATCACGATTCCTAATTCAAGAATAAACCCGAAGAAATGTTGTATTTAAAACTGCATGAACGCTGGGATTTCGAGGGATACACCAGTGAGCAGCAAGCGACTTCTCTTTCTGCCCAAATTTGAAGAAATGCCTAAACCCCGCTCCTCTCCATTTAAATATCTCTTGGTTGGGTTGCCACAAAGAGCCTTTGTACATTATTCTGAAAAGCCGTAGGCATAGGATTATGTGTTCTTACATGCCTTATTTTAGGCATCAGCAGCAAAGTATACCAAAGGCAAATTTATGTTTAGAACCATCAATAAAACATAACAGAGTCTGCTAAATTAGTAATCATGGAAAACCTAGCCGGTTCTCCCTCGCGCGTGTTCTCCCTCTCTGTCTCTGTCTCTCTCTCCCTCTTTCTCATTTTTAATCTTACAAAGCAACTTTTAAGCATCTGCCTTTGGTGCGAGTGTGGTCTTTTAAGAAAACGTGTACTTAAATATCTCAGAGGTACCTGAAGGCCTTATTTTTGGAAGGGGGGGGGTGCATCAAGGGGGAGCTAAACGAAAATCTGATAATGGTTTTAAGTGAAATGCCTTCAAGTCCTGCCAAGGGCCTTTACAATCAAATGTCCGTCACAAAAGGCATAATTTATCAGCAGAACGGAGAAGACAGTGTTTGTAAGGGGTTTTTAGGAACTCAAATGAATAGATTGTTTTACCCAGGCCTCTACAGGCTCTGTTTTAATCTCATGGACACCAAGAGACTACCCATGAAACCACTTAGCCAAAAGGGAGAAGGACTCCCCATCTTACCGGCAAGGCCCCCCCACTTTCTCGGGGGACCGTGATCAGTAAAGGCAGGAAGGAGGCAGCGTCAGGGGAGGTCTTGCCCAAGAAGAAAGCCCTTTCTTTGTGACAGGTTTCACACTCTGGAAGGGGGAGCTCTTGTCGTCATGGCGGTGGTGGGGAGGGAGGATCCAGCCATCTGGTACCCCCAGCAGGCAGCATTCAGACAGGCGTCTGGGTGTAGTTTCTCTTTGGTGCCCAAATCATTTGCAAGAGGCCGAAGGTCTTGGAAACCCAGGCAATTATCTCCCTGGGCTGCTGGGATGTGAGAGCTGGAAGGCCTCCGAGCTCGGTCGGCAGAGTGGTTTTCATTTTCCTTTTTGTCTCAGAGCTGTTTCTTCCCTGAAAATATTATGCAGAGCTCTGATTGTGAGAGAGATAAAGGGAGAAGGCTCTGGTTAAGGTGGGGATCAGCTTGGGGGGGGGGGCTAGGGATCCCACCCACTGAGCGCCCAACCCTCCTCCTCCAAGGGCTTTTGAAGGGTGCCTAAGGGCTCAGCAGCACGTCATTTAAAAAACACTACTTATTAGCTGCCTTTGCCCCCAATCACAGAGGAAGAAGAGAAGGCTCAGAGAGGGAGAGCGACTTGTCCAAAGTCACACAGCTCACCAAGGGCAGAGAGGGACGAGGAATGCCAGCAGGGGCTTATCCTGATTAAGATTCCAAGCAGACAACCCGCTTCGTTGGCCACGCCTTGCCTGCAACATATTTTGCCAGCTGCAGAAGCTGTATGTATATATCATATGTATATCTCTCTCTCTCTCTCATATATTTCTCCATGCGGTTCTGTCTTTCCCATCTCTTGCTTTGTTCTTCCCGGCAGTGAGCAGGAATACTTGTTGTTAAGCAGATTTAAAGATGACAGATAGCCTTGGTGACTATTCACACCTCATCATTTTTTTTTTTTTTAACATTAGAGGCTTGCCATGTATATTTCATCCCTTCCTTTACCGTGCACGCGGGAGAGCTGGGACTTCGGCTACTGTTTGGACATCGATGGTCCTATCGGCTCAGCGCCTCCCCGGAGCTCCTCCACCCACTTCAGCCGCGTGGCTCAGGCAGCCCCGTTCTAATGGAGCGCCCGCCCGCTGCATCCACTGTTTCCATGGGGAATCAGCCGGAGTCAAGGTGAGTCCCTTTCTGGCCCTCGTCTGGGCACCGGGGCTGGACACCGGCTAGAACCACAGATGCGAAATGCAGAAGTTGGGAGACTCAGCCACAGTCCCTCCCCAGGGAGGGAGAATCCCAGGTGCGGGGTCACTAACTCTTCACCTGGAACAAGTCACTTCATTGCTCTTTATGGTTCAGCTTCTTCGTTGTTCGAATGAGCAAGGTCATAGCACCTGAATCCTAGAGCTATTTCAGTACATGGTTCGTAAGAACTCAGGTTCTAAGACTTGGGCCAGGAAAATCAGCCTTCCTTCCACTGTCTCTCAGTTCAGGAATGTGATGCTGCGGGTTAGCAGGGAAGGGGCGAGAGGCTGCAGAAGGGTCGGGAGAGGCGAGGGCCAGAAGGGGACTCACCTTGACCCAGTTGATTCCCCGTGGAAACAGTAAATGGAGCTCCATACACCTGGCAAGCCCTCCCTAGGTGCAGATGCTTTCCTCCATGGCCAGCGACTCTGGGGGCACCAGGGAGTGCATGCCCTGTTTTCTTCTGCTTGGCACAGCATCTCTGCATGTTCCCGAGTCTTTTGGTATCACAAAAATCTTATCTCCGAGTCTGGACTCTTACCACCAAGAACTTGAGCCTCCCCTTGGGACCACCATACCATTAGCATTTTCTTTCTGTGCACTCTGCTAACTAGTTCCAATTGGAGCACTTTTAGATATGTCTGCACCCTGATTCCAACATCGGGTCCCCTCTTCGCTGCCCCACGTGTTTGATCAGAGTACCACAGTTGGGTTAGTCCACAGGCGGAACCGAGCTCATTGTCTGGAACATTCTCTGTCTGAGTGCCTCTAGTGACATAAGAGGCAAACAGCAACACCGTGGGTCAAGGGCTCCTAAAGAGAGGGGAGAGAAAGGTCTGGGGGCATGTAAAGCAGACGGGGATGCTTCCAGCGCTGGGTGTTAGGTAAAGGTCCACAGAGAAGGTGGCTTTTCTCTGGGTCTCGAGGAGAAGGGGTACATCAGTGACAGAGGTGCGGGTCAAGATAGATGCGGGGCATGCTGGAGGTGGTGACATCCTCGGATGAGATGTTCATTGTGAAACGTCACTGAAGGTACAGGCGGGGGGTCTGGCAGTATCTAGTAATAATAATAATAATAATAATAATAATAATAATAATACATAAGATTATTTGAAGCCTTCCTATCCAGATTTCTTTTACTCACTTTACAGATATTCCTTCACTGGTTTCTCACAAGGCTCCGTAGACAGATCCCAACTTTTCCTTCTCACGTGAGAGTTCATGCGTAAGTGGCGGGGTGGGCTTCAGACTCTTGCCGAGTCATCTGATGCTCGTGACCACGACTCAAGGGCCCCAAACGCACGGAGCCAGGTCCCCGGGGAGAGAGGATGGCGAAGGAGGACAGATGGGACAGATGCGATCTCCGCCCTCCTGAAGCTCACGCTCCAGCTTGTGTGGGTAAGAATGCAGACTTCACTCCTGCTCACAGCATCGCTTTTATGAATACTAGTTAGATACGGTAGAATCCTCACCCCGTAGTGGCGAGTGGACTTAGGGTTTGTGCGAGGACGTTTGTGGTGATGTTTCCAGCATTTTCTTACTGTCCCGTGCTTTCCCATCAACCCCTGATTTCCATGATTCCGGGCGGGCTCACGGCACCCCTTGCCTGAGGAGGAATGCGAGTGAGACCTCTCTGAGCCAATCGGCCCATTCCATCTACTGGCTCCAGGGAGTAATGCGGGTGGGAATGTACGACTCCAGCTGGTCTGATCATACTGGCTTGAAGGTTTCGCCTGGGAGGGCTGAGACAAAGATTCTCTTTATTCCCCTGAGGGCCATAAACAAACAGGAAGCTGTCCAAGCTACTGAAAGCCATCTTGGGACTGGGAGGGGAAATGCTTGGCTGAGGTTGGAGTTCTCACCCAGCAAATGGAGCAGGGAAGTCAGGAGAAAGAGGTTGGATCCTGGTGACAAGCCTGGGCTCCTGGATCATGCCTCACCTGAAGCTGCAACAGGTCCAGTCCTGGATTTTACAGTCACAAAAGCCACTTTGAGCCAGGAGTCCTCTTGATTATGGAGCTTCTAGATCAGGAGGCTGTAGGGGCTACTGCTGGCATGGGAAAGTCTCCCCTGAGTCCCAGGCTGCTTCCCAGTCTTTGTGTGAGCTCTGTTCTCTAAAGCGCAGTTTCGTTATCTGTAACATCAGAAGTTCAGATTGAAATAACAGTAGTGATGAGGATGATGGTCATGATTGCCCTTTATCAGGCGCTTTCTGCTTGCCATCCATTCTGCTGAGGGTTTTTATATGCAATATCTCATTTAGTTGGTCTAACAGCCTCATGAAGTAGTAATACAAGGCAGCCCAGAGAGACTGAATCACTTGCTTAAGGCCATACAACGTAATTGATAAATAACAGAGCTGAGATTCAATTCAGGCCTCTAACACTATGGACCAGATTTTTTTTTTAAGAGAGCAGCTATTTTCTTTTTCTTTTAAAATATATTTATTTTTATTTTTGAGAGAGAGATAGCAAACATAAACGAGGGGAGAGGCAGAGGGAGAGGGAGAGAATCCCAAGCAAACTCCCCACGGCACCCCAAGCCTGATGCGGGCTTTGATCTCACAACCCTGAGATCATGACCTGAGCCAAAATAAGTTTCGGGCGCTTCACCGGCTGAGCCTCCCAGGCGCCCCCAGAGCAGCTTCTTCATTGCAAACCCCTCTCACGGTCTGTGAGCCACAGCTGTCATTCACGTTTCTACTCCTAGCCTCAAGCATCTACTTGACAAAGAGTAGACTTCCGATATGTATCGTCTGAATGAATGAATGAGTGGCTCAGCGCCTTCCAGGAGCCCGTGGAGCATTCAAGTCCTTTAAAACCTGTCTCATGCTCTTTGCCTAATGAGGGCTCCCAGAAGCATTTCTTGGGTGAAGGGCCAACCCCTTCCTCCTCCTCTGAACTCGTGTTTGTTCTACTGGATGTCCCTCGCTAATGAGGGGACACAACCCAAGGGGACGGCGTCTCCAGGCTAATTATTTTGTGGTTGCTCTGACCACACCATTCAAAATATTCAGGCCATCGTTGGTGTCTTACACCTTGCCACCAGTGCCCTTGTCAACTTCCAAGGGCACGAAGCCGTGGCCCAATGGGCCAGCCCTTTCAAGGTCAGCTCAACAGCAAATACAAACTTAATTGAGCTGGAATAATAATTTTTTTCCCCCATTGCTTGATGTGCAGGTGACAATACTTAAAATATCGACATGCCTTAATACTTTTAAATTCAGTTGTTTGCTGATCAGCGGCACTACTTAAATTGACCAATCTATCTTGCCCAGCTGGAGATCAAGGGATCAGCACTTAATTTCATTCCCTGAATAAAGAATTTTTTTTTATATCCACATGGAAATATCAGAACATGAAAGGTTAAATCAATATGGAGTTTTACATTGCTTAAAGGGCATTTGCATCAAAGCAGCCCTGAATGCAATTCACTTGTTTAATGAATTTTTTATGCTTATTTAATGAATTTCACAAAGGTTTGGTGTTTTTCATAAAATGGATAAGGACTTCCAGTTTTATGAAATAATAAAAATGGAACTGAAGTTATGAAATGAGCAATCTCATTAGTTAGGCATGATATATTCATATGAAAATGTACATGTCTCCGTATTATTGCCTGGGCACCATTATGCGAACAGTGGCTTGTTATAATAGCACGGCAAATATTCTTCTAGTTAAGATATCAAGAAGTGACAGAAGGAAATTGCATTTTCTCCCCATTTCTAATAATGACATAATTAATGCTCATTTAAAATAATTACCTGGGCATTGTTTCCCAAGAGCGCGGAGGCCTGGCTCCCTGGTAAATGCGTCCTGAGATACTTTGGAACCTCAGTAACTCAAATGACGCCCCTTGTTTTTTAATCTGTTATTTGTGGAAGTGAGAGTGATTTCCTACCCTTCCCCTCCACTGTCCTGGTGTACATACAGAACGCTCTGGGCTCAATGTATCCAACTGTCCACATGCAGAAGAAATATCTGTGTCCTGATGCAGAGAGAGAGAGAGAGATTAATTGATTGATTGTGGTATCAGTTTTCCCTCCCTTGGCTTTTTTAAGGGAATGTATATTTCTTTGGATCCTGGGCTTCTTGTTCTGCGTCCAGAGATTGGCGAACTGGTCAGTTACCGTGTTTTGACTCTTCTTTGATGTTCGGAGGTCAGAAGGTGTCCTGATGAACAATTTAGGCTTTGAAACACAACTCTAATGCCCTATAGCTGTTTGACCCTGGGCAAGTTACTTAACCTCTCTGAGCCTCAGCCATCAAATAAGGATCGTACTTGGTAGTTCCTGTCTCCTAGGGTGGGGGGCAAGACTAAGTAAGCCCATGCACGAAGAACGCTTAGCAGGGTGCCTGGAATCCGGAATCCGGTTGCTACCCCACAGCGTCAGGCGTTGCCATAGATGCTGTTGGCGAGAAGCGGCGCCTGGCGTGGGCCAGCACGCACGCGCTGGTATGGAGTCTGAACAGAAGTCATGAATCAGTGCTAGGCAGGGCCTCGCTGGGGAAACTTGAAACTGTTTCATCTCTCTTTCTTTGCCTATTCAAGAAGACAGGCAGCTGGAATGTTTCTCTGGCATTCAGCATTGATATCAATCTCAGCAACATTAATAATACAGTGGAACCAAATTAATTGTGGCTTCTCTGATTTCACAGAGCACACAAATTCACATGAACACTTCAGTGAGCCTGTGTGGGGCGCCCAGTGGGTGCTGGGCACCAGCAGCAGGGCCTTAAATAAAAAGAAAAGCAGGGCTTCCCACTCTCAAGGAGTTTGTCATGTCGTAGGGCAATTTGGGACAGACAGGATACAATTTTATTACCAATAAAACTCCTTATATCTGTATAGCACTTTGTAGTTCTCAAAAATCACGTAAGTAGTTGGACACCCACCCCCCCACCCCCGATCCCTTAGGACTCTTTTGACAGTAGATTGAGATAATTTCAATGGACACAGAGAGGTATTTAACATTGTGGTTAGCAAATTGGTTCCTGCAGTTAGAACTGAATTTCAGCATTGGCTCTGCATAATTCCAGCTGTGTGGCCTCCTGTAAATCACTTAACCTCTCTGAGCATCAGTTTCCTGATCTTTCAAATGGGGATGATAAAGAGACACACTGAACTTAACTGGCACATAAGACACATCTCCCCCTCTTTCCTCAACACTCTTAAAACTGTGTGAAATGTGCCCATAATCCAGGTGGAAACGAGAGTTGAAGAAAGTAATGGAAGATGCTACCCCCTAGTGGTAGAGGTAGGTATTTCAGAACTTCACCGCAAAAATAAGAGAGTAACTTTGCTTTTGACGCTGGTGAGTAAATTTTTACTTTATAAATTAAAAACAAAACAAAAAAAGAAAAAACCCACCACAGGCCATATGACTGGTTAGAGTTTGAATTATTTCTGTTGTTTTTCAGATTCACCAATAGATGTGTGTATGCATGTATTACACATATGTGTGTATGCGTACATTACATATAGGTACGTATGTTATTCACACGTGATATCTGTATATATGTACACACATATTTATGCATAATATATATGTATATGTGTGTAAATACATATATACATACACATAATTTTTTTTAGAGATTGTAAGTAATCTCTGCACCCAATGTGGGGCTTGAATTTAGAACCCGGAGATCAAGAGTCACACACTCTACCGACTAAGCCAGCCAGGAACCCAACACATGTGACTTTTAAAGCTGTGTCATTTTATACTCTTGGAAGAGTTGGTCGACCATTACTGAATATCCAGAAATTACGATTTTCTAGAATTCCAACCTACAGCCTACTGTACTTATAATAATAAAATACAAAACAGTGAACTTACGAAACAATATTCTTTGCTTTGTAAAATCACTTTCATATCACTTTTAATATAGAAGCCATAAAAGTACTCAATTACTCAATTTCTTCATTTCCCTCCAAATTTTCCTCTAGGGAGAATTAGGGTGAATCTCAGTATATTACGCTAAAAATAATAAACCCAACACTATTTCTTTAAGCTCAGGCCTCAACCCTCAAGGTCAGAGATCCTTGTGAGACAGGAAACTGCCTCTCCTACGTGTCCCTTATCCTCCCGTGTCTGCACGTGTCCCTCCAAACCTCAGGTCTCCATCGGAGCACCCCCAAGACCTCCCCGGAGGGCTCTGAGACCTGCGCCCACCTGCCGCTCTGGGCACAGGACCCCCTCACAGGTAGAGTCATGAAAACGCTCCTCTTGTAATTCTGATTGTCCGGAAAGAATATGCCACGGGTTCCCCACAAAAAACGACGAGGTGGTAAAGATGCCTTTACAGAGCGCGGCTAGATTTTAAATCGGCCTTCACCCACACTCTCAATGCAACACAGTGGCCCCTCACGGTCAGTAATAACCCCATTATTTTATAAGGGAAGGCACCTAGATTCACAGGTGAACTCACCCCGCACACCTCTGCATCCCACCCTGGCTCTCTGGGTGCCTGGGCTCCAACCCTGACATCATCCTTGCCTCTGTTTCTTCCCCTGCACACACACACACACACACACACACACACACACACACACCCCAATAAATCCTGCCTCTACCAGGGAAGTCTGTCCGGAATTGGAGGGCTTTCCACACACTGTCCACCATCACACACAGCCCGTAGCCTCCTACCTGCCTTCCCCTCTTCCCCTTCTCACTCTGGCCCCTTAGGTCCCTCACCAGGCAGAAGCCAGAGTAGTGCTTTGCAATGCAAATCAGATCACAGGATGCCTCCCTGTACAACACCCATCTCATTCAGAGTAAGATCCCAAGTCTTTCCGGGAGCCTGGCTTACTCAAGGGTCTCCTACAAACCGCCAGGCCCTCCCCCAGGGTGCACTTGCCTTTCCCCCTGCCTGGAGCTCTCCTCCGGTCACCTGTGGCTTTTACCCCCTCCCGGAGAAACCTTCCATACCTCCTTTTCCTTCGGGGAATGCCTCTCCCCACCCTGTGCCCTGAAGCAGTTTGATTTTTCTTTGCAGCCCTTAAAGTCACTTGACACAGCACTCTTGTTTAGGGTTCCCTTGTTTATTGTCTGCTTGGCTTCCTCACTGCAGGGGGGGGGGGGGGTAGCCGGCTGTGAGTTACATTTCCCCCACCACCAGGAGCAGTGTGCATAGTAAGTGAGGCAGGACCACTTGTTGAATGAATGAATGAATGAGTGAGTGAATGAATGAATGAATGTTGGAGCCCCAGGATAACATTCGTTCAATGTCTGGAACTATTTCCCTGTCCCCGCCCCATCATGGTTCAGGGACAAAGAGGGACTTGTTTCCATCAGGCCTTCTTCAGACTTGCTCTCCAGGCCTGGGGAAGGGAAATACAGGGTGTGGAGTCTGAGCTTTGCCTGAGCACATCTGAAGCCAACCCCTTGCAGATGCTTTAAAGACAAAAGAACAGAGCAGAAAGCATCGAACCCTTGAGCTCTCCCCTTCCATTCGCCTTGTCCTCCTTCGAGTAGAGGGTCATTTATAAAATGCAGTTCAATGAGGTTTCCAGCTAATTGAGGCTTTCCTGAATATCCTACTTGATGCATTGATTAAGCACCACTCTATGCTTTGTGCAGCGTGGAGGGCTGGGAGCTAAGAGTGAACAAGACGAGGCCTGTGCCTTCCAGGCGTTGACAACTCCAGCCGGGAGAGAGACAGACCCAGAAGGACTTATAACCCAGGGAAGAACGAAGACAGAGTTAAGTAGAGCTGACAGCCCTCCACTTGGGGCCACGAGGGTCCACTCCATCAACTCTTGTTCGGTCCAATGTATTACCACCGCGATTACTAATCTAATAATTTCTAGTAGGCCTCCCTTCTTTGATATCAAAGGGGTATCTTTTTACTGCCAAAATGAATGCTAAAAGAAAACAAGTCACTGGAATTAAAAACAGTTGTGCATGCCGGTCGTCGAGAGGGTCATGGGCTCTTCTTGGAAGGATGAGGGGGTGGCCCATGAGTATCTCTTCAAGGACCCCCCCTCCCCAAGAACTCCCTCTAGCAGAGCATCACGGGGCATGCAAAAATCAAATCACCCTGCGTCTGTCTCTATCGGCTCTACCATTTCGTGTTTAACATGTGGGAGGGAAAATCTGAAGCTTTTCAGACGAAGACATGCGATCCAGGTTTGCGGCGAGCACCAGAGGCCAGGCCGGTGTCCGGGAATCGAACCCCGCTCCCAGGAGCCTCTCAGCGGGGATGGATTTCTCGGAGCCTGGCCGGCCTCTACACGGTTCCTAGATTTCAAAGGCTGCTTGCCCTGCTGGAGAGCCAGCTGTCCCCCCTTGCATTTTCGGCTGGATTCCATGAGCCCGGGGCTCCCCAGTCACATTTGTCTGACAGATCCTAGGCCGTGGGGCAGAATAGATCCAGCCACAGGAATTGGAGCCAAGGTTGAAAGCAACTACGACCCAGGAGAGAGTGGGCTTCTCTCCTTTCTTACCAGTCACGAACAAGGTCGGCGCGTCTTGCATCAGGGGTCGCAAGTGAAAATGCCCCCCTGGGGGGGGGTGCAGTCAAGTGCTTTGGGTGGAGTGGGCCAGGTTTTAGGACCCGCATGGATTCTGGGAGAGGCAGGCGGGGAGGTTCAGTCTCCGCATCAGAGCACAGCCCTGGTCGCCGGGCAGGAATGTGGGGCGCCCAGGCAGGAACTGGGGTTTTTCACGGGGCGGGATGCAGCAGCCCCAGGAAGCCGGCCAGAGGGCCCCTGTAATCTGGGATCGTAGTCCGTACCCTCTTCTGTATCATGAAAGCAATCTCTGAAAGCTGGATGATGGTCGGTCCTCCACACCCAGGGACCTATTTGGCATTTATATCTGGGACCATGCCGCCTCGCCAGGCGGTGCTCCGGGCTTTGTAACACAAAGACTCCTTCCCAGTCATGGGGGAAAGCCCTCTCATAACGATGACAGACCCCATCTTACAGATGAGGGTGGGCTTATTTTGCCATCATCTGTGTGGTTCAGAGCTGGGGCGGGGAGCCTCAGCCTAAGTGAATTCGTTCCCTGAGGATAATGTGCTTCGGTTCCTTCCTCGATGTTTGAATATGCAATTGCGGTGCCTTAAGGATGGCTGGAAATTTGGGGATCCTCTTCCCATCGGAGATGGGTCGATTTCCCCTCATGTTGCATGTGGGTTGGTCTGGAACTACTTTGCCCGATGGCTGGTGGGGGGGGGGCAGGGACGCTATGCCAACCCTGAGTGCAGGCTTCCAGCAGACTGGCGCTGTGCGCTTCCTCCTTCTGGAGTCTCGAGCTGCTCTGTGAGAAGTCCGACTAGAGGGCTGGAGACGGAATATGTGGGGAAACCTGAGACCACACGCGGAGGGGCAGGCCTGACTGCACCAGCCTTCCAACCAGCTCCCCCTACCGGCCAGGCGTGAGAGTGGACCTCCTGGGTCCCTTCCTGGCATGTCGTTATCTAGGCCTCTGTTTCCACATGTGAACATTAAGTAAATATTAAATAACCTCAAAAGTTATTGAGAGATGCACCACTGCAGCAGATAAAGCAGAAAAACACAGAGTTGTTGTTGGGGGGGGGGGCACTTTCATGCTTCCAGTCCGATCCCCACCCCCACCCCTGACCCGCACTAGTAGTTTCTGCAAAACAACCTCATGGGAACAAAAGGCTCCACGTGAAAACTTTAAAACCGGTGATACAGTCCACCATCGCATTTTAACTCAGGACGCTGCAGCCCAGAGAGGGGAATGCACTGGCCTGACGTCACACAGCAAGTAAACTAGGTCTCGAATTCTGCAGACCCTCCCAGTGCTCTCTCGAGGCTAATGCTTTGTCACCCAAATAGAAATCCAGAGATATCCAGGGAAAAGAAGTTATTCTATTAAGAAACATTCCTCAAAAACATAGATGTAGAGAACTGATATCATGAATTCCCATGCCTTACAGTTTCAGCAATTATTGATATACGTGTCTAAAATCAGTCTAAGGCTGCCGTCGTTCTTTCTAGCAACACACCGGTGGTCTAACTGGACAGGAGGCTGGGGTATGGAGGATTAAGTGGCTTCTTTTAATTAAGGGGCTTCTTAGCTCCCTGGCATAAAAGGGTTCTGAATGAAGACAATGTTACTTCTTCCTCTCCAACAGGTAAATATCTTTTTTTCTTTCTTGTCCTAGTACTCCAATACACTGTTGAATGAAAGCAAGAATTTGAATGGTTCCTGATCTTGCAGGAAACATGTTTCGTTTTTTGCCATTAAATATAATCTTAGCTGTAGGTTTTTTTCATAGATGCCCTTAAAAATTTCCTTTTAGTCCTAGTGTGTGGAGAGTTGTTATTATGAATGGGTACTGAGATCTCCTCAAATGTATTCCCTGAATCTGTTGAAGTGAACATAGGATTTTTCTCCTTTATTCCGTTAATATGCTGAATTACACTGATTTTCAAATGTTAAACCAATATTGCATCCCTGGGATAAACTCTACTTGGTCACATTATATTATCCCTTTTTATTTATTGCTGGATTCAATTGCTAACACTTTCTTAAGAATTTCTGTGTTTGTGTTCCTTCGGAGTGTTGTTGCATAATTTTTTTTGAATAGCCTTATTATCAGGATAATGTTGACTTCATGAAATGAGTGGGGAAATAGTCCCTTTTCTACTTCCTGAAAGAGTTTGTGTGGCGTTAGTATCATTTCCTCCTTAAATGTTTGGGAGAATCGGTAAAGTTACTTGGGTCTGGAATTCTCTTGTGGGATGATTTTACATTATAAGTTTAATGTCTTATCTCTATAAGGCTATTTAGATATTATTTCATCTTTTGTGTATTTATTAAGTGATATTTTCAAGTAATTTGACCATTTCATCTAAATTGTCAAAAGTGTTTGCTTAAAATTATTAATATTTCCCATTATTTTTTTAATGTCTGTAGAAACTGTAGTGATGTACCCTTTCTCATTCATTCATAATATTAGCAATTTGTTTTGCTTTGTCTTCCTTCCAACTCTTCCTCTTTGAGTAGTTTAGCTTGAAATTTATCACTTTTATTGATCTTTTCAAAGAGCCAACTTTTGGTTTCATTAATTTTCCTTTTTTGTTTGCATATTTCTATTTCACCGATGTTCAGTCTTCTCTTTATTTCTTTCCTTCTATTTCCTTTGAGATTAATGTCTTATTTATTCTGCTTGCTTCTTAACATAAGTTTTAGACCTTTCTGCTTTTGTAATATAAACAGATAAAGTGAAATATTTCCCCTCTAAACTCTGCTTTAACTGCAGGCCACATCTCTTTGTATGTTGTATGCTCATTGTCATTTAATTCAAAACATTTTGTTTAAGTTTTCTCCAAACATTTTCCTTGATTTCTAGGTTATTTGGAGCGTGTTGCTTAATCTCCATATAATTGGAGATTTTCCAGATATATTTTATTATTAGTTTGTTCCCTCTTCCTGCTATGTGGCCAGAAGGTGTCTCCAGGTAGAAAGCTAAGGGGGCCTTACTTCCTACATCTTTCTGCTTTCAGAGAGAGTTTCCAGATAAAATACAGAACTCTCACTTCAATTCAAATTTCAGATAAATGGCGAATATTTTTTAGCATAAATACATCTCGAATATTGGATGGGAAATATCCACATTAAAAATTATTCATTATTTATCTAACATTCATATTTAGTTTGGCTTTATGTATTTCTTTTTCTAAATCTGGCAACATTATTCAAAGATCACCCAATTCTATGTTGACCGTTGTTCAGTGTCTGAAGCCAGCTGATTTCTGTGCTTGTTTTCTTTCAGTTTTCTTGTCGTTTATAGTGGGAGGGAAAGTCTGGTACTAGTTACTGTCTTGGTCTCACGCCTTCTTCTGAAGGCCGATGATACTGTCTTCTTGACGAAAGAGGCATCTCTGATCCGAACTGCAAGAATTTGGATCCCCAATTCAGATAAGGCAGCACTTCCACAAAATACTCCATGAGAAAAGGCTTCTGGGTCAAATATGTGGGACCACGTTGCATTCTATATTTCCCCCCTTGGAGACTCACTACGTCCATCAGCTCATTTAAGGTTCTGGAAAGTTCTGCCTAATGAAATCCTTTTTTTTTTTTAAATTTAATTAAATAGCTTCCAATTACCTTTGACTACCCAAAACTACTACCCTGTCATTTTTCTTTTAGATGATGCTGTAAAAGATATGAATTTCACTGGCCACAAAATCAGGTTGTATAAACATGTAACTTTTAAAGATGTCTTCTGTAAATGATTATAATTTATATCTTCATCCATCATCCACTTAATGACTTCGTTTTTCCTAAAGGATTTTTCACTGATTTTTTTATTTTTATTTTTATTTTGAGAGAGAGAGAGCGAATGTGCACACGCATGAGCAGGGTGGTGAGGGGCAGAGGAGAGAATTTTAAGCAGGCTCCATGCCTAGAGCAAAGCCCAAAGGGGACTCGATCTCAGAACCCTGAGATCCTGACCTGAGCCAAAATCAAGAGGTGAACGCCTAACTGATTGAGTCACCCAGGCGCCCCTTTACTGACTTTGTAATACACTGACTAGAGTACATTTAGAGAAGAGGAAAATATTCAGAGTTAAATTTTCAAAATACGGTGAAAAGTTTTTCTCTCAGCCTTTCCTCAGTCTGCCTGGTTCCCATTATTCCCTCTCCCAACATCCATTTTTATCTGTCTCTGTGTCTGCCAAAATATCTTTCTGCACACTCAAAAAAGTGTGAATTTCTTTTCCTATTCTCCTCCTCATAAAATACTGCACCGTCGTCTTTCTCCCTTCATATATTTTGACGATCTTTCTATGTCGGTACATAGAATAATTCCTTAGTTCTTCTTCTTCTTTTTTTTTTTTTTACCAATGTGTCGTATTTCCTTGTATCATAAACATTTATGTTGTTTCTACTTTTTTGCTATTACAAGCCGCGATCCAACAGATAGTTTTATGTGTGTGTCTCTTCTCTCCATGAGTTTATATGTCTAGGATAAGTTCTCAGAACTGCAATTGCTGGGACAGTAATTCTGATAAATATTGCCAATTTACCGTCCACAAGGGTTTGTAGAATTTCTTTTTACACCAATAATGTATGAAGCATGCCTGCTATCTGCTGCCCTCGACAACAGTAGATGCTAGATAGCTTTTGGACTTTTGCCCATCTGATAGGTGAATACCAGTAGCCCGATGCACTTTCAATAAAACTTAGTTTTAATGCTCTTGTCTACTTTTCTCTCGTGGCTGATCTTTTGTTCATCTAGTCCTATACATAGCTATTACTTGTGTTTTTCTTTTTCTTTTCTTTTTATTTTTTTGGAACTTGCAAAGATTTTTTTGTTGTTGTTTATTTAGTCAAATTGGTCAACTTTCTATGACATCATAGCTTTGAGTCATTATTAGAAAGGTCTTCGCCCTTCCAAGGGGACTGAGAAATGTACTACCATTCTCTTCCGGAATGTTTATGACTTAATCTTAAAAACATAAATATTTGGCCAAGTTGTGGTTGTTCGGGTGTGAGGTTTAGAACAACTCGTTTCCTTTTACCCCTGTGTTGGTTGTGTTGGACAGCCCATTGTCTCTCGGCGGCTCTGAGATATGGTGTGGCGGTCAATTTAGGGTATATTGAACTGATTCATATTTTCCCCAGGAAACAATAAATGGGGTGCTGCCTCCCTTGTCTCAACCCAGGAACCGAGCCACAGAGATTCCCTTCTGGGGTCCCATCCCCTCTCTGGGGGTCCTATTGCCCCCTGCGATCTTGACTTGCCCCGGGCTGGGGCGATGGCTCTGGCTGAATTTGTTTGCTCCTAAACCTCTTGTTCCTGACATTTAGGGCTGCACCTTTTAATATTCAAACCTCAAGACCTCAGGTTTCAAGGGCTTAAGAACTCAGCTCTCACATGATTGCTTTTGCCTTGAGTTTCCAATGTCTGTTTTGAAACCCAAAGGAGAATGTTCTCTTTCTCTCTCCCTTCTGCACCCCGAGGGCAGTTGCCTAGAAGGCTGGCCCGCTGCTGCATTGAAGTGTTGGGGGCTGGAGGAGACGAGGCGGGGTGGAGGGGGGGTTGGGGGCTTGAAATAGTCATCAAGGAGGCCCTGGGGCCAATATTTCAAAATATGCCTCCATTATGCCACAACATCAGGTAACGTGGTTCTCTGGAAGCTGGAGATTTTTCCTTCATTTGAACTATATTAAGCAGGGCACCGAAGACCTCTGCCAACCTTGCTTCCAGCCCTGGTTCCACCGGGTCCCCGTGAAAATCCAGATATATCACCAAGGCCAAAAGCACCATACACATGTAAGGCATTACGATTATCTCCATTCTCATCAACAACATTTATCCAGGAACCGG
>CM052803.1:24865506-24894174 GCA_028533885.1 Nasua narica | reverse complement strand
TTTTGAAAAGCGGGGGAAAGAAAAACATTTAAAGTAGGAAATTAGAGCAGTTATTGGATCCCACACCGTGGTTAATGAGTGCGCGGAAAGCAAACAGTTTCTGGCTCTGGGACCTCAAGCGTTTCGGCCGGGGCAACACTTCTCCTGTTTTTGGAAGGAAATCAGTAATAACCTCCACACATGGGAAGCCTTCAGTTTGCATTTTTTAATGCCTCTGGGGAGGACAGGGTTTCTGGTTTCAAATCTGTTAAATTTTCCTTTAAAAGACGGGTTTTGTTCAGAAACCCAAACAAAAATTAGCATATTAAGAATCTATGCAGGTCACGCGTTTGCCCCTGTGCCCAAAGATTTCATCAAGCGTGGCTTGCAAAACATTAGTGAGTTCTTGAGAAGCAGGATGGGAATCGGTCACTTTTGCCTAATTAGGTAAAATCTCTTAAAAGCCCCCACACCCTTTTTTTTTTTTTTTTAAGTTTTAGGGCTATAAAATCTGGCCGAATGCCCATCAATATGTTAAAAGTGGCCATTCTTGGCTGGTGAGTTACGAGCTACTTTAATTTTCTTCTTCTTGTTTATCCGTGTTTTCTATATTTTTTTTTTTATCATAGAAGACTATGGTTTTAGAAACAAGAAAAAAAAAAAACAGGAGGTACTTAAAACCAAGCAAAATGAAACCTCACAAAATGTTTTGCGTTTTTGTTTTGCTCCCGGTACCCTGATTTACTTGGAAGAGATGCCACCATACCTCCATTCAAGTGAATAAGGACCCTTTTACTGAGCATCTACTAAATGTGACATCATGCTTTCCTTCTGTCCTGATATTCATCTTTGTTTTCACTTTTACGAGTGAGTCTCGTGCCATCCGAAGACTAAGTGGCTATGGGAACCCAGTTCGAAGATAACACAGAGATTCATGAAAGAAAGAAAAGCCGTACCTCCGTCATATAAATACCGGCTAAGCGTGCCTTATTTATAACACTCTAAGTGTTGGAGATTTATCCCTAAAAACTTGCCTATTTCAGTTAAACTTTGGAACATGGTGGTCCTCCAGTCTGACTTAGTCCCATCTTGCCGGGTGAACTTGGGCCAATCATGCATTTAGATGCTGGCCGACATTGACCTAGAATAGAGGGGAGGGGGTCCAACTAGAAAAAATGACAGAGGAGAGAGTCACACTGAGTCGTTAGTGCTTGTGGAGACTCTGGGAGAGATTGCTTGCTGTTCACCAAAAATCCTCCTCCTTCTTCTCCTCCTCTTCCTATTTCCCCTCCTCCTCCTCCTCCTCCCCCCTCCCCCTCTTCCTTCTCTTTTTCATCCTCTCCTTCTTCCTTATCACCATCATCGCCATCTTCACCGTCATCACGGATCAGCCCCCACTCCTCAGTCCCCCCGGCACTTAGGTTTGGTTGTGCGACTGAATCTCAGCCAAGGGAATGTGAGCACAAATGATTATGTGTTAGTTTTGGCCAAGGACATGTGGAAGGAATAAGTTCCTCCCACCGTCCCATCTTCCCGTTCCCCTCCCTCTGGTTGCATGTCGATTACGACAAGACTGCCCCCTCTCCAGGAGTTGACAGAGCCGCACAGCAAAAAGAGGTGAGATTCCCAAATCTCAACACGGAGGAAAGCGCCTACTCATCGAGAACATCTGCCTGTTACTATTACTATTAAGTGACAGTACCAGGCTATTACTTAAGGACCATTACTCATGGATTGTGTTTGAGGCCTTGTGTTTTGGGGTCTATGATCTCGCAGCCTCAAAGCCTGATACAGGATCAAACACCAATGCCAAGAGCCCGAGGCAGGGGGAGTCACGTAGAGCCAAGATTTGGGTGACAGGGGCCCGAGTCACCTCCTAAACCAACAGGGAGGTCAATAATATGAGATAGGAGAACAAAATTGTGGGGAGTCCTTGGCTGGGCTTTATTAATCTCTGGGGATTCTTAAGATCCAGGGGTTGCTTGAGGCAATTAGTAACTCCAGACTTTGTTTCCTTATCTGTGAAATGGGGATGCTGGATAAGATTGAGAATAAACAGCAAGCGCGCTTCATTTTGAAGACCAACGCTGATCAATTGGAAAGGGCTGCTCAGACCACTGTGTTAAGAAAGATTCTGAGGTTGGGTCATGGATCTGTGTGAGAGAACCACAGCGAATGAAGAGTATAGGCACAGGAAAGGAGAGAAGGGACCTGCACACTGATGGTGATATAGAATTCTGGATGTTCTCTGATGTCTGTGAGTCTCATAGCGGGCAGATCACTTCAGGGCTGGAGTGACAAATGTGTCCAGCTGAGGGTCACCTCAGAGACTGGACAGCTGGGGGTCAATCCATGTCTTGTGAGACTCTTAGTAGTTTTCACTTCAAAGACACCAGGCATCTGCGTTAAGGATGCCTGGAAATTCTATCCAGGTTTCCGCTTTCATTTTTGGGCTAGGTTATTCTAAAAGAGCTCAATGAAAGAGAAAAACTAATGAATTTCACCCTGGGGACAAGTTTCAGTTGGGGGCTAATCAGGTCAGACTGATTAATTTTGATAGAATTTAGAAAGAGAAGCCATTCCACCCAAGTGGCCCAGAGGAAGGAAATGAATGCATCTTGTCAAAGCCCAGGAGAGTGTACTGTGCGGTTAGCCTCGGTGACCACAGAGTCAGGAGACACGGTTTGCGTTTCAAACTTGTTGCCAGTTGGCTGTGTGGCCTTACACAAATGATATCCCCTCTCTGAGCCTCAGTTTCCTCAAAATAAGGGTTTTTGGACTAGGTGAGCAATTTAAAAAAAAAATTAAGAGAGAGCACAAACAAGAGGGGCAGAGGGAGAGGGAGAGAAAGAGGGAGAGAGAAAGAATCTCAAGCAGACTCCACACTGAGCCCAGAGCCCAATGCTGGGCTAGATCCCTCGACTCTGAAACCATGACCCAAACCGAAACCAAGAGTCGGACACTTACCCAATGGGGTCACCCAGGGGCCCCTGATGGAACACCCTAGATGAGTGGTGTTCCTTGGATCCCAAAGATTTAGGGACAATATCTTGGGGGAGGGGGGAGGAGGAAGGTACCACTGAATGTGTAGGGTCTGGGACCCCCTTCCTCATTTCCACTAGAGGGATCTACTCTGTGCGTGGACCCAAGTGTGGTGTTCTAGGGATCCCCTCGTGCTCCCCAGCTAGGTGAGTGCTCCCCGTGGAGAGGCTGACACTCCAGGGATCCGAGCAGAGGAGGGAGGAGCCCTGATTCCACAGCGGGGGCTGCCGGCGGAACCACGTGCACCTGCCTAAATATTTTGCACCCAGGTTCCTGCTCACGGCTGCTTGTGCTCTGCCTCATCCTCATTAAAGGGGTTCTCTCATTCTGCGCCCCAGCTTTCCGTGGGCTCGTCCCCACCCCACCGCCGGCTCGAGACGAAATCCCCAAGCTTGGCGGTGGTTTTATTCCTGCGACGGTGGTGGTGATATTCCCATACCAATCATCCTGAAAAAGATAATCCCATGCTTACCAAGCCACTTCAAGTTCAAAAGGTACTTTGCTCTGTATTTACCCATTTGCAGACAAAAGACATCCCCATTCTGCTTTTTCTTCCTTTTTTAATCCCTTTCTTTCACTGTAACTGAGATACACAGTTGTATTCCATCCAGAATGTCCACTCTGGACCCGCGCTGCCGTGGTTCGAATCTTGGTTCCATCACTGACTAGCTGCGACTCTGGGAAAAGTGATGTACGCGCCCTGAACCTCAATTTCTTCATCCGTAAAATGGGGATAACACAGCACCCATTCCATCCGCTGTTATGGGGGTTAGATGACTTAAAATGTGTAGAGTTCTCAGAGTAGGGCAAGGCATGTAAGTCTCTACTACTCCTTTTTTTTTTTTGGATAAAAACTTAACCAAAAAGTAAATAATGGGGAGGGGGGCTGGCTCGGTGGGTGGAATGTGATTCTTGATTGTGGGGCTGTGGGTTTGGCTGTAGAGATTACCTAAAAGTTTTTTTAAGTACACCCCATGCTAAAAAAAAAATAAAAGAGTAAATTATGGTAGTAAGGGGAAATGTGTACATCGCCCCCCCCTTTTACCTATGCATTCTCGACAGAGGTGATATCATCCCCCAAGGGGGCTCCATGGATTTCTGAGGGTCTAAGAAAATCTAATTCTTTTTGTAGAAAGCACAGATACTCATGCAGTAAATAAACAGATGTATAGTATATCTGCACAAACATTTCACGGTTGGGACATCGAGGGGCAATTAAAAAAAAACCGGGAAACACCGCTTTGACCCCACTGCCAAGGTTAAGTGGCTCGGGGTGTGTCCTTCCAGACCCTGAAAAGAAGCCCCAGTGGTTTTATTGTGTCATGAAACTGTTTGCGTGCCTCGCCGGGTCTTGGCTCTCCTAATTCACGGGCCTCTCCTTCCGCGGGGCGGGAACAGGACTGCAGCACTTGCGCCTAAGCAGGGTGGAGAACCCCACTTCTGGGCCCGGATCCCCCTTCCGTGGACCTTCGGGCAGCTCCAGAGACCCTGTGCTCTTGACCACGAGGGCAGATTCCTAGAAGTGCAAGTGGGGGGGCGGGGGGGGGCAGGAGTCATGGCGCTTTCAGAGCTACTGCCAAGTTTCTCATGTGACCTTCACGAGAATCCTGAGCGTGAGGTCTGGTGTGCAATCTGGCTCAGAGACTGGGGGTGGGGGGAGAAGCCTGGCGGGGAGAAGGCAGCCCAGCCAGGCTGGGACTTGCCGTCCCCTGCATCCTGGGGGAAGGGAAGTTTCCCTGGGGGCTTTCACCTGTGAGGGCTCCCTTGCCTGCCCGGGACTGGCCAGCTGGGGGCGGGGGGTCTTCACGGTGCAGTCGTGCGAGGCCCCCCCTCCTCGTCGCTGGGGAGAGGCACTCTGTGCTCGGAGAGGTTCGAAGGGAAAGGCAAGAGTGGGGTGACTCCAGCGGGGCAATGGAGTTGCTGGGAGCCCCGCAGAGACCCCATTCTCACGCCAAGGGGGCCATCACTCCTGACACGCCTCCTGACCCCTCATGTTTATCTGATCATGTGCCCTTCATCCCGGATCCAGACCCTGAAGCATTCCGGTTTTCTTCCATGGATTCCTTCAACCCGTAAGCCGCCACTCTCACCAAATTGTGTGGCCTGACTCCTGGCCCGTACTGACTCCTCTTAAAGTGCTCCTGACACAGTCTACCTGGCTCAGCTTTTTAGATTTTTTTAAAAAAGATTTTATTTATTTATTTGAGAGAGAGAGAGAGAGAGCATGAGAGGAGAGAAAGTCAGAGGGAGAAGCAGACTCCCCGTGGAGCTGGGAGCCCAATGCGGGACTCGATCCCAGGACTCTAGGATCATGACCTGAGCCAAAGGCAGTTGCTTAACCAACTGAGCCACCCAGGCACCCCTAGATTTTTTTTTATTTTAAAATTTTATTTAGTTATTAGAGAGAAAGAGAGCAGGAGGAAGGGCAGAGGGAGAGTAAATCTCAAGGAGGCCCCCTGCTGGGTGGGGAGCCCCACGTGGGGCTCGATCCAAGGACCCTGAGATCAGGACCTGAGCGAGATCAAGAGCAGGCAGTTCAACCGACTGAGCCACCCAGGCGCCTGGGGGGCTCAGCTTTCTAAACTGGACTTCTCAGATTGTAATGTGCATATGCATCACGGGGAATCTTGTTAAAATGCAGAATCTGACGCCATAGGTCTTTCTCAGCAGCTCCCGGGCACCCGCGCTGGTAGTAGGTAGAGCCCATGAGCAGGGTCCGTCCCTCTTCTCCCTTCCCCTGGCAGCGGATTCCTACAGGATCCTGCTCTGATCTCGGGGTTTCCTCCCCCCACGTTCTGAGGCCCGTCAAGTATCCTCCTGAAGAGTCAGGCTTGGTGGCGGTTGGGGGGGGGGCACCCTGATGCCAGCTGCTACTCCACCCCCGGGAACCCAGGAGCTGGAAGCCGCAGTGGCCGGAAAATGGAGGCGGGGCGTGCCAGAGCCAAATGCCCCCCATCGCTACCGAGTTTAGACTTGTTCCACGTTCTCTTGTCACTGATCCAGAGAACAGCTATGGGGAAATCTTGTCATTTCTTCCACCTTTGGCTTTGCAGCCCGCGCCGGTGGAGGAAGGCTAGTTTCTCCCTCTGGAGCTGATCTGGGTGTCGGAAAGCTCCGGAATCCCCTCCCCGGCACCCCTCCGTGTGAGCTCTCAGGAATGGGGAGTGTAGCCTGCGAGTCAAGGGGTTATGCCATCTGGGGCCACCTCTCCAGACCTCAGCGTTCTTGTCTGTAACATGGCCCCGGTCGTGCTTATCCCCTAGGGCGGGTCTGCGGATCGACTGAGTTAATACACCTACGGAGCCCGGTACCCCGTGAATGCGGTCCAGAGTCAGCTGTTGCTATTTAGCTATTGTTACTTAGTTTGGCTTGAATTCAGGCCACAGGCCACCGGGGCTGTTTCCCCCCCTCTCTGTGGCCAGGAGAGCCCTGCTCCTCCTGGGGAACCCCGACTCTTCCCATCCCTCCTCCATCGCACCCCTGCAATGAAACCAATCACGGCTCGTCCCGGTGTGCCCGGCCTGAAGCTGCTGCCAACACTGCCACGGCCCCCTTGGAGACCCAGGTTTGTCTCCCTGGAACAAGACCGGATCAATGTAGTCAGAAGAAGCAGGCAGACAGGGGCAGGGGCAGCAGAGGGGGGCAGAGGGGAGTGGGGATGAGCAGGGGTAAGCGGAAATGAGGAGAGGGGCGTGGAGGTGAGCAGAGAGGAGCAAAGCTAGTTAGGTTACCGAAGGAAGGACCCTCTCGGCCTCCGTGGGACATGGCCCAGACTCAGGGGACCCTCTATGACATCCTGAAATCGTGGCTGCCTGTATGGAGCGAGTGATGGGTCACACGAATAGAAGGCATCTCAGGACCCATTCACACCAGTCCCCAGGATCAAGGTCAGACTCGGAGGCCCTGGCTTTCCCTAGTCCAAGGGCCTCCTGCCCAGTCCCCGGCAGGTGCGGTAGCCGGTCCCTCGCTATCGTGCCAGCAACGACTGCCTGAGAGACAAACCCGGCGAGCTCTCCACCATGTCTGATGGGCCCCAGGCTCTGCAGCACCTGCCACCATCATGGGGGTCTCGTGAGTGAAGTTAGGTGGCCAATGGGGCTCAGCGTCTCAGCCCCGAGAGTCCACATCAGACTCAAGCCCCCGTCCTGGGGTCCAGCCCGTCACCAGGCTGGGGGAACCCGACACAAGTCCCTTGCCTTCTCCAGGCCTCAGTTTCTCCGTGCATAAACACGGGCTCACGACCAGGTGTCCTCCAGCCTTCCACCCCCAACCCAACGCATGCTGCGCCCGGGGACTGGGGACCCGGACAGACGCAATGTCTAACTTTATATTGAAAAGGGACAATAAGTCGAAATAGGAGGCTTCGATCCCACCCAGAGAAAGAAAGAAAGAAAAAAAAAAAAAACCCAACCAAACAGAAACACCTGGAGAAAGACATTTTAAAATCAAGGGGTAAATTCTTAGAAGGATATTAGTTTCTGGCAAACAGTCACGTAGAAAGTGTTCCGTCAGACAGGTCTAATGCTGTGACATGTTAGATATGTTATTCCCTTTTGATCAAGCAGAACTTGAATTACCCAAGGCAAGGCTCCCTCTGTATTTTCCCAACCAGGGAGCTGCAGCAGTTAGGAGCTGGGCGACTGAAATCAGACTGACCCCGGGTGGAGTCTGGATTCTTTCACTTTGCAGCTTTGTGACCCTGGGAAACTGGCCTCCCCGCCTCAGGCTTCCTCCACTTGCTTACCTGGACAATGGGACAATAGGCAATCGGGCACCGTGAGTGCTCACTAAGGGGCAGGCCCAATTTTAATCACTTGGCTGGAGTTAAGTGGCTGAGTGGGTGACCCCATGGGGTAGGTCACACTAGTATTACCGCGGCTCCCCATTCCGCCGAAGGAGAAACTGAGGCTTAGGGCAGTTAACGAGTAAATGCTGGGATCCCAGCCAGCACGGCCTCTCCTCACCGTCCGGCATCATCTGCCTCTTAGAGGGGACGAAGTTAAACATCTCCAAGGAGTGCCTGAGGCGCCCAACGTGCTCGAAACAGCCAAGGAAAAAAGCCAACAACAAAAATCAGAATTGCCTGGGAACACTTCACCCAGTTCATAGCTAATGGGCGTCGTACACAGCAGCCCAGTCGGGAAGAGTTTCTTCTTTGCCTTTCTCTGGACTGATTCAAAAAGCAAGAGATCCAGGCTAGGCTCGATCTTTTTTTTTTTTTTTCCCCCTCTAAACAGGAATGGCTGAATGACGCAGGACTTTCTGTCATTTACGATGATGAATTACCCCCAAAGGGCGGAAACGGACGCAAGTACCAAGATCAGCCCAGGCTCCCTGGGGGACAGACGGCTCCCTGGAGCTCTTGGCTCCCTCTCTGGCTCCCCTGCAGGTGTCAGAACTTCCGAGAGAATGGTTGCTCCTTTCGCTGCCGAGCTGGAGCAAGGAGACAGCAAAGCCGTGGCGGATCTGTCCAAGCGTCTGGTGGGCACAGTCCTCCCCAACGTGGGGAGGCTGCTGCATGAAGACTGCATGGAGCCCCGCAGAGGGTCCAGCGGCAAGCTCGGGTTTCGGGGTCAGATGGGAAGGAGTCCTACCCAGAAGCTAATTAGTTTAAACTGCAGCATCACGAGAATTAAAGGGCGAGTTTCAAGTAACCAGCACCACAAAAAAGGAAAAAAAAAATTCCCTGCTGGAAATACGCTAACGCTCAAATTTAAAAAGGTGAAAGAATAGTAAAGTGCAATTTGCATGTCGGTTTCTCTCCATTACCCGAGACACGTGTATGCTCATTCATTCATTCTCACATTCATTCATTCAGCCAGTTGGATCACCCAGTTGTAGACTCAGTATGTGCCGAGGGTGTGAGCAAAGTAGGGAAACACCCCTATCCCACCCCTATCCCAGCTTCAATAGATTTTCCCTGAATCTTATAATCTGATAATCTTAGAATATGCTTTAAAATGTTTTTTAATGTATGTATATATTTTGTGTTTTGTGTCTTACTGTGATTTATACTTTGGATTGTGTATAGAGAGCTGGGGACCCTGTTATCTTTACAAGGCTCAGGGCCTTGACAGTTTCTAAATCTGGTCCCCCATTCGGTGAGCATTGGCCCTTGTTAATTGGGCACTTGCGTGCCGGGTACTGGGACATAGCTGTTGTCCTAGAGTTTTCCAGAAAAACAGAACATAAGTGGAATTTAAGAGACAAAACAGAGGATCACGTGGGAAGGGAGGGAAAAATTAAAAAGGATGAAATTATAGAGGGAGACAAACCATAAGAGATTTTTTTTAAAGATTTTATTTATTTATTTGACAGAGAGAGAGAGGGAGGGAGGGAGGGAGAGATCACAAGTAGGCAGAGAGGCAGGCAGAGAGAGAGGGGGAAGCAGGCTCCCCGCTGAGCAGAGAGCCCAATGTGGGGCTGGATCCCAGCACCCTGAGTTCATGACCTGAGCCCAAGGGAGAGGCTTTGACCCACTGAGCCACCCAGGCGCTCCTAGACTCTTAACTCTAGGAAACAAACTGAGGGTTGCTGGAGGGGCGGTGTGGGGGGATGGGGTAACCGGGTGCGCTGGAGACCCAGGAAGGGCTGATGTTGTCGTTCAAGTCCAAAGGCTGGAAAAATCCAGTGCTCTGGCTCGAAGGCAGGCAGGCAGGAGGAGTTGTCCCTTTCTCACGGGAGGGTTAGCCTTTGGGTTGTATTTGAGTCTTCAGTGGATGGGATGATTGGGGAAGGCAGTCTGCTCGACTTAGTCTATCAGTTCAAATGTTCATCGCATCCCCAAACACCCTCGCAGACACACCTGGAAAAGCGTGTGGCCAGATATCTGGGTGCCCCGAGGTCCGGTCGAATCCACGTGTCAAAGCAGCCCTCCCAGCTGTGAATGCACCTGTTTTGTTAACTGTGCGCTGTGGTTTTCCAAAGGAAGGCAGTGGAGCCCAGAGGAAGGTGCCACTGGGAGAAAAAAAGAGGGAGGCATCTGGTGAAAATTGAGAAGCAAATGAAAGGACCTGCGTAGTGGGAGGAGTCAGGGAAGACAGAGAAGAGGTAAGATTTAGAGCTTTTGGGGTCGGAGGATTGATGGTGGAAGTCTGGTCGTGCCCTTAACAGAATGATCTCAAGCTGACACATGGATTTAAGGAGGAGAAAGTCATGGGGCACTCAGCATCCCTATCTGCCCAGCTTACACCTGCTGTCCTGCCTTTCCACTTGCTTCAGCCTTTGTCCCCAACAAAAGCGCCCCAACTAGACGATAAATCGTATCATCACCGCCAATCCATGGGCGGGTTGTTTCTGAGTTGCCCACGTACTCCTCGCTGTTGGGAAAGGTTGCTTATTGTCTAACTTCTACCCTTCGCTCCGTAACGGGGGGGCAGCTTTGATGGTCCCGGCGTCAGTTACACCAACAACCAAGGAAGAGCTAGTGTTTACAAAGTCGTTCCAGAAACTGCCATGGTTCAGGCACTCTCCCTGGGCGCAGGAGTTGGGGGCGAGCTTCGGGGATGATCTGCGGCTGGGGAGCTCTGTCCTGAGGGGGTACGGACCGGTAGGCAGATAATTACAGCACAGTGGGATGAGAGCTTTGAGACGAGCGAGCCCAGCGGCTCAGGGAGCCCCACGAAGAAGTGCTTTTTATCACTGGCCATTGCTGCCGGCAAGTCCTTCTGAGGTGTTCAACATTCATTAATGAGTGGTAATTGAACACCTGGCCCCCTGCCTTCACCTTCGCTCTCCTGCCGTCCATCCCTCACACAGCCACCAAAAGAGATCCTTTTCAAGTAGAAAGCTGATGAGGTCACTGTTGTTTTTCAACATCCCCATGCTTCCTATGACAGGAGGCTAGCTAGCACCCAGGTCCCCCTCCTACCAGCTCTGGCCGCTGGCCCACCTCTTTGCATGCTCCCCTTGCTAGTGGAATGTAGATAAGAGCTCATGCCGTCTATGGGGCTTCAGGAGGCAGAGTTAAGCCCAATGGGCAGAAGCTAGTGGGCAAATCTTGCGCTCCAGTGGAGGACGGGCTGGCCTTCAGGTAGTGAGTTCCCTGTCTCTGGAGGTATGCAAGCAAAAGAAGGATACTGATTGGAATATCCTAGAAAGAATTAAAAGAGGAGCTTCTACTGGCTGAAACTTAAGGTCTGTCTTAATATATTATCCTCTTATAAAGGCATTTTGCTGATAGATGAGAGAAGTTCTCCCCTCCAATCTTCTCCGTTCTCCTCTAAAGAAGGTGACACTCATCTAAGTGGAATCTGTTTTCTGGCCCTCACTGGGTGACAGATCAGCTGGCACAGTTAGCAGGAAGCTCTTCTTTGGCATGTGGTTTCCCCAGACTGGAGAAAGGACCATCGGACGGAGCCCAGGCTGGTGTGCTGTCTGTTCTCTCTTTCCGTTTTCCCCAGTAGAGTCTCACCTGGTACCTGTTCCTCACAGGGCACCGTTCTAAGTGTCCTTTCTGAACGTTAACTCAAGCAACCACAGAAAAACTCTAGCTGGTAGGTACTGTGATCATTGCCATTTTTTTAAAAAAAGATTTGTTTATTTATTTGAGAGAGAGTGCATGAGCAAGAGGGATGGAGGGAGAGGGCGAGAGAGAATCTCAAGCCGATGCCCCGCCGAGCCAGAGCCCCATGCGGGGCTCCATCCACGACCCTGAGACCACAACCTAAGCGGAAACCAAGAGTCAGATGCTTAACCGACAGCGCCATGCAGGCACCCCTATCATTCCCATCTTACAGATGAGGAAACTGAGAACAGAGAGGTCAAGGAGCTTGTGCAGGGTCACACAGATAGTGGTAGATCAGCATGTGAACCCAGGCCGTGTGGTTCTAGACCGTGTTCTCAACCACAGTCATGCCACCTCCTTTCCCGCCCCCCCCCCCCCGGAAGCTTCGGTTTTTGATGTCTTGCTAATGGTCAACTTTGCTTTCATTGGAGAACAGTGCCTCCCCCTGGAAATGCCTCCCCTTGGGCTTATTCTGCAGCCTGGGGCATCGGGCGCGGGGGGCCCATCTCTCTGGGCTGTTCTCTCTCACTTGGCACCATCTAGCACAGTGACCCGACTTGGGTCACGGGAGGCCAAGGGGGTGGCGGGGGGTGACGCCGTGCAGGAGACCTACCTTGTCTTGTAGAATTAGCTCCTACTCATCCCGGAGATTCCAACTGAACCACTTCCTTAGAAGTCTTACTCCAGCCCCTGCCCTGCCCCAGGGCAAGAGTCAGCCTAAGCCAGGCTACGCGGTTGTAACAACCACCTCGAATCTCAGCCGGTCATCACAGCTGAAGTTCATTTCTCAGTCAGCTCAAGTCCCCTTGACCTGCCCATCCAGGCAGCTCCGCAGAACCCCGCTCCACAGTGTGGTGATTCTGGGCGACTTCCTTCTCGTGGCCACACCTTCTCAACGCCTTTGCCTCGAAGGGGAATGAGAGGCTGGAGAATCATGGAGAGGTGTGTCAGCAGGTCACATTTCATTGGCCAGAACATGTCCCATGACCCCCACAAATTTGAGATGTCAATCTCCAGAATGCCCCGGTAGGAAAGAACTAGATACGGGTGAATGCTAGAGATGTCTTCCTCACTAGTTCTAATTGTTCTCAGATCCACATGCACCTTCCTCTGATGCGCCACTTTGTACTAATATATTGGTGTGATTATGTGACGGCTATCCAGTCTTCCCCCAGTCTCCATTATAGTGTAACTTTCATGAGACAGGAACCATGTCTATACTTAATTATTGTTGAATGAGTGGATGGATGGATGGATGGATGGATGAATGGATAGATGGCAGGATGCATGGATGAATGGATAGATGGCAGGATGCATGGATGAATGGATGGATGGATGGATGGATGGACAGATGGATGGATGGATGAATGGCTGGTTGGATGGATGGATAGATGGATGGATGAATGGCTGGTTGGATGAATAAAGGGATGGTGAGCCCTTTCTTTGTATGAAAGATGACGCATTCACAATTTAGCATTACTTGGCTGTGTCTGTTATTTCCTCCCAAGATTTAGAACTAATCCTAATAAGGGTTAATTAAGATTTCCTGGGGGATTAACATCTGAGACCTTTCAGAGGATTAATTATCATTTGGTGTTAAAGATACAACCAAAATCCCCAGAGAAGTTGTAATCTCTGAACTCAGGCCCTGCTTCTTGCCTCAGTCCCAGCTTTCTTGACCTGCTGGTCCTCTGGTGGTCATGAAGGGCCATGGGTGTGTCAGAAGCCATGCTGGGAAGTGTTCCTGGTCTCAGGTAAGTTACGGCTGCGGCTTCCCTGGATCGTGAGCTCTGAGTGTAGATGGGACCAAAGAGACAGGTAGTACATAGAGGACATCAGCGGAAAATGTGTTCTCCATTCCAAACCAGAATGTGGCATTAAGTGTGTCTGATTTTCAGATGGCTAAGGAGGTGTCAGGGGCCCTCCTTCCAGGGCAGAGATGGCTTAGAAATATACTGAAGAGGGCCCTGCAGAAGGTGGGAGGTGCCTTCGCCATCCTTTTTCCTCCCAGGATCTCAGACTTCTCTACAGTATCATCGAAGCTTCATTGTCCCTGTAGCTTTGACACCTGGTGAGAAGTCACCTGGATGTGGGTCCTCAGAGGGTTTTAAGAGAAGGGTTTAAAATTAGTCACGGTCGCCTATGGCCTTGTTGGTTGGTTGAACTGCTGGGGAGCTGAGTTTCATCTGAGGCTGCATCATGCTGTCTCTCCCCTCCATCATTAAATGTCATTTTACGATAAATGGAGTTGTCACACATGAGTCGCCATTAGCAATGTCACCATCATCGTCGAGTTCTCCTACCTCGGGGCACATGGTAGAACTAGATTTTCTCACCTCCTACCAATGGAGCCATTGACTTGCCTTGTCCAATGGGGTGTGACCAGAAGTGACGTGTCACATGTCATGACCCCTCGTGTGACGTTCTGGACAGAAATTCTGAGTCAAAGTGCAATTCGCCTTTTGCTTCCTTCTCTTGCCCCAGTAACTGGTAACCCTCCAGATAGAGGAGGCCTCAACAGCCGGGACCCATGAACGAGGAGTTGGATGGTCATAACCTTCACGCTGACCTCCAGGGGATGTGCGCTGTAGCAAAATACCGCATTTCTTTTGTGTTAGGCGGACGGATTTTCAGTCGTTTGTTACTGTGGCATAACCTAGCCCACCCTGCCTAGCACATGTGGCTCTTCTAGAACTCGGGTTCTCCCTGGTCATGCAGTCGAGGGTTTGAATCCCTGCTGTGTCACTTCGAGGCTGAGTGACTTGAGACAAGTTACTCAACGTCTCTGGGCCTCGTTTCCTTTCTCCGGAAAAAAATGAAGCTGGGACCCATCTCGCAGGGTCCAGAGTAAGGGAGAACATAAAAGAGCCCGGTGAGGTTCCTCCCATTTGGTGAAACTCAATAAATGTTGATGTAACCGGAGTGGAAACAAGTGTAACTTTCTTTGCTTTGTGAAAGTTCACTCCTGATTTTAAGCCAAAAGTTAGAAACCAGTCAGTTTCATGTTGTCCATTTCTCTGGTGACATGTCCTCATTCCAGCAGGGTATGGAGTGGGGGGTGACCATTTTCAATCTCCGTTGGCACCTGCTGCGTCATCTTTATTGTCATCTGGCTTCTGGTCACGTGTCGACACCTGTCACTGCTGGGACCGCCTTCTTTCCTGAGAAGACATTCTACATTCCCTTCACATCTCTGGGCTTCTGGAAACCTTTCCATGGAGGGCCCCACTGTCCTTGGCTCACTACAGGAGCCCCTGTGAGGGTGTGTGTCCCCTTCGGCTGCTGCTCTCCCACCATGCCCAAGGCCTGCTCTTGCTGCGGGGACGTGGACACTGGTCTTTTCAGCTTCGGAATTCCTCAAACATCCCTACCTGAGTGCGGGATGGGGGTGGCGGTCAAGTTTTAAGGCCCTTTACCCAGATTCAGAGATCTCTAAATGCTCCTCTTGGTTCCTTCAGACGCTCCTCTGAAGCATCTCCACCCCAAGGGACCATTGATCTGATCTCAGAAAGGGGGTTTGACTTTCTGAGCCAATGTGAACAAAGATGGCGCCAGCTCGTTGCATCTTCTCGAAGGAGATTCGGGGCCCAGGCGATGGGCTCACAAGTACCTTCTCTCTGCTTTTGCTTTCACAACCTTTCCTTGAGGCAATGGATGCCATATGGTGGAGCCACTGAAAAGGTAAGGAGGGGTCAGGGGGTAACAGGAAATACCAGAGAAAAACAATAATTGGTACGTATTTAAAATTATCACCCCACATCATTAGCTATTACTATAATTGTTATTACTGTAATCACTATAGACATGTTGAGTTATGGGTTCTTTTATTAATAAGTGAACTCCCTTCACCTTGTGCTCCCCGATCCAAATAATACCCATTTAATTAAGGCTTAAGTTTTGCCTTACTGCCTCAAAAATTGTTTCCTGACTCCTTTCAGCTCCCGTCTTGACCACTCTCTAGGACATGTGGCAGCATATATTTTAAATGAATGTTTCATGGGTCTATGTTTCACTTTGCTTTCTTGTTTAGTTCCCTATGGCTGCTGTTAGCCGCCCCCCTCCCCCTCCCCCGCTCCCCCAATTAGAACCGAAGGCCATCATTGTATTCTGTCGACAGCATGAGTGGGGCAGAAATTAGGAATGGGTAGAACTGTGGCAAGACGTCTGGGGTCTCTTCTCAGATAATTTCTGTCTCCCGCCTCCTCCCACCCACCGAAATTGGCAATGAGTTCTTGGCTGGTCCAGGAATCATCTGGCGATGTCTTTATTCACACGTCTGGCATCTGATGGTGGCTATTGGCTGGATGTCGACACCTGACCTCTGCATGTGGACCGGGTTCCTCCCAATATGGCAGCATCAGACTTCCCCACCAGGCAGCTCTGGACCTCAAAGGCAAATGCCCCAAGAGAACCACGCAGAAGCACTATTGCCTATGATGAGCTGGCCTGGATGTCCCATGTCACCGTCTCACCTTTGGACCCAAGCTTGTCCAAGTTCAAGGGGGAGAAAGAGAGTCCCCACCTCTCAGTGGGAAGAGTGTCGAAGACACACTTGGAGAACATGTGGGACGGGAGGTGCTGTAGTAGCAATCTTTGGAAAATACCATCGGCCCCAGTCCCGGACACTTTTCCTCTGGGATGGAGACCCTGACTTAAGTCTTTTTTCCAGACCCATCTTGAAAGTGATCCATGTTCCGCCATATTTACTGGTTGATTAACTGGCCTGTGACGGAGACAGCCACCTGACTATTTTGGGTTCACACAAATAATGGACAAATCACCCAGATATATGGATTATCCAAATACCATTCAAATATCACAGCAAACCTGCCGAGGGGGTACTCCCGGCCGCGTTCGTGAGCTCACCGAAGTCTCAGAGAGGTTAGACAGCTCGTCTAACGTCAGCGTAGCTGGTAAAAGACAGACTTGAACCCAGGATCTGCCTCTCAGCCTAGGACTCATCCCCACCTTGAGGGGCATACGCCCAGTTGTAACAAAGGTGAAAAAGAAAAGAAAGAAAGAAAGAAAGAAAGAAAGAAAGAAAGAAAGAAAGAAAGAAAGAAAGAAAGAAAGAAAGGACAGCTAAATAGGACTCTCCAACCGTTTGTCTGGACGGTTTTTGCCGATCTCTAATCCAACATCTGCAGGCTGTTTCCACTTCCTGCCGTGCCCCTTTCCAGAAGGCTCAGTCGGGAAAGGACTCCAAGTTCAGCGTTGAAAGCCAGGCTCCTGGTAACCGAAGATGGTTGGCAAATGGTCTTTGAACAAACTTGTCTCGTGAAATGCCGGGTCGGTTTCACAAGTACATAAAATAACAACGGAATCAAAGACATAAACAAGCCCAAGCCTGTAATCGTCACAAAGCTGGGCAGGCGTGGGGGGGAAGGAAGGCGGCTTCTGATGCTCTTGCCCCTCCTGTTTTCTTTGCAGGCAAGTCCGACGTTCTGGCCATCTGTTGCTTGTTGTGGGTGGTTAAGTGAAATAGGCTGCCAATACAAATAGCCCCACTTGAGGTTTGTTTGCATAAATTGTTTTGAAAGCTTCATGACGAATTTTCAGGATTACTTGCAGTGGTGGGGACCTCGGCGGAGGCGGAAATATAAATTTAGAGATGCCAGTTGGAATCTATTAATTTGCTCGCCGCCCATCACCCTTGCTCTGCCGCTCAACTGGCTGTGTGACCTTGGGCAGATGAATTAACCTCTCTGGGCTTTAGTCTCCTCATCTGCTCAACGGGAGGTGGTAGGCGTGGCGGATACCTTATGGGATTCTGAATCTGTCGGATTATGCTTCGCACTGGGATGGGCATGTGGCATGACCTCCGCAAAGGAAGCAATCAGTGTCTTTTTCCTGCAATGGGAAGAAGGACAGCCCCATCTGGTGCTAGGGTTGTGCCCCAGCTCGGTGACTTGCCATCTGAGTGAACCTAGGAAAGTGATATTTTTCTCTCTGAAACTCCAGTTTTAAATTTGGGGAGTGGGGCTAATAATAAGACTATGAAGGCTACGTGAGGCCATAGTAAAGCCCAGAGCCTGGGGTCAAGTGTTCGTCATAGCTGCTGCCCTAATTATTCCATGATGGCCGTGGCTGGGCGGCTTCCGGATGAGTTCGAGCTCTTTGCCGTCTAGGTCTGGGATGGCACATCCACTCTGTCCCCTGTGTCTTCTGTGTTTGTTCCGATTTTGGTCGGAGTTCCCCGGACACTTTGTTCGGAAGGAGCGACTTGGGGCTCAGGGGGAAAGAGTGATGGGTGCTGTCCGCCGCAGGTGCGGGTGAGAGGGGAGGCACGTGAGTATCAGGACAACACTTGATGGCCTGGCTCCGGACCCTAGCAGGCAAGACAGGAAAACCAGCTGCACAAACTCAGCTGTTAAAGAAAGATGAGCTGGCGAGAAGCTAGAGCACAGAGCAGTCGCAGCCCAGTGTTGCAAACGTGGAGGTACATTTCTGATTCCACTGCGCTCCTGGCATGTCCAGGAGCATGGCGAGCAATCTCCAGGGAACTAGTCCATTTTAGGACGATTGTCCTGGGGCGAGAGCAAGAAAGAGACAAAGACAAGCTGATGGCCTATGGGATTAGAAGAGAAAGACAAGAGGAAGAGAGAAGGAACAAAAGCAGGAGACGAAGGAGGACAGCGGCAGACGAGAGGCGGAGAACGACAGAGAAGAGAGAAAGAGAGACGGGGAAGAGGAAGAGACAGAGTCAAAGAGATATGGGAGAAAGAGAGAGGGATGGAGAGAGAGAAAAGGAGAGAAACAGAGAGAAATGGACAAGGACAGACACAGAGAAGGCGAGACCGAGATTCGGAGAGCTCTCAAGAGAGAGCTACACATGCAGAGAGTGCAGTAAGGACACAGAGAGGGCAGAAGAGTTGGAGAGATAAACAGAGATAGAGAAAGAAGAGAAAGGGAGGATCCAAAGGCTGCTCCAGGCTCCCGGACCCCGAGGAAACAGAATGGAGTCCACTCACTGAAGGTTCAGATCTGCACACTTTGGGGCCATCAGAGGTGGTGGCGGACCCCGTCTTGTCCCCAGGACCCCCAGCTGCCCATCTGCCCCCAGCCTGGCACACTGGCAAGAGCTTTCTGGCTTCCAGGGGCCTGACCCGGTTCTTTAATCTCCCTGCCCCAAGGCTCCTTCTCATAATGCAGACCAAGAACTGCGAGCTACAGCCAAGGGCCAGAGCTCGTGGCCATGCCCGTCGAAGCATTTCTGCCGATGACAGTTAAATTGTCGGGGCCTCTGTTCTTCATTTACATCACAGACGGGAGAGTCCTCTGACGACCTCCCCCAAATGAAAGCCAGCTGCCCCCCATGCCATCCATTGTGCGTTTTGCTTCATTTCAGACGGTCTTCTGACTTTCAACTTGAACCTGCCGTCTGCCTTGACAGGTTGTAGTGCTTAATGATATTTTATTGTGTGATTTCGCCAAACCCTAGAGTTTTTCACTTATTTTAAGCTAATGGACTAAATCTGGACCCATTTGCTAAAACACGCTCTGTTTTAGGAAGAAACAGAGTGGTTACACATAAGTCAGAGTTTCAGGTAAAATATATTAGGTTTCCGCTGCCTCTAACCAAACAGCGGGCCATACTTTTCTGGGGTGGGCGTGGCAGCCGTCACGAGGCGTGTTTGAAACTCGCTTTCCTACCAGGAAGGCTGCGCGGCAAACGTTTATCCACCGCCCTCCGTTATGTGATAAATGTTTGCCTCCCCTCTATTGGATGTAAGACCTGGAGGGATATGCAGTTGGAAAGCGCGCTGCAGGGGAGATTACATTCTGGTAGGGGACATGTGTCTGGTCTGAAGTAGAGAGCGGGTGGAGCAGGGGCACAGTCCTGGGGGTACCCCTGGCAAAGGGGTACACTGTCTCAGTCGTGTGGAGTCCGTGGCTTTGGGGGTAAAGCTTCAAATCTGGGTAGGTTTTAGAGCAGTGGCTCTCAACCACAGATGATTTTTGTCTTCCGTGGGACCCTCGACAACGTCGGAAACATTTTCAGGTTTCACCGCTGGGAGGAAAGGGTCTCAGGAACGCAGCTAAAGGTCATATAATGTGAAGGACAGTTCCCCACAACACAGAACGATCTGGCCTAAAATGTCAATACTTCTGCTATTGATCCGCTATTAATCCTGTTTTATACAGAGGGAAACAGGTGTGGTGATGTATATGATCCAGATGACCAAGTGGACAAGTACAGCTGGGCAGGCTGTGCACTGACCAACTCCATTTGGTGCTGCCTCCTGGGGCTGGGCAGTGCAAAAAGTCCTGCAGGTGGAGGAAAGACTTAAAGGCAGGACAGTCTGTGTTTGGTTGGCTTGAGTGTAAGGTGCTCAGGAGAAAGTGGAAGGGAGTGGGAAGTTAGGGTTGGGTCTAGGAGCTCGGACTTTGTTCTGTGAGCAGCGGGGAGCCATCGAAGGCTTTGGAAGATAGAATGAAGTGAGACGTGCTTCAGAAAGTCTCAGCGAGCAACACTAGGTAGCGTAGATGAATGTCATTGTGGCCAGAGAAAGTCAGAGCTGGAGAGAGGCTGGGAGAAGGGACACCAGCAGGAAAAGCACTGTGTGGCCTATGGGATTAGAAGAGATGGCCCCGGAGAGCAGACACATCCTGGAGGCCAGTACTGGGGATGAGGAGGGCAGCGAGGATGACCGTGCAACCAGGGACATCATCTCCAGGTCCCTCTTCCTCTCAGCTTCATCATGAAACCCAACATTCCCGCCCAGCCTCCCTGAGGCCTGTGTGATAAACACAGTGCTGTTCTTCAACATGATAATTATTTCTCATTTGCAGTGACAATGAAACCCAGAGAAAGGGAAAGAGGAGTAGCCTTGCAACCTTTCCCAGGGTCCCACGATGCTACCCTCTAGGAGCAGAGAACAGAGATTTAGGTATATGCCGTGTAAGTGAAGGGGCCTTCTTGGCAAGCACCTGGGGTCAAGGACATCACAGAGAATCGGCCACGCGGGGACCCAGTCCCTCTCTGCCACCTGTGTGACCTGGGCCCTCAGCGTCCACACCCTCGCTCCTAGTCTCTCCAGCTTTAAAGTGGCTATTTCCTCATCTTGTTGCGTGAAAGTCCATAGAATGGATGGAAGGCGTGATGGGCCAATCGGTTATAGGGTAAAGATCTACAGGTTTAATTTACGACTGAAATGTTTATCCCACCGGCCGACTGCATAGAGGACAGTGCTGTGTGGCCATCAGGAGGCTAGCCTCTGGACTTGGGAGCTCAGTACTGCTCCGTGATTGGTGGGTATCCTTCAGCTGAAGAATGAACCTTTCTGTGCCTCAGTTTCCTAATCTGTGCCCCAGTTTCCTAAAGCGAGGATGATAGCACCACCTTATAGCGGTGTCATGAAAATTAAGTGAATTAATAAACATAAAACGTTTGAATAGCAGCTGGCGGAAAGTAAAGGCTCACTGAAACGGGAGACATTTTGCTCATTATCACTGCGATTTTCACAAGCCCTTAGGCTCTGGGATTTGAGAGGTACCTCGCCCCCAACACTTGTGTCGGTCTCTGGGGCTTAGCCTTTCGCTACACGGGACCCCCTAGACGTGAGCTTCCTCCCCCCCACCGTCCCCGTTTCCACCTCTGGCATTCGGGGTGCGGCCCTGGGACTCAATCGGCTCAGAGTGGAAACAGCCTCTGGCAGGAAATAGCAGGACTTCACGTAGCAGAAGGAGAGGCCTTTGGTTATGCTCAGTAAGTATAATAAACTAAGAAAGGAAAAAAAAAAAACCCTACTCTGGACCAAGTGATTTAGATGTATGTGATTTGAAGGAACCTGGATTAATTTAGAGGAAGGAGGTGACACATCTGTTTCGGGAACACATCAGCTCCTGGGGCCCGGGCGGATAGGGATGCTCGCAGTAACCCCCTGCAGGGGGGGGACACAGGCCACCTCACCCTGTGGCAATGTCAGGTGACATCGTGGATCAAAGTGGCACCTGACTAAGCAGCGATGGGGTGACGGTCCGCAGGCTCCGCGTACCACAACGATGGTTATTTTATCGGTCGATTATTTAAATGAGTGGCTATAGTACAAATCGATAGACAAAACCATCTTTCCCTTCCAAGAGAAAACATTTGAATCCGTTGTCTAACGGTTTTTGGAGACCCCTGGTGACCGGCTGGATTTGTCACTGGTCTGGGTGAGGGGTAAACGGGGCCGAGAGAAGTCTCTGTCCTTGGCATTCGGAACTGCCTCGCGGTAGGTAAGAACCAGGGGCCGCCAGGCCCTCTGCCAGGCACCCTTCCTCGCTGTATCTCATTTAAATCGACACAGAGCAAGCTTCCCCCGTTTCAAGACTAGCTCCCTTTTGGCCAAATCTCGCCAGCATTCGGAGGGAAAGATAATGCCAGTTTGCCACCCTCACCCCCGCCCCCCAACCCTCTGGGGCTGGCCTTCCTCGCGCCCAGCCCTGCGGCCCCACCGTGGGGCCATGACCCGATGTGGCCACTGGGTGTCACTGTGCCACTGGGCTGGGCCACGGAGAGCATTTATCTGGCTGTTAAAAAATCCTGCCCCTTAAGGAAAACAGTGGAACTTGACAGTCGGATAACTATTCAGAGGAACCTTAATTATAATGCAAACCTTGTCAAAAAGATGATGTTTACTGTAAGAGGCATTTTACATGACTAACTTTCACATGCTAGGAGACATTTTAGATCTGGTTGCAAACAAAATAAAAGCAAGGAAGGCAAGACGGGAGCCAAATGAACAGTCCTGATTCTTAATCCCACAAACTGTGATATTCTGATACATCTTGGGGTTGGGTTGTGGGGTGGTGTGTGCCGGGATGAACTTTTTCCCTTTTTTCCTTCTCTTTCTTTCTTCCTTCCTCCCTCCCTCCCTCTTTCTTCTTTCTTTTCCTTCCTTCCTTCCTTCCTTCCTTCCTTCCTTCCTTCCTCCCTCCCTCCCTCCCCCCTCCCTCCCTCCCTCTCTCTCTTTCTCTCCTTCTCTCTTTCTCTCTTTCTTCCTGTTCTGACTGCTTTCCCCCCTCCTCTTCCAAGAGCCACAAAAAAATGTTTTTCAAATGAACACAGGCAAGGATGTGTCACCCAGTGATGGATTGCTCACTCCGGTTCAGCTTTTGATAATTAAGTTCTACTCTTCACAGACGAAGGCTATTCTGCCAAATCCAAAATACCTTGGAAAATGTAAAATTAGAACCTTATGAGAAAAAAAGATTAAAAGAGCTAAATATATATGCATGTAGTTTGGTTAAGTGGTGATCGGGGTGGGGTGGGGTGTGGACAGGGGCACGGTCTGATAACTGCCTACTCATCTGAACAGGGATACACGGCGAGGGGAAAGGGGGACTATTTACACACAGGGACAAGGTCCAATTAAGAGTAAGTAGATGAGTGAAATGAAAAAGAAGGACGTTGAGGACAAACAGCATTGGAATAGCCCTGTCTGAGGGAGCGAGTAGTTCACTGAGGGTAGTTTCCTAAAGGGGAAGTATTAGATACTCCAACTCTTGAGACATTTTACGTAGGCCTACCCTAAACACAGGCTGGTGGTGCTATACAGAGACAAAAAAAAAAGCCTGTTTCATCCCGCGGGGATGGGGCAAGTTTTCTTAGAACTCTGACTTCTGTCTCATACAAATCTTGCATTTGGGGCCTTGGGGTTCCACACCATTAAATATGATTTGCTAACTGGGATGTTCAGCCCCCAGAAGACGGGCTCTGAATCATGAGCCGGGGAATCCATGTGGCCACTCCAGAAGTCTACCATGAAATCCCGGCTAAGGTCAGGGAAGGCCTGTGCCAGCCCCGAGGCAGCGTCCCCCGCTTGGAAGCCGCCATCTTGTTTTGCTGCATTTGTGGTTTGCCCACCATGCTCAGGCCGTGCCTGGTGGAAAATCCAGCTCTGGAACCAGCCAGTCCTCTCAGCATGGATCAACACCGCCGGCCACAACAAGCACCAGGAACTGCTGAGTGATTTATTAGAAGGGACGGCAAAAGATACTTTAAAAGCAAATTCCCTTACCCTCGTGTAATGTAGCAGGGGTTGGGGGTGGGGTGGTGGTGGAAAGGCCAACAATCCATGTGGCCATTACATTCTTGGCAGACAGCACCCTCTTAGCTGGCTCACTCAAGTGGGCAGGAGCTGGGGTTTCACAAACCAGTCCTATCTTGAGGACTCCTGGCGTTCATTTGATCACCCTGAAAGCTGGATCCTTATCTGCCCCAGTAATTTATCTCCTTGGAAGGAGAAAGTAGGGGGAAAGGCAGATGCAGCTGATAAGTACACTATTTTGCAGTGTACAATTAGTCTCAGTTCAGTGCTGCCATCGGGGGCTGGGAAACTGAGATTTCAAACTGCCCCCACAGGGGGCTAGTTCTCCACCCCCGTCATGCCCCACCCCCGCTCCCCACTTTCTGCCCCCAGTGGAGAGACACTCAAGGAGCCTGGTGGGAAATTTCTCAAGTCTGTAGGGAAGATGAGGGGGACAGAGACGATGAGGGTATGGCTGGGCCAGGCCTGATGGGTCTTTTCCTCATTGCCAAAAAGCTCTTGGATTTTTGCATTTGATTTTTTTTTTTTTTTTTTTTGCATCTGATTGTATGCCTGGCCTCAAGGGCAGTCTGGCCTGACCCTGGGCTCCGGGGAGTGAGATAGCTTAACGCTGCTTTCTGTCAGAACTCCCTCCCCACGGAGATGGCTTGGTGGGAACCCAGAGATAAAAAATGGGAACTGACTTCTTGCATGGAGGAGGAAAACAACCAGGAGGAAGAGAAGACTTCCTGCCTCGCTTTGTCAGCCGATAAGCCTAATTGGCTGGGTCTGCCTGCTGTGTGATGATTTCGCACTGTTGATCGGCGCGCGAGGCCACGGTGCCCGCGTGGGCAGCGTTCCCGCCCCTGGCATTTGGACGGCAATCTCTTCTTGTGGTCTGGCTTCTCGGCATCGGGAGTTGGGTGAAAGGTGGCCTGCACTCATCTTGGGGACCTCAGAACAACTTTCCGATCACTCCAGCACCCAGCATGTGCCCCCTTTGGGGCCGAAAAGGTGCTGACGTTGGATTCGGGCAGCACTGGGTTGCCGATACTCTTCTAAGTGGGGTTTGTGTTTTAATTAAGCCTCAGAATGAACACAGATGGTGCTCAGAGATGCCAAGCCCCTGTGGCTGGGCTGGGGAGTAGGCCGGGCTTGGACATTGGACACACAAAGGCGCTCACGGCTGAGATGTGAAAGCAGGAGAAGGGTTGACCAGTAGGCTGTCTCGAGCCACACACTACCTTGGTTATGTTTGGATGAGCCTGGGCATTCCGTTCCTCATCTTTAAAATGGAGCTAAGAACAGTACTTACCTATAGAGACTATTGCAAGAATTAAATCCACCGCCGCCAACATCAAGTTTAGAAAGGTATGTAATCCACACTAAGGGCTCCTGCACCTTCGCAAATATTAGGATACTGTTTTCCATCATCATCTCCATTACTCCTCAACTCAAGGCCAGATCTTGATCTATGGAGACACTAAGCATTGGAAACATTATGGTGATGGGGACTGGGGGTGGGCAGGTGGGCAAAGGGAGCATCTTGCCATGCCGCGAGATCATTCTGAAAACAATATGGCACCATTTGGTCAATTTCAGTCTATGTACAAAGCCCGGCCCCATCATAGCGACCCCCGCTATGAAATTCCCACATGAAATTCCCACACAGGTCATTGCAAAAGGATATCAAAAGGATGTTCATTGCTTTATATGTTCTGGTGGCAGAGACTTAGAAACGATCTGGGGCTCATCCCTGGGAAAATTGAGAATGCTCACCCTGGAGGGCTGACACAGCCGGAAGCAACAGACTAGGTATTCACACAGTGGTGGGGCTGGAGTTTCGATGCATGGGGTTAATAGAGGCAAAAATAGGTAAGTGATGCCATTATGTTAATTTCACACACACACACACATTGGACCCAACTGTAGGATATTAGTCCCAACTCAGAAGCCACTACTGGTACATCACAACTAACTGAACTCCAGATTTTATCCGAATGTTGCCATTTGTCACAAGTACAGGTCACAGTTGTGGTGACTCTGTAGTCTCCTGCGGTCTCAGGCAAAGCCTCAGGCTTTCCTTGTTTCGTACGACCTTGACAGTTTGGAGGAGCAGTGGTCAGGGTGTTTGTAGAATGTCCCTCATTTTGAAATGATCTGATTTTTTCCCATGATTAGTTTGGGGTTTCGGGTCTTGGGGAAGATGATCACAGAGGTGAGATACACTTCTCATCGCGTGAAATCGGGGGCACATGACATCGACATTATCTTTTGCCTGTGATAGTAACCTCTACCACTTGGCGAAGGTGGTACCTGCCAGGTTTCTCCACGGGAAGGTTAATACTTTCCGTTTTTCATACTCTGTTCTTTGGAAAGGAGTCACTAAATTCAGCCCAAACTCAAGGCAAAAGGACTCGAGCTCCACTTCTTAGAGGAGGGTAAGTTTCTCCTAATATTTCTCAATGCGTTTTTTTTCTTCTGGGAAAATACATATAACGTACAATTTATATATACATAACCACCTTGCAATGTATGGGTCTCTCAATGAATTTTAAAAAATTAGCTTCGTTGAGGGGTATCTTGGCAACTCAGTTGGTAAACTATCTGCTTTTGTCTCAGGTCATGATCCTGGGGTCCTGGGATCGAGCCCTGCATGGGGCTTTCTTTTGGGGGGGGCTTTCCCTTCAACAGGGAGTCTGCTCCCTCTGTTCCTGGTTGCTTTCTCTCTTTTTCTCTCTCTTTTGCTCTCACTCTTTCTCAGGTGCGCTCTCTCTCTCTAATAAACAAATAAATAAAATTTTTTAAAAAATCAATTATTAAAAAAACCTTTGTTGAGATATAATTCTTCTACCATAAAATTCGCCCCTTTAAAGCATAAAAATCATTGTTTTTCATATATTCAGTGGGCTGTGCAACCATCATCACTAAGTTTAGATGGGACTTGCAAGAATTCTTTATATATTCTGGATGCCAGTCCCCTACCAGATGTATGATTTGCAAATACACTTCCATTCTTTTGATTTTTCCTTCCACTTTCTTGATGGTATTATTTGCAGCACAAAAGCTCCTAATTTTGGTGGGTTTGGTTTGCTTATTTTGTGGTTTTTGCTGCTTGTGATTTTCATATCCTCTCCAGGAAACCATTGTGTAATCCAAGGTCATGGAGATGAACTCTCATGAGTTCTTCTAAGAGTTTTCAAGATTTAGTGCTAATATTTAGGTCTGTGATCCACGTGGAGTTAGCTTTTGTGTGGTACGATCTAAGGAAAGGATACTGCTTCATCCTTTTGCCTGTGGATATCCCGTAGTTCCCAAACCATTTGCTGAAAAAGCTATTCCTTCCCCTATTGAATTTTCCTGGTACTCGGCGCATTTCTGATATATCAGCATTTTTCAAAAAACTTTTTTGATGGTTCCACTTTATCTTCCCTATGCCCAAGCTGTCTGGTCAACCATTGTCCCCGGAGCACTTCAAGGCAATATTGTTTAATGGAAAGAACTTTGCTTCTGGAGGGTCAGACACACCTGGATTTGCCTTCTGGCTCGCTACTTCCTGGCCTGTGACCTAACCTCCCTGAAACATCAGCTACCTTCTCTGAGGTTCATCCCTTTATGGGAGAAAGGTGAAATGTGCAAGGTTGATGGTAGGTACAAACGAGACTTCCTACTAAAACGCTACATAAACTATAAAGTGAAGCATCCTGTGTTTTTGTTATTTATCACCTAAAACTTAGCATCTTTAAGAAATACGCATCAAATATCTCAGTGGGTTGGGGATCTTGGTACGACCAAACTGGGCTCTTTTACGGAAGGTCTCTCAGAGACTGCAAATCAAGGTGTTGGTTGGGGCTTCTGTCTCCTGGAGGCTTGCCTGGGGAAGGATCCAACTCGTTGACTCGGTATTGACAGGATTCAGTTACTCATAAGCTGTTAGGTGGAGGTGCCCTCGGTTCCCGGCCACGTGGTTTCTCCCCAGAGTAGGGTGCAACATGGTGGCTGGCTTCAACAGAGCAAGTGAGAAGAATACGAGAGTGTGTGAAAGACGGAAGTCAGTCTTTTATGAGCTAATCTCAAGCAATACCCCATCACTCTTGCATATTGTATTTGTTATAAGGAAGTTATTAGTCCAGCCCAAACTGAAAGGGAAGGGATTACACAAGGGCACAAATACTAAGAGGTGGGGATCATTGGGGGGGTCATCTTAGAAGACAGCCCACTACAGTCCTGTGAGCATGTGTAGCTTGCAGAGCTTAAGGCTGTGTCTTGTACATAGTGAGCCTTCAGCCAGGGTTTGTTCAAAGAACAACTTGTTTCTGCAAGACTTCATCTAATCAGTTGCTTGGTATCATCAAGTTCAACCATTAGAAATTCAGTTCCATGTGTAGTTAGGCAACTAAAAACGTAGTCTTGGTTGAAGAAGTTTAAGCAAGGGTGTGCTAAACCTGCTTCATTTCCTGTCCTTCCCCTGAAAACCACATTTCCTTTGCCAACTGGGTTTTGATGAGCCAATGGATGGTATTGGTGGAGACGGAGGGATAAGAGCAGAGAAGCCAGGGCCTCTCTCCTCCCTCCCTCACTCTTACTTTTGGTCACTAGCAGGGCTCTGGCCCCAGCTCTGGCCTGGGCAGCTGCTGACCCAGACTCTGGCAACCCCACCGGGGTCCTTCCCGTCCTGTCACAGCCACCTGTGAGCTGCTTCACATCCCCTGTTAGCTCTCCACCACCTTTGTTTCCAATTCTTGGCACTAAATTCCATTGGTTGGAGCTTCTGGAATGTACCTGGCTCTCCAAATCAGATTGACTGATGCAATCCCTTGGGAGCTTTAGAACATCCTGTCTCCTTCAATGATCTGATCTCATGAAATCCTAGCAACACTCCTCCGAGCAGGCAGGAGAGATAGCAGATGCTGTCCTTGCTTTAGAGACCCTCACCTGGACCACAGCTCGGTCTGGAAAGGGGACTCCCCTAAGGTGACACGGTAGCATTGAGATCCGACCCCAAATGCCACACTCTTCAGCCCTGGGCCCCTTGTAGACATCACTCCAGTCTCTGACAGCATCCCCTGCCATCCAAGTGCCTTCATGTTCCCTTATGAACACCCCCGGGACTGGGGGGGGGGGGGG
>CM052803.1:24624511-24865406 GCA_028533885.1 Nasua narica | reverse complement strand
CAAACCTAATTTAGATCAGCAGCAGCTCTGGTCCGAAATGCCTCTGAGATAGGAAGAAAGCGACATACTCTCTCCTCCTAAAAATGTGCATATTCATACAAATTTACGCATGATTTCAGGGGTTCAGGGGCTCTGCTAAAGGCCACTGGTGCCCCCCCAGGAATCCGTGGGGCTAAGCTCAATACCAAGTTGCGCAGTGTTGCAGGGTTTCCTAAATGCTGCTTATCACCTAGAAAAGTTTCAACAAGTCCCCACACGCCTTTCCCATTGTTCACATAATATTTCTTCTAAATGGACTTCTGGTATTTTAATGTACCTATAATAGGGTACTAGATATACCACCATGATGTCTGTGAAATCTCAGGTTCCGTGCAGGGGTTAAGAGCTTAGCTCTGGAGCCAGACTGCCTGAGTGGGAGTCCTGGCTCTACCATTTATTAACTGAGTGACCTCAAGCAAGTTACTTAACCTCTCTGTTCCTCTGTTTTTCATGTGTAAAATGAGGCTAATGAGAGGAGCAGCGGCTGCATGAGTTGTTGGGAACTTGTCCGGGAAGCGCTCAGGAAATACCAGCTCTTCTCAAAAGCAGTAGATGGCGCATTTTTAAATAGACACAAAATACTAACATTAAAAAAAAGTCACATGTATATGCCACAGCACACCGTCTTGTGCACCCCGGGAGCTCAGACATCTTATACTTTGAAAAATGCAGCTGGACAGTCATGATGTCTCAAGGGAAAATGCACTTACACTCACAAACACACACACACACACAGAGAAACACACACACAGAAACACACACTCACTCTGCAACAAAAGGAACAGGAAATCCCAAAGAGGAGATAATGAGACCGATAGTGGCTTCGAGAAGATACCGAGAGGGCATCTGAGGGTGTGTTTGCTTGTGGATTACAGTGACAGGGCAATAAGGAAAAACAGACTCTGTTTCTCGTGCTCCGTGGTGCCTTTCAGAGAGGCCAGGAAACGTGCCTGCCCCTCTAGGGACTATGTGGCCCCAGGGTCCCACTGCTCCTAGTGGGCTGCTGGGAGGTTCTGCTCTGCCCTCCCCAGTGGAGGGCTCTCACCTGTGGGAGCAGGGTCTGTGCCCACCCAGGGAGATCTTCGTCAGGGGGCTGGTGTGCTGTCTCTGGAGGCTTCCATCATCTGCCTCCAGTAGCCAATGAGGAGAGATTTGGAAGGTGTATCATTTGTAAATTTTCTTTTGTCTCCTATCCCTTTTTCTTGAGGCAGAAGCACTCAGATTTGGTTCTAGGGAGACTCACCCTCCTCTACTTTTGGTTCAGGGGTTTCCCATTTCAGGGAAGGAGCCTGTGACCAAAGCCAAACCAATCTGCTCTTTGGATCCCTCGTGCCAAGTTTGGTTTAGGGATGGGGGCACGACCCAAAGGGCTCCAGTCAGAACCAACCTGACTCAACACGGAGACTTATCTTTGAGCTTTCAAAGAAGAAACCTCTCTTCCTCTCTGACCTGGGTGGGAGGAATATAGGAGCTTGAATAGCCAGTCTTGTCTCGGGACAGAACCGACCCAAGGGGAACAGAATCGAGAGATGGATCCTGCTGATATTGTTCGAGCCTGAGTCATACTGTGCCTGAAGCCCACTCTCCTCTTAGATTTGTCTTTTGCAAGTGAAAAACACAATATCTGACCTTCAGACTCACTCCAAGGAAATTAGTCTTGTCATTAAACAACTCCAGTTGAGAAGGGGAGGGGGGGCGGTGAGCCTAGTGGGATGTGGCTGGGGAATGCTTGGTGAGTGTGACTTTAAACTTGGAAACCAATGCTATCTGCTTCTTAGCTCTGTGGAAACAATTATGTTTACCAGCTATGCAGCCTCATGTATCCGTGATGACCGTGCAGCCTCAATCTCCGGCATCACAAAGGACTCCCAGTCTCTTCCATTCACCTGGCATTCTTCAGCTTGCGAAATACCTTCAAACACATGGTCTTTTTGGGGGCTCCTGCAATGACTGTTGGAGGAAAGCTGAACAGGAATGAGCACCCCCTAGTTTATAAAGGGGCAAACGGAGTGTTAAAAGCAGTCTAAGACACACATCTGATTAGAGACAGCCGAGATTTGTATGCATGTTCCATGAACTCACTGCTCCTCCTAATTTACTAGTAGGAAAAGCATGGGATCCCTTTTCCAGGAGGCACACAGCCTGGGGGTCGAGAGCATAGACCCGGGGCTCAGACGAGACAGGCTCAAGTCTCACCTGAGCTGCATATCAGCAGTGGGATCTCAAATCCTAGTTTCTTTATAGAGCCCCAGTTTCCCCATCTGTCAGGAGGTGGTGATGACGAGACCCTCCACATAGGTGTCATGCCCTTCGGGACAAGGTCAAGCCACGTCGTTTAGTTTGTTCTCTACCATTAAGATCTCTTACTGCTTATTTCCCTCTCTCTTTTTAGATTTGATTTCAATGCCCCTTCACGCATTACCACATTCGGTCTCTGCTGCTGCTATGGGCAGGTGGCTTTATTCTCATTTCGCAGGACGTTGAGATGCCTGAGGCTTTGGCAGCTTGTACATGGCCCCTTGACAAGTGAGTGGATGGGGCTGGGCCTCAGGTCCTCTCTGGGACTTGATGGTTCAAATCCCACGTGACTCGGATTATGGGTCACTCATAGGTTTCCGAGGACCAATCAGACGCAGGATGGTTTCCCACAGACCACAGTTATAAACAGACTGTTAGACTATGCATTAGTCGGGGCACCTGACTGGCTCAGTGGGTTAAAGCCTCTGCCTTCAGCTCAGGTCACGATCTTAGGGTCCTGGGATCGAGCCCCACATCGGGCTCTCTGTTCAGCAGGGAGCCTGCTTCCCCCTCTCTCTCTGCCTGCCTCTCTGCCTACTTGTCATCTCTCTCTGTCAAATAAATAAATAAAATCTTAAAAAAAAAAAAAAGCAAATAGCCCTAGAACATTTCTGAGGATTTCAAGAATGTGAGACATTACTAAAGATAATAATAACTAGGACATTATCAGCAACAGCAATAATGAAACAACCAGCATACGATGCGCTTAACTTCTGGGATATCATACAAGCCTTACCCCACGAACAGCATATACTAAATATTATGCCCATTCTAGAGATCCAGAAACTGAGGCTTGACGTTATTAGGTGATTCGAGGCCGGGCCAGGACTCACAGCCCAGCCCCACAGTCTCTGTACCTTCTTCGGGACTATGGTATTGCCTTCTATTCATTTAATCGCTTCAAGCTTCACGGCCTCCATGACACCCCCTTTTGCTTATGGGGGTCTCTTCACTGAGGCTCCCCTCACCTCCCAGTCGTTCTGCCCACTGCCCATTAATCCTCATGATCGCCTTCGTAAGAATATCTCTTCCTAAATCTTTAATCACTTGGCACTTGATTATCATGTAATAAAAGGATCATAATGTAAATTGATATGTTACATTTATTGTTGTTTAAGTGATGAGAGAGAAGAGAAAGTTCATAAAATATTTAAATATTTCTTTTCCCTGAAGGGCTCTGATTAGAAGGCTCTCCCCGCTCCAGCCTCTGTGCTTTTCCCCCCTCTCCAATGTGAGGCATAACAGGCAAGGGAGAACCGTCCAGAGCTGTCGATTCGTCTGCAGACACGGGCGTGCCGGGAAGCAGGGTCTCCTTTCTGTATGGTCCCTATTGATTTAGGGACCTTGGTTTCCCTAATTCTAGCAAAAAAAAAAAAAAAAAATAGGGAGTTAATCGGAAGACTGTGAATGCATCTTAAGGAACCTGGACATGTCATCGTCCTCAAAGCAATGCTGCCTCACCAACCCAAAACATCCGTTTGTTGGAAGAGGGAGCACGATTTTGGTTGACGGGTCTGTGGGTTGATGATGTGAGCTTCAGCGGGGCAGTGCATCCGGCCCTAGGGGCGGCTGCAGGACCGCTGATGGTCCCCGGCATCGGCTGGGCAGCGTGGGGGTGGGGGGTGGGGGTCCAGCTGTGCTCCGTGTGCCTCCCCCGTCACCGGGAGAGCGGTGGAGCACCCGCGCTCGCTCAACTGCTTTCTAAAGCTCCTGCTGCAAGCTGACGTCCCCCAGACACATCTCAGGACCGAGTCCAGAGTCAAGGGTGGGGCAGGGCAGCCCAGCCAGAGTGGGAGGCCACTGCCAGCCGCGCAGCAAAGGGCTTCGTGACAAGGAAGGAACATTAAAACGCCCAAGTTACCATGGGAGGTAAAGGCGGGGTTGGGGGGGGGACTGGACCTCCATGGCTCAGGACTCATGCTAGACGGAACTGGAAATGGTCCTAAAGCAAGGCAGTGCTGTCCCCTAGAGGCTCTGTGGGATCGCATCTCTATGGCTCTCGGCAGCTTCTCCGTCCTTCCTCTCTCCCACAGAGGGCTTTCTCCGCGGCCGTCTCTGCCCACATCACTGCCTCCGCGTCCTAGCCTCACGTTCCTGGGACGGACACTCGATCGGTTCATCCCAGCCTCTGGAATCACGCCCCTGTATCAGGCATCTGGAGTCTCCCCTGTATGATTTTGCTGCGGTCCCCATAACAAAGTTCCACGGACTGGGGTGGTTTAACCCATAGTAGTTATTTTCTCATGGTTCTGGGGGCTAGACCTCTGAGGTCAAGGTATCTGTGGGGTCGGATTCTTCTGAAGCCTCTCTCCTTGGCTGGTAGATGGACTCCTTCTATGTGTTTACACAGTCATCCCTTTCTGCACACGTCTGTGTCCTAAATCTCCTCTTCCCATAAGGACACCAGGCACAGCGGATAGAACGCGCTCTAATGAGTGCACTTTTTAACCTGACGACTCCTGTGAAGATCCTGCCTCCAAACAAAGTCACATTCTGGGGTCCTGAGGATTAGGACTTTAAATGACATACGAATTGGGGGGTGGAAGACGGTTCAACCTCTAACATCCCTTTAAACTTGTTCCCCTTCCTTCTTGCCTGATTTGATCAATGGCCCCATCAGCAAACAAGCATACAGGATGAAAACTTTATTATTTTAATTTTTTTAAAAGATTTACTTAATTGACAGAGAGAGAGAGAGCACAAATAAGGGAAGTGGCAGAGAGAAAGGGGGAAGCAGACTCCCCGCTGAGCAGAGAGCCCGATGCGGGGCTCGATCCCAGGACCCTGAGATCGTGCCCTGAACCGACGACAGACGCTTAACCGACTGAGCCACCCAGGTGCCCCCAGGATGAAAACTTTGGAGTCAACCTTCATTCCTCTTACTCCCAGCTCTCATCCAAGTCGTCAATGAATCCAGCAAATACTGCAAACATACTATTTCAGTTTTATTACTTCTTCCCATCTCTTTCAGCCCCACCATCTGTGTCCTGGTCACCGTCCTCGTCCCCGGGAGCCTCCCCCGACTCCCTGTTTTACCCCGTCGTCCTGTCTCCTTCAGCGTTTCCATAGCATTTCCTCTCATCGGAGATCATCTCATTGTACACTTGCTTGTATCTGCCCCCTTGCAGCACATGGCAAACTCCTTGAGGACAGGGCATTTTGTCTTTTTTCGTTCGTGCTGGGTCCCCAAGTGCCCAGGAGCAGACCGTGATTGGTGATGTCAGGCCCTCGCTGTTGGTGAATGGAAACATGGTGGTCTCCCCACTTCCTCACCGTCTGCTCATCCTGCTTTGGTGGGAGACGCTCAGAATAGAAGGAAATGACTGCGGAGTCTGAGTTCAGAACTGTCCTGGCTGAGCGGGGGACCTTGGCTGAGCCCATGAAGGCAGGGGTCCCTGAGGGGTGCCCTGTGGGGACAGGACCCCGAGGAGAGGCCGGTCTGGCCACAACCTACTTACAAAGAATAGGGAGGATTCCTTTGTAATTAGTACAACCGCTGGCCTACAATTAGTATGGGAGCTTGTCCTCTAATTTAGTCAACAAAGCGGTCCCAGCAGGACCTCAACTTAGAAATAATTTGTCAGCAGTTAGATTCAAATACTTGAGAGTAATAAAGCTGCATCCACTTAAAAAATATTCTATAATTCTGCCTTCTCCCTGGCCTGCTCCCCAGTTAATCCAAATGTGTTTATTTATGATGTCTACGCTTCCTACTTCCCAAAAGGATTTGATGTGGCTTACATTAAAGGCGCATTTCAAATAGAGAGAATGGATTTAAAGAGAGAGGAGACCCAGCCAACTCTGAGGCCTTCCCTGGACGAAGCCAAAGAGGCGGGGGAAGGAGGCATAGGAGCGAGGGGAGGCCTCTGATTGAAGGGCCGAAGGAAGCCCGGTAGAGAGGTGGGCATGGGGACTAAGGGGTAGGGACCCTTGGGGTAGACTCTTGGATCTAAGGAGAGGCAATTTCTAAAGCCATCTCTGCTCATGGCCCTGGTGGGTGGGCTGGGGGTGTCGGCTTTGTCTTCCCATCCCCCTGGCCTAACCCTTGATGGGACCCAAAATACGGAGAGAATGGGGTTGGCCAGCTAAGCAAAGCTAATACGTATATAGACCCTACCTAGTGCCAAGTACTGTTCTGAACATCTTATAGGAAGTAACCCAGTCTTTATGGAGTGATCCTGCCCTTAGCCCCACTCCATAGATAAGGAGATGGAGGCACAGAGAGGTTAAGGAACTTGCCCAAGGGCAGCACACAACAGAGCTAAGATGGAAATCCACATGGTATGGCTCCTGGGTCCAGGCTCCTAACCTCTGGGCAGTACTGCCTCTCTTCAGGCCAGACCCCTGTGCCGGGGCCTGGCTACCCTAGAGCTTGCCGACAGCAAGAGGAGGTCACCAGGCCTGGCCCAGAGTACCAGCTTCCTGGGAGGTGGGGCTGAGAGGCGGAAGCCAGGATACGCTGGGCAGGCTGTCATCAGCCTCGGGCAGTGTGAGAGCCCCACTACCCTCCCAAGCAGTATCCAGGCCCCCGGGGAAAGGCTCTGGGAGTGTCCCCAAGGCTGGCCAAGAGATGGAACCAAAAAAGGGGACTCTGTCAAGAGGCGATGAGAACCAACCTCCCCAGGGGGTAGAGTAGATCTATTGTTCTAGATTCAGTCCTTTGCAAAGGACCCTATTATGTGACTTATCCCACATAATGGAAACCTGTGAGATACCTCGGAGACAACCCTGATGGATTTAACTCCCTTGGAATTTAGCAAAAGACTTGCTTTCTATAAGCCCTGAGCCCATTGGAACTCAGTAATTTGGAGCTGACCAGAAATTGTGAGTAGGGGGTTTGACTCTAAGGTACAGAGAGGGGCTTCTGTCCGTAAGGGGGTTCCTGGCCATCTGGGCCTTACTGATCTACACTAGCCTGCCCTTCTCATCATCCCAATCTGAGAAAAGGGAAATGTGGTCCGTCTATTGTCCACCATGACCATCGACCCTTTGAATTTCTTCATCTTTCTCTTTCTCCTGAGAGCGTCATAGGATTATAATCACGACGATCATTCTTCTTCTCCCTGACATTCTCTTTTCCTTTGTTTCCTGCTTCTCAGCCCTGCCAGTGACCCCCTCAGTAGCCTGGCCCGCCATCCCAGGTCTGCTGAGATTCCTGCAGCTTATTTCGGTGCTCTGGGTCGGAGTTCCCCCCATCTGTAAAATGGGGAGACTGAGAGTCCCTGAGTCTCCTGGATGCTTTCCAGATTGAATGGCTAATATGTACAGATTAACACAGTAGCTGCCAGTTAGGGAGAGCTCAGTGTCTGTTAGCTATTATTACATTGACTGTATCAACGAATCGGGTCCATAGTCATGCTGTACGTGTCACATAATGATAGCGATGCACCGTGAGTTTCCTTCTCCTGAGTCAGGGGGACCAGCCGGAGGTTGGCTGATTTGGGCCGGCACGTCCCTATATCTGCAGGATATGGGTCTCGGCAGGCGCCCCGCTCTAGCTCAGCTCCGCTGGAACACCTGAGCCCGCAAAGGCCTCTCATCCTTCTGGGCCAGGCACGGACTTCTGGAGGCAATAGCAGGAAAGCCAGTGAGTCGTAGAAACAGGCAGTGCCCCTGGGGGCCAAACAGGGGAACTGACAACAGAGTCACAGTTCCCTCTTCTTTCTGGAGGCCGAAAGTCCCCTGGGAGGAGGGAGATCTACTCTGCCTTTCGGGAGGAACTCCAAAGTCACTTAAGGGCAGGGGTAAAAGGAGGGTCAAGAATGAGGGCCATTCAATGCAATGGGTCTATTGTATCGATGATCATCACTGCTCTTCACATTTAAATGCCGAATTTGATCAGAATCTTCCAGCCTAAGGCTGGAGAATCTCCACCTCCCAAAACTTTACCAGTGATTCTGATGCCCGGAGATCTGGCTTTGGGAAAATCTAGTTTCATGATGGAGATCTGGCTTTGGGAAAATCTAGTTTCATGATCAATGGATCCTAAGGCTCACCTGGGGCTCTGATGAAAACGTCTGATTCCTAGGTTCCCCCCGCCCCGCCCCCCCAAGGGATTTCAGGTAGGGTCCTGGAACCTGACTTTTTTTTTTTTAGATTATTTATTTATTTATTTGAGAGAGAGAGAGAGAGAGAGAGAGAGAGAGCGCAAGCATGAGAGGGGAGAAAGTCAGAGGGAGAAGCAGACTTCCCGTGGAGCTGGGAGCCCCATGCGGGACTTGATCCTGAGACTCCGGGATCATGACCTGAGCTGAAGGCAGTCACTTAATCAACTGAACCACCCAGGCGCCCGGACCCTGACTTTTAATAAATGCCCCACAAAGGCATTCTAGTGATAGGGAAAGTTGAAAAAAACACTCTTCTAGAATGATACTTTTTTTTTTCTTTTAGAAATAAAGACCAAAGCCCAGAAAGGTTATCCAGAAAGAAGATTCCAACTGGGGCTAGAATTCAGAGGACTTAGCTGCCTCCTGAACAAGCATCTTTTCCAACTGTACCGAAATGACTAGAAGATTCTACACCTCAACCATGTCACTACAGAGTCCCAGTGGGATCCGGTGTGTCTTAGGAACAATCGAGTCTACCTTGGTTTAAAATGGAGAAGTCACTCACTTCTAACCTGAACAAGGATTCCTAGCAATCTGACATATGATGGCGTGGAGATAGCCTCCCAGGACTCCCGGTCGAGCTGCCTCTCAGGCTGCCCTCTGGGGCCGGCTTGCTGCCCGGCTGTGGGAAGAGGGGTTGGCCAGTATTCTCCAGCTCTTGGCTCCCTCAGAGTCTGCTGAGCTGGAAAGAGCTGTCACCCCCAAGCTCATGCCCTTCCTGGTACAGCGGGCACCTGGGTGCGGTCAGGGTGCCCAGGCCTGATACCACTGAGGGGCAGCGCTCATCGTTGACGGCGTCTTTGCGGGGCTGCAGCACATTTGGACTTCCGTGTGCACAATCCTGCTTCCTCCTATTCCCTTCCCAGATGCTGACTCCCCCCAAAAAATCTTGCAACCCCAAACTCCAGCTTGGCATCTCTTTTAGGAGAACCCTACCTGCAACGGGGGGACAAAGCCCCCATTGGTGGTGTGGGAGGGTGGGGCTTCCACCCTGGCAATGAACTTGGCAAAGGGGTGCGCGTTGGGGAAACGGAGGGGTGTATCACATAAAATGCATGCTTTTGCGGAAGGCTTGGCTGACAGAAGTATAGGAGACACCGAAACATTTAAATCACCTTCTCCTATTGATTAAGGTAAATACTTTACGGGTGGCGTTAATCAATACCCCTATAAATTTTGCACATGTGATGGTTTTACTGTGCCTTTAATGTTTCTGTCTTTAATTGAGTTACATCCCCCTCAGCCCAAAATGATGGACCGAAAGTTAGAAATCATCCTGGCTCTGACGAAAACGGGGAGTGGTTTTTTTGTCTTCCCCTTTGTTTAGTTTAAAGAACTGAACTTTTTGAACGTGAGTCAGCAAGGTGACTTGGTCACGAGCGGTTGGTCTCATCTCTTTTCCTCACTGGGTCTCAGTTTTCTCATCTGAAGATGGGGGAACGGCTGCTTTGCCCACGAAAGGTGACCCCTGGGGGTGCCGTGGAGTGGGAAGGGAGACTTATAAATGCCTCAAAGCACAGATCTGTATGAAATCTTACCAGAACCTTCCGTGGTACCCACGGGGAGTGGCCACAGTGCTTCTGCAGCCTGTTCGATCCTCCCACGGCCCTCTTTCTGCCCTGCCACGGGCTGATTGATTTGCCCATTCAGTCAGCAGAGTGTAAATATCCACCTGTCAATCACTCCATTATGCTAAGTGCCCAGGCAGCCCAGAACGGTGATTTACACCCTTCCATGGAAGGCTTTGGTCCTCCAGGCAATGGTGCTGTGTGCACGGTGACCAGAGTGGAGGCACAATGGCTTGCATTCCCCCCCAGATCTCTACTCCAGACCTCAAAGACGGTCTTGTCTCCAAAGAGGGCTCTGGAAGACAGGTGGAAAGCATTCTCACCTCCCTTTTCCATCCCCCATCCTGCTAAGGGAATGACCTTCAGCAAACCTCAGAATCCAAAGGAACGAATTTCTTTCCATGGAGAAGGAGGATCTGCAGGAGGATCTGAAGGAGCCGCATCTGCAGGAGTGTGGCTCAACTAGGGCCACTCTGTGCCCCCCCCACCCCCCGCCCCAGGAATATTTGGCAATGTCTGGATATGTTCCTGATGGTCATGAGTAAGGGTACGTTCCTGGCATTGACTGAGTAGAGGAGACCAGGAATGCCACTAAACATTCTCAGATGCACAAGACAGGCCCCCATACAGAGAATTATCCGGTCCAAAGTGTCAACGGTACTGCTGTTGAGAAACCCAGATCCATAGGGAAGAGAGAATGCTACGTAAGCATCACTGGACATTAGGCAACTCAAGGAAATGTCCACAAGCACACCATGATTTTGTTGCAAGGCCACTTGGGAAAAGGCAGGAGTTTGCAGGGATAGATGAGCCTGATGGTGATATTAAGAAATGGAGCAGGCGGCCAAATTTTCCCAGAGTCTTCTGTGATCTTCACTGGGCAAAGACGGGTTCTGAGGCTCAGATTAGAGATGAACCAGATTGAGCTGGTGGCAGATCTTGAATGAGAATCCTTGTCTCTTGATGAGCACTTTGGGGTTCTTTTCAACATCAGAAGGGAGAAATCATTTGAAGATTTACTGGTAATGGGCTCTACAGAGTGCTTGTGCCTGCTGAGCGGCTGAGCCTAGCAGAGAAGAGTACTGTGATTGATTTGTGATGTCTGCCACAGGAACAGGAAGGGATGAGAGGTAACATTTTGGCAACGTCATTACCTTCCTTGCACCTTAAACATTTTTTGCGTCTTTGATTATCAAAGTTAAGGGCAAATATTTAAGGACATTAAAAAAAATATGTAAAATCATCTTAAGCTAAACAAAAAGAGATGCTTTTAATCCTCTCATTGCTTAAAAATGTATTTTTCTGATCATTTTAGTAATACGTGCCTATTACAGAAAAGAAGCACAAAGAAAGAGAAAAAGATAAAAATTTTCTATAATCCAGAGATAGCCACGATGGATATTCTGATAGCCCCTTTCTATCCTATGCCATATGGATTCTTCCCCTAAATTTTTCTGAAGTTGAATTCATGATGATTCATTGCTTTTTAATTAACACTAAGATATGTGTGTTATCTACGTCTTTTTATTTACTTATTTTATTTTAAAAGATTTATTTATTTATTTAAGAGAAAGGGCACGTGTGGGAAGGGCAGGAAGAGGGAGAGAGAAACTCAAGCAGACTCCAAGCTCAGCATGGACCCTGCCATGGGACTCGATCTCACAACCCTGAGATCATGACCTGAGCAGAAACCAAGAATCAGTTGCTCAACTGACTGGGCCACTCAGGTGCCCCTTATCTGTGTCTTTAAACATATTTATAAGCATTGTTAGTTCAGGGTATAACGATTTGCTATACTATGGATGTGTTAATCTTTACTTAATAAATATGCTGTAGTTGAACACTTGGATTTTTTTCCGTTTTTTTTTTTTTTTTTCACAATTGTTACCTGATAACATAACTTACACATAAGTTTTCTTTGCATATGGATGATGATTTTTCTAGAATTAAACTTTATAATGGAGTAATGACTGGCTTGATGGTTATGAGAATTATTAAGATCCTTGACAATTATAAGGTTTCTTTCAGAAAAATGACTCTAGCTTAATCCTTTATCAGAAAGGAATATGAAGGCCAGTTTCTCTGAACTTTCATCAAAAGTGGAAATTTTAAAAATTACTGTTTTTATAAGCAAAAGAATAATGTCTTGTTTTAAATTTTTTTTTGTTAGTGAGTTGGAATATGTAAATATGATTTCAGTCACTTGTACATTTTTCTTGTGCGAATTATCTGTTCATGTCCTTCATTTATTTTTTTTTGAGAATTTTTTCTGTTTTTCTTTTGTACAAACTCTTTAGAGTATACTAGACTTCAAATTAAGATTAGTATATTTGTTACGAATACTCCCCCCAGTCTATTGTTTGATTTTTATGTATATGTATATATGCATGTGTTTATGTGTGTTTACAGGAAGACATTTTAATATATTTGGTCAAAATCTTTCTTTTTCTTTTGGGTTTTATCCCACTGCTCTTAAGGTCAGTCACTTCTTTTTGATCTTAATTATATATAAATATGATTCATATATGTATATACACTTACATACAGAGAGGCTTTCATTTTAATATATAAATAGGATTAACATATGATTAAAGATAGAGATATAACCACATATATATATAGTTTCTTCTATCTTTTTAAGGATTCTTTTGGTCATTTAGCAACTGAAGTTTATTTATGGGACTAGGTAAAAAAAAAAACAAACTGATATTTTTTACCTCAAATATGCAACCAGTTTTCCCCGTGGTTTTTATTACTTAATTCTATTCTCTTTCCCTGACACAGTGCCATCACATATGGTATCCTTCTACTTAACAGAGTTTGTTTGTGGATTAGCTGCTCCTTTGCTTTTTTGCAATTATCCGTGGCAGTTACTAATGCTATCCACCAATATTTCTGGCTTGCTGGTTTCCAAGAATGACTCAGTTGTCTTACCTGGCAGCCATACTTCTGATGTGTGATTGGATTCATTTGACTTGCTCTGGCCAATGAAATATGAGGAGACACGAGGCAGCCCTTCTCTGGGCTGGAAACTTTGCTTGCCAGTGGAAGGCATTCCAGAGCTCTGTTCTTTCGCATCACTGACTCTGTTAGCTGGGGAAAGGAGAAGAGGAGCCAAACCCCCAGTTAACCTCTAATGGGCATGCCTCAGAAAGATAGAAATTTTTGTTTCTAAGACCCTCCTATTTTGGGGCTGTTTGTTAGTACAGCAGAAGCTGGTCCGTGCTGACTGAGACATAGCCTACTGTTTTAATGATAATATCCCTCATGCATGTTAATATGCGATCAAGTAAACCAGTCTTTGCTGCTTCCCCGCCCCCTCAAAATATGTCCCAAATAATTTTATCTGTCTGTTTTTCCAGAAAACGTTTTGATTCATGGCGTCAGATATTGTCCCCCCCTTGCACTCTCTGGTGAAACTCGGTGAGATTTGGCTTAAATGTTATGCAGTATATTACTAAATTTAGATGTAATCAATATCCATTCGACATTTCATCTTCCCTTCCAGGAACATGGCATCTTATTCGTTTTGTTTACAGATTATTTTATTACCTCCATGAAGTATTTTTATATAGAGTTCTGTGTACTTATTATAAACATTATTCTTAAGTACTTTATGGGTTTGTTGTTTTGTGTTTGGGGTCATTATATCAATACTATTCTCTAACTGGTTTCTGCTATTTAAGAAAGACTTATTTTATGCATTTTGTTATGAACTCTGCTACCTTATTGGATTTTCATTAAATTTTAATTTAATTGTCGCTAATAATTTTTTGGCTCATTGTTTTGGATTATTTTTCAAAATCTTTATTTTTCAAATTGAAATTGTACATTCCAATTTAAACAAGTAATTTTATTATGCCAAAAAGAAATAACTGTGAATAAATCAAATAAGACATAAAATATTTTTGCAATTATTAGTTTGGAACTGTAATTTGTACACTATTATGTTTTCTCTGAAGTCCTATTCTTTGTTTTTTAACTTCTTATAGAGAATAGTATAAGGAACTTACATCTGTCCATCTCCTAGCTTTAAAAATTTTCAACAGATGATCACTCTTGTTTTATTTGTTCTTGCCTAATCCCTATCCACTCTATGCACATGTGCACACACAAACACATACACACATGAGATGTGCCCACACATGTGTGCACACCGACACCCCCCCACACACTCACACACACATAACTTCCATCGAGTTGCTCTGAAGAAAATGCCACAAAATCATATCAGTTTATTCACAGGTATTTCACATATACTACTTTTTAATCTAAATTATGAATTGTTCTTCTTATTTAAATTTTCCAAATTATACATGTTATCCTGACAACTTGCTGTTGACTTTCCCAGTTGGGTTCTACCTTTCTTCTTTTTTTTTTTTTTTTCTACCTTTCTTTTTAATTGAATAGATCATACCTGTTCAAGATAAAAAAAAAAATTAATTTTCAAGCAGTAGAAAGGCATATTCAATTCAAAGTGAATCGCTGTCTTTCCCAAGGTCCCAAGTACTTCTTCCTCAGCCTCAGGGGTATCAGATATATTTTTCTCATGAATATTCAAGGCAGACATCATGTCATCTGCAAAAAAAATGTCTGATTGAGGCTAGAACTTCCAGTATAATCAAGATTATACTGTTTGTCTCTAAGCAAGTTGAGAAAGGCAGGATTCATATCCATGTGCTTTGATGGCAGAACACATGTTTTTAACTACTATACCAGACTTTAACATGGTAAAAAAATATGCTTCTCTTTCTAGGTTACTAAGAACTGGATGTTGAAATTGATCCAATTCCTATTTGGCATCTACTGAAATGATTGGATGGTTTTATAGCCTTTGACTTATTGATGCAAAATTCTGTCTTAATAATGTTACTAATTTAAACCCATTGTTTAATTCCTGAGATAACTAATATTTGGAGTCATATCTGGTTAGTTATATTTTAATGTACTCCTGGTTTCAATTTGTTAGTTTTTTTTTTTTTTTTAATTTAGAAAACATTTACAAGCCCACATTTACAAGTGTGATTGGGCTATAGATTTTTGTGCTATCTTTGTCGTATTTTGCTATAATGTAAAACGAATCAGGAAGTTTTTTTTAACTTTCTCTAACTTTGGAAAGATGATTAGTATGGAAGTAATTTGACTCCCTGGAAGTGTGAAGGTATTCATAATAAGGCAGTCTAGCTCTGCGGACTTTTTCAAAGGCAACGTTTTGATGGTTTTGAAATGTCTTAAATCAGTTTTGATCAATTATATTTTCTTAGAAACTGCCCATTTCGTTGAGCTATTTCAGGCAAATTTACTGAATGTTTAGTTTAACTTGATTCCAAAGATAAATATGTGTTAATTTTAGAATAGTTGAAAAACATAGAAGAGCAAATTTAAAAAATAAAAATCACATGGATTTCACGTTTCTTTTCACATTGTGGTCTATAAACTTTCTGTGTAGCTGGTTCCACATTTATTTAATAAAACATGAGACTGCCTTATTTTTCACAAATGTAATTTAAGCACTGCATAATATTTTATGCTAAGGATTTGTCATAATTTATTTATCTAATTTCCTATTGTTAGAAATTTATTAATTCTATGTTTTCTGATGAATAATAGAAAACATAGATTGTACAGCTTTGTAACTATGTATGCATATGCGGTTATTTTCTCTGTATATATTTTTAGAAATAGAGTTGGTAAGTCAAAAGTTGTGAATGTTTTAAAGCTTTTTGGTCCTTGTTTCCAAGCCAGCTTGCCTGCACCTTTATCAACTCTGGCTATTACCTTCCAAATATCTACCTGGCTGTCTTATTTTTTTTCATTATTATTCAGATTAAACATTTTTTTTACACATATATTGGGCATTTATAGTTCTTATTCTCTGTGTTGCCTATTCATGTCCTTTTCTCATTTTCTGTCAGCTGCTCTTATTATCCTTTTTAATTTAGATCTGTCAACTGTATATATTTGAAAATGTTCTTCCCTAGATTGTCATGTGTTTTTGATCTTTAATTTCCTGGAAGTACAGAAACTTTTTTTGTTTATGTAGTCTATTAATATTTTTCCTTTATGCTTCCCTCCTTTACTTTTATACTTAAAAGGACTTCATTATTTCGTTTTATTTTGTTATGTCTTATAATTTTTCCTTCATTATTTCATTTTAAACAGCTCTTATCTTTTGTTACATTCCCTTTCTCATTTCCAGTTTTATTTGCATTTATTCTTGCTTTCCTTTTTATTCTTAAATTTGCTGGCATAAAGTATGTTTTCTTACAGCTTTAATGAGTCACCTTACATATTTATACTGTGCCTCACTTTTTAAAATCAATCTTTTTGTTTTGTTTTTAACTATTTAATTTTTTATCCAGCTTTCCTTTGGCTTACTTTGTTGTTCAATCGTTCAATTCTGGAAACAAACATTTAACTCATTTATTTTGATTCTTTCTTGTTTAATAATAAAACAATTTATTGCTTTATATTTCTTTTCTCTAAGTGTAGCTTTGGCAGGAGTCCACGGGCTTCGACAGAGCATTATTTTGTTCTCATTTTACTATTTTCTAAATAGTCTGTAACCGAGGTTTTTATTTCCCTTTTGACTCAATAACTATTTATGAGAATTTTTTTACTTATTTATTTATTATCCAAGTTTCTAGTATTTTCTTTGTGGTTGTTAGAAATGGGTCCATTTGGTTTAGTTCTAACGGGGAATTTGGCCTGTAAACTTCTCTTTTTCATCAAGATTTTCTTGACAGTGCAGTCCGTGGAAAGCTTTTGAAACGTTCTACTAACACTTGAAAAAGTATTTATAGGGAACAAAGTTGGATATGCTATATATCTCTAGTCTCAGTAACTGTATTATTCACGTTTTCTCAGTTGATGTACTGAAGACATCTGAGGGTCATTAACCTTCTCACGAATGTGTCTCTGTTGGGTCCTCCCTCCTTACATTTCCAAAACATTGAAATATTTTGAAGGTTCATATAGCTTTATGATATCTTCACTGGGGATTTTATTCTTGTCATAATGAAATGACATTCTCTAATTCTAAGACTTGGATTATCTTTTGCTTTCTTTTTGTATGAATTTGTCTTATTGTTAGACATATATATATAGTATATATATACTATATATATATAGTGCCTTCTTTAGATCCCTTCTTTAGATCCCTTCTTTAGATCCCAATTTTTTATTGGCATGGTTCATGGAAGTAGAACGTAGTCAAGTTTTCCTTTCACTCCCATCTGTGAGTCTTCTATTAGGGGATTTAAAGTCATTTGCTTATACTATGGTTTTGGAGCTATGGTTAGCCGTGGAAGGATCTAGGCCCACCTGCAGTCTCCTAGGCGTGCATGCATTCAGAGCCCTGAGGGATGCCCTGGAGACACACTCTGTCACAGGGAGAGCCAAGAGCCGCTGGGGAAGAATGACCCACAGGCAAATCCCTAGAGGCTGGAGAGGAGAAGTGTGTTTTATTTAGGACAGAATGATCTCTCTTACTTATGAGTTTCCCTATTGTAGCCCCCTATGTGTGCTAGAAAGAGAAGGAGAGGAAATGGGATAGGGATGGGAAAGAGAGAGAGGGAGGGGAAGGGAGAGAGGAGAGAGAGCCAGACGGTGGAGCTAACACCGTTACTGGCTCTGCCAAAAGAGAAAAGGCAAACCAACTCCCACCTCAGCCACACCCACCATGGAGCTCTGGCACCGGAAGGGCCATGATGCCCATGTGTGTCTGTCGGTCTAGGGGGAGTGGTTAAAATGCCCACTGGACCTGGGGGTGCCTGGGTGGGGAGCCCTAGAGCCCTGGGGGAGGTCATCTGGCAGCTGATTGGACTTGGTAATGAGCCCACGAGGGATTCCCTGGGGGAATTCAACAAAAACTTGGCAACTTGAAGGGCACATTTTTGGAAGCTAAGACCCTGCCCGTGGAGACGAGAGCAAACACACAGCTAATGATTATACCCAGCACCCTATTTGTACCTTCGCAGGCTGGTGTTGCCTGGAGAAACACGGACTTATTTTCAGAACGAGCATACGTGTTTGCATTTCTTTCATTTTATGTTGTGTTTTCCATTTTAAATGATGTGTTCACTGATATTCTGCTATAATCCCCACAGGTTTTGTTGTTTTGTGTTTTTTTTCCCCCCTTTCTCCTGTTTTCTTCTTTTATGATTTGGAAAGTTTTCATTTCTTTCTTTCTTTCTTGAAAACAAATTTAAGTTTTTACTGTTAAGCTTTCAAGAGAGAGCTCTACCTTGTGTTTGAACCACAGGCTCCCGAGGGGTTCAGACAAGTCTGGCGAGCTTCAGGGAGGCATCTGCCAGGAGTCTGTTTTCATGAGGGACTGAGGGGTTTCCTGGGGGAAAAATACCTCACATTTACTTTCTCTACATTTATCATCTTTTTTGCATCATTTTCCTCTAGGATTCTCCTAAGGGAAGAGAGAGTCACACATAATGAACTGTGGCAGATTCAAGATGTCCTTGAGTTTTGACACTCTTTCCACTGAGAATGGGGTTCCATGTTTTCTGCTTTTGCATCTGGTGGGACTCTGTGACTGCTTGACCAGTAGAATATGGTGGAAGATTCTCCCCACCAGTTTCTGGGCCCAGGCAACTTCTACTTCCTGTCTCTTGGAACATTCACTCTTGGTACCCTAAGCTGCCATGTAAGAAGTATACTTTCCCTGCTCCACGTGAAGAAAGCTTGAGCCAAATGGGCAGTGAAAGGGACCCCACGGAGCCCTGCCCTTTAGCCATTCACTGGGGCACTGGTGTAGTAGTGGAGAGACATTTTGGAAATGAGCCCTCCAGCCCTGCTGATATGACGATGTGACCCAGAGATTAACGGCCCAGATCCCTGCCTAAATCCTTTCCCACAAACTCCTGAGCAAGATAGAGTGATTTTTAAAGCTACTTAATTTGGGGATAATCGGATACCTAGCAATAGATAACCAATACTCAACATTGGACATTGGAACGGATGAGTGATTTTAAGGGATTATAACCATTCACTTCTCTTCTAGCTCAGCTCTGCATGGACTGGTATCTAAGTACTATGGATATCAATACAACTCGTAGAAATCTGTTTTTATGGTGAACTAGTTAGATTATAGGGGCTTAAGGACCACCATACCCACTAACAAATTATAACCAAAAAAAGTAGAGGCTGGGTGGCTCAGTCAGTTGTGTGACTGACTCTTGATATTGACGTATTGTCTACTTTGACTACCAATTCGTTGCCATTTATTCCTGTGAAGGGTGGTAAATTCCTCAAAGGAAAAGGGCAGGGCTTGTTCACTCTTATGTCTCCACCCCTGGCAGGGTGCAGGCTTGGCACGGTGCCTGACACATAGTGGGTCCTGTAAATGTTTGTTGAAGCGGTTGGTGTTGCTCTGGTGCCATCTTGCAATTAACTGAATGGCCCAAGGTCTCTGGTTACCTTGGGGTCAGAATTACATCTCAGGTCAAAAAAGTCCCAATGGCACCAAAAAAAAAAAAAAAAAAAAAAAGTCCCAATGCCATAAGATCAGTTCTTGTTGTATCCATTGGTCGTCTGCTGATGTGAAGGACGGTGCTGGCTTTGCAGGCCATTCTGAAGGTCCTACCTCTCCCTTTGGATGTCCTTAGATGACCCCTTAGGCTTGGTGTGTTTAGAAACATCAGTAGTTTGGCTGGGGAAAGAGTCTAGTGAATCAGGGAAGGCCTCCCAGCTGCACTCCAGAGTTTGCATGGACTAGGAACGTACCACTCACAGGTTGCATGCTGCCGATCATATTTATCCACCTCAATGTTCCCCAGCCCATCTGTAACATGGGAATAAGAATGGTACCTACCTTAGCAGGTCGTCATGGAGATTAAATGAGTTCCTCCATGTAAATCACCCAGAATGCTGCCGGCTCATCGTAAGCACTCCATAACTGATGCGATTCTTGTTATCCTTATCAGTGAAGACCCATTGGTATTAGCTGCCTGTGTTCAGAAGGATTCTGAGGCCTCATCTGGGCTTAGCTAGAAAAACCCACGTGCAAGAGGCCCCATAGGCCAAGCATTTGCCAGTCTTGCTGTAGGCACTAAGGAAACTGAAAAATCTTTATATTAGCAGGGCACTATGGGAATGGGGCAGTTCTGGAAACTTCTAGGCAATCTCTGGAGTTTAGTTCCAAGGAGAAGCCAAAGGAATTCCTAATCCTTCATAGCAGAAATGATGGAGTGTGCATGCCCATATGTTTGCATTTGTACACACTGAACACGCATCACACATGCATGCAACACACAAGAGGTCTCTCCTCTCCATACCCTTTGCCAACCTTCCCTGTGGCCAACTAAAGGGTTAAGAGTCTAGAGAGGCTCCTGGGCCCATTTTGCATATAAGCATTTCCATGTTAATAGAACATTTAAGGGAAAATGCTCTCTGTCAATTGATTGTATAAATATTTTATCCGGAGTAAGTGGCAGCAATGAAGGTCTGTGGAAGCCTTTCCCTGAGAGCAGTGTGAAGGATAAAATTAGGGCGTTATTGTGGAAGAAATAAGACACAACGGGGAGTTACAAACACTTGATCCAAAGTGTAAAAAATGGTCCCCTCGCCTCTGTGCAGCCTGGAGCCTGGGCCGATTAAATCCATAATGGAATGAGTAAGTTTGGGCCGCATAAATTTGTCTCCCTTCCCCAGGAATTCTGCCCGCCGCCCAGCTAGATTAATGGCCAGGAGCCTCGCACATAATGAAGTGCGCTACCCTGGCACCCGTTCATGAATTTATTATGGTGTCCACAATTGGGCTGGATGGCGGAGACATCTTTATAAATCCTGCATTTAGCGCTGCCGAGATGAGCACTTCACTCCTAATGGCAAGCCTGATTTATCACCAGGGGCCCTGCTCCTCAGCCCGGCCCCTCCCCAGCACTTCTCGAAGGAAATACAGGTCATCTTGCTGATGGAAATGAAATGTGAAGGTAATTAGAGGATGCCAAATGGAGATGGGAAAGGGGGCACCATGGACATTTTAAAGAGGTTGGTCATCTTTTTCCTTGGAGCAATTATATCAGGCTGATTTATTTTTACAGTTTATAATCACTTAACTACCTGTGGCTAGGGATTTTTTTTCTTTAACCTCGAGCTTTGGAACAAGAGACAGGCTTTTGATTTCTCCTTCTCAGCATGGCATAAGGGGAATTCATTTCGAGGGCCTCAGGCTCTGGGCTCCTGTGAAGTTTCATAGGCGTGGCAACTGGTTTCCGGGAGAGGTCCCAGTCAGTCCGTCTCTGGGGTGCCCTAGTTGTGTGTGGTCCTCAGCGGGTTTCAGGACCCATGTCCCCAGGAGGATGTAAGAATATGTACTTTTCCCCCCACAGGTCACAAGGGCTGGCCCACCACAGGGGGAAGAATGGAATGATGGAGAGTCATGTCTGATGGACACAGACTCAAATCTTGACTCCTCCAACTTGCCAGCTAGCTGATGATGGATGTCTCACTTCACTTTTCGAAGCCTCCGTTTTCCTAGCCATAAAATGGGTGTAAGATCAGTATCTCCCTTAGGCTGTTGTGAAAGTTACACAAACATGTTTGAAAACTCTCAGCACAGTGCCCAATACCTAGGAATCACCCGGAAGTTCAGAATTGTAAACCCTGAAGGGTTGACAGGGCCATACCACTGTGACTTGGTTAGCCCGTATTTAATTTGAAAACTATGTTTGGACACTGTGAGTAGAGACTTATGGCTTCATCCTGCCACCTTGGTCTGTTTTTTAGTGGGGAAAGCAGTGCATTAAAGACAATTTCAGTACAGAGGTGCAGAAACAGTATGAGTTAGTACGATGGGAATGGTATGAAAGAGTCCTAATGGCCAAGAGTAGTTCTAGGGGTGCTGTATCAGGAGGACTTCCTGGAGGAGAGGAATCTTACCTATTATGCATGATTTACAGTTTACACAGCACTTTCACATGCAGTAACTTTTCTTATCTTGTGCAATGGACAATGACAGGTGAGGAGGTGGGGAGCCGACAGACAAGTGGCTTGCAGGAGGTGGCACAGAATACCGGTGACAGCATCGGACTTGGGGTCTACAGACATGGATCTGAATCTTGGCAGAGTGTGGGTTTTGTACTAGTTGATGATGGCTTGGTCACTTGATATCAAAGATATTAGAAGGCATACTCAATATCCATCTAATGTAAGTGAAATATAACGGTCTAAGAGTTTGGTTGAGATACACTTGGCTGGGTGACATAATGTGTGCATATGTGTGTGTGAATATATGTATCTATATGCATATCTCTATCAATCTATCTTTATATCTCCCCAGATGCTTTTAAGATTATTTCTCTCATCTTTGGCTTTCAATAGTTATTTTATGGTGTCTTTTTCTTTGTATTTAATTCTGCTTGTGGTTCACAGCTCATTTTGGGTGGATCTCTTGATCTCTTTTGCAGTTTTAGCACGTTCTTAGGCATTATCATTTCAGATATTTCCTTTTCTCTTTTCTCTGGATGTTTGCAGAGTGGATATTTTCAGACTGGCTATTTTCTACCCACATACTTTCCAGATCATCAATCCTCTTTTTAGCTGTATCTAATCTGATAAATCCATTTATTAAGTTCTTAATTTTAGCTATCATACTTTTCACCTCTAGAGTTTCTATTTGGCTTATTACATACAGATTCTAGTTCTTTGGTTAAGTTCTCCAGGATTAGAATTCTTTCTAGAAAGCTTTTTTTCCTTTAACATCCGAATTACAGTCACTGTAAAGTTCACATTAGATGACTCCAATATCTTGATTACCTGTGAGTCTGTCCATTTTTATTTTCTTATTTTTTTGGTCCTGAATCCTGGCAAAAGAAAATCCTGGTGATTTTCTTTTATGGAATTGTCAGATACTGTGTATAAACAATTGTAGAGGCTTTGGCTGATGTTTTCTTTTCTCAGGAAGTTTTGTTTCTGGAAGGCAATCAGAGTAGATTTGTGTCATCTTAATGCAACTGGGTGTTGAGATTCCTTGAGGTGAGGTCTCAGCCTCTCCACTACTACCCCTTAAGCACAAGCAGATGCCTCAAGGGGAAAAATAGAGAACTTCTGGCTCCCCTCAATGAGTTCACTTCTCTTTGGGTTCATGGTCCCTCAGGTCTCCACTGCCTGGTATTTCTCCGAAGCCTACAAACAGAATTTTTAAAAGCGTTTATCCAGTTTTTCTAGTTACTCTCAGTGGGAAGGTCATCTACTACAAACTCATAGCCAGGAGTAGAGGTCTGCCATATAGTAATTATGATTTTGCAGTTCTCTTTTCATATTTTAGTGCATCTGATTTTTATTCTTGTCTAAACTTTTTATAGGCTCTTTACAAGGTTGTAAGCCCTGTACTCAGCTATATACTGGCCAAATAAGATCAATAGTGACAATAAAAAAAATGTAGTATTTATTTCGTGCCTATTGCATGCCAGAAATGATTCTAACTGCTTTTACATATATTAACTTATTGGGGCAGCATGAACTCCATTTTACAGATGAATACTGAGGCTCAGGGAATATGACAGCTAGCCTCCAAGGTGGCCCCAGATTTTGGCGGTCGCGCTTTTGTGCAAGTGCCTCCCACACCTGGACTCGAATGACCAATAAACTATGCCAGAGGTGACGGGTTGTCACTGCCAAGATTAGGTTAAAAAAACGCTCTTTGGCTTCTGTCTTGATTGCTGGCTCACATCCTCTCTCTCCTACAGATCACTTACAGACAGCTTGCTTTGGGAGAAGCCGTCTCCTATGTCACTTATAGTTCTATTTTATAGAGAGGTTCGTGTGGCCAGGAAACGAGAGAGTCCTCCTGCCAACGTCCAAGAGAACGAGCTTGGAAGCCCACACACCAGCCCCAGTCGAGCCTTTGGATGACTGCAGCCCTGGATGAGTGTGACTGCAGCCTCAGGAGACCCCAGGCTGGGACAACCCAGCTAAGCCACTGCTGCCTTCCTGACTTCTCAGAAACTGTGCAACACAATGCATGTTTGTGGTCTTCAGCTGCTAGATTTTGGGGTACTTTGTTTTGCGGCAAAGGGTGATGCATCCAGAGAGGTTTAAAAATTTATGTATGGGGCTGAGTAGCATTAATTGGGCAAAGTGTGTAAACTCTGTTGTGGGAAAAAAGGCTACAGTCTGAAAACATAAATTTAAAGCTTTTAAATTTGAAAACGAGATTCTGTTGTTTATAAGGATGGACTTGGTGGGGGGTAAGGGAGGGGAGAATTCATCAGCCAGGGGCTGGGACCTTTCTCATCGGACTTTGCTTATACACGTCACACTTTTTCTTACAGGAGAGCAAGATCCTTGCCTAACAGCCAACAAGAAAACAGAAACCTCAGGCCTAGGACTGTAAGGAACTGGCTTCCATGAGCAACCTGAATGAATCTAGAAGATACTAAACCAAGCTGTGGCCAACAGTGGCTGATGTCAGCCTCCTGAGCTCCTGAGCATAGAACTCAACTATACTGGATCCAGACTTTGGAGATCGGGAGGCTGCGTGATTATAAATATATTTTTTAAAAAGATTTTATTTATTTATTTGACAGAGAGAGAGAGAGATCACAAGTAAGCAGAGAGGCAGGCAGAGAGAGGAGGGGGAAGCAGGCACCCTGCTGAGTGGAGAGCCCGATGTAGGGCTCGATCCCAGGACCCTGAGGTCATGACCTGAGCTGAAGGCAGAAGGTTTAACCTACTGAGCCACCCAGGCACCCCATAAATGTATGGTGTTTTATGTTTGTAGTAGGTGATATGCAGCAATCAAAAAGTAGCACGGGATTAAAATGTAACATTTAAGCTTTAAAAGTCAATCAAGGACTATATTAAGGTTCTTTGGATGGACTGACTCCCTTCCCCATTTGAAAGGAGAAATGATGGCTGAGAATCCCAAGTTTTATTTTAGTCTTGCGTCCGGCCTCATCCTGAATATTGTTGAGGCTCAAGAAGATCCAGATTCCCTCAGATAAGTAGTTATTAATAGCTCAATTTGCAAATTCCGGGTGCTCTTTAATTATACAGACCTGGAAGGAGAGGCTTAACTTCAGGGTCTGTCCCTAAGTGATTTTGCCCATCAGCCCTAGTTAATGCTTTGGTAGTCCTGGGGGTATTAAATTTGGTACCCAGCATCTGGAGAGTTGTAGGGCTTAAAAAAAAGAATTCCTTTTAAAAATAGCTAGAACTACGCTTTAAAAATAAGTTTAAGTGAAATGTTTTGGAGATCTCTGAAGGACTTCTATCAAATTCTGGGCTCCGGAAGACACAGGCAAAATCCCCGACTTGGCGATTTCCCCAGGGACTTTCTCGCTGTGCTTTTATTGATCTGTAATTACTTTAGTTAGAGGATCTTACCTCTTCTTTCACACTACCTTAGAAGGTCATTAGGTTACTAGTTATCTCCATACACAGACACACATGTATGTATGTGTATGTGTACATATATATATGACATTATATATGTATATAATGCATATGAAGTATGATGTATGTGTATATATGAAGTAGTGTGTGTATAATGTGTGCGTTTGACCTTTACTTATGTGTGTATATTTCTGGAAAGGGGGCCAAAGCCTGAGTAGGGGGTTGGAGCTAAGGGCACTGACGGACACAGGCTAATGTGTGCCTATATATAGAATAATGGGAGAACAAATATACAATTATTTGGGAATTTAATAGCTACCATATTTAAGCTTACTGTATTCGTCTGCTGACTTTTCATTCTGTGTTCCATGGAGATCATCTCACTAAGGAGGCCAAAGAGGTTTGCTTTCCATTAAGGCTGCCCTGGAAATCTGATTCCAGTTGTGCAAAAATGGCAGGGTGAGAATGGTTTTGCAACTCAGCCATACTGACACTTGGGGTCAGATAGTGTCCTGTGTATTGTAGGATCCTGGCCTCTATCCACAAGATTCCAGTAGCATCTGCCCAAGGCCGCTCCAGGGCACGACCATCAAAAACCACCTCCAGGGGACAGGTGAGGACCCCTGCTCTAGAGGAAACCAAGCTTCGTGCAGACAGCAGCTGTTTTGGCAAAAACAATTATTCTTTTTCTTAGGCTTCTGCCCCCTGGCACTGGGGGTGTCTGAGATCTTCAGTCCTCCGCAGCAGGAAAACTTTATAGAGTGCTAGACTATAGGAGATACAATCCAGAAATGATAAATCTTCCAGAATTCCAGTTTTGGAAACGGGGAAACAGAGACCCAGAGTGGAGAAGGAGCTTACACTGGAGAGCCGGGAACTAGGATGTGACCGTCTCCGTGACTGACGAGCTGCCTTGTCTCCTCGGTCTCTGTCTCTGTCTCTGTCTGCCTGGCCCTCTCACTCACACACACCCCCACAGCCTCTGCTCCCACCGCAGCCCCCCGCATGGATTGGGTCTCACACAAATTCAAGGCAGGAAAGGAGGCACTGTTCCACTGACTAATCAAATACACATAAAAGCTCTTTCTGAACTATAATTACGTTTGTTCGCTCCTTGGGTTGATTTATTTTTTATTTTAATTGTCAGCCCTGCTCCACCATGATGCTAATAGAAATGTTATTGCAGCCAATATGCGCTAAAATGATGTCTAAAGATTATTAATGAGAGCAATAAGAAGGTGTCTTCATAATAAGTCAGCATTAACGGAGTAATTCATTTTACCTGATGTAATTGGATTGTAGCGTTTCAATAGCCTGGGACTTCCTCCTAATTGGGATTAGCTACAGCTTCCTCCTTTTAGGAGCACATTTAACTCTTCCTCTTCTACTTTCCAGTTTTTTTATGAAGTAATTAAATGTGAACCGTTGGGCATTTCTGGAAAGGGAGCCAAGATCCGAGTAGACGCTGGGTGGCGAGGGGAAGGGGACGAGCCGAGGACGCAGAGGGCGGCAGGCTGGGAAAGTCGGTCCTGCTCGCCTCCCTTGCTTCTCCGTCCTCCCTGTGGGTTCCTCTTCCCTCCTCCCCAGACTCAGCTTCCCAGCACCGCGTCTTCCTGCTCACCAGCTCCTCCGTTTCTTCTAGAAGGAGGCTGGGATCTCGGCGTAGTAGTGAGGTCAAACCACACCATGAGAGACCAGATTTAGGCCTCAGTCCCCTGAAACCTGTGGCCTGCGAGAAGGAAACTCGTGTCCCGGTCCTACTGGGTGCCGGGACTCTGGCCGGGCACCCTGCTTTGACTCTCTCCAGTCCCCCTGCAACATCTTCAAAGTAGCCTCGTTTTCCTGGTGAGGAAGTCAGGGCTCGGGCACCAACCCCATGCCATCCACCTGTCTTGTCCCATCGCCCTGTTCGTGGAGTCAAGAAACGTGTAGGCAGATTTCCCCAGATCAGGGAGCTCAGAGTGCGGGAAAGGATTTTAGGGGGTGCGGGGACAAAGAGTTTTTACTGAAGAGTTATCTTTGCCTTTAAAGACAGTTAGGTGGGAACTAGCACATCAAACCCTTTTGATGCAAATTTAAGTGGAGAAGTGAGTCAATATAAGGAAGAGCGTTATGGAAATATACAAAAGATGCTCAAATACTGGCCCTTCAGTGGAGACTTCTGGAAGGTGACGGAACCTGGTCTCTTTCACTACATCCACCTCTGGTCTCAGTCTGCAGCCCACAGAAACCAACCGTGCCCGATTTAAGGAGACGAATCATTGGAATCGTGTTCCTGACCGGGGCCACGTACTGCTCCGCGCCGAGCGCCAAGGTCAGGGATGAGGCTTCGGGGGGGGGGCCCCCATGACTCCACTGCACAGCTGGTGACAGTGATTCCTCTCGATAGCTGTCACCTGCTTCAGCATCATCCTCACCTCAGTGGCCGTCAACACACATCGAGCGGTTATCCTGCACCCGGCACGGAGCCCTTGGCATGGGTTACCTTGTTGATTCTTTACCGTCCTTCCCACGCTTTCTTATCATCTCTACTATGTCTGCTGAGGCACAGAGAGCACAAGCAAGTTGCCCAAGCTCACACAGCATTGCCAGGCAGCCTGAAGGGACAGGCTGGGCCATGGCTCGGAGCAGGGAGGCCAGGAGGCAGCCAGGACGTAGCTGGATCGGGCCACAAGCCCAGGCCAGGGAGGACACTAAAACCTGGTCACTGCCGCAGCCCCCGTGGCCTTGGCTGATCTTTGATCAGGATGCCAGATGCTTCTCTATGCCCTGCTTGGGATCACAAGCATTCCCCTCCAAAGATAGGCAAAGAAGTATCTGTTTGGATGGGCCTGGGTCATATGGTCATATCCCAGACACGGGGGCAGCTGGGAAAGTGGGAAAGTGACCGTTTCCACAGCGGGTGAGGGTCTCTGCCCCATGAGCCCTGATAAGGTGAGAAGTTTCAAACATGGATGTTCTCAAACTTTCTGGTTTCAGGAACCCATGGCACTTCAAAAATTATTATCGTTGAGGAAACTAAAACTTTTTGTTTAGATAGCTTATTGATGGTTACCATGTTGGAAGTTAAAAAAAAAAAAGAAATACGTATTCGTTAGTTTATTTAAAAATAACCATAATGAAGCCTGGCGCTGTTTCGCATTTTTGTAAATGTAAAATAGTCTCGGGGGAAACTCCCCTGTACACTCATGAGAAAAGGACAATAAAAAAAAGGCAAAGAATGTTTTAGTATTATTGTGAACATAAGGGGGAGGCTCTGGGGACCCCTCAGGGGTTCCTTGACCTCACTTCGAGAACCACTGCCCTAACACACAGAGCAACTTCAGGGATCAAATAAAATCCAATAACTAGGTCATGTCCTGTGCATCCATGACCTTCCTGAGGCTGAGCTCCTCCCACCTCTTTGCCCTAAATGTGGGCAGGGCTTTTCTAGTACGTAGCGCCAGAACCCTTGGGAGATGTCTGCAGAAAGCACCAGACAAAAGTAGAATTTTCCTGAGCCCTTGTTATCCCATTAAAGCCGGGAAGATGCTCACCTGTCATTCACTGTCACCCTGCTGTGTGCTGGGCTCAGAACTAGGCTCTGGGGACAAAATAAGGGATATGACATGGCCCATTCCCTCCAATTTGAGAGCTGATCACGTCTCTCCAATTAGGTGCCCTATTTAAAGCATAGGGTTCTGGGGACTCCAAGGAGATAGCAGCTCCCAAAATTCCCTTCTACCTCAAGGCAGATTGAATGTCCCCCCTCCACCCCGGACACCCTCACCCCCTCTGTATCCACCTCTGCACAGGGCAGCCTGCTTAGGGATCACCCGTTACCCCAAGTCTACCAGGTGAAGATAAGCAGGAAGGGCAGAAAACTTCACGGACCAGGAAGCAGCCCTCAACCAAGGACAGATGAAGAATTGGTACCCCAACCCTCTTATCCTTGAGTGGGATGACTCTGAGAAGCATTCCCCACAGTGACCCTGAGGTCCTCAGAGGGCCACAGGGTCACCGGGTCAATTACGTACTCTTTGTGGGGTCCCTCTCCGCCCCGCCTCTCTTCTCCGCTCTCCCTCTGCTACTTCCCGGGACCAACTTCCAAATAAACATTTGAACCCTTATCTCGGCGGCTGCTTCTGGGGAAAGAGAAGATATGATTTAATAGATTTTCACATTCTCCAGCACAGAATTCATTTCAGTTTAGCACAGCACGTTTGCGTGATCATCTGTTGAATGTCTGTATTCCCGCGAGACGGTAAGTGCCTTGGCGAGAGAATCGTGACTCTTTGTTCATTGTTGAATCGTTAGGACTGAGCATGAGTTTTGGCACATGGCTGTCCCCTGGGAAAGTATTTGTTGACTGACTGAGTGGACAAATGATTGAATGGATGAAATCCTTCACACTATTCTCCAGCTGTCTGAGAAAGTCCAGCCACCATTGTTACAGAAACGTTGTTTCTAGGGCAGAGGTTGGTAAACATAGTTCTGTAAAGGACCAGATAGTAAATATTTCAGGCTCCGGGGCTACACAGTCTCAGTTGCTGTCGTAACTATTCAACACGGCTGTTGGAGAACCACAAAACCAGCCCTATGCAATGCGTAAACAAATGGGCATATCTGTGTCCCAATAAAACTTTATTGACAAAAACACATAGGCTGAATTTGGCCCGAGGGCCACAGTTTGCTGACCTCTAGTCTAGGACAAAAAAGCTAATTATTCCCTGTGTGCTATTACTTAAAGCAGGATGTTTGGTTCTCATGGCGAACAGTTGTCCTTCTTCTGAGAACCCTCCCCAGACCCCTCAGCAACTCCACCTTTCCCTTCCCTCACAGTCCATGGGGTCTTCTGAAGGGCGAGGAGCAGGTCACCTCAGGGTCTTGAGACCATGACACATGGTTCCTACCTCTGAGAGTGCCTTTCAGAGCTGGAGGCATGTCAGATAGACGTTCAAATCCTGGCTCTGACCTTTAATACCTATGCATCCTCAGCACATTGCTTTTCCTTTCTGAGCCTCAGTTTACTCATCTGTATATTGGGACACTTAGTAGAAGCCACTACGAGGGGTCATTAAGATAATGCATATTTAATAGATTCACACATAATAGATACGAAATCATCCTGTAAATAAGTTAAATAGTCAGATGCTAAAGCTGCTCTTATAGACAAAGAGGTTGCCGGTGTGCCTGCCCTTTGCAGAAGCCCAGCTCCCGAAATGCTCGTAGAGGTCCATGCAAGCTGGGATTACAAAGAGCTGATTCAGCACTAGCCGTGCTGTTTCAAAGGAGAAATTTGGAACAACCCGAATGTCAGATCTAGGCCTGGAAGTGAAGCCACTGCCCCAGGGAGATTCAATTCCTCGCCGGGAGCCAGGGGCAGCTGGGACAGCCTCTCTCAGTCGCTGAGCACACAGTAGACAGAGGCAGCCTGTCTATCTCGGCCGTGTATTTAGGAAGAAAACCAGGAATGAGTGTTTGAGGGCCATCAAGATGCCAAGGAGAATTCACTGCCAGGCTAAACCTGGCTTCTATCCAAAAGCCACTTCCAAGGACAGCAGGGGAAAATGTAGTGGTCACCAGCAAGGCTGCGGTGACAGAGGCTTCGCTTTCCTTCATTTTCCATCAAGCTGAAGCCTAGCTGTTGGGGGGCTCCAGGGCCTGGGTGATGGGGAGTCCCCTGGTCTCCATCCTGAGAGGGGTTCCTTGCTGAGGGGCTGCGGGGGGAGACAGCAGCATCTGCGGTGGGAACACACCTAAGGAAGTGGTGCTCCCCACTCTGCACCCCCAGCTCCCCCCGCTCGCCACCCCTTACTGCCACAGCTGTGATGTTGAGCCTCAGATTGCCCCACTATTGATCCCCCTCCCATAATGAACTGTAACAACAACTCCATTACTCTGCGCTCGCCCATTGGCTAAGGATAATATAAAATTAGCCAGCATGCATGGGGCCTCTCAGGATCGATTTTCCTACTCAGATTACTTGTTAGGAAAGAATAGAGCTGTCTCCCCCATAATTGAACAAGTTAACTCCTTGTCTCATAAAATGTAAGCCAGTATTGATTGGCTGCTGTGGCACACAGAGGGGGGAGGGGGGCAGAGATGGTTTCCCCCACCACCCTCCCCTCCCGACCCTGCCCCCGCTAGCGTCAGAGGTTGGGGCGTCAAGCCTGAGGCCGGATCCTTGGTCTGATCGGTTATGGGGAGTGGGTCTCTGGACCCCAGTTAAATGCCCCCAGTCCCCTGCCTTTCCCTACCAAGGACGTTTATACCTGTCAGAACACTTCGGGCTTTGGATTCACACAGACCTGGGTTCAAATCCTGACTCTGCTCCATGGTAGTCATGTGACCCCAGACTATGTCCCCAGCCCCTCTGAGCCTCTGCTTGTGGGGGTCGCCGCAGTAATCACCTCAGAGGTTTTCAAAGAGGATTCGATGAGCTAACCCACACCCAAGGTCAGGCACACAGGGAGAAGGCAACCACAAAGGGGCCTGGCTAGTGGCGTTTTTGTGTTTCTTTTCATTTTTGTCAGTAAGAGAAACCCATCAAGGTGACGCGTGACATTAAGACACACACATGGTTTTCTGCTGGGTGGGAGAGCTGAGCCCTTTAGGTGTGTGGGCAAAAGTCCAGCTTTAAATACCTCTGACCGTCTTTCGTGTGCAGTCAGAAGCCGCAGGCATCGCGACGGGCGGGCTTACCCCAGCACGTCTTCCAGAAGCCCGTCTTCCTTGTCGCTCCGGAAAAGAAGGGGCTCACCCCGCGGACTGCATCAGCCCGCCAGCCCCACCAGACCCCACCCCCGCCCCGACCATCCCTGCTCCGTCCTCTCACACAGCCTCGCAGACGTGGCCGAGCCCACCACCTGCCCCCAGGAGAGGGCTCGTGTTCGCTGGCTTTGGGACCGCTTCCCAAGGCCCCGCATGTCAATCGGCGGTAAGTACCGCGTGCCCAGCAGAGTCCGGTGTTCAGGGCTATCATCTCCTACTGACGTTGCCTGGGGTGGCAGCAGCGAGAAGGGGGCGGGACGCGGTGAAAACAATACGTGAACCGCAGCCCAGGCCCCAGGTGCAGGCTGTTGACGTACGGCCGTGGAAAACCACAGCCATCGATGCTGGTGTAGACAGAGCGACTTCGCCGTGAGCCAGGTTTCAGCATAGGGCTCATTCTACAGCCGGGAAGAACGATAAACTCACTTTGTCTTTCAAAATGTTATTTAAAAAATAATTTTGGGGGGTGTCTGGGCGACTCGCTTAAGTGTCTGATTCTTGGTTTCACGTTCGGTCACGATCTCAGGGTCCTGGGTCCAACTCCGCGCTCAGTGGGTCGTCTGTTCCCTCTGCCTCCTCCCCGTTCTTGTGCAGGCACTCTCTCTAATAATAATAATAATAATAATAATAATAATAATAATAATATTTTATTAATTATATTATTTAATTTTTATTTTAATTATATTATTTGATTTAATTATTAATTATATAAAATAAATTATTTTATTATATTAAATAATTATATAATTATTATTATATTTTGGATATATATTTGGATATATATGTGGATTTATTATTTATTTCGGATTTAAAGAAAAGTTATCACAATAGTATGTGTTTACATAGATCCTTCCCCTAGCTTTCCTCCGTGTTAACAGAGTATAGAGTCAGAGTAAGTGATCCAAATAGGAAATTAACAATAATACAAAACTATTAATCAAACTAAGGACCTCATTCAAATTTGACCAGTTTTTTTCTCCTGCCATTAGGACATTAATGTCCCAGGATTCAATTCCAGCTCCCGCAAGGCATCTAGGGTTTTCGAGTTTCCTAGCCATGACAGTCCCTCCTTGTTTTATGACGTTCGAAGAGCCCTGGTCCGGCGTTATGTGGAATGTCTATTCATTTGGATTTGTCTAATGTTTTCTCACAATTGGGTTAAGACCACGCGAGTTCGAGGCAAAAATACCGCATCGGTGATGCTGTGTCCTCAGCGCAGTATACCGAGTTGTTCGCGGCGTTGGCGGCATTTGTGGATGATATGAAACAAAGGTGTCATCTTTTGACAACATGCCACTTTCCTTCAGTGGCTTCTCATTGTACGTTAGAACAAGTCCCAAGTCCTTAGCAAGGTCCACCAGGGCCTGTATGATAGACCTGTCTTCCCTTGTCTGGAGCCTCTGCAGGCAGCTTGGCTCATATTCAAGACAGCTGGCCTTTTATGGTCCAGGAGCAAACTAAGATCTTCCTTCTCTGAGGCTCTTGCACTTGCTAGTCCCTTAGCAATGTGTTCTTCCTTGAGGCTGACTTCTTTTCTTCCTTTGGGATTTGACTCCAGATGTCACCCCTTCCAAGAAGTCCTCCCGATTTCCCACACGCTAAAGTACCACCCAGTTCTCTCTGTCACAGTATTTGGTTTTTATTATTTGCACAGACAACCCGAAGCACTTCCTTATTTATGTTTTTCCTAACTCTATCTCTAGGATGTGAGCTTCCTCAAGACAGCAACCTGGTCTCTGCCTTGTTCATTTACCTCTACATTCTAAGGATTCTTGGACTTTAATGTAAAGGAGGATGTGCTGGACAATGAGCCTGGAGGGTGTGAGAAATTGCGGGAGGGCAGGTGGTTAGGGTCTCCCCCCCCAAAAAAAATGGGGTAACATCTTTTCAGGAAACAGATGGTGTTGCTTAACAGATGCTCGAAGCTGAACTTGGGCTAGGAAACCTTTTGAGTTACTTGGCTTTAAAAACCCTGTACCAGCTCTTCCCCCCAAGGGCCCCATGCCTTAGACCCTAAGCCCTTGTGTTGGATCAGGTCCTCCCTGCTGTGCCTACCAGTAAACTCAGCTCAGCCCTCCTTATGCCCCAGAGTTGTTATTTTTCCTTTGCCAATCCCCAGTGCCTGGCATGTTCTATCAATGTTTGTAGGAAGCAATTATGAAAGGGAGGGAGGGAGAAAAGAAGGAAGGGAGGGTTGGAGGAAGAGAGGGAGGGAGGAAGAAGTTGCTTGGTATGCTGCAGGCTATAAGAGACCAGAGCCTGATCCCAGCCCTTAGACTGGATGTTGCCTGAGAGCTGAGTCCACATGCGGTTGGGCTTTATTGTTATTTTTTTTGAAGATTGATGTATTTATTTGGGGGGGGGGCAGGGAAGAGGGAGAGGAAGAGTCTTAAGCAGACTCTGTGCTAAGTGTGGAGCCCAATGTGGGGCTCGATCTTACGACTCCGAGATCATGACCTGAGCTGAACCAAGAGTCGTAGTCTTAACTTACTACACCACCCAGACGCTCCACAGTTGAGTTTTTTTTAACTGAGTCCTGGGTCCAAGAACCTGGGGTTCTCAGGTTCTTGCTACGGATCAAAACAACCACATTTCAGACAAGACTCCGTATACCCTTACTCTTAATTTTTTAATGCAACTAATTCATTTTAAAGTACACAAGTAATAGATGCCTATCATAGAAAAAGCTGGAAGACAAACCTAAAGAAAATGAAGTCATCCACAAATTCCCACTCTCACTCTTCTGAGGACTATTGTTTATTTTGTCGCCTATTACTCCAGGCTGTTTTTCTATTTGGATGAAATGTGCGTGTGCACACACACATACACGCATTTAACCTAGATGAGACGACATTATTCGTTCTATTTTGTGACGTTCTTTTTCACTCACTGTTATGCTCCGGACACCTTTCCTTGTCAGTGGGTGTACATTCTAAATCATCTTTTGTAATATCTACACATGGTGGTGTTTTTCGAACCACAGCTTATGACTCTTCAGTGGGTAAGGAAATGAATTTAGTGAGTCAAGATCAATATTTAAAATAAATGAGGCAGAAAAGAATAGCACCAGATGGAATAGAAAAATCATGTGTATTACATCAGGGAAGATAAGGATCTGTATCAAGATTCTATGTGGTCAAATATATTGGTGTATGTTGGGTTGTAATAGAATATGTATTTCTTATGTGAATTCCATTGTCCCATCCAACCACAAAGGAGCTTGGAAGAGCAATCTTACCATATGCCTGAAATGTAAAGAGCCAGGAATATTTGGGGAATGGCATAATAGCTACTGTGGTTGTTTGGGCTCTGCCTTCAGACCCACACTATTTCTGGAGTCCTCTGGTGATCTTCTGAGGAAGAAAACAGTGTTATTCAATCAGATATGAGAAGACAATATCAGAACTTCTATATCTACCATTTAAAAAACCCAACAAGGTAGAAGACTACTTCTCTGTCATGCAACAGAAGTACAGAAATAAGTAGTCAGGAACTTGGGTGATGGTCCATGGTGACCAGGATCTAGAGTTCTTCCATTTTCTTGTTGCACTATCATGATTCCCCTCAATGGCCCAAGGAGGCTGCTCATGCTCCAGCCATTATGTGTATATTCAAGCCAGCAAAAAATAATATCTTTTTAAATTCTTTAATAGTTCTATTGAGATGTAATTCACATGCTATTAATTCATACATCTAAGGTACACAATTCAGCAGCTTGTAATACATTCACACGTATGTACCACTTTTGATCAGTCAATTTTAAAACATTTTTGTCACCTCAAAAGATATGCTTTAGCTACTACCCCCTGCACCCTCAACCTCCTGCAGCCCTAGGCAACCACAAACCTACTTTCTGTTTCTACAGACTTCCTAATTCTGGATATTTCATATGAATGGAATCATATAGCATGTGGTCTTTTGTGACTGGTTTCTTTCACTTGGCATCATGTTGTCAATGTGTATTGTAGCATGTCCCAGGACTTCATTCCTTTATTTGGCCAAAAGCATTCCATTGTATGGGTATGCCAGATTTATTCATTCAGCAGTTGATGGACATTTGGTTGTTTCCACCGTTTAGCTATTCCGAATAATGCTTCTGCAAACATTCAAGTACAAGTTTCTGTGTAAACATATGTTTTCATGTCTCTTGGGTATAGACCTAGGAGTAAAATTGCTAAATCATAGATAACTCTGTATTTTAAGTATTCGAGGAGCCATCAGACTGTTTTCCAAAGCAGCCATACCATTTTACAGTCCCATCAGCAGGCCAAGAAGGTTCTAATTTTTCCACATCCTCACCAACACTTGTTTGTCTGACTTTTTGATTATCACCTCCTTGTGGGTGCAGAGTGGTATCTCACTGAGGTTTTGATTTGCATTTCTTTCCATGATGTCCAGCAGCTTTTCATGTACTTATTAGCCATTTGTATAATAGTTTTTGGAGAAGTGTTTGGTCATCTCTTTTGCCCATTTAAAAAAATTAGGTTATTTGTCTTTGTGAGTCTTTATATATTTGTCTTTTCATATCCTAAATACAAGTCCCTTATCAGGTGTAGAATTTGCAAATATTTTCTCCTATTCTGTGGGTTGTCTTTTCACTTTCTTGATGGTGTTCATTGATGCACAAGTCTTTAATTTTGCTAAATTTCAATTTATTTTTCTCTCTTTTTATTGCTCATGCTTTAGGTGTCATATCTAAGAATTCTTTGCCAAGAGGTCATGAAGGTTTACTCCTCTCTTTTCTTCTGTGAGTTTTATGGATTTAGCTCTGACATGTAGGTCTTTGATCCATTTTGATTTAATTTTTTTTTAATCTAGTGAGATAAGGATCCAATTTTATTCTTTTCCTTGTGGCTAACCAGTTGTCCCAGCACCATTTTTGAAAAGAGTGGACGTCGCCATAAGGAGGGTTAGATATTTTTTTTCTAGTACATTCTGAGGAGTTGTATTTTCCATGTAGCAATTTAGTTGTATTTACAGATGATCTTATCTTATTTAACTAAATCGGCCTTTACAAAAAGGACAAGTGGCTAAAGAAGATTCCCATGAAAAAAACACACTTAAAGTTCATAATAATAACACCAGTAGAAGTCCTCCGCATGCACGACTTTGATCACCCATAGCATGAGATAAAAACTACGGTTATCTAATAAGATCTGAAAGAACTTGGTTAAAAATAATCAAAATTAACAAAAAGATAATTTGAAACAACATCCCTATTGTTCACACAATAATAGGGGGTAGTCAGCTATAAAATATTAGCTAATGTTAATATGATGATTAGAAAAATCATTAGAATCATTAGAATCATTTCTCACGATTAAAAAAATATTAAAAATAACTGCTCATTTTATCTTCCTCTCATCATTTCTTTTTTTTAAGATTTTATTTATTTATTTAACAGAGAGATCACAAGTAGGCAGAGAGGCAGGCAGAGGGAGAGGGGGAAGCAGGCTCCTCGCTGAGCAGAGAGCCCGATGCAGAACTCGATCCCAGAACCCTGAGATCATGACCTGGGCCAAAGAAAAAGGCTTTAACCCACTGAACCACCCAGGTGCCGCCTCTCATCATTTTCGAAAATTCATTTTTTATATATGTGCATTCATATACTTTCATTCCTTTACTCAACAAATCATTGATCTAGAGCCCCTGGGGTGTGGTAATAAGCAATGCAATTATGTTGCTTTTATGGAGCTGAGGTTCTCATGGGGAGAGACTGACAATGAAGAAACAGCACATAGAGTATATTGTCGATTACACATATTGGTACAGACGTATGTGTATGTGTGTGCACACCCGTGAGTGCAATATTTTTCTCTTTGTGGTTCCTGATCATTAAAATTTGGTAACCACAAGTCTAGAGATTTAAACATGCTCTTTTGTCATGAATCATGGCTTGAAGGAAAAATTCGAGAGGTACTATCATTGAACCTAACTCCAGAATAATGATAGCTCTGCATCCCTTCCCCCTTTCCCATGCTTCCTTCCGTCACTTTCTTCCTCTTGTATTATCTTGAACAAAATAAAATTCCAAAATTCCAGCATTTTATTGTTTTGGCATAAGCATTAGCTATCTATAAATGTATGAAAAATTACTACACATTGAGCGGCTTCATACAATAGACATCTATATCTCTCCGTTTCTGTGGGTCAGGAATCCACGTACAGCTTATGGAGATCTTCTGCTTCAGGGTTGAATCATGGGGCTGGCCAGACGGGTTTCATCTGAAGCCTCGAGCGGGGAAGGATCCTTTTCCAAGCTCACGTGATCACTGGCAGAATTCAGTTCCTAGGGGCTGCTGGACTGAGGGTCTTAGTTTCTAACTGGCTGTTGTCCAGACACCACTTCCAGTTCTTGGTCACATGGGTCTCTTCAACGTGGTGGCTTGCTTCAGCAACACGTGCAGGCTTAGCAAACAATAGGAAACGTTCACTAACAAGGCAGAATCCATATTTTTATGCATCCTAACCATGAAGTGACATCCCATCACCTTTACCATGTTCTTCTCTTTTTTTTTTAATTAAACTTTCAATTTTGAGATCATTGTAGGTCCATACACAGTTGGAAGGAATAATAAAATAATACAAAGAGACCCCATGTACCCTTTACCCAGTTTCCCCCAAGGGCAACAGCTTGCAATATCACGACTAAGATATTGGCGGCAATGAAGTCAAAATACCAAACATTTCCCTAATCATGAGGGTCCCTCGTGTTCCCCCGGTAGCAACGTCTACTTCCTGCCGTTCCCCACGCCCTCTTTAGCCCCTGGCAGCCATGCACCCGTTCTCCATTTCCACAAGTTTGTCACTTGAACAATTTTACCTCAATGTAACCCTCTGGTATACACATACCTTTTTTTTTTTTTTTTAAAGATTTTACTTATTTATTTGAGAGACAGAGAACGTGAGAGAGAGCATGAGAGGAGAGAAGGTTAGAGGAAGAAGCAGACTCCCCGTGGAGCTGGGAGCCCGATGTGGGACTCGATCCCAGAACTCAAGGATCATGACCTGAGCCGAAGGCAGTTGCTCAACCAACTGAGCCACCCAGGCGCCCCTACACATACCTTTTTAAATCTCCTTTTTCTCCTAAGCTTTGTCAGGATTCAGAGATAAAGGTGTAGATAATATTCCTAAAGGGACCCAATGACACACTTTCTGTGTCCCATTAGTCTGTTTTTCTTTTTACTACCAAATTACTCCTTAAGTGGTCAACGTCTTCATTTATAGGAATGGCTTGAAACCCAGTGAATTCGGTGGGTTTCCCTGGAAACTGACTCTAAGGTGGAGGTTTGTGCACTAGGTCTTGGCCCCAGCAGACGCACCTCGTGAGGAGGTGAGCAAGGCAAGGCTGGCCAGAAAAAGCTGCCGCACATATAGTTGCAACCTAGGCTTCGGCTCACCTTATTATTATTATTACTTTTAAAGATTTTATTTATTTATTTAACAGAGAGAGAGAGATCACAAGTAGGCAGAGAGGCAGGCAGAGATAGAGAGGGGGGAGTAGGCTCCCTGCTGACCAGAGAGCCCGATGCGGGGCTCGATCCCAGGACCCTGAGATCATGATCCGAGCCGAAGGCAGAGGCTTTAACCCACTGAGCCACCCAGGTGCCCTCTCGGCTTACCTTATGGGGAGCTCTGAAACCAGATGGCCCTTCAGAGTGGTCCCAAATTAAGGCAAGGGGGGCTGGACCTATATCTCTCTATTCCAGTTCCTTTTGTTTTTCATGTATATTTTAGAATGAGCTTGCAGCTTCCTATGAAAACTCTTGCTGGGATTTTTATTTGAGTTGTATCTAGTCTATAAATCTATTTGGTAGGAACGGACACGTTTGGACTACTGAATCTTCCAATCATGAACCATGGCCCATCTGTATTTATTTAGGTCTTCTTTGATTTCTTTCATCAGTGTTTTATAGTTTCCAGCATACAGATCTTTGCCTTTGCCATAGCCTAGTGGTTAGAAGCAAAGTGAAGGTTTCTCCCACACTCCGGGGAAGGGGAGTAGACCAAGGTATGGACACGAGGAGGAGGAGATCATTGGAGACAAGCTGGAGTCCACCTGATGTCATCTCTGGGTGGTGGTGACCTTCACAACTTCCCGACTGAGCGGGCTCTGGTGTTCACGTGTGCCGGTGCTCTGAGAGTCAGCGACCTGTAAGTGTTTACGAAGGACGAGAGGCGAGTGTGCTTGATGCGGTCCTGATTTGTCCTTTGCGTTCCTCCTTACTGTTCCGTGCATACTCCCTGCTCTCCTGCTCTTGCCTATGCTCAGCCTCCAGCCTGGAACTCGGGCACTTGCTTTCTTTAATTATCAAAATCCTGACAGCCTTCTGAGCCCAGGCTCAAACATCACCACCTCCAGGAAGGATTCCTTGAATCGCTGGGAGAATCAATCTCTCCTCACATGTTGCACATGACACTTTGTTCTGCCTACTTTTGCAATTCTTCTTGTACAAATTAGACACACTCTTTCTGTTGTGACAGGAGACAGGTTCAAGGCAAAAAGCTACTTTATTGGCTCAGAAACTGGAAAAGGCCAGGGGTAGACTGACTTCGGGGACAGCTGGATTGTAACAGTGGAATTTGGACCCAGTCTCTTCCATCATCTGTTCCATTTCCTCTTTGGGTCCTTTTCCCCAGGTTCCTGGGGCAGCTAGGTGCTTTCCATGGTTCCAGACTAAAGACAACAGAAGTCTAAGTCCAGTTAAAAGACGGAGTGTCCTTTTCTCCCCACAGAGGGTCCTGGCTTATGGCTCAGGGGCTCTGAATGGACCATGTGTTCATCCCCAAACTCATCAAGGAGGCCAGGTGACATGGCATACGTCAAGGCTTATGTCTATTTCCCTGGGGAAGTCTAGGCTACTGGACCAGAAGAAGCAGGAAGGTATTGAGTTAGCTGAAGATCTACCCTGTCCAGGTCTATTTTCCCCCAGGGCCTGTGAGGACCCCTATGGCAGGAATAGAAGCCTTTCCTTTTTTGTGTTCCAGCATCTGGCCCAGGACCTAGCGCATAATCATCGCGGAGTCAATGTTTGTTGAATGAATAGATGAGTGTGTGACTGAATGGAAGAGCAATCAGCGGACACGGTCTAAAGGGCCACATAGCCAATATTTCTGGCTCTGCTGCCCTGCTGTTGCTGGAGAAACCAGCCACAGGCAATACAAACAGATGAACGTGGCTGTGTTCTAATAAAACTTTATGCACAGTGAAATCTGAACGTCGTGTAAATTTCACATATCCTGAAATACACCGCGCTCAGCGGGTTACAAAAGCAGGGGGCACCAAGGGGTAATTTGCTGCTGCCTCCAAAGGCTGAAAAATAACCCATCATGAGTGTCACATCCTCCTTCAGTTCCATACCCCCGCCACGCCGCCGCCACCGACTTTGTGTGAGGCCCATTGTTGTGCCATAAACATGTGAAAAGGTAACATTTAATTTAGGTTGCCCATCTGGAGCTCTGGAGGAGCCCTCATCAGGCTGTGTTTAAATTTCTGCGTTCCACACCAGTGCCTCTAAAATTGTTAAACTGTGTCGTCCTTGCGGCTTTATTAAACCACGTCCGATCCAGCAGGCAGGAGCGGAGTTTCCACCGAGTTCGGTAGGTTTGCCAGGCGGGATCCTGCTCCCTCCCAGCTGCTCCAGGAAGCCAGCGCTGTCCCAGCCCCCGGCCCTTTGTGCAGGCGCCCAGCGCCCACCAATTGTGTCTCTAATCAACTGCCTCTAAGCAGGTGAGCATTTATCTCAGTCAGTTACCCCTTATAATTACTGTATTGAACCTAGTTGTCTATAAAATGAATGGTTTGTTCAGACACTTTACCCAAAGAGTTCATTAGGGGTTAAACAAAATGCAATCCCATTTGCAAAGAGTATAATAAATTGTTTCATCTGTGAATTTAGCTGTTCTCCCTAATGCAGACATGGGTGTTACAGTGGCTTTCCCTTGATAGGGTTATGGGTTAATGAAATGCCTTTTCTGTTGCTTATTTTCCTCTCTTCTGTGCTGAGTGATAAGTAGCTAACCAACGAAGCTTGTAATTACAATCTTACAGAAACCGGCCCGATCTGTATATAAATCTCACCATCCAATTACAAGATGTAATAATTTTGCACTCAAGCTGGTAATGAGGTCTAATACTCGTGCATGCGATAATCCCCTCTGGATGCTGGCTTGATCAGATGTTGGCTTTGTAATTAGACGGGCAGAAAATCATTATTTCATGTTCAGGAAAAAATTAGGTTGGTGGGAAGTTAATTTTCTCACCGCTCTCTGAAGCGTAGACAAGAATTTAATGATTTAATCATGATTGTTAGCTCTTTTGCAATCAATTTGTAATGATTGTGTAGCAACTCTCTTCAAGGGAAGCTGCTTTGGAGAGGAGTTTGCAAACAGCCCCGTCCAGGGGGGCTGGCCTTCGAGGGACACGTGACAGCAAGCCCATTAAAGCTGTCTCCAGAGTGACGGACATGTGGGGAGCCCCAGCCTTCAGGCTTTCAGAAGTGCTGTCTTTTCCAGCAGGATCTGAGTACTTCAGACTCCCAGCGACCCTGACTCTATGCACAAGGAAGGGGATGCTTAGCCGCCCAGGCCTGGAGAATAATTTTGTTGGTGTGATGCGCTGTAGATGTCAGTTTACAAACAAGTGCATGAGATAGAACATATCCTGTCACTTTCTTTACATTTACTTAGTTCTAACTTGGAGACTCATGCTCCAAGGTTGGCGGGACCTGTCACTTCAGATCAGTTGAGTTCTCTGCCACACCTCCCAAGAAGGGTGGACATCCAGGACCTCAGGCAGGGCAAAGCCTCTCCTGTCTCCTCCTACACGGTCCGCTCAGGCTGCAAGGCCCGGAGCTTCCCTTCCATGCATGAGACCCAAGCACCTTTGGGGAGGCCAGGAACTGCGGACGTAAGGTCCAGCCTCCAGAGCTCTGCAGAGATTGTCCATCCATGGGGAGCAGGTCCTGACCTAGATGAGTCTCCATGAACCCCTTCTCTGGACTCAGGCCAGCTCCCTGCTTCTCGCGTTTTAAGGCTCCCCTCGGGCACCCCCCGCCCTCTCCAACAGCTGCGCACCCTCTCGTCTGTGGCTTTCCTCTCCCAAATGATCAGAAGAGACTTCAATTTCAGGTAGCTTCACTTTGCAGCCCTGCTAAGACTCCAGAGGCCGAGAATTACAAAGCCCGCCTACCTGCTTGAAGGGGAAGATACAGGGAGAACAGACTCTAATTAATATTTCAATAAATTATCCTCCCGTATTGACTCAGACTTCCTCCTGTGTGTTCACCCGATGATTTACTTTCTGAGCGAACCAAACACATTTTCTCTCCCGATATTGGAGAGCGTGATTATCACTTGCAGGTATCTGGTTGTTCATCCACGTCATTCTAGAAGTTTTAATTCAGCTCTAGCTAGATGGGTAAGAATGAGCAAAGGCTATCCTTTCTGTACGGTGGGGTGGGGGGAGGTGAAAAACAGTGTTAACATTTATGAGTGCATTTTATTGAATTTCATTGACTCCGTCAATTGTAAAATGCATCATTATTTTATATAATAAGAAAGTAAAAAATCATTGCCAACTCAAGTATTATAATGCTTCTTTAATCGCTTAGAATTTGTATTTCATACGTAATGAGAGAGCTCTTTCACACTTACATAAACATAGATTTTTATCAGAGATCATTCATTTGTACACATGAAAAGGAAAACGTAAGTGAAATAAATTGGTGAAGATATTCCTTAATCATCTTCATACTCGGAGAACAGATTTTCTGAGCTCTAAGTCATTGATGTCTGTGTTTTCTTAAAAGAATCCTGCACTACTGTCTTCAGAATTTTCTTTCTAAGAAATGAGCCCCTTGTGCAAATTTTGACACCCATGTGCAAGGTCACACCAGTGATGTCACGATTGCTCCCGGCCAGCATTGGCCAATTTCAATGTTAAAATGTGAGAAAAAAGGGGCACTTAAGTGGCTCAGTCGGTTAAGCGGCTGCCTTTGGCTCAAGGCATGGTCTCGGGGTCCTGGGATCGAGCCCTGCATCGGGCTTCCTGCTCAGTGCGGAGCCTGCTTCTCCCTCTCCCTTTGTCTCTCCTCCCCTGCTACCCCAAATCAATAAAGTCTTTAAAAAAAAAAGTGGGAAAAAAGTGCACCTCAAAATTGGTGAAGTCCAATGAGTATCTGGCCTTGGACAGAAAGACACTTTTCAGCCAGAGCCTGTGGAATAAAGACCGAGAAATCTTGAATCCGGCTGTGATGGGGAAAGAGGGAGCCCAGCTCAGCTAGTGTATTCTCAGTTATGTGAGCAGAGAGCTAAGCTCAAGGTTCCAGAAACTTGGGAGTCCCTCTAAAGACTCCTTAGGGGATGGGAAAGCTGGCTGGGGGGCCCCTAGAATTGAGGGCAAGCAAGGCAATTGCGGCACAAGAGAGGACCCCATCAAAATGCTTTGCCAGAGTTTCCACTCTAGGCAGGTGGATTTTTTGGCTACGCCAAGTTCATTCCCACTACCCGGCCTCTACGGATGCTACTTGTCCCACTTGGATACCTTTACATATCACCACTCAGGGTTTCTCCCTGAGCCACACGACTCTTCCCACACAACACCGGTCACGGCTGCAACTTACATTCCTTCACGTGATGATTTGCAGATGTCTGTATCTCCCACTAGAGTGTTAGCTCCGAGAGGGCAGGGGCCGTGTCCGCTTTGCTTCGCAGACCCTCACAGGGTTAAGTGCTCTCTCTCCCCCTCTATCTTCATGAATGAATGGACCGCTTACAGATGAATGAATAGGTTAGAGCATGGGATGATAAACATAAGAGCCAATTCTCATTGCAGCGGGAAGCAACACCAGCCCCTGCTGAGAGTGCAGTTGCCCTCCCACCAGGCGTGGGTGATTATGAATCTCACCCGTGACCCTTGCCACGGACCACAGAGAGCCCAGTGAGCCTGTGGAAGATGACACTGAATGGCATTGACTTGAATTATCCCCCTTCTTTCTTCCGTTGCTGGTCTACATTCTAGTCACTGGGCATTTTATTTCTGGAAAAACTGCCTTCCCAAGGTGCCTGGGCAGTTCAGTTGGTTAAACGTCTGACTCTTGATTTTGGCTCAGGTCATGATCTCAGGGTTGTGGGATCGAGCCCTGAGTCCGGCTCCGCACTCAGGGGAGTCTGCCTCTCTCTCTCTCTCTCTCTCTCCCTCCCTCTGCCCCTCCCTGTGCTCGCTCTCAAGTAAATAAATAAATCTTGAAAAAAAATCTGCTCCCCCTACTCTACCTTCTGCCTTGAGGCTCCATGATCATATTCTGTCTGATTTTATCTTCTGATGACTCCAAGGTCATTGATCTGGACTCTGAAGCTGCACTGAGAGCCCCCAAGAAGGCAAGGAGGGTCGGGCCCTTCTCCTGCAGCCAGCCTGGGAACCAAACACTAACTAGGTGAATATGCCGCCCTTGGGGGTGGGGTACCCGCGTCCCAGCGGTGTCCTGTGTCTTTTCTCTGGGCTTCAGTTTTCTCTCCAATTCTTGATTCAGTTTTTCTTCTTTTCTTCCTTTCCTTTCCTTTCCTCTCCTCTCCTCTCCTCTCCTCTCCTCTCCTCTCCTCTCCTCTCCTCTCCTTTCCTTCCTTTCCAACATGGTGAAAGCTACATGACACGAAATGTATCATCTTAATCACTTCTAAGTGTCCAGTTCCGTGGCATTAAGTACATTCTTACTGGTGAGAATCCATCACCACCTTCCATTCACAGAACATTCTTCCTCTTGCAAAACTGAAGATCTGTCCCCATTAAATAATAACTCGTTGTTCCCCACTTTCCCAGCCCTGAGCACCCACCGTTCCACTTTCTATGCCTATGAATCTGACTACTCTAGGAACCTCATATCAGTGGGATTATACAGTATCTGTCTTCCTGGGCTGGCTTATTTCGCTCAGGGAAGTGTCCTCAGAGTCCATCCATGTTGAAGCAAGTGTCAGAATTTCCTGTCTTTTTAAGAAGGGTGAACCTTATTTTCAGAGAAAGCAGATCCCCTCCCGGAAGTATGATAACAGCTGTGTCAGCTCTCTTCGCCTGCGGAGCTTTGTTCCAGAGAAAGAGAGATGGTCTGGGGGTGTAGACACGTCATTGCTTCATTGGAACCCAAGTTTATCTCTATTTTGACTTCATCGTGATTGATTTATGTAGCTTTTACTGGAGACCAGTAGAGAATAATGACTTTATTTTTAGCTAGAAGTCTGTGCTCATTTAAAATGTCATCATTAGGGACACCTGGCTGGCTCAGTTGGTTAAACATCTGCCTTTGGCTCAGGTTGTGATCTCAGGGTCCTGGGATCAAGCCCCGCATCGGGTTCCCTGCTCAGTGGGGAGTCTGCCTCTTCCTTTCCCTCCACTCCTCCCCCTACTACTGGTATGCGTGCACGTGTGTGCGCTCTCTCTCTCTCTCTCAAATAAATAAACAGAATCTAAAAAACAAAACAAAACAAAACCAACCAAGTAAAACCCGGGTAATAAGTATTGGCAAGGATTCGGAGAAAGTAGAACCCTTGGACATGGCTGGTGGGCGTATAAAATGGTACAGCTGCTGTGGAGAACGGTCTAGTGTTTCCTCAAATAAATTAAACACAGAATTGCTGTAAGACTCAGCAGTTCCACTTCTGGGGAGAGACACGATAGAATTGAAAGCAGGGTGTCGATGAGAAATGTGAACATGCACGTCTATAGTAGCTCACTACAGCCGAAAGGTAAAAGCAACCCAAGCGTCCATCGATGGAGGGATGGATAAATGAAATGTGATATAAACATAAAAATCAGGTGGAGGGAAAGAAATACAAGCAAAAACTGCTAAAGAGCTTACACCACGAGGAGAATCACTCAGTGCAACAGAGGGAGAGGTGGAGAAATGGGCCTCCATAGAATTAAAGGATTTATAAGCAAGATGGCCTTTCTACAAAAAGGAAATCAGAGTCTTGATGGAAAAGCAAACTGCAAAGCTCAGGCAAGAAACGGAGAGGAGGCAGAAGCTTTATAGAGTCCGACACACTGCCGAAAATAACCACCACACAAATGCCCAGGAGCAAAAATTCAGCCAGGAAGGTGGTGAGCAAATGGGTCAGAGAACATTATAACACTGACATGGAAGAGAATGCAAAGTATAAATATCAAAATGATGGGGGGTGATAAACATAGAAGACATAGGATGTCATTACCTGGTGTGGAAGGCATTGGGGGAAGAGGGTCAAGTCCAAGGGGGAAGATAGCTGGGTGCACCTCAAAGTTCCCCGTAGCAATCTGTAATTCACAAGGCAATGATGTTTATGATGCTCTCATAGGACAAAATAAGACCCTCAAATTTATGCCCAGCCAAACTACCACTCAAGTATAAAGATAACACATACTCTTAAGCACACAAGAACTTAGTTATGTAGGAACTAGGGATCCTTCCTGGAAGAGAGACAGACAGACAGAGAGAAGAGAGGGAGGGAGGAAAGGAGTAAAGGAAGGAAAGAAGGAAGGAAGGCAGGTAGGCTTAATAGAATCTCGTCAACTTACGGATGAATCAAAGCAAAGAATATTCTGGAATGAGAAGTAATGGAGAGCACCCACGTGGGGCCATTTACCCCCTTTCCATACACAGGCTCAGATTGAAGAGTTTAGGGATTAGGACGCAAAAGAGAGTGTGCGGGTAGTTGACCTAAACCATAAAGCTAATGATAACTAAAGGAAAAACATTTAGTGTTATTTCAGCATGCTAGGGCTGCTGTACAAAGGACCCCTGACCAAGGGGCTCAAACAACAGAAACGCCTTGTCTCATAGCTCTGAAAGCTGGGAGCTTGCAATTCTGGTGTTGGTGGGGTTGGGGCCCCCCAGAGGCATCTGGTGGTTTGCCAGCATTCCCCGGGGTCCCCGATCTGTGCCTTCATGTTCACACGGTGTTGTCCCTGGGTGTGTCCCTGTCTCTATGTCTGGATTTTCCCCTTTGCATGAGGACACCCGTCCTACGGGTTAGGGCCCACTCTGCTGACTTCACTTTAGCTAGACTTCCAAATAAGCTTACATTCTGAGGTACTTGGGCTGAGGGTTTCAACACGTGAGTTTTGGAGGACTTGAAAGCCTTAACCAGTAAATGGGTGGAGACTTGAGAGGAAGGACGGATGTCCATCGGTAAAGCTCAAGTGTGCGGCTTACCAAACCGGATAACTCCAAATCCTTCAGCTTTTTGTAATCTTTGTTTCCTTAACTTTAGGTCTCATCGTAACAAAACATATAGCTGGAAGTTCAGCAACTCCTTCAGGTTTACTTTTTTTCCTGTTAAATTCAATTAAAATTGATTTTTTTTCAGGAAAAATATTAATTAAAAAAATGGTTTTAAATTCAAAGCAAGGAAGCAGATCCACATGAGATCACTCCAGCAGCACCTGAGAGCTGTCACAGCAGAGCAGGGGTTGTCCAGCCCGGGGCGGGACTGGGGGCCGCCGTGCAGCAATGTCTGGAAACATTTCTGACTGTCGTGACTTGCTGAATGGGTGCTCCTGGCGTCCAGTTGGTAGAGGCGAGGGACGCTTAAAACATCTTGCAATGCAACTTGGAAGCTTCTCCCCTCTTCCCACTAAGCATTTTCCAGTCCAGAAATGTCAGTAGAGCCCAGGTCAAAAATTCCTGCACCGGTCGGGGTGGATATCCAACTGTTGGAAAGGAGGGCAATTGCTGCTTAGCCCGAACACCTCCTAGGATTCATTCAAATGTGACATTTTGGCGCTGCTATGTTTCTCGAAGGAATTGTTCAAATAGCGTGCTGCTTCTCCTAAAGGAATCATCTTTAACGGGGACAATGTAGGCATCACTGCAAGCAAATGGAGGAGAATACTTGGAGTAGGGAGAATTTTTTGGGTGCCTCCAAGCATTACCAGTGGGCAGACCGCAGGCTTAGAGTTCTGATACACGCTCTATGGGCACCCTTGACCAAGAATCCTCACTCTCATGGGTTGTTCCCTGTTTTGCCAGACCCCAGGTCCCCCCAACTCATGCAGCCTCTGTGCCACCCCACGAGTTCCTGAAGCCTCCTACTTGCTCACCTCATCCTAGGAAGTCCCCCCCCGCCACCTCCTTCCGTGGGACTTGGTTCCAAGTCCCCTCGCCTGGAACTGCCCCCACTTGGCCATCTTTCTTGAGTGCCTTTGAAGATTTCCGGCTTCTCCAGTCCGGAAGCCGCACACGGGGTCAGGTATTTGAGCCCGCTAATCACTCTCTTCTGCCAGGGCCCGAGTGCCACGAAGCCTCTTTTCATGCCTATTTAAAGCCTCCGAGGGGCTTTCAAGTGCTCTTTGATAAATCATAGTAAGCGTTATTCTGGCCACTCCAGCGCCATACCTGTTTGAGCCCCCGCCTGGCGTCGGGCAGCTGCTCTCCATCACAGCATCTCGCTGGCGGCAGTAATTCATTCCACTCGAGCTGACGAGCTTCGTTCCCCTTTATTTGCACATTATGAGCTCTGTCACTCCACTTACCCTCTCGACAGTAAATGGTTTGAAAAATGCAACTGTAACAAATATTCGCGAGAGAAGGGAGAGGGGGAAGGAGGGAAATCAAACCTCTGAGTTCAGAGTCCAAAAACCCCCAGATAATGAATAAATAACGCTCTTGAATGATCTCAATCAGTGACAGCATCAGGGATGCCACAGATACTTTCAAGTTTTCCTGGAGAATATATTTCCTTCTCTCTCTGCTTTCAGGTCTGTGTTGTCCGAAAGTAGGTCTCCATCAAATATCATTCTCAGATCAGGAAAATAATTAGGCTGCGGTGTCTGCTTTTATCTTTGAAATCAGAAGGGCCTGGGTGTTGTTTTCTCCCTTGCCAGGGGCCCCACTCTTTAGCTCCTTGTCCTATTGTGATGACTGGAATGACCTTCAAAGATATTGAAGCAGCTCAGAAAGGTAATATCTCTTTTCCTAGGTCTCAAAGCTAATACAAACTGAGACTTGAAACAGAGTCTTCTAAAACTACAGGGTGACTCAGCTCATGTACTTTATATAACATGTTTGTGAGTAGCATAGAAAGTTGCCCCCTCCCCTATAGCTAGGACATGGCTTGGCTTACTGATGGTGCCATGTGTGAAGAAAAGATGCTTCTTCCTCTGAGCAGATACAGCCTCATGCTAAGTCACATGGCTTGGTGTGCAGCGTGTGGGCTGAGTTTAGCTTTGCTCATGCCCGCAACTGGAAGTCTTTGTGCAGTGCACAACCTGCACAACCATACATGACGACTTGCCATGACAATCTGGGAACATCTACTTCCTGCGGGATGTAGGGAGTCGGCGCCAGAATAGTCAAGGTCATGTCTGGGCTGTATCTAGCAAGCTGGCAGCATTTGCCAAAATCAAAAGCTGAAGCAGGATGAGAGCGAAGTTATAGGATGGTAGGGCTTGGCCCCAGAGAGTTGTCTGCACCCAGGCCGCAGTGGGAGAAACAGATCCAGGGGAGGGACTCAGGTCTGAGGGTGTGCAGGCAGGGTGTGGATAGGCCAGCCATGTAGAGGAGACTCATGGGGCTGGAAGCAGGGCCCATCTCCGGAGCCATGGCAACTGCCGGAAGGCTAGGCTTTGGCAGCAGACGTGGGGTCGTGATTACAATCCTTGTTTGAACCCTATCACTCTATCGTGCTCACGCTACCAGGGAAACTCAGATCTAGTCTAGGGCCCAAGTCCCACCTTAATCCCTAGGACTGAGTCTGAGTCAGCACTCGGTATGTATCTCTCCAAAGGGGGTGGGAAGGGAGACCTGGGAACCCCAGGGGCTCAGGTCTTGGAAACAGCAGGGCAGCTTGGGGGGAGATTTGGAGGACTCCAGGGACAGCCTGGCTGTGGGGTCGGTGAGGCTGAAGACCACTGGTCCCACCTCTCCCTGTTTCCTTCAGACCAGGTTTCTGAGACCCACTCATCAGTGGGCTAACTGTGGCTTTGTCTCTCGCTAGCTATGTGACCTTGGCAACTTAAGCCCTGCGAGACTCAGGCTCCCCATCTATAAAATGTGTTAATACCATTCCTAGCATAGGTCACTGTAACATTTAAATGAGAAAATGTGCTTTGTAAAGTGCCCCAAAGAGGGCATTGTCAGTAGAGGCCTAACAAACAGTAACTATTAATATGGTCATGATCATCATTATTACCCCAGCAGGAACATTCTGAAGCTTGTCCCATCCCCTCCTAAATCTCGGAGTCTCATCATCCTGCCTCCCCCTCTCTCATTTGCTGGTTATCCGCTCTCCCCTGGAACTCCCGCTTGGCTTTCAGAAACACAAATGATAGTAAGGTAGGCAGAGAAAATACCTTTCTCCATTTTCCATAGGTTACTTTAATTTCTATTTCAAGCACCATTGCACTGGGCAGGTGCAGGAGCTGATCCTGGTCACATTGAAATCCTATTCTCTGCCTTCCTGTGGCCAGATCAGTATTTCTGGGAGCTGAGGCATTGAACTGGGGTGGGGGGTGGGGGGTTTGCAGGGCTCAGACTCCACAGAGGTCCCTGCTGTGATTTTGGAGCAGATGCTGGGGGTTCCTTGCTCTATAGTGTCCCCCTTTACCTTACTTCAAGTTATCATTATCAAATGTGAAAAAGTTAAATACATATTTACATTTAAATGTCCCCTGCTAGGCTTTTAGGAAAGATTTTTTTCTCATCTGACTAAAAGAGAAGAGCATCCCAACAATTACCTCTCTCACATTCTCTTGCCCTTGCACGTTACTTCGGATACTGTAGCGTGGAGATGTGATGGTTGGGGCTGCTGCAGCCCATTTGCAGCCATGAGGAAAAGACCAAGAGCTTCACATAGAAGCTGACCTACAGCCCTGACACCACTGAGCTGCCAAACCAATACCCCAGAGAAGGCACAAGTCAAGAGATCATCGATGAATTCATTCAGTTGGGCAAGCCCAATTTTCTGGGATTGACAAGCACATGTTGATGGGTACGGGTGCTGAAGGCTATGTTAGGCCCGGAGATAAGACAGAAAGTCCATCACAACATCTGTGCACTAAAGCACACCTTACAATTGCAAACTTCTCTCCAGCAGGCTTTCCCAGGGCTGGGTTCCAGACTCAAAATCTCGTGGTTTGTCCCAGAGCAGCTTGTTAAAGTCTTTCTGACCTCAGTTTCCACTCACGGGAAATGAGCATATTTGTACCCTCTCATAGGGCTCCTCTCGGATGACGGCTGTGAGAGCTGAACACACGTTAGCAGTTTCTGAGATGTTTATGACTCGAATCTGCGATTATTAATCAATATCACTGCCCTAGAGTCAAGAGGGCATAGCTGGAACCCTCTTAATAGTCACGCCTAGTGTCCTGGGACTGGGTCCCCATCTGGCCTTCCACAGTCTCAATACCCATGTGGACCTGACTAGAGGGCTGGGTGACATCACACAGGGACTCCGTTTCCTCCCAATGGAGACCCCGAAGAGAAATTAATCCTCTCCATTCGGGGGCCTCCTCTTTATTACCTATTCATCAAAAATTGCCCAGCGTTTGTGCATTTTTCATTACAAGAGTCAACATTTGCCACGTTAATAAAGCAAGGGGCTGCTTTTCTCCTCTCAGAAATAGAATATGTAACGACACGGCCCCTTTGATGTTTCTCAGCCAATACAATATGTATCTGAATGAGGATGAAAGCCATCCTGTTAGGGCCGGGCTGCGGAGGCAGGCGGGGTGGTGGAGAGGGCCGGGGTGGGGTGCAGCAGGTGTCTTCAAGAGGAGGCACAGTGAGGCTGGCAGGGGTGACATCCAGAGGTTTCGGAGGGGACCTGGGGTGCCTGAACAGGGTACGGAAGCCCAGTTCCTTGGCCAAGGGCAGCAGTGAAGGTTAGTTGCAGGGTCAGCTCAGGGCATCTGGAAGGAGGGCGGTTAGGGGAGGAGGAAAAGCCCCTTTCCCTCAGGGCTATGTGTGCGCGTGGTCCTGGGGGACCGCAGCCGCAGATGCGCTCTGTGGCCGAGGGCCGCTGGAGGCCTCCGGAGAGGCACTGGAGTGAGGACATGGGCGCCAAAGGAGGGTCCAAGGGTAGGCAGGGCCAGATCACAGAAAGCCTGGTGGGCTTAGGAAAGAAAACTTAAATTTTGCTCTGTAAGTCAGAAGTCAGCAAGTTTTTCTCTGCCGAAGGCCATCTAGTAAATAGTTTAGACCCTGCAGGCCATCAGCTCTCTGTTGTACATGCTTGACTATAGTTATACTTACTCAACTACAAAAGTAGCCATAGCCCATATGCAAACAAATGGAGGAGGCTGTGTTCCAATAAAACTTTATTGACAAGAACAGGAAGCAGGGCCAGAGTTGACCCCAGGCCATAATTTGCCAATACCACTTTAGGTAATGGGAGGCCATGGGTGGATTTTAAGCAAGGGCCTGACCATGGTGTGACGGGATGGGATTGCATTGCTAAAAGACTCTCTCCGGTTGCTATGGAGGTAATGGATGGCAGTGGGTCAGGAAGGATATCTGTGTAAAAAACAAATGCAGAAAAAAAAACGCAGATGTCCCGGTAATGATTGGTGGTGTCTTGGACTCAGGAGCTAGCACAGGACATGGAGAGACGTGACGGATTTGGGGGCCGTTTGGAAGGGAAGCATCCCAGAAGGGTTCCCATTGAGCTTTATAACCGTGAAATGTGGGCCAAACATAAGCTGTGATCATGAGCTCTGTTGTTTGTGTCTTTTTGCTCGTCAAAGGGCTGGCTAGCCTGGTCATCAACAAGATCACGCTGTCGGCTTTGCAAAAATCACCTCCCCAGTTCAAATCCCTTGTAAAAGCCCAGGCTGCAATTATAAAGCTTCGTGGCTGTGCAGCATCCATAAAAGAGGTAATTTTAATATTTGGTTCAACTTCAAAGCAGTAACTTAGAATTATATATACCCCATTAAAATATAATGTTTTCCCCCAAAACTAATCAAATGGCTAAATCAATTGTTGGTGGATTGCCAGTGGCCTGAGGATCAATGGGAATGGAAAATGTATTCTATATTTTCCTTGTTACATAGAGTTAGAGCACATATTTTATTAATGCTCATCCTTTAGAGACCAGATTTGTGCATTCACTAAAATAAACACTACGATCTTGAGGGCTTGCTTGGATGGAGTGAGCAGAAGCGTAAGGGCAGAAAAGGCTTCGCAAGGAGGCAGCCACTCCAGAACCCTGGTGGGGTGATGGGAAGCGTCGGGGGGCTGGGACCTGGGGAACGCGGGTCTTGAATCTACTACTCGTGTGTTCAATGACTTTGCAGTATGTCCTTTTTCTTCTAAGTCTCTCCACTTGTCAAAAGCGGAATTTGGGCACCGTCAATGAAGGTAAACAGGTTCTGTGTTAATTTAACTCAATCAGTAGGCACAGTGAGGAGCCTTGCATGGGGAAGGATTCTGAAACCACGGCCGGGCTCAGAGGGAGGGAGTGCTGCAATTGATTAGTAATGTCTGCCATGAGCATAGGTCTAGCACCCTGACAGCTAGGCATTTGTGATTCTGGACTAAATGCATTCTCCTTTCTGACTTGTAGGATCTTCTCAGGCTTTCCATAAATGGCTTCTCACTCTTCCCTATGGCTAGCTTTGGCTGGACTGGGATTTCTTCAAGGATAAGAGAGTCCATGCTTCATGTTTTATATGTCAATTGCCAAATATCGATAATGCTACCTTGCACCAGGAACTGTGGGTTCGAACATCCATAGGAACATTTGGAACAGCTTCCCGTGAGCAGGGATGACGCAGAATTATATTCTACTTAAGGGACAGACAAGGAACATAAAGCATGAAGGCGACCTGTGTCTCCTTGAGTTTTCCATCCACACCAGGGAGAAGCTAATCAGGAGGGTAGGACACTCCCTCTATTTCCTGAGCCTCTCCCTTTCCTTGGTGGGCTATCACAACCGTGACAGACCGAGGCAACAAAGAAATTGATTGGAAAGCTGGAGGGCAGGGCTCACTGGGTTGAGGCTGGTGGGGCAGGGGCGGGGAAGTGGTTCAGAAAAAGGGGGCGCTGGAGCTCCACGTGCTGAGATGGAACAGGTGTGGGCGGGGCACTGCCCTTGTGATGTTTTCCACTCCAGTTTCTGGGTCCTGGGAGACAGAGGATCTACTTGAATAGCCCTGGGCTTCTTGGTGGTGGACCACAGAGGACTCGATTTACAGACCCACACAGAGGAGGAGGGAGAATACCCCAAAAGAGGACAGAAGAAGGGGAAAACGGATGTCGGGCGGTGGAGACCAGAACATCCGTGGAGTCAGAGCCTTGCAAAGGCAGCCAATAGGAGCCTCCTCTGGCCTAGACTAGGGGTCGGCGTGGGCTCCCCAGTTCTGCTCCTTCGCCACGGCGGAAGCTGGCTTTCCAGCCCCGCCCCCGGTGCCAGTTTCCTGCGGCTGCTGTGACACATTACCATGACGATGGCTTAAACAAGGGAAATGTATCTTCTCACTGTCCTGGAGGCCAGAGGTCCAAACTGAAGGCGCACGTGCTCTTGTGACCCCAGGGGAAAGCCCATTCTTTGCCTCCTCCACTTTCTGGTGACGTTTCTTGACTTGTGGCTGCGTCGCCTCTGTGACCACACTGCCTTGTCCTCTCTAGTCTGTCTTCTCCTCTCCTGTTTGTGTCAACGCTCACTCTGCCTTTCTTGGATACAGATACTTGTCGGCATCACAGCCCAGCCGGATTACCCACGAGGACTCTGTTCTCTCAAGATTCTTCACTTTGTTTTATCTACAAAGGCCCTATTTCCAAATTGGGTCCCATTCTGAGATTCCAGAGACTGGGACATGGCCTTATTTTCAAATAGGATCCCATTCTCAGGTTCTAGAGACTGGGACGTGGCCCTATTTCCAAATAGGATCCCATTCTCAGATTCTAGAGACTAGGATGTGAACATAACTCCTGGGGGCCACATTCAGCCCACCACTCACACACCAACATCATTCTTTCCTGTAATCTGTCTCCTTTTCCTAGGATACCGGGGGTGGAGGGCATTTTTTCCTTTTCCTAAAATTCCTTTTATGCATTTTCTCTTTTAGGGTTCACGTGTTTTTTGCTGCAGTTTACAAATATTCAGAGTTCCTATTATGCACTGGGCATTTTTTACATGCAAGATTTTACATGCAAGATTTGGATCCTTGCTGTAAGTCTTCAGGGAAGAGAGTACCTCCCTGTTCTCCTCCTTATGGCTTCTGAGGGGACATGGAGTGCGACAGAGCTGGGATTTAGACCCAGGCCATTCTGGCTGGCAAGATTTCCCTTGTCACCAACTTCTGTTTGACTTAACCCTTTTGGCTACGTCTCTAAGAAACTTGAAGGAGATCCCTGAAGACTGGGTAAAGGGATATTATGAGTGGCACTTCTTGATGTCACATCTGAGATTGTCCCTTCCTGCCAAAAAATGGCCCACCTTTGCATGTTGACCTGGAACCTGTGGAGTCTCTCCCCCTTGCAATGAGTTCAAGGGCATTATTTCAGGGCCGCCTGCCCTTCTGAGAGGTCATCCCATGCTCCCCGGAAGGTCCTTGGGACCAACAAATGCATTTCTTGGTCATACCCCAGAGTCTTATTTGGAAAAGTGGGAGCCCGTTACCTCTGTTGAAGGCTGGCCCTCCTCCCACTCCTGAGGGGCTGACCTTCAACCCTTCAGTGCCAAAGAACTGAATTGCATGTCTCTGTCTCCCCCTCAGTGCTGAACCAAGGCCTCCTGATAAATTCTGTGCCTAGATTTATGGCCCTGGGTTATGCATTTACCCCATAAAAAGAGCTGTCTTACTAGTTATTGCACTTGGAGACTCTGGGGTACTGTGGGCCTCTGAGCCCCATTGACGGTGGAAGCAGAAAACGGTGAGTGTGCAAAGCTGAAAGATCTTTCCAGAATTGGCATTTGCCCAACACCGAGTTGGTGGCTTCCCTTAGAGCTTGGAACACTCTTATGTTTGCTTATAGAGGTAAACCTTTTTGTATTCCAGATAGGGAAACTGAGGCCGAAGGAAGGACAGAGATCTTGCCAAAGCCCCGCAGAATTCATACCTCCTGGCTCCCTTCCTGGGTGCTTCCCCCTGCCCCCGCCTGACACCCAAGTGGGCTTCATCAGGTGGGCAAGAGCCTACGCAGACAGTCGGGGAAAGGAGCCCACCAATTAGCCTGGGGAAGTGACAAGCACATGAAAAATGACCCCGAAAAGAAACCTAGACATTTCACAAGGAAAATTACACTTCCTCACAGCCTCAAAAGGTTCCCCATAAAATATCTTGGCAAAAAGCATCTTTGAGAACACACGACATGTCGGGATTCCTTCCCAGGCTACATTTAAGTGTTTTCACCTGGGGAAAAGTTTTGATTTTTTTTTTTTTTTCCACTTGAAAAATAAGAAAGATCAGCCCTAATGGTGCAAAGGAAATGCCTCCTTAGAAGAAGGGCAGGTGTGGTCGCAGAGAAGCATTCAGTCCCCCATTCATTCTCCCAGTCATTCATTTGGTAAGCATTTCCTGAGTCTTACTGCGTGCTGAGCGCTAAAGATACAGCCGTGCACAGGACGGACATAGCCTCGGCGCTAACGATGGGAATGAACAGAGTGATGAGGGCGATGATGATGGCCCCAGTGTTCAGCTTGTATTCAAAGCGCTCCCCCCCCCACCCCTTGTCATGCTCCTTCGTTGATCTCACTGTATTTTCGCAATAAGCGTGTGAGGCAGGACTGTATGAGCTCCTCTTATGGATAAACCCACGGAGGCACGGACTTGTTAAGGAAGGCTCCAATGGGGGCGTGTGGGTGGCTCAGTGGGCTAAAGCCTCTGCCTGCGGCTCAGGTCATGATCTCAGGGTCCTGGGATCGAGCCCCACGTCGGGCTCTCTGCTCAGCAGGGAACCTGCTTCCCCCTCTCTCTCTGCCTGCCTCTCTGCCTGCTTGTGATCTCTCTCTCTGTCAAATAGAAATAAATAAGTAAATACAGTATTACAAGCTATGATGACATCTCCAAAAGAACTATTTTGAGAGAATGTAAAGTGAGGACCTCTTTGGATAGGGTTTTTTGGGAAAACTTGAGGGACAAGTGGGAGTCAGATAAGCATAGAGGATAGGGAGAGGGTATTTTGTGTGCGTGTTTTTTTTTTTTAAAGCTGAAATCCATTCTTTCCAGTGTAATTCCACTCAACATTCCATATAATAATACAGGACAGGAGCAAAGCCTGCATGGGGGGGCCTCAAGGCCCCTCTAGTCTTCTACTCTCCCGCCCCTCCTTTTGTATCCGTTCCTGGATACGCACGGAACCCCTTCTCGTGGACTGTTGGGCTCTGCTGGGCGGGACCTCATCTAAAATGCCCACCCCCGTGGTCCTGGCTATGCCCACTGTGGCCAATACCCCTTCCAAGGAGGATCTGGTCCTACCCCAGCCGACTTGCTAAAATCAGACGCCTGTACTCTCCTAGGATGACTGGCCTCTGTCCCAAGATTGGCCTGGCCATGGGCTGCCTATTGGGCTCCTGCACCTGGAAACAGCTGAGGAACCTGAGCCCCACCTGTGGACACTGAGGTGTGGGGGACTCGGGGCCAGAGTCGTCATCAGGAGGGGGCACGGCTTGAGACTAGGAGGGCACTGGGCTGGGGAGAGCCTGAGAGCAAGAAGAAGGCCGGCGAAGCTTCCCTCCAGACGTGCCCTTGGCTGTTCCCACCACAGGGCCACTGTCAGGTTGTTAAATAAAGCCCTTTTCCCCAGGGCAGCCACTGGCCATTTCCCCTTCACTCACCACCGTATTGCCGAGAAACGGCCCTGGGGTCAGAAAAGGGCTTTTTCAGGAACCTGCCCTGGTTAGCACTGAACACGTGCTGGCAGTCTTCTATAAGTTCATTCTGGAACAGCCTGTGAGGCGGATACCATCAGTCTCCCCCATTTCACAGGAGAGGAAACTGAGGCACACAGTGTCACGTGACTTGCCTTAGACGGCAAGCAAAAACGAGCAATAACTCAGCATTTGACCTTGAATAGTCCGTCTCCAGGGAGGATGGACTGAACCGCTCTATTATCCTATCAGATGATTGAAATCAGCCAGAAAAAGCAGTGAACGAGAGATACAAAGAGTCCGTTCATAAGAGACTCCAAAATAGTAAACGGCCTGACAAGAAATGGGCAGGAGCTTCACGAAGAATACGAGACTTTTCTGAGACACAAAAGGCTTGATTGATGCGTACGTAATACTCCTGGATGGAAAGATTTCGTAATGGTCCCTCTTGCCTATCGTGATTTAGAAATTTAAAACAACTTAAGTCCCGAAGGTATTTTTTGAGGAACCCGATCATACTATCACATGATCTTAAGGTGCGCCCGGGAGAGAAGAATCAGGACGTTTTTGAGAAAAGGAGCATCATTAAGCAGGAATTTGCTCCTCATCACTTTTGGAGGCATATAACAAAGCCGCGGTAATTAAAACAGTGTGACACCGGCTGTAGAATCACAGAAAGAGAAGATAAATACAATTAAACATTTGCTATGTGATAAAGGAGGTGTTTCATATAAGTGAAGAAAAATAGATCATGTCAAAATTAATTCCAAATGGATTTAATATTTCCCTGTAGAAAAAGAAACTGATCTCCTCTCAAAAAGGCATAACCTGAATTTAATCAAAGGGAGACATCAAACAAATCCGAATGAGGGCCCTTCTATGAAATGATTGGCCTGGAATCTTCTATCTGTCAGCAGTCAAACAGGCAGGGGGAGTAGGGAGGAGTTCTCAGAACTGGGGGAAAGGACCCAGAGGTGGGAGTAGAGCCATCTGTCTGAGGCAGAGGGAGGGAGGGATGTTTCTCGGGGGATGGTGATGCCCCATGAGAGAAGTGGATCCTGAAAGGAAAGTTCTGGAAACATGGCTTGTGCCACCGACAAGAAACCCTGCCCTTTGTCTCCCTTGGCTTTCTGAATTCTTCTCCAGTGATCACCGATACATCCATTCATGGAGTATTGCGTAAGCTCAGAAAAACCCACTGGTGAAGAACTTCTAATCATGTCAGAAAAGACTTTAACTCAAACATCGAGAAGAGGGACTGTCTAGTGTTTACTATGTGCCAGGTACTCTTCTAAGTCCCTTTAGAGGTTTTCCTCACAGTTACCTTCTGTGGGAATTAGTATTGTTGTCCCTGCTTAAATTGGAGGCAACTGAGGCAGGATACAGGAGATAAAGTGACCCCACTAAAGTCACATGCTTGTATAAACAAAGGGCTGGGATTTCGCAAGAGGGAAATTAAACCCCAGAAACTGCATTCTTCGCCGCCAGGCTCTCCTGCCTCTGTATAAAGCCAATAACATGACCAATAACAAGACAGGAAGGAGGGGCGCCTGGGTGGCTCAGTGGGTTAAAGCCTCTGCCTTCAGCTCGGGTCATAATCCCAGGGTCCTGGGATTGAGCCCCACATCGGGCTCTCTGCTCAGCAGGGAGCCTGCTTCTCCGCTGCCTCTGCCTGCCTCTCTGCCTGCTTGTGCTCTCTCTCTCTCTGTCAAATAAATAAATAAATTAATTAAAAAGAAATAAGACGGAAAGGATGCTCAGAAGTTAAGATTACAGGTATTTGTTTTCTGGATGATTTTGCTCTTTGTTGAACTTTTAGAATATTCATTGGTAAGTCAGCATTATTTCTATGCTTAGCTGCTTTTCCTCACTTGAAATCGTTCACCTTCACAGACCGTTCCCAATATCTGTGGCATTTATGCTTTCCTCTCTGGAATCAGTGCTTGCCTTTCAGGGGTCTCAGAAAACACTGCATGCCGCCCTTGGGAGCTCAGGGGTCAGGCGAGCATCCACGTGCCTGCAGTCTTCCTGGGCAGACAGCAGATCTCCATGCTGGGACCGGGGACCCACTGATGTTTCTGACGTGGTTTTGCCTTGTGACCGTGGGCCAGCCGCCCTACCCTAAGACTCCGCGTCCTCATGCACACAACGGAGAAGTGAAAAATCCTCCGAGTGTTTTTCTGGCTCTAAAGTTCTCTCAATGACAGTACTTCCTTCCTTCCCTAAGTCACTGGGAGGAGCTACTTAGTTCACAGAGGTGGGAGTATCTAGAAAATTCGAGAATCGCGCCCTGGCTAAGAGTATAGGCTTTGGATACCAACAATTCAAGGGCTAAAATCCCAGCCCCTACTTGTGGGACTCGGGGAAACTTTCTTAAGTTCTCTTCATCTCAGTTTCCTTATATCTCAAAAGGGTTTAATAAAAACACCTCCCCTGCATTGCTGTGAATATGAAACAATTATTAATTAAAGTAATGCCTGGCGCCAAGAAGTGCTTAATAAATATTAGCTCTGTGCCAGGAGCCACTGTTATTATAAAAGCCTCTGTTCCTGAAGAATTTCTAAACTCATGGGGAGACAAGAAGTGCTCTAAAGTACAGTCTGGGGACAATAGGATTGTATGGCATTCAGCATGAATTTGAGAGTGTGGCACACAGGCAGTCAGAGCCCTAGGAAGCAGAGAAGGGTGCCCTGGAAGGGTTGGAAGGGATTCTCTAAGGAGGATGTTGATGGGGACGATTTGGCTGGGAAAGAGTGGGTTCCGATGGCAGTGTGTTTTATGGAGAGCCCTGTCCTGGGTGAGAGAAGGAGCAGACCAAGCATCGCTTCGCTTGGTCATTCCGATCCTTCGTAATCTTTCCTTAGCTGTGTCAGACTCTGTGTCCGGTAGCAAGGACACAGGACAAACCAGTCAAATCTGTGTCATAGCTAAGACCATGGGCACGAAGTCAGACATACTTGGGCGACGGTTAAGCTGTGTGATCCTGGTGAAGCTATGTAACGTCTCGGAGGTTTACTTTTCCATTCTGTAAAATGGGAATAACAATGGCACCTTGTCATGAGGCCATTGTGAGGATTAAATGAACTGCCTAAAAAAGCGGTCCCTGGGAAGTCCTGTCTTTGGTATACTCTATCTTTAGCATTGGAAAGTTGTGGGGAACATGTCCAGATGAGAAATACAGCTCTGTCTGGGAATTGTGCAAAACCCGAAGGAAAAAATGATCTATGCTGCATCCAGACTTCCCAAACCATAGGAGGGTCCTACATGTGAATAAAAAGGATCAAAGTATGGCCCGCGCTCCCACACCAGCTTGCAAACTCTTTGCAGGAGATCTGTGATGAGACAACGATACAGGTGAAAGTAAGTTTTGAAATTTTGATAGCAATTTTACATTGCTCTGCCATCCAAATGCACGCTGGGTAGACTTGTCTCATAGAAAAGGGTGTAGATCAGTTCCATCATTGTTGCATTTGCCTGGTATATTACGTGTGGCTCAAACTGCATACCAGTCATGTGTCAATCCACGATGGACCGAAAATATTTAAAAATGGTCCTTTGCAACAGATGGTCTGCAATACACTGTTTTAGAGGCAGACAGAGAACTTTAATTTTGAGTGGGCAGATGATGCCCTACATGGAGAATTTAATAGAGGTGATTGATTACACACGGGAAGATCTGAGAAGCCAAACGAGGGATGATGACACAACTCAGACTTTGGCTACATCAAGAAGCTGCTACCACTCCTGGGGCTGAAGGAACAACAGGATGAGACGTTGCAACCCAAAACAAGATTCAAGTTGTCCAGAGGGAGCTAGACCCACGGGTGGGCTTCCTTCCAGGAATCAGGGCCATGGAAGAGGCACTGCGACAGATAGCACAAGAGAAGCTGGAGAGAGAAAGACATATACCCCGACTTTCCTCCTCCTTCCATCCCCCATTACTCTGCCAGAGCCTTCCATTGGTTGAACCCAGAAGCCAGTTGGAAAGGGAGATTGAGAATACAGAGAAAGGGAATGACAGTGAGTGGATCCTAGAGCAAATAAACCGATGACTGTCAGGGACAAGAAACTAGCCAGATAGACATGACCTCCAACTGACTTCTGACCAACCTGGTGGTGGTTATGGGTTAAGATTCCTCACCGGCCCTCTGTCTCTGGGTATTGAGAAGACCAAGTAAGATGATGCTCACTCAAGACTCTTGGAGTTTGGAAGGGTGGGGGAGAAGATGGAATTTCCATACCACTAACCCCAAGGGCAGGATTAAGAAGCACGACTAAAGTCTGTTTCTCTAGATGATTTTCCCTCCAACCTCCCTCTTGTAACTTCCAAGGGGGTGGGGGAGGATCCAAGAAATATGTGATGGCCTCCATTTTTTAAATGGAGCTGGTAAAGCCAAAAGATGTGTGCATTATGGAGATTTAGGAGAATTGCTTCGAAAATGGAGAAAGAATCCTAAGAAAAAAGTTAAAACAAAACAAGAAACAAGAGGTTGGAAGACTAGAACACTTGTAAAAAGAACCTGCCAGGCTGGGATGCGGGGAGAAAATTGATATTAATGAAACATCATGAGCGAATTAAGACAGCCAAAGTGCTCTCAGATGTCTGTGGGGACTGCTCCTCTCACAGGCTTTTGGAAAAAGTTAACATGTAAAACTTCCTCATAAACAAAAGTATTTTAAGAATTTCAACTCGGAGACATTCCTGGCTAGCATCGCTCATGCAGTTGGGAATACCTTTGATTAATTCCGGCTGGTAATTAGGTTGGAGACTGTTTGTGCCAAGAGCTCCCAAGAGCTGCATGAAGAGCGAGGAGGGAAGTCAGGGCACCAGGGAAAGCCCTCGCTTCCTGCCTTCCTGCCCTGAAGTGAGCTGGATAATTGGAGAGACCAGTAAACTCTCAGGTCATCTGTAAGACTGTCACCAAAGCCACCCTGCGTGCCACTAAGAAGACACCAACTGGAGTGTCTCTCTTTGTCTCCTTTCTCTGAGCACAGCCGCTCCCTCCCCTCCAGCCATATTTCAATCATGAGAGCCCAGCCCTGGACGGAGCTGATTGGACCAGACGTGGTCACCTGACTAACGCTGAGCCAATCAGATTGTCTCTGCCCGGCGTTTGGAACTAGAATTTGCAGATGTTGGTCTGTTTCTTTGTGTTATTGAAACCGTGGAAGGGAAAACTCAGGGTGTGCTGGTTGGCTGCCTTTTACAGAGAAAGAAAGATGAAGTAGATGCAGAGGAAAGAAATGATTCAAGGCAATGAAATTTGAGAGAGAACCTGGTTATGGGGCGCTCGGTGTCTGTCCTCCGTAAGGCACGGTTTCACGGTCTCTCCTTGGGTGTTGAGAGATGCATCCCCAGATAGTAGGCAGTTTTTTTTTTTTTTTTTTTTTTTTTTGCTCGTTCAAGTTTAGGTTTCTCCTCTTTGCCACTGAGACGCCAACAGTTTGAGAAAAATGATGTTCACCGTGTCATGGCCGAAAATGGCCCCGGTGTTTGCAGGTGAAGTTAATCAATAATACTTCCTCGTTACTCACTTCAGTTTAGGAAACATCTGTGCCATGCCTCTTAATTCTCTCTCCCATTTGGGGCTGGCAATAAAGAGAGAAGTGGGTGAAGACGTTGTGATTTGATGGCTCCCCCAAAGTTGCCCTGACCAAAACCAGCCCCTCCCCACCCACCTTGTGTCCCACCATTAGAGTCCTTTCACTCTGTGTAGATCAACACAGGATGCTACTTGGTGAAGGATAAAGCCCACTGTACCGAAGGCATGACTGAGGCTCAGAGCTCAGGTGACTTACTCCTTGAAGCATCTAGCAAAGTTCTAGGCACCGGCTTTGCACTTGGTAAGTCCAACTTATGCCCATGACCCAGCTGTGGTCCTTAGAGGATTCCTGAAGATACCTTGGGAAAATGACTATCAATGCTTCCCAATACTGGCTGCAATTTATCATTACTAAGGAAGGGTTTTGAAACAAACAAACAAAAACTGATGCTTGGGCCATATTCCGGACCAACTAAATCATAAGCTCTGGGTTTGGGACTTGGCCATCTTTTAGTTTTCAAAAGTTCCCAAGATGATTTTAAGATGCGATCAGGGTTGAGCGCTACTGACCTGATTGAATTACTTGTTGAAAAAAAGGAAAGATTAGTTAAACTATGAGTACTAGATCTTCATTGTTAAACACTGAGTTTGAACAACCTCCCCCCGCTCCAATGCATTGCCTAGGGTGGGTGGGAGAAAGGGGGAAGAAGAGGGTGGACTGGGAGAGAATGGAGTCTAGATGTTTCCTAGCACCTCTGAGGTCAAACCAACTAGACTGCCTAAAGTTCATCGGTCATTGTACTTCATTAGTTTGGACTCAAGGTGAGAATTTACGAATGTTCTCAAACCATGAGGAAATGGCTTTGTTCAACAGAGAAAAGATGTAAATAAGACAGCCCTTTGGCCTGCTTAAGGAAACCAGCCCTAAACACACACACACACACACACACACACACACACACACACACACAAACAATGGTGGGTTTGCTAATAATACACTGGATTTTAGTTAGTCATTAAAGTAAGTCCTTGGGGAACACTATTTGCTAAACACTGTTCCTGGCATATGGTAGAGACTCAATAAATATTTGCTGAATTAATGAATAAATGAACATATTGTCACTGTAGAAGTCACCCCATGCTCTCGGGATTATAGAAGGTTTTGAAAGAAATGTAATATTTGGAGGTCTAAACCAAAATTAGCTCACCTGTGGCTGTCTGGAAACGGGGGGTGGGGTGGGGGGTTGGTTAATAAGCCAGAATTCCAAATTTGGGCGGGGCAATTTCCATTGGTTTGGCTTTCAAGTTTCCCAAGCTCTAAAGTATCCCCTCCACATACTCCACAGTTGGCCCCAGCCTGGCTCAATTTTGGCCAGTAATAAAGGGGAGTGCGGTGAGGCACACACACAGCTTACATACATCCTGCCCAGGGGAGGCTACTGTCCCCTCTACTTGGCTCCTTCTCTGGCTGTCACCCCCCCCCACCCCCACTCCGGGAGGAGACACACTGAGAACCCAGAACATCTGAGATTAGCCAACCAGAACCCCGATAAGGGCAGATCATAATCTCCACAGTTGAGGGGCACTCCCCGAGGCCCCCAAGGTCAGCAGGGCTGCTAGGAACTAAACTAAATTGTTTCTCCCCCAAATTCTTACGTGGAACCCCAAATCCCCGATATGACCGTGTTTGGAGATGGGGTTTCTAAAGATGTAGGGTTGAATGAGGTCATAAGGATGGTGCCCCAATCTTTTCGGATTCATGTCCTTATAAGAGACGCATAGAGCTCTCTCACACTCAGAGGAAAGGCCACATAAGGACAAAGCTAGAAGGGGGAATCAGGGCTGTCTTTGAAGTTTCTCGAACTATTTAAAAAAATTTATTTTCCTGTAACTGACTCGGTAATACAGGCTTTGTTTTAATATTGAAAATAGTTGTTATGTAAAATAATATTTTTCCTGGGGCGCCTGGGTGGCTCAGTCGGTTAGGTGTCTGCTTTCAGCTCAGGTCATGATCCCAGGATCCTGGGATTGAGTCCCACATCCGGTTCCCTGCTTGGTGGGGAGTCTGCTTCTCCTCTCCCTCTTCCCCTCCCCCTGCTTGTGTGCTCTCTCTCTCTCTCTCTCTCTCACGCACGCTCTCTTTCTCTCAAATAAATAAATAAGTAAAATCTTTAAAAAGTTTTTAAAATACATAAAATAACATTTTCCCTGAAGTTTCACCCAATCTTGACCTTATCTCCAATGATCTTTGGTACGTGGGCCCTGTTTGAAAAGTACATGATGAGCAGAGTTGAGAAGAAAGAAGCTTAAGGAATTATGACCGGGACAGGGAGTGAGGGATCAAACTGGGGTCTTCAGTCTTGAGAAACACTGCGCCTTCTTCCAATAAATAGAAAACTCTTGTCCCTCCTGGGGACTCGGGCGCCTGTGGCCCTGCCCTGCGGCTCTCCCATCAGCCAGGTGTCACCAAGCTCTTACTGGTCTCATGGAAAATAAGATTTATTTTTCAGTTTGCGGTTTTAAGCTTCATAACTTGAATTGTATGTTTTCAAACCGGCTGCCCCCCTGACACCGTCTCTGCCCTGGAAATTCTGCTTGCCGCTCCCAGCCTGCTTGCTCACTCCCTCCCTGAGTTTAGCTGTCGTAAGTATATAGCTCCACGAAACAGGATTCAGCCAACGGGGATGAGTTCCAGGGAGGGAGATTTCAGCATAGAGAGCAAGACGTTCTAAAGAGCCATCGGAGCCACGGAATGAAATGATGTGGAAGATAGTGAGTCCCCCGTGGCTGGAGGTGTGTAAGGAGAGACCGAGTGCCCACTCCTGACCAGATGGAGAAGGAGATAGTGCTCTACGTGGGTGCCCTGTGGAAAGGCCACAGGGAGCTCTCTTTGTCCCTTTGAGCTCTCTGGAAGTCTCGGTGCCCTGTGAGGAAATATGAGACTGGCCGACTGTCACCCCAGCACATACCTCCTGAAAAGTGCCTGTTCATCCCTCCCCGCAGCCTCGCTTTCCTGCCCTGGGCCAGAGGGTGCCTACAGGCTAATGTCAAGGTCAAACCTCCTTGGTTTGACCAGGAGGCTGCTGCTATTTTCATCTTGTGAGCCCTCCACTCCCAAACAAAATCAGGCATTTCGTGTGAGAAATGTGCATTTTTAGTTTCTCTGTCAAAATCTGGTCCCTGAGCCTGGGCTTGCCTCCCAGCAGGGCACCGTCTGCCTCCCGTGCTGACCTCCACTCCGGTCACCCGCTCTCCCCTTGTCTTAGACTGACTGCCCCCCAAAGCAGATTGTGACACCAGGATCCGAGAGCAAGTAGATTACTTGGGAGGTGAGCCTGGGACACAGGTGCCGTTGGGGGCAGGGGGGGATGACGTGGGCCAAGATGGGGACGAAGGCAGAGGAAGTTCCCATTGTGGGTAGCCAGCATTTAATCCGGCTGGGGGTCACTGTGAGAGTCAGCTCAGAACGTGCCTCAGTTTCCCTCCTGAGCGGAGAGGAAGTGGGGTATTGGTGCAGTCCTGGGTGCAGTGTGTTTGCGCGGCGAGAGATCCAGTGGCCGAAGAAAGTCCCGAGGCAGAGAGAGGCCGATCCCAGCGGGGGGAGGGGGCGGAATGCACCAAAAGGGTAAGGCCCACCCCAGGAGCGGGTTCCTAGGGCTTCTGCTATGCCTCTGTGACGTGTCGCCTGTACTCGAAGCCATTTTGTCCAGCGCTGACACAGAAGGAAATGGCCCGTCATCCCTGGCTAGTCTGGCTCGTTGACTTCTCGATGCTGGGTTGGCACGATAACGTGATCTTGGGGGGTCGTGGATCCAGGCAACTGCTCACCATCCCATAATAGGAAAGCTCCCCACCTTTCCCCTCCTTCTTCTTTCCCAAATCCCGCCTGCAGCCGACCTCCCGGAGGGGGCCAACGACAGTACTGGGTCCGCTCTTTTCTTTCTCCCCATCTAGCCAATCTTGGCTTTTTCCTTCCAGAACATTTAGCATCTTCAAGTCCTCTTGTCCATTCTAAGATTAACCAGCTAACTGTTTTCAATGGTGAGGTGCAGGGGGATTAATTAGAAGGGAGGGATCGACAATGCTTTTCTAAGTCAAATCTCCAGATCTGGGTCATTAGAAATGATGCCTTGTTAGGTACTTCCATCTTTGCTGGCTTCCCTTTGCAGACCAGAGGAAGAGCAGCAGACACGAGGCAATGGGCCTCGATTGCCTCCGTGGCCCCACCTCCTCGAACCAAAGGGCTAGCGACAGATACAGACTGAGAAGGTCAAGTTCTCCGGCAGATTCTCCCTGGAGGGGAGTTAATCTTCACCATAAACCTGTGTTCCTAGAATCTGTCTTGCGAACCCTGTATTGACGTCTGTCGTTTTCAGATCAGAGAGCCTGTTGATAATCTCTCTTCCAAAAGATCTCTGGTTTGGGGCTTTTAAATGTTGAGGACCGTGGCCCCAGCCCCTTGGCGATTCATTTTGCCAGAGGTGCCAGGCAAGAGCTTTTTGCCCCCCAAGTCTTTGCCCACCAGGGCCTGGGCCTGGGCTCAGAACTGACCGGCAACCTCTTCGGGGTCAAGGAAACTTTTTCTGACCCTTTCTCATCTTGTTCCCCTTTCACTGATGCTATAAACAGAGTGGGTGAGGCTAGCCCGTCATCTGTGGCCAAGAGTTCCTGCCTTCTGGGGTGTAGTTATGCTGAGCTATGATGCGGGGCGGGAAGGGGGCAAGGACATAAAGGTACGAACCCTGAGCCATATCGCTTAGAGCACAAGGCTCCTGTGTCCCAGCCGGGAGTGGGGTGGGGGGTCCCTGGGCAAACCACCCAGCCTCACTCTGTCCCTGTTTCCTCATCTACGAAATGGAAATAATGTCGGCACCTACTTATAAAGGTAGGATAGACAGGAAGAGCTCCTTGCCGGGCACATTAGTAAGCGCTTGATAAATGAGCTGTTTTTGTGTTTTGTCACCATCATCACCATCGCTGTCACCATCACCATCAACATCATCTGGTCATTGTCACCTGAGCTTCCAGAAATACTAATGCGGAACAGCAGGCCTTCCTAAGAACTGGGTCCCATCCATTGAGAAGGAGCAAAGGTAACTTCGTAAATAACGAAGATGCGGACAAGGGCCTTGAAGAATGGGAAGAAGTTGGATGAGTGGGAAAGTTGTGGGGGACGATGGCGGGTCAGGGAAGAGGACAGGTGGAGGGGCCAAGGGACGCGTGGGAGAGATGGCCACGCGGGTTCAGAGGTTGGCGAGTACCGAATTGGCTGGAGTGGGTATCAGAGACGCAGAGACGAGGAAATGAGACAGAAGAAGGTGGGCGGAGCCTGGCAGAAATGGCAGGGTCCAGGCCAGGGGATGGAGCACGTGTGATTTTAAACCGGGAGACCTCTTCGATCAGTGCCGGGAGTGTGAGCGCTCAGGAGGAGCAAGTCTGTTTTCTAAGAGAAGCCCCGCTTCTCAGATGAGGGAATTCTCCTTTGGTCTGAACGAAATGGCCAGCGCGACCACATGCGCGGCCCTTCCACTTGTCAAATCATAGCCTTTGCTTCGACAGCAAAGCTGAGGCCCGGTGTGAGGTGCCCAGAGTGGGAGAAGTGGGACGTTTTATTGGACACTATTGAATTTGTCTAGACCCCTGTAATTCCCCTGGAAGGGGCCACGGATACGGGGTTAATTTCCCCTCCGACCCGAAGCTGCAAAGTTGATAAGCAGCTGCCACAGTCCACGGGAGAGATGAACTCCATTGCAGGGCTGTTCAATAAATCTGCTATTAGCAAGGAAAGTGCTTACATGCACTTAAAAAAAATTAAACAACAAAATAAGAGCCGTTGATTGACAAGGCATCAATAAAGCCGGGCCTGTGCACTGCTGACCTCCCCCCACCCCCCCAGCTGCCAATCTGTGTTTATTAGAAATCTGCTCTATAAATAGCTTGTGGCAGAGAAAACAGAGAGCCGCTTCTTAAGTGTGTGATTGTGAAATGCTAACTATTTAATACTTGGCTCTCGGTTTGCTTTAGTCGATGATTTGCTCCAGCCGAGCTGTGGGGCATCAGTAGTGAGGGGTTGTTGTCAGGAAGGGGTTAATAATTTTGGATCCTCCGCCTCTGAAGCGGAATTGCTAGTTCCCCACTCCAGATCTGTTCTTCTTTTTTGCTGCTGCCTGAACCCCAGCTTGTGTTAAGGGTTGCAGTGTGCTTTGCTAGAAAACTAAAAAAATGGCTTTCCTATACTTCTCCGAAGCTGGGGTTGGCCACACAGTTCTGGCCAAAGAGACACAGCTGAGGGTTTCTGGGGAAATTCTTGCTGACCCAATCCATGCACTACCTCTTTCTCTTTCTTCCTTCCATTTTCCTCTTGCCTGGAATGTGGCTAGAAGTCTGGAGGAACAGCAGCCACATTGTGACTATGAGGTTACAAGATGGAAGATGAAGGTCGTGGTGGTAAAGATGGTGGAGCAAAAGGTGGATGGATACAGTTAAGGTCCTTAATGTTGCTGATGAGTCACTTAAGTTCTAGGATGCCTGTTCATAGACATTTTGTTGGGTGATAAAAAGAAACTCTTACCTGTTTAAGCTACCGTAGAAGGAGTATTTGTTAACTGCAGCTGAACATACCCCTAGCTGCCAGCCACCGTTTTAATAACCTTACATACATTAATTCATTTAGCCTTTGCTACAATCCTCTTAAGTAGGAATCATTATGATTCCCATTTTGCAGACAAGGAAACTGAGGCCCGAGAAGAGCTGTGAAGGGGAAGAATCAGGACTGCACTACTACAATGCAGCCACCTCATCGGGGCTCTCTCTGCCCTTCTGCTCAGAGAGGAGGCGTCACCCCACTACAGAGTCAGGTGAGGCTCTGTTCCAGGGTCCCCCATGATTCTCATCTCACCCTCCGGGTATAAAAGGGTACCGGAATGCTTGACGGAAGCAAACCACAACAAAACTAAACATCCTCGTCTCCTAGCATGAATTGTGCAAAAATGGGGAGGAAAGATTGATTACAGAATGTCGGATCTCAGCTGCAATCGATATTTCATCAGCTTAAGAAATGAAGGCGCTCCAGGAGCCCTCCCACGCATGAGGCAGAGAATGTGGTAGGAAGTTCGAGCCTCATACTTTCTCTCTCCCTCCCCTCACAGGCATTTGTTTTTCCTCCTCTGGAGACATAGCGAAGGCTCAGACACACATCTCTGTGCTCTTTCCGCTCAGGATCTGACTCGAGAATCGTCTCCTTTCATGGCTACAAAGGACTGCAGGGGTCACTTAACTCACTCCCGATTCAGAAATGCTAATAATGGGGGCACCCGGGGGGCCCAGTGGGTTCAGCGTCTGACTCGTGATTTCAGCTCAGGTCATGAGCTCAGGGTCATGGGTTCAAGACCCATGTCTGGCTCCAGGCTCAGCGGTGGGTCTGCTTAAGATTCTCTCTCTCCTTCTCCCTCTTTCCCTCCCCTCACTTTGTGCACATGCTCTCTCTAATAAATAAATCTTTAAAAAAAAAAAAAGAAAGAAATGGTAATGACTGTAATGAGATTAGTTGGCACATAATAAACGCTTACTATGTAATGGGTACTCTGTTGATCGCCATATGTATGTTTTTCTCTCGACCATCCTAGGAGGTTGGTACTACAGATATCTCCAACTTCAGAGGAGAAGATGAGGTACAGAGAGTTTAAATAACTTGCTTACAGGTTTGTAGAAATTAAGTGCACTCATCAGCGTCTGCACCAAATAAACCCCCAAATTTTAGTGCTTAGCATAATAGAAATTTACCTGTAGACCCCTGAACACTCCAGAGCTGACATCTCTGGTCCCTGGGTGGTGTCCTCTACATGGGGATTTGGGGACCCAGGCTCCTTCCATCTTGTAGCTCTGCTATCCCCTGGGGCCTCGTCTCCATCAACCGTACCCATTCAGTGAAGGGAGAGAGCGAGAGAGAACACAGCGAAGACACACTTGTTTCCTTGGAATCTTCATCTGCCAGGGATGTCAGTGCTGCCTTTCATATCCCATTGATGAGAATTAGGGATAGAGGCGAAGGCAGACGCTTCTCAGGGACCCTTCTGCCGTGTGGAATGAAAAAGATTCGAATGACAGCTAGACACCTGTCGTGGTCAGTCCTCTCTGAAGGTAGGAGGAAGGGGGAGGAGGAGGAGTGGACCCTGCAATGTCATCTGTCTCCTTTGGCCAAAATGCAAAAGCTTTTGCAAGACCATCCCCCTCCCCGGCCCCTCCAGCAGGCTACTACTTAGGTCTCATTGGCCGGAACTGGCTCATCGGTCCGTCCCTAGCTGCAAAGGAAGCTGGGAGAACCCTAGCATTGTCCTGATTAGCTTACATGCCTTGTGTCTCATCACTGGGGAATGAGGACATTGCCTTCTGGAACTAAAGCAGTATTCAATTAACAAGGGACAAGGAACGGACTCGGCTCTCCAGTGACCAGCTACTTGAGTCAATCGCAGACTCATTTATTCAAAAGCCTATGCCGCAAATGTTGACTGAGCACCTGCTCCATGCCGGGCGCGGCACATCTTTTCTACTGCCTGAGGCCTTCCTGCATCCCACCGAACTCCGCGCCGAAGCTGCCCTCAACCGGGTTATCAGGAACCTCCATGTGGACAAATCCCAAAGACACTTCCGGGGATCTTCCCGGACCTCTTGGCCCCGTAGATGCTTTTGACAGGTCAAGATCATCTCCCTTCTTTGGCGTGCTTGGGAAGTAATCCCTGGGCCCCAGGGTCAGACATGCAAATAGCCTGCTTTCCCCAGCGACACCATCAGCAGGAGGGACGATGGAGAGCCTCCAGGAGCCTTACCCACCAGCCACCCCTCTGCCCGGCTCCCTGGAGGGGAGCTGGGAGGGCCCTTTCCCATCATCTCTGATGGCTGAACCAAGTTCATGTTTAGAATGTCCATAAAGTTATTTGGGCCAAATTTCCATGTTAACTGTTCAGATCAGAAATTCTCAATGTCAGTTAAATTTGGTTAGATTACAAGACAACACAGTCAAGATCAAGAACATGTGGCCTAATTTGATTTAACCCAGAGAAGAAATGCCTTTTTTCCTTCTGCTCAGCTATAATACTATACATATAAAGATACATACGCGCTTGCTCTCTGCCAGAAATGTCAACTGCTTTTGATCTCTCCCTTTAGATATTAAAGTTTCCCCTGCTCACCCCTCTGCTTGGCGGGCCCCTTAAGGGCTTTCAAACCAATAAACAAGCCCGAAGCTGTTGAGAGGGTAGAAGCTATTTGCCTTTTGAGCTGGAGCCCCGTGGCCCAAAGGTCGTGTTTAATCAGCCTCAAGGTTTTGGTTAACACTGACTTGGAGTTTAAAATAGCATTTCAATAACCTCAGCCTCCTCCTGCTCCCCCACCGGCCCCGGGAGGAGGAGGGAGACGGAGGCCCCTGGCTTTCGGGGTTTGTGTGTTTGTTATGAAGGTTTTGAAGCAAATGAGCTGTGCTTGGCTGCTGACCACGGTGGAGACCTGCCCTCCTCGGCCGTCTCGAGGAGGGGCCTGGAGACCTGCCCTCCTCGGCCGTCTCGAGGAGGGGCCTGGTTCGGGGCCCGGTGCTGGGTGCTCGGTGCCCCCCCCCCCCCGCCTCCCGGCCCCACCCCCCCACCCCCGTCATGGGCTTGACTGTGGGGCAGAATGCCAGCTAGAGATTGCATTTCCTTCTCGTCTCCTGCTCTGACTCTAAAGATGGCTAATGCTCTTTAAAAGAGACCATGGGGGCCCCCCTTGTGTCGATTCTCTCTTACGCCCTCCACCATGAGCGAAGAGCGAGAGCAGAGGCCATTACCTGTTTACAGACCCAAGCTGTTTACAGACTCACCCAAGACTGAAGAGGGTCTCAAGCACCCACGGCTCTTCCTTCCCTGGGAAAGGAAATCCACAAAGCCTCCTGCGATGGGAGCTGCGCTGCTTCTGCACTCTCTGGTTTTCCTCCCTTTTTCCTACCTCTTAACCTTCCCTCTGTAGGATCTGGTCTTCCCATAGTGACATCATCTATCGCTCCTCCCTGGGAACCTGTCCACCGAAGACAAATGGCTTTGGCTCCTCTTAATAGAGTCTGCATCTTAAAGCGTTCGTTCAATGCTTCATTAACTTCAAAATCGCCTCCCCATCTCAGGAGCCGATGGCCAGCACAGCATCCAGTAGCTCAGCCAGCCTGTGGCGATCACGAGGGGCTGGGTCACGCCGCAGTAGGTGACCTCGCCTGGAGCTCGTTTGTCCCCCGTGAAAAGTCCTCTGCAGATGAAGGGACTCTCGGAGGAGGGGGGCACCTGGTCCCCCTGCACTGCCCTCATGACCCCAACAGCTTGCACTGTCTCAACAACGTGGCTCCATGATCACGGTGGAAACAACTAGAAGGTTGAGAATCACCGGCTTTCCATCGCTAACACTCAGCACTGCAGCTCATTGCCCGGGACTGATCACGTCGCCCTGCTCGCTGCAAGGGCATCTGGGAAATAGGAGACAATCTGGGAAATGTGGATGTTAGGGGAGCGGGCAACTCTTCCGCTACCAGCCAGCCCTCCTCCTGCATCTCAGAACCCTGGCGATCCCTGAGAGGACTCGTGGGCGCTTCTCAGGGTCTGGGGAACTCCCTTCCGAGCCTGTTGTTCGGGTCGGACTGAAGCAGAGGATCGAAGAACCGTCTCTGTCACCACCACCACCGTCATCATCATCGCTAATATTTATTTGGTGTTTTCTACGTGCCAGGGACGTGATTAAATTTTTCATGCATTGTCTCCTTTCCTCCTCCCAGGAAGGGACTTCCTTTCCTTCCTTTCCTTGTCTTCCTTTCCTTCCTCGGAGGAAGGGACTATGGTGCGTTCCTTGTTTATTGCCGCATTAACTGAGGCTCAGAGAAATTAAATGATTGGCCCGTGTCTCTCCATCAATAGCTGGCTAAGCTCAGGCTGTCAGACCCTCAAATTCACTCTGCTCCATGCACGTCACTGGTCCCCCAAGCCCTGGGCTGCGCAGGAGGCAGCTCGAAGGGGTCGTTGTGCCTCCGGGGGGATCCTTTGCAGCTTCTCCTGCTGAAGCTGAGGATGGCCAGCCCCAGCAAGCCCCAGACCGCTGCTCCCCCGGAGATCCTGTTCCTCAGGAGACCTGGGGCCTCACCTGTCACACCCCCGCTGTGGGCCCAGCACCTCCAGAGTTGGATGCTTCTTGACTGACTACTGTAGTCCCACCCCGATATCCGGAGGATTCGGCCAAGGATGTCACCGGGCCCCGTGGACCTCAGACGAGCCCAGTGGGCGGACCCACAAGACCCATCTCCCAAAAGTGGGCCGCGGGTTCCCAGACCTGGGGACTCGAGCCATCTCCCTAGGGCTCTTCCCTGTCACCGCCTCCCCTGCAACTTGGTGGAAGGCTCTTTTCGTTCTCCAAGAGGCCAGACAAGCAGGGATCTATGATAACCTGACGTGCCGCTAAACAGCCAGGGGCATGGGGTGTTGCATGGCCGAATCCTGACCCAGACCCCAGGAACCGGGGACGCAGCTCGGGGGGAAGCTAGTCAAATGGGACAAGTGTCTTTCGGTCAGGCAGCAGCTGGCTGTGTCCAGCCCAGAGAGAGGGATGAAACAAGTCCTCGAGGAACTCCCACCTCGTGGGTGGACAGAAAAATCATCCCGAGAGAGGCGGAAACTGCTATGGTTGAAGGAGGTACAAATTCCGATGGGACCCAGGTGGCAGTCACTTTCCATTCTTCGGGAAGGCTTCTGATGAGGATTCTGAAGGGTCTCGACTGAGAGGGTCAGGGTAACGGGAAAACATTCCAGGCAGAAGACACAGCACATGCAAAGGCCTTGGGGTTTAGAACGGGGTGGTATGTCCTGAGAATGCTAATCTGCCCGCCAGGGCTGTAACATTGGGCACAGGGCGTGGGAGGGGACGGGAGTGATAAGAGATTTCTGCCTTCGGGTGGATTCCGGGGGAAGTTCACAGCCCACGTGGCATTTGATTCAGGCCCTCCTGAAGGCTGAATAGACGTGGATATTTGGGAATGAAGACGAATCCTGGGCCTGTGAAGGAGGACAGAGCCTGGATGAGGGAGACGGAGGGGCTCCAGGTAGCGTGTGTTTTCCCCCACTGCTGTGTAACCAATTGCCCCACACGGAGCAGATCGGAGGGCGTGCATTTATTCCAGATGGGTCATCGAGTCTGGGATCTGGACCTGGCATGGATGGAGGTCTCTGCTCGGAGCGTCACCAGCTGGCACGAAGGGGTCTGGGGCTATGAGCCGGGTTCTGCTTTGGGCTCTGACAGGCGCCCCTCCCCGTGGGCGGTTCCCAGCAAGGATGCTTGCTTTCTCCCAGGCCAACATTCTGGAAGTCTCTGACTTGCCCTTCGGGAGCCAGTGGAAGAGAACTGTGCTTTTTAAAGGGTTCCTGTGGTTAGGTCAGCCTCATCCCCATAATCTCTGTATTTGAAGTGCCACTGATTTGAGACTTTAATCCCATCGACAAAATCCTGACATAACAATACCTCGCTCAGTGTTTGACTGAATAACCAGGGGTCAGGAATCTTGGGGCCCATTGTAGGATACTGCCTTGCCACCAGAGGCTGGAGGGGCCCCGGGCTTCTGCATCCGGTCTGGGTGGGAAGGGGCGAGGCTGACACCTGCAGGGAGTCTGGGCCCCCGCCCCCAGCCGCGTACCCCAGCCCCACCAGCCTTCAGTCCCCGCGGAAGGCCTTCCGGCATCAGAGGTGTCCAGAGAAGCAGGAAGCCCCAATTCCAGGTTCTGCTGTCCCGATTACGTCCCCTCTGAGCCCTCAGGTTCCCCCCCACCTGCCTCGGCTGAAGGCCCAGGGAAGCTGCAGCTAGAGATACCCCTCCCTCTCCTTTCGGAGCAGGCCGATGGTAGTCTGTCTGAGATGGCCCGTTGGACGTAACCACAAGAGGAGGCATGGGAGAGGCTCGACAATAAATAATGATGAATCATAAGAACAATGTCGATCAGACTCACAGGTCCTGCAGACAGGAGGCACGGCATACCACGTAGGGCCACATCAGAAAGCCCCCAGCGTGGCCAGGAGGCAGAAGACAGGAGGGGGCTTCGAGAGGGAAAGGCTAAGCAGGGCAAAGTGAGCAGCCTAGAGTGGCTAGCTGGAATCATTTCCGTGAGCTTTGGGCTGTAGGGACGGCCTCTGGTTGCCCGGTGCCTGGCCCAGGGCAGATCAAGGTAGAGGACTATTCCCTCCCGGGTGCAGGGGCAGAAAGAAGGGGTGCAGGCCTACACCCCCAGCTCTGGTTTACCTAGTTTGCATATCAAAGACATGCTCCTGCTGGGCCCTGTGCTACCTCTAAGAATCGGCTGGCCCAGGGAGAGGCGGTCTGTCCTGGGCAGAGAGGTTTTTTTAAGCTGTCAAAACATCAGGGGCTCTGGGTGGCTCAGACGGTGCTTGGTTAAGCACGTCTACCTTCGGCTCAGGTCATGATCCCAGGGTCTTGGGATCGAGTCCTGTGTGGGGCTCCCTGCTCGGCAGGGAGTCTTCTCCCTCTCCCCCTTCCTCTGCTTGTGCTCTCTCTCTGACAAATAAATAAAATCTTTTTTTTTTAAAGTTGTCAAAACATCATAATATACAGAAAATTTTAAAAAATGTATATGCCATACACAGGATCTACCTCAAGGTGGGTAGTCAAAGATTAAGACCACTCAGGCACATGATCGGGGGCATCCTCATTGTCCACAGAAGTAGAAACCGCGGCCCAGACGCACTAAGTTTTATGTAGGCTGAGTTGGTAAGGCAAAGAGGGGAAGCTTGACCTCTGGTTTTATATTTGTTCCCCCAGGTCCCTGTACCTCTCCTATTTAGGTGTCCGTGTCTTACCCTGTGTACCCTTCCAGAGGAGACTCAAGCCTTCTTGTCCAGAAGAAAGACCTCAAACGCCCTCCCAGTGTATACCTGGGGACTAAATGTGCAACTCTGACAACGTAGGAATGGGGCAATTATTTTTTTTAACATTTTATTTATTTATTTGAGAGAGAGAGAGAGAGAGAGCACGTAAGTGAGCATCAGCGGGGAGGGGGGGCAGGGGAAGAGAGAGAATCCCAAGCAGGTTCCACGCCCAGCACGGAACCTGACGTGGGGTTTGATCTCACGACCCTGAGATCATGACCCAAGTTGCAATCAAGAGTCCAGGCTAAACTGACTGAGCTCACCCAGTTGCCCCAGAATGGGGCACTTCTTAGCCCAAAAGACAGGCCAAGGCTTAACTCCAAGGAGTCACTTGCCAAGCCTGCAGTTGCCGGAAGGCCAAGAGGGAAGGGGAGAACTTTCAGAGGAGAGGAGGGGGCCTGGCTGGTGCTCGTGGACCACAGCTCACCTCTTTGGGGTTCTCTTGGCCCTCCCCCCCCCCACCTAAACCAAAGCCCTGGCGTGTTTCCTTTGTTCTGAACCTGCCCTCCTTCCCTTCTCCCAGTCAGCTCCATTTTCCAGGAATATTTCAGTGAATCCATAGGAGACCAGGGACAAATCTCCGGTGGTTAGTGCTTTGAGTGTGGTATTGTTTGAGGCTCCTCAAGGGGCCTAGGTCAGAGGGATTCACTGGAAAGCACCCCCGTGGACACAGCCTGGAAAAGGAAGCCCCCAACCCCGGCCCTCACCAGCTGAGCGAGCCCTATCGGTAGAGGCGGTGTGAGCTTCAGCGTCGGGGCGGAAGGGAGCTCGTGAGATTCCCTCTGAGCCCATGGAAACAGATGCCTTTGAAAGCCTGCGGATTACTTGCCTGGGAAGTGCGACCTGCTAATTAAGTTTTACTATTTACCTCTGGAAAGAGAAGGAGTTTCCCGGGCTCTGGAGAGGGCCTGAACCCTCCCCTCTCTTCTTTTTGCCCCCCACTCAAATCAGGCCTGGAAACCTTCCGGTATTGGGAGGGCAGGTGGGTAAATTGTTGGGGTTTGGGGAAGGGGAAATATTACATAAGTCCAGCCCCCAGCTCCTAGAGGTAAGAGGCAAAAGAAGGAAGTCATTCAGCCCAGGCTAATTAGCAACTTCTAGCTACTTGACCTTGGTCTCTCTGAAGGTCATTTCCCTCACTTGGAAGGTGGGGGAAGTAATCCCATTTCCCTCTGAGGGTCGCTGGGAGGATTAGTGGAGAGGGTGTGTGGGAGGGTCTGCTTGTTACCTACTTCAACATTCTTTATTTGGCCAACAAAGTGCCCAGATCAAAGATCATTTTTCCTGGCCTCCCTTGCAGCTAGGGCTGACCCAAGAGATGTAAATGGAAGTTGCTGATCATTGTGGAGGAGTTCCTGGGAGCATTACAGAGGTCTGCCTCGACAGAGCCTATGGCTCTTTCCTCCCTGCCTCATTCTCCCTCTTTCCTGGAAGGCAAACATGATGGCTGGCGCTCCAGCCACCATTCTGGAGTATGATGGGATCTTGAGAGTGGATCCATATGCTGAAGATGGTGGAACCAAAAGGTAGAGATAACTCATGGGCTCTGGACTGTCTATTTTTGGATTTATTCTAAAGGATAGAGACTTGACCTCTATGTTTGCTGAAGTCAACCGTTCTCAAACTTCTAGCATGCATTAGAATTAGCTGGAGGGCTGGTTAAAACAAAGATAGCTGGGCTGCAGTGCCAAGAATTTCTATTTGGTCGACCTGGGGTGAGGCCTGAGAATTTTGTTCCAAACGTAGCCCTGGTTGATGCTCATGGTGCAGGTATGGGTATCTGATAGCCTGGAGAGCCACTGGCTCAAGTCATCATCAATCCTGTTTTTATTTTATGAAGCGGAGCCCAGTCTCTACTTACATAGTGAAGTAAGACCTTCACACTCAAGAAATATTAGTATTTTTCCATGGGGTGAATTGATAGTAAGGGGGCTACCTATTGCCCTCCTGGCACCCAGGAGATCAGGGGGCTGGAAGGAAGGGCAAAGTCATCATGGCCAGCCTGCCCATCCCCACTGAAGGCAGCCTTGACCTCAAAAACCTCAGAAGAGACTAGGTGATCCCAGCTCCTTTCTGCAGGGACCCACTTTGCCCGGGGCCCACCATATGTCATCTGCGGTGCCCGAAACTGTACTCGGAGTCAAGGTCTGAAGCATAGACACCATAGTCCACAAGCAGCTGTGTGAGGCTGGAAATTTCCACCCCCCAACTCCCTCCCTGGCATTGGGCTATGCTCAACTATGTTCTCAGGGACGAGAAACCAAGAGGGCTATAGGGTAGCTTTGGAAGGGGTTGGAGGGAGTCCGGCCCCTGCCACCCGTCTGTCCATGGCCCCCACATGAGGGCTGAACACCAAGCCCTGCAGAGTTTGAGGAGAGGCTGCCCCTTGTCCAGGAAGGTGGGCTGCGTTGACGGATTGGAAGCCGTGCTTCTCCTGAGGTCAGTGGCCAGCACTGCCAGCCCTTCTAATAAAATATGAAGTTCAAAAACTCCAGGCAATCCTCTCTCACCATTGAGTGATGACCTTGTAATTGGCTCACAAGCTAGCTTGATTTATCAACTCCAACCTGGGCAGCCGGAGAAGGATGAATTAGCTTCAGAGGCCTGCGGCGGAGAGCAGGGTCCCCGGGAGCAGTGATGCCATGGGCGTGGGGGCCATTTGTCACCACCAGGCTTTGCTTAATTGTGGGAAGATAAAGCGAGGAGGTGTTGGATGGCACTGTATAAATCACGGTCTTTGGTAGAACGACCTGGGGCTTCGGCTGCGAGGAGGATGCGCCTATTTGGAAGGGAGCTTGGACACAGACCTGCTCCTTGGCCCCCCATCACTTCCTGAGAGAGCTAGCTTGGTTGTAGGCTTCAAGGAGGGCCCTTTGGGGAGAGGCCTCTGGAGGCGGCTGGCGGGTCCCACTCCACCCTCTCCAAAAGCAGCGACATGGTGCTCGCAAGGTCAAGTCCCTGGCATCAAAGGTCTGATCCTAGCCCTGTTTCTTCTTGTTGAGCTGTGTCACCTGGGGCCATCCCTCTTCACTCTCTGGCTTTGGCCCCAAAGAGATACTCAGGAGCCCCCACCGTGAGTGGGGAGGGTCAGCGTGCAGGGCTCTGAGTCCCCCCTACTCTTGTCTCCTGGCTTCACCCGGGGCAACTCTACTTTCCTGTTCTATAGACTGGGGTTTCCAGTAAGACATCACTTGACACAACCTATAGCATCGTGGGGGAAAGAAACAATAGCCATTGCGGGTAAAGATGCCAAATGATGGGAACTGTTCATCATTGCCGGGCGGGGGGGCGGGGGGAGGCAAAGTGCTATAAACACTGGAAAATTTTGCAGTTTCTTGGAAATTTAAATACATAGGGGTACCTGGGTGTCTCAGTCTGTCGAGTGTCTGACTGTAGGTTTTAGCTCAGGTCGTGATCTCGTGGGTGGTGGGATTGAGGCCCGTGTTCAGGCTCTGCACTCAGCAGGGAGTCTGCTTGAGATTTTTCTCCCTCTGCCCTTCCCTTCCCCCATGCTTTCTCTGTCTCTTTAAAATCAATCAATCAATCAATCAATCAATCTTTAAAAAAAAAGTTAAGTTAAATATGTACTCACCCATGACCCAGCAATTCCCACTGTATTTACCATGGAGGGAAAAAATATATATATTTACATAAAAATCTGTACACATGTGTTCACAGAAGCTTTATTTGGAATAGCCAGAAAGAGCAACAGCCTAGATTCCCCTCATGTGGAGGAAAATAAACCAGGCTTCATCCCCAGAATGGAATATTACTCAGCAGTTAAAAGGAATGAAGAGCCGATGTGCCCAGGGCCCTGGGTAAATCCTAGTGCAGGGTTACCTATGTTGTTCAATGAAGTGGCTAGATCATGCAGGAACCCATTTATGTAATACTCCGGAAATGGCAAAACACTATGGCGAGGAAACAGCCCAGTGGTCTCAGGGGTGAGGGGCCGCAGGGCCAGGGGACTCTTTGACACCTCGACCCTGGTCATAGTGACACAACTGTGTTCATTCAACCAGCAGGACTGTGAGTTCTAAGGGTAGATTTTACGGAATGTAAATTGCACCTTAATTGATAACTTAAAAAAAAAAAAAAATCATCCTGAGAAAAGTTTTTGTTGTTCCAAAGTAAAAGCTAGAAAATCCCCGGACGGGGGGCAATTGGAAGGTTCCTCCCCGTGCCTCCCCACTCCCCCTACCGGTGTGGACTCCCAGGCAGGATCCGAAGCCGTCCTTCCCAGCTCCGCACTGCGGCCGGGGCTGTGGGGCGGGGATCTGACACCCATGTCTGCTGGGTGCCCTGCCTGGGAGACACTGGGCCTCCCCCCACACCCCTGCGTGGCCTCCGCTGAACAAACACTGACCCCTGCTGTCGCCTGCTGTTCCTCTCTACCCCCAGCCTGCATCCCGGGGCCAGAAAACCGCGGTCTCTGCCGAGGTCTGGGGGAGCTGACCGAGCAGCGAGAGCTGGCGGCCCTCTCTGGGCCCTGGGGCTGGGGCAGGACAGAGCCCAGACGGGGCTCCTGGGATACCCGACTGCCTACCTGCCTTGCCAAGGTCTCACTGCCCAGGCCTGAGCGTGAGGATGAGGAAGAGGAGGAAGAAGGCATCAAGGGGTCCACAGATGGGGACAGCACTGGGGCACAGGGCCACGGAGGACACAGGCCAAGCAGGCCTGGCTCCTCGGAGGATAGCCGGCCGAGTGCTGCCCTTCTCTGGGCCTCAGTCTTCCCCGCTGTTAAGTGGGAATGCCAATCCGGGCTCCCCTACTTGGCTCATTCATTTGCTTGTGCACCGAGCACAGGCACCGTAGCGGGCTCTGGGCGGGCAAGGGTGCACGTCGCTGCCGGGGTCCCCTGCCCCGCAGAGCTCAGAGACCTACAGCGACTGGGAGGTTCACAGCGAGTGGGGTACCAACACGCCGTGGGCGTGCTTAGGCCCCGGCTATGCGAAAGGCTTGGAATCGGGCCGCTGTTTCCTCCCTCCCGGAGACGAGCCAGGGAACGCGGGGAGTCAGGCTGGCCGGGAGCTGGGAGTACAGGGAACGGAACAAGAGAGCTTCTGGACCTCTCTGGTAGCTTCTCCCTGACCCTCCCTCCCAGAGCCCCCGGAACCTACCCTTGGATGCTCTTTCAGATGAACTGACACCAGCCCTAGCCCAGCTACCTCTGGGCTGACCGTGCCCAGGGAGAGAGGAGGTCCCTGGAGCCAGGGACTGCGGGACTGAGACGGTGTGCTTGCGCGTGTGGGCTGGCACATGGGCGTGTTTGCATGCATATACCTGTGCATACGTGTAAGCGCTCGCGGGTGCGTGCTGCGGGCTTGCTTGTGCCCGCTCCTGTGTTTGTGTATCTGTAGGGCTCAGCGGACCCCGTGGGTTCTGCGTGGATCACGCGGGCATACGGTCCCGTGGGTGTCTGTGTGCCCCCGTGCTGCAGGCATGCGTGCGTGCGTGTCTACGTGCATGCGGACGTGGGCGTGACATCGTGGCCCGCGTGCACCTCTGTGCTGTGTGCGTACCTGGCCTTATGTCCGTGTTTCTGGACCCGCCCGTACACGATAGGTGTCCGTGTGGATGTGTGTGGGGATGTGTGCTGTGTGTGCCCGCTGGGGGTCCACGTCACCTCTCAACGCCCCAGCGCCCTTGTCTGAGGAGGGGGCTGCTGCCCTCGCTGCCCCGGGCAAGCACTCGGGGCCCTCTCTGGGCGGGGGGGGGGCCCAGCCAGAGCCCCCCAGATGACACAGCCGCCCCGGGCCAGGCTCCCGTTGCCCGGCACGGATGAGCTCCCTTCATGTGGTCTTAGGCCTATTTCTGTCTTGTTTGGCTCTCCCTGGCCGGGTGTTCCCGGCCGACGAGGCCCTGTTTCTCCACCCGCCTATTTCGGCTGAGGAATGTGCTGTTTGTGTCTCAAGCAGAAAACCGAAAACCCCCATTATGGTTAGCTGTCCCGCGGCTTCGAGCAGCCACTCATTTACTTCGCTTGCTCCTACTCTATATTTGTCGACAGATGACATATTGAAATTGGAAGGCGGGGGCTGGGGGAACCGAGGCCTCTTTGAGGCATCATCCCAGGCCTCCCCTCTGTCCAGGACAGAGTTCGGCTTCTCTGCCAGGGGAGCTGCCCCTTCTGTCCCCTCTTTTCCTCCCTGGACTGCCCAGCAGCCCTGGCCTGGCTCCCCCAGACCTTCGGCCTCTGTGTGTTTTCCGGGCCGGCCCTCCCCTGTCCCCGCTGGCCTCAGCTGCAAGCCCCCTGCCCCCACAGCAGTTTCTGGAACCCCGCTCCACGCACCCCGAGCAGCGTGGGGGCCGTGAGGGAACAGGATCTAGAACAAAGCTATCTGGTCTAAACCTTGGCTCAGCCCTCAACTGGCTGGGTTACTCAAGCGAGTTATTTATCTTCTTTGTTTTGCCACACCTTCATCCACGAAGTGGGAGTCCGCCATTTCTCTGGTTTTTAGACCCACATTTTCACACTCTGGCACTGGCCTTCCAATCCATAGTGTGGCCTTGTCCCATGGGTTACTCTTTTTCTCTGGCTTAATGAAGCGTGAACTACTGGCGTGGTTTCCGGTCGAAGGTGTTTCGGATTCTCTGAAATCGGCTCGGTAGTATTATAGCAGACGGCACACTCGAATTAAGATAATTAGAAGAGGTTTTAATAAAGGGACACAAAGGTGTGAGTAGGGTCTAAGGAAACCACAAGCCGTAGTGAGGTAGCTTTGGTCTAGTAAGAGAAATACTTTTACGACTCCAGACTTTAAGAAGGAGACGGGGGTGGGGACAGTTCCAGAAGCTTCAGGAAAGCGTTGGCTCCGAGGACCCTCGCTGGCAGTGACTTTCAGTGGGGGTGGGGGTGGGGGGCACGGCCAACCCAAGGCAGCCTACTGGCTCTACCATTTATTAACTGTGTGATGTGGGACAAGTTATTTATCTGTGCCTCGATTTGTTCATCTGCAAAATGGGCATAATGATGGTTCTTACCTCATAGGATTGTTGTCAGACTGAAGTAAAAATACATCACGGGTTTAGAACACATCGGAGAGACTGCCTATTACGATCATCATCGTTTCAGTAATAGAACCTGGGGTATTTCTTTCTGCCGTGAGCCCCATCCTAATTCCACTGCGAACTACTCCGTCTCTCTGTGTTTGTCGCTTGCCCCTAGAAAACCCCAACTCTACAGTGACACGGAATCGGGTCAGGGTCACCTCCCAGTAGGTTTTAGTGATAAACAGTCACCATTTCCTGCTGAATGTCAGCCCCGCACCCCACCCTGCCCTACCCAGCCCCCGCAGGTGGGGGGTCTCCAGCTACCGTGGAGAGTCTCTAACCGACGGGGAGGTGGAGGTCAGGAGCCTTGTTCCTTCCACCTTTCCCTTCTCCCTTTCCCTTTCCTCCATGCGCCAGCACCTCACTTCTAGAATCTTCTAGAACAGTGGCTCCCCGCCCGTGGCGTCCACAGCCCACTTCGGCCGGACCAAAGCCCCCAGGCCATCTATCTCATCGTAAGCCACTACACCCGCCGAGGAGCCCCGTGGGAGCACTGAGGGGAGTCGGCACAGCCATCCGCTGCAGAAATAAGGGCACGGGGGTGATTCATAACCAGACGGCAACACCTACATGTTTCCGAGTCTAGTAGTTATTGGAAAATGATAGGCCCCACACTCCGCTGGTGCAAATATGCATCCCTACATGCTGTGGGGTTAACCGACAGCCCGCCACAAGCTGTGCTGATGACGAGGGAACCAAACCAACAGCGATTCGTAATTAAAACATAAGAACGGCAGCGACTACAGACCGGGAGCAGCCTGAGGCAGCCCCAACGGTGCCCGGACCTCTCGCGGAGGACATCACGGCCTGGGGCAACATGTGGTAGCATTTTGCGAAGCTGCCAAGTGCTGCATGGCCGCCCGACTTCTTAGCCAAGTGCTGAATCGAGTCTTCGAGAAACTTCCAACGTGCTAATTTTCATGCATAAAGAGCAAACTTGAGCAGCCCTCGGTGACTCACTGGGTCTATTAGTGAGTGGCTATTTGTTTATAGAATTGTGTATCATTTGCTAAAGAAAGACTGCGTGGGAGGGGAGAGAGAAAAGTCACTGTTCCTGGGAGCTCGCATTTTAGGGAAAAGAGCCGTCATGTGAAAGTCGAAAGACCCAGGTTCGAGACCCAGTAATATAGAGTCTGAGCCTCAACGTCTCAGGAAATCACCGCCCTGGCCACGTGCGGTCGTTGGCTGGGAGCCGCTGGTGGAAAGCGTGACTGTGGTACCAAGGTGGTGAAGGGCTTCAGAGAAGACAAGACATAAGGCTCATCTCTGGAGCAGCAAGAATCCGGCAGAATGCCTCCCACTGACCGGCTCCGAGAAGCCAAAGTCTTGTGCTGGACCTGGGAATGGTGGGGGGGCGGGTCCCAAATGGCCTCTGTGTGGTCATGGTCCGGGGAAAGCTACCAGCAGTGTCTGCTGCCAAACAGACCCAAGAAAGCGCATAACCCCTTCTTACAGACAGGGGTACGGGGGTCTAGAGTGAAGGTGGGAGAGCCGTGCCCACGGTCTCATCGTGAACTAAGGCAGAGGCTGGACAGGGGCTGAGGCAGAACCGTCCAGAGCAGGTAACGCATATGCTGTTCCAGGAACCTTGCCGTGCCCAGGGCTGAGCCAAGCCAGGGGACTGGGCCCTGCTCCGACTGGGCTGGCCTGGTGCAAGTGTGTCCTTTTCAGAGGTCTCAGCCATCCGGGGTTGGCCATCTCGGTTTCCGGCGCTCCATCCCACTCCGGCTACTTCTTCCTGGAACCGTGGATCAGCACCTAGGAGTGAACTCACAGCCAACCCTGGCGAGATATTTTTAGAGCAATTAAACATAGCAATAACTCCTCACCTTCTCTTCAGGCTCATTTCCTATTTCTCTATTAAAAGGAATAAAAACCCATCCTGGAAGGCTGCCCGACGCCCTTTTTGGGGAAGGAGGTGGGACCGGACGCCGGGCAGTGCTGGCCAAGGTCAGAGGGAGTTTGCCTGTGGATCCTCCGTGCCTCTCATCTGATGGATCAGCGTCCCCCACCCCCCGACCTTAGCCGGCTCTCTAGAAGTGATACGTGGGTTCCTGCTGCCGTGACCCGGGCACCACGGATTTTTCGGCACCTGGGGACCAGATGGACAATCTTCCTGGTGTGGCTCAGGAGGAAGCATTATGTCCCTGTCGTACAGACCCCTAAATCACCTCTACTTCCTAGAGCCCCGCCAACAAATCTATCCCTGGGCATTATTCTCCCCTTGGCCAAGCGGGGGGTTAATTCCACACTTTCACGTTGGTTCTCGTGGGTTGTCTTTCTGCAAGCCACCTGTTTTAAAACAGAAATACCCGTAGCAAGAGGACTCAAGGTCAGAGTGACTAGGTTGGGACACACTGGGTTGAGTTGAACCTGAGTGTAGGCTCCCGTATCTGCCATTTATAAACTGAGTCATCAAGCAGATCATTTCCCCTTTCTGAGTCTCAGATACCCGCTGGGATCAGTTTTCTTTATAGGACCTCTCTCCTGGAGCCCATACGAAGATCTGATTAAACAGTGGTTGGAAAAACTGCTTTAGAAGCTGTGAAGTTGTAGGAGTCAGATGAGGTTAAGATGTACCCTAGGAACAAACCCTGAAATTTCAGTGGCTTCGCATGGAATGAATTCTCTCTCCCGCAGAGCTCCATCTTTTGGCTTCACCATCTCAAACCATGGCTTCCCGAGTCACCACGCCAGGGGTATGAGGTCTGGAGAGTTCACACCAACCTTTAAATGCTTTGAACCTGAAATGACCCTCGTCACTTCCACTGGTAGTCCGGTGGTCAGAATGAGGACGCTGCTCTACCCGACGGCAAAGAGGCTGGGGCGCAGAGGGGAGCACATGAATATTTGGTGATCTATCGGTGTCTCCGCTGCAAAGAGTCCTACAGTTGGAAGGGATTGTTACTATTATTTGCCAGAGCAATTTTCTGTGTCTCTAGTTCATTTTTACTGGGAGCAGGAGCAGGGACGGTGGGGCCATGAAGTTGCCGATGGGACAGGACGAAGGTTGTGCATGCCCAGGGTGAGAGAGAAGAAGCCGAAGAAAAAGTTGGGTGTGCAGATAGGGGGTGACGGACAGCAGCCCACCTGGATTGCATTCTCTGCTAGACAGAAGCTGGTCCTGGACCAAGGGGCTTAGCTGCCTTCTGCCCAGGACCAAATCACCACCGCCCACTGGCTTTCACCCAGGGTCTCACTGACACTCCCTGGGTCTCTGCCGAGGCCAGTGGAGTTTACTAATTCTAATAATTCTAAATTATCTGTGGCTAGAGACCAGCTCTGTTTCTAATCTCTGACTCGTGGTAGACTTCTGTAAGAGACGATAAAAGGGAATGACTAGAGAAGTTGTCCAATCCAGAAATTAATCTAGAAAACAAGCACAAGAGCCATGCCTGAAATACTCTAGAAAAGAACCCAGTAAACATAAAATCGCTTGGAGGATATTCTAGAAAAAAAAATTTTTTTTCTAGCGCCTGGGTGGCTCAGTGGGTGAAGCTTCCGACTCTTGATTTCGGCTCAGTTCATGATCTCGGGGTGGTGAGATGGAGCCCCACTTGGTGCTCAGTGCTCAGCGGGGAGGCTGCTGAAGACTTTCTCTCCCTCTGCTCCTCCCGCTCCTAAAATAAATAAATAAAATCTTAAAAGAAAAGAAAAGCAAAAAATCTACATAAGATCAGACAGAAAGTAATCTAGAGACTACAGAAATGAATTCGCGGTGCGCGTCTGCAAACCACAATAAAAAAGGACAGCTAAGAAAACCGAAACGGAGAGCATCGCAACTTGTCGGAATCCTGCTGGAGGAGGCCATTCTGTGGATCGAACACCCCGAGACCGTCGCGGGGACCCAATGTCCTGGAAGTTAAGTGGTCCTGTGGATTTCTGCACTTTCCTTGTGGTGGACCAGTTACAGGGGTCTGGGGCTCCACTTGGGTCCTGCACATACTGCCCTGCTTAGCTGGTGGGGGTTTTCCTCACAAGAAACATGTGGGAGATACAGGACCCCGGAGAAGCTGGGTTGATGAATAACGGAGCCCTCGGAACGCACCCGAGAAAAATCTCTCCAAGCCATTAGTGGACTGCGTGGCCCCAAGTCGGAGCCTTGCCCCTGGAGGGGTGTGCTTTGAATGTGCTTCTCTGTAGTTTCCATGAATCTCCCTCTGCCACCCCACACCCACCCTCCAGAGCCACTCACATGCGTTTATGGCGTTCGCCTCCTCGAGTCTATATTAATTAAAGAGCCGACTCAAGATAGGGGAGCCAAGTGTCTTATTTCATAAAGCAGATAATGTTCGAGATTTTAATTTACAAGGAGAGCGGAGACCGGGGTCTGTCTGCAGCAGGAAGAGTCGTAGAAAGCTTCTTAGTTTCTGAATCTGATATCTCAAGACTCTCTGAGTTGCCATAAATTCTGATAAAATGTCTTCCCAGCGGCAAAAGATAATTTTTATAAGCTTTTGGAAGGGACTAATAAAGCAGTAATCTACCGTCTTCCATTATTTAAAGACCCGGCTCAAGGGAGGTGATTTGTAAGGGTTTTTATATATAAATATAGAGATGTATATTAATTATATGTCTCAATCCATCACCCTCTCTGCAAAGAATTCATGGAAGAGCTTTGACTTCCCCGGGACTGGCCTCTTGCCTCTGCTGGAGCTGGAAAGATTGGTCTCAGAGTCCCACCCCCGCGGATCTCCTCGCCTCCAGGAGAAGTGATCAGAGGTGACAGTGCAAACACTCTTCATCTATCCCCTGGCCCCGTGTGATAACCTCAGGGTTCCAATTTCGGTCTGACATACACGATTCTGCTGCGACAAGGCCTGGTGGCGATGAGGGCGGTTTAGTCATCAACCGACAACAAACACATGTTGGGGATTTTCCCATCTGCCCCTCGCCCGAGTAGTCGAGCTCTGGGGTTATCACGCAGACACCGGCCTGAGCATCCAATAACAATGAGCTTCAACTCAGAGCCGGGGAAGGCTGCTCGCGCCAGGAGCCCGGGACCCGGGCCGGCTGAGGCAGAGCAGATTTCCGAGGCTGCGGACTCGTGCGGCTTATGATATAAGAGCACTTCATGCCCCCATGAAGTGAGCAGATTGTCCAGGTTCCTGCTCCTCGGCCTTCTGGCCTCACTCAAGCCAAGAGGTCTTCGGATGGTGGCAAAGAACTGGGTGACGAGGCCCCTTGGAAGGGACAGAGGTTGTCTGTTTTGTATTTGCCACATTTCCACAGTGTCCCCTCATACTCCGAGCGTCCGAGCACGGAAGGGGACCCAATACGGGAAGACGCCGCTGAGAAGTGGTAGCATCTGATCCGCCACGTCGTCACCCTTTGACCGTGCTCTGCGACCCCCAGTGGAGGTAGAGGAAGCAAGTTCAGATGAGGGAGGCTCAAAGTCAGAGCCACGGGTTCAAATCCAGGGCTGGCCGACTCCATCGGCTTGTGTGGTTTCCACTGCAAACGTTGACTTACACACAGAGGGGATAAAGAAGACAAAGGAGGGGTGCCTGGGTGGCTCCGGCGGTTAAGCATCTGACTCTTGATTTCAGCTCAGGTCACGATCTCAGGGTCGTGAGATCGAGCCCCGTGTTGGGCTCCGTGCTGAGCACGGAGCCTGCTTTGGATTCTGTCCTTCCCTCCCCACTAGTGCACTCTCTCTCCCTCCCTCTCTTTCTCTCTCTCAAAATCAAATAAAAATCAAATAAAATAAAGCTTCAGATCTCGGGTATAGGCATTAAGATCTACTGAGTAAGAGAAGCAAGGGGAGGGAGAGTTTCCCAGTCGTGAACCTGCAGTGACCGGCTTCCCTTGATTTCCAGGCTTCCTCCAGAAAAGCCCCCATGCCGGGGCCACGTGCAGCTGAGCTCACCGGCTGCGGCTTCCTCCCTGTCTGAACATGTTCAGAGTTCCTAAAAGTCTCCAGCAGCCTTCCCAACCCCTGCTTCCGCCACCGCCTTCCCAGCCCGTCCTCCCTACCACCTTTCCACAATTGCACAATTTCCCCATTTCCTGAAATGAAGTCCTCCCTACTGGACGTACCCTGAGAAGTTCCTGGCCGCCCGGCTGAGCCCTGAGGGAGACGAGCTGCCTGAGAGTGCGGCTTCCACCCAAAAGAATGGAGGCTCGGTTGTTTCTGGAAAACTAAGGTCGCCCTCTCTGCACACCTGAATATAGAGACCGAGAGTCATACCTGCTCCGCGTTTTTGAGGAAGCTGGGGTCCTCGGGGGTTGTCAGCACTCCCCACCTAATCCCCAGCTTCTTTCCTGGCCACCGCTGATCCCCCCAGTAAAGCCCGAGAGGTGGATACGATCCCCATTCAGTGAATTGGAGACATTGGTCCCCAGGACAGAAGTCTGCTTGGGTTACTGTAACATATCCAAGAGTTCGGCGGCTCACACAACACAAATCTGTTTTCTCACGGCTCTGCAGACTGGAAGTCCCGGATCAGAGTCTGGCATGGTTGTTTCTGACGAGGGCTCTCTTCCTGGCTTCCGGATGGTGTCTTCTCTCTGGGTCGTCCCATGGCCCTGCCACTGGGTGTTGTGCACACAGTGATCACGAGCGAAGCTAATCCCATAGATCAGGGTCCCACCCATAGGACCTCCCTTTACCTGAATGACTTCCACAGAGGCTCCAGCTCCAAATATAAGCCCACGTGGGGGATAGGGCTTCAACCTATGCATTTGGGGAAGACAGAAATGCTCAGTCCATGATAGACCTCCAGCCTGGTGCTCACTCTAGCCTGCTTGGAAACCAAACGCGGTGACGGGAGGCATCCGAGGAGGGTTAAAAAGAGAAGAAGAAGGACAGGGACCAAGGTCTGTGCGTAATCTCAGCCCAAGTCAAAAAAGACACTACTTTCCAAAGCCTCGAAGCAGACACCCCTCTGACATCCTGAATCTCAGAGGCTTTTTCTTGGCCTGAGTCAGGTCTTTTAGAAACCTGACTGTGTCTCCAGTTTTCGAAGATTGGAAGACTTCCCATAAAAACCTGGGTTTCGGGCTCCCCTTGAAAAATCAGAAGGTCTCTCGTCTCACTAGGGCAGCATGTCAGCCCAGCAACCATGGCCCTAGTCCGGAGGTGGCCCATTCTGATGGGGCTGATTGCCTCACTCGCCCCCGTCCCTGCCATTGGCCCTGACCTCCCCGGGCTCCCTCCGGGCACACACGGGCCGCACGGGCCTGAGGAAGGCGGGCCGCCCCAGAGCCGCTCAGCGTCCGTGAACTTCTTTGCAGAGACAGCAGCACAGTATGGGTCCTCTTTGATTCCAACATGCCCATCCAATGTCCAGCTGCTCCTGCCCCCACGACAATATTGCATAATTCACATGAAAGCGGATTAATCTGTGGTCAGGAAATTCAGACACTCGATATGACTTCTAAGGGCCTCTTTATTTGTATGGAAAAAAAGGATCATCCCCAAATATTCACTTCTCCTCCCCTCTGGGGTTTGAAGACAGTCCCCCAAGACCCTGTCCCACCGACCATCTGGAGGATAACCAGAGAATCCTGTGGGCCGAGGGCGGGTGGCTTCCTGGGTACCCCATGCTGGCTAGAGGCACCCCAAGCTCTCCCCGTAAAGGGCCCGATCTGGGCGTTTATTTATTATTTAAAACTCAAGTCTCTAGCTCTGAATCCTTTGCTGTTTCTTGGCTCTTTCCTGAAGCCTCTCCCACAGCCCAGCTCCTCTGATCATTTGTGTCGGAGTTTTCACTGCTGGCCCGGAGGAAGCGGGCCTATTACTCCCACAGTGCTGCTCAGTCCGGATAAAGAGCCAACAGAGGAACTGGTAATGGATTCTGTGTCCACCCACGTGGTTCCCTGCTCCCCAGCTGTGTGACCTTGGGCAAAGCGCTTTACCTCTCTGGGCTTTTGACTGTTCTTCTGCCAAGGTGGGGTGGGGGGGAGGGGTTGGTTTGTCACCCCTCAGAGAAAATGTATCGTCATAATGGGTGAGGAAAAGTCTTTGACAAATACATAGCGAGACATGACGCTTCATTAACAATGAATTAATTAATTGGTCAAGACTTCCAGAGGAAACGAATAATGCCAAGCAAAGAGGATAACAGAAGGCAAGGTTAATAAAGGCTTACTGGCAAAAGCGGGCAGGTTTGGGGACGCAAGGGATGGAACAGCACCTTGGGTCATATGTGTGGAGGTATAAGCAAAGGAGTAACTTACAGAATGCAGAAGTACGGCCGTGTAAAGGACAAACGGACAAGAGCAGAAACAGACCCACAGATGACAGAGAACGAGCCAGAAGGGTGGGAGTAGGGAGACGGGCAAAGTGGGTGAAGGGGCGTCGGGGAGTACAGGTTTCCGATTACCAAATGAACAAGTCACGGGGATGAAAGGTGCAGCCTCGGGAATATAGTCAGTGACATTGTAATCGCATTGCATGTGACGGCTGTGGCCATGTTTGAGGTGAGCACAGCATACCATACAGGGAAGGCGGATCACGGTGTTGAACACCTGAAACTAATGAACATTGTTTATGTAGTACAGTTCAATGAAAAAATAAAATTAAAATTAAAAATTGAAAAAAAAAATAAGAGTCTCCTTGAGCAGGGCGCACAGCCAGCCCCTGGTGACCCGATGAGGCAGGGAGAAGCAGGAGGAATAAATATCCCAACACGCTGTCCTCTCCCCCGCCTCAGTCCTGCTGGGGTCTTCCATCGGCCAGACCCAACCAGAAGCAAGAGGGCAAGGCAGCTCTTGCTATCGTCCACAGATGTCCACCTCTCCCACCACAGAGCAGGGTGGAGGAGAGTGGATGTAGGGTCTGAGGGACCCTACATCCACTCTCCTCAGAGGACATTTGGAACCACCTGGAACACACAGGAACCAGTCGCTCGGTTTGTGAGGTCCTGGGCGCCCTGACGATGCTGCATGGCACTGTCTCCATTGCTCGTCTCATGTGCCCGAGGAGGTAGGGACTCTCATTATCCCCAGTTTACAGATGTGCAAACTGGGGCTCCGGCAGGCACACTGACCCACCCAAGGTCCCCCAGCCGGTCACTGGTAGAGGCAGGAATTGAACCTGGGAACCCAGATGCCTATGTTCTGGGAACTGAAGGAATAGGGCTACTTTCCTTTTTTTAGGGGGGGTCATCTATGGATTAACATAGAGGACAGCGGGGTCCTAGGGAGAGTGAAGCTTAAATATAACAAGATCTCAATTCCCTCAGCACCCAGTGTCAGTCAGTCATCTCAGGGGCCAGACTCTCCTGCCTTAGACTCATAACGTGAATGAGAGAGAAAGTTCCACGGTGTCAAGCCACTGACCTTTTAGGGTTTGTTGGTTGCAACAGAGGAGAGTTAAGTCACCAGGACATGGAGCTTTCGTGTGGACCAAGTCCTGCAGGATGGGGAGTTCAGACTGCTCCGGAGGGACCCCTGGGTTCTAGGAGGGGTTCCACCAAACAAGACAGAAGCCCATCTCCCCCGCAGGAGCCAGCTTTCGGCAGGGCGAGGAGAGCCCAGGCCGAGAAGGGGGCATACCATATCCACACAGGGCTGGGGCACCTGGGTGATGGGCTTTTCCGAGGGGCTCTGGGCAGTGGGGCGCCCCGTTCTCCAGAGACCCAGAACTCTAGTGCCCCATGCAAAACTGCTCTGGCTCAAACAGCGGGCTTCCTGGGGCAACGGGAGCCTATAGAATTCAGCTGGCAGGAAATTAATGTCCAATCCCCACACTTTCTTGTCGCATATTGTTTGAAGCGGCCCTCATTCCGCCAGAAGTCTCCAATGGCTGAGAGTGGTTTTGTTTTGTTTTCTATTTTGGGGGGTGGGGTTTAATTGTTTTCCCAAATGGAGCCATTGTTCGTTGAGTAATGGTGACCCATGGCGCTTCCTCCCCCTCCGGGGCTGGCCCCACCACCGCTCTCCCAGGACAAAACCCCAGAACCAGTGGGGCGGCAGCCAGGGCTTCCCAAACCGTGGCCTAATTCAGCGCTATTTGATATTCCGGCAAACTCAGGACCCACACGATGTGCTGGGACAGTGTTTGTTTGGAGAACACATTTCCACCCCCTTTGTGCTGCGAGCCCAGGACCCAAGGACACGTGTGTCTTTTCTGCAAATCTGGAGTGGAGAGGCAGCTCGAAGCCAGGCGGACGGACTCCAGTTTCTCTATCCCCGATGTGGGCATGCGCACTGCTACGTGGCCCCGGCCACCCCAAAGGGTAGTTACGAAACAGCGTGGAAAATGTCTCTGTCTGTCAAGAATGCCAGCTTCCAGGAGCAGAAAAAGTCTGCTACTGTGATCCAAATTAATAGGGGATTCTTCTTCTCCCACGACAAGCCATCGGGAGACTGGAGCGCGGCGGTGTCGGGCATCAGTTCAGGGGCTCAGTGATGTGATCAAGGCCTGAGGTTTGTTTCATCTTTCAGTTTCAGCATCCTTGGGATGTTGACTTTGGACCTCATGCATTTGCTTCCTGATCCCCAAATGGCTGGTGGCTCTCTAGGCCTCCCATGTGCATCAAAGGCAGAGGGAAGGGGGTCAAGGCGAAGATTTCCTTCTAGTGAGGCTTTGCCTTTGTGTTTGATACGGTAAGCCACGTCCTGAAGATTACCCTGTCGCCTCTCATTGGCTGGGAGGATTAGCAAAAGGAGGGGGGAGGCGAGAGTGAGGGGTTTGGGTAGGCAATGGGTATCAACTGCCATGGAACCCCAGTCTAAGAGGCAAGATGAGCTGGGTCGTAGTCCTGGTTCCACACTGCAAGGGTGCTGTGCCTCAGTTTACCTTCTGTCCCAGGAGAGAATTGAACACTGGGACCTCAAGGATCCTTCCTATGTGGCTCTGCAGCTATAACCTAGACGTGGTGACCAAACTGTGGCACCTTCAGCAGAGGAGGTCCCCTCGTGTCTCGGTGGGGAAGGCCAGGCACACACTTCTGCCTGTGTGTCCTACTACACTGTGGCGGCCGAATCATCAGCCCCAGGATTCTGCCCCAAGATCAAATTAATCTGCAGAGTTAAGCCCAAGAGTGGGCAGGGGCTGCCTTGGACAGAGGGGACAGAGCGGGCAGCATAGGCTTGGGCCCCAGGGGTGCTGGATTCTAGTCCCAGGGATGCCTCTGACTTGCTGGGTGACCAGGAATCAAATGCTGGCTGCTCAGTGTCGCATTCGTTCAGGAACGGAGCTGGACGAGATGGTCCGTGCAGGTCTGTGTGGCTCTAAACTGCATCCATGGGGCCAAAGAGGAAGATGGGAGGGAAAGCTGAGGTCTGCATTCCCCGGGCTGTAAGAAGCTCAGCAGGGTCGGGAGGGGTAGGCAGGACTGCCGTGGGAGAAGCAGGAGGACCTCCTGAACAAGGGCTCAGTGCTTCTTCTGAGCTGACGTCACAGTTCCAGCCAAGACGTGACACTGACGACTCTCAGAACTTCAGGCCAAGGGGTGGATTCTCAGGCTCAGTTCATGTTTCATAGACATCTCAAACTTAGCGTTGAAGGATTCATTCCAAGAGTACTTGGCAATGACCCATATCTACATTTCTACTATTCCTTCTTCCTCCCTCCTTCCCTTCCTTCCAGAAGCATTTATTGAGCAACTACTATGCTAACAATTTAACACTGAACAAAGCAGACCTGGTCTCTGCCTTCATGGAGTGGACACTGAAGGGGACACGGGCACTGAATAAGTGTTTATCCTCTGATGGGGATCAAAGCTATGAGAGCATAGATAAGAACCAAGAGACAGAGCCAATGAGGGAGGGAACATGGATGGCCTTCCTAGAGGAGGTGGCATTCACATGGAAAACTGAAGGATGAGGAGGGGTCAGCCAGAGCAGTTGGCATAGCTGCATCTACTCTGGCCTCTGTAAGTGGGGGTCAAGCGGCCCGCTATTGCCCCTTTCCGGAGAATCTTCCAGAATCTTCGACCAAGTGAGCCACTTCACCTGGAGACCCCTAAGAGATCCCATGTTCCCCTCATCATCCCACTGAGGGAGCAGACTTTGGTCAATGAGTGATATAAGGCCACAAACCCAGTCCCCTTGCTTTAAGGTGGGACCTCTCTGTGCCCATTCACTCCCCAGAGCTCCCCATAGCATTAGGCTAAGGATGGACTCTTGTGGGACCCATGGCTTTGCTCAGCTTCTTCCCCTGTCCTCTCATCCTTCCCCTACTCCTTTCCAGGTTTCTCCTGGGACAGCTCCTTAAAAAGCTTGGTTTCCAGAGGTACGAGGCAGCCCAGCATTGAGAGAGGAAGATAGAGAGAAAAGCATCCAGAGGAAGCCAGAGCTTTGCCTTGCTGACAATGATGCACCGTGACTTTTGCAGTCCCTGTGGATCGATAGCAACGCATAATTGAGAGACTCAGCACTGGCTGGTTACTCAGACGAGTCTGAGAAATGCAGCTCCTTGCCAGCCCCAGAGTCCTTCTGAGGCCTGCTGCCTGGTCCCTAGTCTTCTTTCTTGGCCTCCAGCCCTCTCCTCACTCAGGGACAATGGCCTCCGTCCAGCGGAGGGAAAGTATACAGCAGACATGGGCAGTGTTAAGCGGCAGTGGAGAACACACAGGCTCTGAGGTCAGACTGTATCAGTTAGCTATTGCCGCAATAATGCCACGTAACAAAAAAAAAAGGGGGGGGGGAGCGGGAGACAAACTCTCAGTGGCTTTTAACAAAAATAATTAGTTTATCTAATGCCTCCGTGCGGGGAAGGGGGCTGAAACAGCTTCTCTGACCTTCAGCTGGCTTGCTGATGTGTTTGTGGTTCCTCTATGAAGTAGCCGATCTAGGCCATGGAGCCGGGGCAGTTCTGCTTTACCCGGAGATCTGTGTGAAGTCTGTTCCACTTCTCTTGTTATGCTGCTTGGTCCAGTGAGCTAGCCAGAGAATGTTCTTGCGAATAAAGAAAAACCTCTTAAGGGCGAGACTCGAAACTGTCACACGGTCAGCTTGTGTCTCACGATCTTGACCAAAGGAAGTCACAGGATTGCACCCGAAGGCAAGGATGCAGGAACTACGAACTACAACCTTTCACTGAGAGGTGCCACAAGGTCACATGACCAAGGGGGAACCCTCGGGGCCCATAATATCATCAGTCCAAGACTGCTTCTTTGGGATTCTGGCTCGGCCACTTTGAGCAAGTTACTCAACCTCTCTGAGCCTCACTTTTCTCATTTACAGAAGAGAAATACTAACAGTATCTTCCTTTTGAGTCGTTGTAAGGATTCGATTAAAGCAGCGGAGGTAGGTGAGTCATTGTTCTAGATCATCTGAGCACCAAGCCGTGAGGAAAGCATCCTGGGGATAAGAGCCGGCTCTGGGGTAGCAGAGAGAAGAGAAGAAGGAATCGATCCCTTAAAATCATTGAACAGCCTAATCCAGTGACCAGAAGTTCCCAAACACTAACTTCTGCAAACTCATAAATTCCCTTACCATTAAGGTGAGCGTTTTCATGACTTTTTCATTACTTGGAGCACCCCCCACCCAAAACCCCAGCTCCTAAGACCATGACCTTGGGAGTTAGGTGTCAACAGGTGAATTTTGGGGGACACCTTCAGACCATTGCCCTGGACTGGGCTTTTCATGTTCTTACAGTCTTTTTTTTTTTTTTCTTAAACCTTGATTATTTTAGGAAAGGCTAGCCCTTGAAATGAAATATTCAACGATATTTTCATTTTGCAATTTTATTTCTCTTCCATTGAATTCAAGTCAAACATATTCTATAGCTTTTCGATAAAGTAATGTATGCAGCCTCTTTAATGTACAGTAGGAGCCCATTTCAATAACTTGTTTCCGTTTCGATCCATCTGTCCATCTTTCTGTCGATCTACTTAACGTTCCACGAGCGTATATGTGAGTGAAACAGTGGGAGTAATAGGCACTCATGTGAACAACGGTTATTTCTCAGCAGTAGAATTTAGGAAGATTTTCCTTTTTATTTCCATTTTTCTCATTTTTAAATGAGCAGGCAGCTTTTCATTTTGCCAAAAAACAAAGCGATTACTTATTCGCTTTGCCAAACCTAACCCGCTGGTGAAATAAAGACGATGGCTGCCATTAATTGAGTACACGCGGCATTCTAGATGAGTATCTCCCAAAGTAGACTCTTTCTCCTCCTTCCCTTTGGGCCAAGTTTCTCTCTTAAAGTTCATTCATCTTCATTATGTCATGGCCTCAAAACACGCCTGTGATAGAGCAAGTTGGAACCGTAATTGGGACCCCTGTTGGACAGAAGGGCAAGCTGGATCCAAAGAGCCTAAGGGTCTTGGCCAAAGTCCCCAGGCCAGAACCCAGGTCTCCAGATTCCCAACCTAGAGCGTCCTGGGTTAGGGTTATGGGAGGCTTTGGTTGCAAAGCCAAGAGCTCCCTCTTCTCCATCCAAGACTTAGCACATCAGCTGTCTGTCTTCTGCTAGAATCCCACTTGAGTTCAACTTGATCTCTACGACTCCCATCCTGAGGCTCAGAGAGCCTTTTATGAATAACAATCAGCACTGGGGACATTTTTTAAAAAGTTACTAATATTAATTTTACAGAAATAAAATCTAATTGAATTCCTCCTGGCTTTCTCCATTAACTTAATGTTATGGACTTTTAACGGATGTTTTAATTAGTTGTTCCTAGTAATGGGAATATGGCTCAATTTTCAGGTGAGGGCCCAAGCTGCCAATAGTCCCATTTGGACTTTTAATTAAGGTGAGAAAATATGAACCAATCACACTGGGCTTTTGCCGGGGCTCTTTGTGGGATGATGAGGTCACAATACCCCATGCACTCAAGGGCTTAGAGGAAAGTGGGGACTAGGAATGGGGGTTGGGACGGTGGGAGCAGGCAAGTCAGGGCCCCCGCCGTTTGAAAGGGATCCTCTGTTTTTCTGTGTGAAGATGTGGATCTGGAAGCTGTTTCCAAATACTTCCCTGCATTTCTCTTTGACTTTCCTGGGTTTGTGGGATACTCAGTTAGCAGGTATATTCATTTGCTTTTGCTGTGTAACAAAGCTTTCCCCAACTTTAGTGACTTTTAAGAACAGTTTTCCATTATTTTGCGATTCTGCATGACGGCAATTTGGTCGAGCTTAGCTGGGAATTCCTTCTAGTCTGGGCCAGACTTGGTTCATCTTGGCTGAACTTGTCTAAGCTCGTACAGTCAACCAGTGGACCACGTGGCTGGCTGGCTGATGATGGGCCCAGCTGGGACATGTAGGATAACCGGGGCTTCCCTCTTCCCCTCTTCCCTCATCCTCGCCCAGGTTACAGGATTTCAAGAGCTGCAAGAAGGTAAGGCCCCATGCTTCAGTGCTTGTCAAGTCTCGAGCCTGGGAACGAGCACGCTGTCTTTCCACCATATTGGATTTATCAAAGCAGTAATGGAGCACCTGGGTTCGAGAAGAAGAACCAGGTACCCCAATGTGCCGTGGGAGGATGTCCAAGAATCTGTAGCCATCTTTAATCTGCCAGAACACTCCCTCCTACCCAGCCCTCTGTGATTGGTTGGAGGAAGAAGCTAATTTCCAGGGACTCCCCTCCCTGTTCCCACCCCCCAAGAACTGCCCCCTTTCACGTCTTATTTGTCCAGTCGCTCTTTGTGGAGTGGCAGACTAATACAGACGTGACACGTCTGCACTCTGGAGCTGGGCGATCGGGCTTCAGATTTCAGGTCTGCCTCCTGCTGACTCTGAGGCCTTGACCAGGTTATTCGTGCCTCGGTCTCCTTGTCTGTGCAATGGGGATAGTATTAAAACACCCTCAGTGGGGTTATTAGGAGGAGGAAGTCCGTGACTATGAAGCACCGAGAGCGGTACTTGCTCATAGCCAGTGAGGACGATGTGAGCGTGTGTCCTTATTTTTATGATTGCAAAGTGAAAATGTACCAAGTAAGAAGTGTGCAGGAGAGCATACGCTGGAAAGCCAGGCTTTGAACAATTGTATATTCTGCCTTTCTCCCCAGAGGCGACCTCTGCTAGTAGTTTCTTGGATATGCTGCCAGAAATATTCATCCAAGTGTGTGTGCGTGTGTGTGTGTGTGTGTGTGTGATTTTTAAAAATCATGCAGACACACACACACACAAATTGTAGAATACCGAACACTTTTACAGACACTTGTCTGTACCTTGCTTTCTTTCTTTAACTCATTATCAAGGAGATTTTTACCAGCACATCTGGACTCGAGGAATAGAACTCCAACAGGAGAAGTTCAAGATATTCAGGCCCTCAGGGAAGAGAGTCATGAAAAATTTTTTGGATTCAAAAAAACCCCCAAAAATCCTCCAAATCCTACTCATGTAGATCATTCCTGAACCTGCTTGTGGGTTTTGAAGGTTTTGACCCCAGTCCACTCTGTAACGTTGGAAAGTCCCTTTACTCTGGCCTCGGTTTTCCCATCTGTTAAATGGGTGTCAGACAAGGCTCTCTCTCTCTTTCTCTCTCTCTCTAAGCCCTTCTGAAGCAGGACATTCCAGTGCTTTAAGGATACCAGAAGATTCCAGCCTCTGCCAGGCCCCGGGGGCTTCAGGGTCCCGGACTTCTTCTTCCGCGCCCCATTTCATACAGCTTCCGTAAAGGGGCTAGGCCACCGAGGCACGGGGAACGGGGAGCAAGGCCAGAGCAGGAATGAGGCAAATGTCCTGGGACCGCCTGAACCGAACCCGGGCCGTTTGGAGACGCCAGGCGGGCGGCCTCGGTTTGTGTTGGACGCCTCACAGCCCGCCCGTGGTAACCAAACCGGCTTTTGTTTGTTTGTCTAAATAGGAAGACAGAGGCTCAGAGCTGCCTGGGACGGCTCCACAAACAGCCCCACGGCCAGAGGAGGCGGCCGGGGGCTCAGCTGGGCCGCCAGAGGCCTGTGGGACTGAGAAGGGGGCACCCGGAGGCCAAGCTAACCGAGCCTGCCAGGGGATTGGCATGGACGGGCCAGACTGGGGGGAGCTCCCCTTGCCCGGGGGCCGGGGGGGGGCAGGAAGGGAGAAGCCAGACTGGCCCAGAGCAGAGCCTCCTGGAGGGAACAGTGGCCAGTTAATAAGGGCCTCCTGCCTGGTCAGCAGAGGGAGTGGAGGGGACCGGCTTTCTCAGAGGCCAGGATAGGAAGTTTTTTGGTGTTGTGATAGATGTAGATACAGATTAGGTATATGCATAGAGCAAAAGCATTTAAAAGAGCCATTTTTAATAGAACAAAAGTGGCCTAATACTGTCAATTTCATGCGATTCAACCCAGCAGGTGTAATTATAAGGATATAAATGTAACAATGATACAGAGCGAGATCTATATATACACACAGATGTACAGCCATGTAAATATGCACACATATTTTAAAAACAATACACTAGTGATTGAATTGATCAGTTTTTCGGAACTGACTCAGAGAAATCTCACTGGCTATTGCCTGTGGCCCCCACGCCCCAAGCATGGAGACCTTGATGTAGTCTAAGTCCTCACAGCATAAGGGCCCCCTTCCATAGCCATCAGTCCCCAGGGCTTTGTGATCAGGACGTCACCTTATTTATCCACGGCAGCAAAAAGAGAGCAAAAAGAGAGCTTTGGCATCAGGAAAATCCAGAGCCTAATCCCCACCTTGCAACTTACTCCTGGGGGTGACCTTAGCTAAGACATCATCTCCTAGAACGTCTGTCTTCTCCTCTGTGCGGAGGGGGATATGGACAGGACCTACTTGGCTGGGCCCTTGTGAAAATGAATTGGGATAACGTATGCCAGGATCTGGCCACTGGTGCGTCGGATGGCCTTCACAGGTAGTGATCTTCCCGTCCCCTAACGCTTTCCTACTGGGCTTTTCAGGGCTGTCTGGAAGGAGAAATGCATTTGGCCCCTAGGCACGGCAGAGAAACAGGAATATTTTTCTTATATGAAACCTTTTCCTTTTTTAAATTACAAAAGTAATCCAAGTGCATTTTATAAAATTCAGAGCAGTAAAATAAAAAGAAATTAGGATCCCGCTCATCCAACACCCTGAGACTACCAGTGTTAATATATAATAATAATGGGGAATTCTTCATCTACAATTTGCAGGTAAAGAAAATCCGAGTCAAAGCGCTTGGGTGACTCAGTCGATTAGGCGTCTGCCTTTGGCTCAGGTCATGATCCCAGGGTCCTGGGATCGAGCCCCACGTCGGCCTCCTTGCTCAGTGGAGGGCCTGCTTCTCCCTCTCCCCCGCCACCCACCCCCCTCTCACTCTTGCATTCTCTTCCTCACGCGAGCGTCGGCTCTCTCTCTATCATAAATAAATAAATAAATAAATAAATAAATAAATAAATAAATAAATAAACAAACTGTTAAAAAAATAGAAAATCTGAGTCAAACTAGCTTAAGGGGGTTGAGGCTTCAACATAAGAATTTTTGCAGGGGACCCCATTTGGCCCATAAAATCAAGGATCTACTGCCCTGAGTCTTTCAACCTGTTTCCCTTGGCCTGCTGCACCCTTCGTCAGGAACAAGGGCCACGGGCAGCTCTAGACTGATCTACTTTTTATTCACGAAAGAGAGCGTCTCTGGCTCCTTGCTCCAGGATTGCATTTGATTGGCCCACACTGGGTCACGTGTGCGTCCCTGAACCAATCGTTGGGTTCGGCGTGATCAGCCCTATGCCACCGGTTGCTTGGGTTGCAGATCAACCGCCTGGGCGCGCATAATTGCGGGGGGCGAGCAATCTCCAAAGGGGAATGGGGGTTTTCTTTCCAACAGCAGGCTGCACGCATGTTGGGAAGGCAAAATAGCTCATGTCTACTGCATTCTTGGAATATAATCACGTACAAATATATATGCCCTCCACCCCAGCAAAAATACAATCCGAAGTGTTGGGGTGTGCCGAGAAGCACAGATGCTAACCCCCTATCTCGATGTCAGTGCCATGGCCCCCTCCTGAGGCTTCCCCCTGTGATGGGGAGCAGAGGTCAATTTCTCAGCAGATGACGTTTCTTCTAGATCAATCAAGGTGGCTTCAGACCCTGACAAGGCAGGAGCCTCAGAAGAGAGACATGGGGCCTCACAGGCTTTGGAAAAGGAAAATGGCACCAAAGTCTATCTGCCACCTAATGGAAGTTGATCACCAAAACCATGGGAAGACCGGGGATCCAAGCCACCAGACGAGGTCAGTCCTCTCCTCTCTCCACAGCTGGGGGTCAGGTGTGGGATCTCCGTGTGGCCCACCAGGGGCACACACAGGGACTTGATTCATGGAACCCGTGACGCAAGGATGAAGATACGAGTGAGTCCCCTCACCCAGGCTATGGCCTGCCTCATGACCAGGCCATTCTTGCTATGACCCTGTGGCCGTGGTGGCTGTTCCCCGGCCTTTCAGAGGGCTTAAAACAATCAGCTCTGTGAGGGCCCGTGAGTGCCAAAGTTGTCTGAGAGAAGGGCCGTGACACGCACCCCTCCTGAGCACTCCTCCCTACCTTCTCCTCTTCCTCCCGGCTGTACCGCTAGATTGCATCTCCCAGCCTCCCTTGCGGTGAGGCAAGGCAATGAGACTAAGTTGTGGACACTGGAGTGTGGAGATGATGTGATGCGTGTCGCTTCCAGGCCTGGCTGGCCGTCCCTCCCGGCGGTGCTCCTCGGAGACTTCACACGAGTGAGAAATGGAGTTCCACCATCTTAAACGGGAGAGACCTGGAGGGTGACTTGTTACACCAGCTGGTGTTGTGGGCCCTAGGCGTGCGTACACTAGTTCTCCTGGGAAAGGGGCCTGTGCCTTCCAGTTGGCAAAGAAGATAGCCATCAAAGCCGAGAAGTGACCACCAGCGGCAACTCCCTTGTCAGCCAGAGGGGCGGGCTCCCCCAGACCGAGGCCCAGGCCGTCATGTCTCCTGTAACGTGGAAAACGCTGGCTTAGGAAGCAACCACAGCTTGAGGTAGGCCACAATGGGACCGCTCCTTTCTTGCTCCTTCAAGTATAACCTCCAATTACATTAAGAGTGAATTTTCATCAGGGACCCAGGGATTTTGAAGTGACTTTCGAATGTTCTGGAACCTTCCCTTCAGAGTTCACTGGGCTGGGCCCCTTTTCCCAGAGCACTCTGGGAAGATCCTTCCCTGAGTAGAGGAGCAGATGTTGATTTGCATATATGCATGTTTCTGGCCTCTGATGAGATTAGGAGGTGCATTTTTAATCAAAGCCTCCAGCGAGGCTGGGCCCTCGAGGGGGGAAGAGGAAATGTCACAGCAAAGAGGGCGTGGGCCTGGGAGACAGAGGCTCTCAGAGCTGAGCCTTGTTTATAAAATCGGAGCGGGGCTGGCAAATAAGGCCGGCCCCAGCCCCTGCTCTAGCTGTCTGTAAACCTAGCACAAGTCCTGCCTTCTCCCAGAGCCTCAGTTGCCCCTAAAAAATAGAGGGTTGGGGTGATGTCATTGGACCCACTAACTTTTCCAGGTTGCTAGGAGATGGAAAGCCAAATCATCGTGGACGCAAAATGCTTTGTGGGGGTCTTGTCCTAATTATGAGGATGGAAAGAATTATCTCCTGACGGGGCTGTGAGCGGAGGGAATCCCCTCCCTGATCCCCGGGCCATGGTCCAAGTCCAAGGGGTCAGGAGTTCTAGCCTAGAGGGAAGTTCCCTTTTCCCTCCGAGGTGCCCAGCTTGATGGGTGGAAATTGCCCCAGCCCTTCTGGTGAATGGGGACACCTTGGTTTTGGGGGGAAGGGGATGTTTAAAGGTGAAATCTGTGTTTCTCATGGCAGCTAATCCTCAAAGCCATATATCCTGATGTCATTAAAAAGGATGAGCTATATCTACTGTATTCCTTGACCACATCAAGCAGTTGGCCGCTTCTGAGCCTTCGAGCTGGCTATTCCCTGTGCCTGGAAAGCTCTTCCCATTTTCCTTCGTGTCTCTGCCAAAACGTGACCTTCTCCCCTGGTCTCCCCCGACCCTTCCAGCTTCGGTGGCTCTTCCCTGTCTCTCTCTTTCCTCTGATCTACGACTTCTCAAGCTCAGCACTATTATATTTCACCCTGAGTGATTCTTTGTTGTGGGAACCGTCCTGTGTGTCATAGGATGTTTCATAGCCTCACTGACCTCAACTCACTAGATGCGGATCGCACCCTTCCTCCAAAGGTCATCATGATCCAGAATGTCTCCAAACGTCATCAAAGATGCCCTGGGCGCATGTCTTCCCAGCTAAGAACCACCAGTCCAACCTGTTTCACGTTTCTGTAGAAGACTTGGCACCATTGAAGTCTATTTTACATGTATTTCTGATCATTTGTTTATTATTCACTTCTCCCTCCCCTGGAATGTGAGGCCTGCTTGGGCAGGGCCCCTGTTTTTCCTTTGCTCACCAGCGTGCTCCCAAGGAGCACCTGACGGGTCAAGGAGCCCACTGAATGCTTGTTGAATAAATAAGGGAGTGCGAGAAAAAGAAGCAGCACCACAAGCATGGGCGTGTATGATCCCTTCCACGTCTGTGCGCACGTGCGTGTGTAACAAGCTGCAGAAAATTCCATTCTCGTGGCCGCTGATGCAAGAAGCCTTTTAGGGAGACGACAGTCTCCACCTGGGTAACTCTGTTCTTCACAAGCTCAAGTTGGGGGAGGCCAGCTCCCTCCTGGGCTTCTGAATGGGGTTGAAATTGCTCTGCATGAGACAAAGATAGAGAACTTTCTGCTGGTTCTCGCCACATTTGGAATAAAAGCTGATGCTTGTGCAGTGGGAAATGGGGGCCTGGCGGTACCTCCACTCCATGCCTTGCTGATCCTCATCTTTTATCCTCCCTGGTAAACCCAGCTCCTGCCAAACTGGCCTTCTGGATATTCCCTAAACACTCCCAATATATCCTGCCTCAGGGCCTTTGCGTATGCTGTTGCTTCTCGCTGGAACACTCTTAATTTCTCACATGGGTTATTGTCACAGCTTGCAATCTTTCTAACTCCTCTCCGCATAGGTAAAAGTTAGAAACGACTTTCCTGACTACCTCATTTACTTGATGTTCGTGTTGTCTGTCTCTCCCATGGGAATATCGGGCTCCTCGAGGGGGAGGGGCTCCTACAGTTTTGCTCTCTGCGGCTTCTCCAGCAACTAGATTATTGCCTGGGACCTTCACGGTCCTGGGTGGTGTGCATGGGTGCATTTGCATGACTTATTTAACGCTGCAAGGCCAGGGAGGGAAACAATGACCTGAATGCCATCGGGTTCCCCAAGGCAGACCCTGAGACTGAGACCGAGTCAAGCGAAAGTGATGTTTAGGAAGCATTTCTGGGAGCAGTCCATAGGGAAAGAGCAAGCTCGACAGGGAAGGGGAGGAGGCCGAGAGAGGGCGTGTAGCAAGCAACATTTTACGGGGGTTCCTTGGGGTCCCGCACCTGAGACGTCCTGCCCAGGGGCAGGAGAGGGAACGCTTTTGTATCCCACACCCATCGTGCTGCTCTAGAAGGAGGCACATGCCAGACACTTCGGGCTGCTGTAACCTGGAGACGGAGTATGTTCTAGAAACAAAAAGACTCAGGTGGGGGCTAGTGGGAGAGCAAGCACACCGGGAAGTGGAATTCAGTAGGCAGCAGGATGGGAAAAGGACCCCCGGGGACAGTGGACGGAGCGCCGATAGCGAATACCACAGTGCACATGCCCCAGATCCGTTAGTAACCGCTCCGGCCGAGCTCTGTCGCAACCGGGACATCCCTGTGGCTACACAAGGGACTTCATTCCCTGCTACCACACCACCATCGCTTGCAACTCGTAATCCACGCGGAAAGGAGGATACAGGACCTACTTGCAGAGTATGACGTGCGCTCAATGAGGGGGCTAAATGCTAGGCACCCACACCCCTGCTCCCAGGGGATCAGGCTGAGCCGCTCCAGCTCAAGGCTACTCGGTCTGCTTAGTATCTTGATGTTGAGTCTGCAGAGACCTTGGCACTGGGGCAGACCCCATATTCGTCTGCGTCCTCTGCTATGGCTCAGGTACATTTCTGATCTGTGTTCGCACCCTTTCATGCTTTTGCAGAAGCCATGCCCTCTGCCTGGGCTGCCTTCCTTGCCTTTCATGACCTTGAAATACGTTGCCCTTCTTCCCTCCCGTCCCACCTTCAGCTCCTATATCGCTTCTGGAGTGGGTAAGCCCACGTGGACCAGGGACTGAGTATTCAGAGACTGATCTGGCTTCCGACATGGTCACCAGGGGCCCTCCTTTCCGGCATCTGCATTCCGCTCTGCCCTTCCAGCTCCTCCCCATCTCGTCCCCCAGGTGCCTCCTTGCAACCCCCCTCCTTCCCCGCTTCCCCTTCCTCCCAGGGGTCTGCCCTGGCCTTCCCCCAGAACCTAGGGCCTCAGCAACTTCTCTCCACTTGGTTTCCTGCCCCCCAGAAACTTCTGGAGCCCGAGTCAGATTCCAGTGCCCCAAGAGTTAACCACCACCTCAACCTCCGCTCAAACCACTCATTGTCGAATGGATTTCTCAGGCCAGCCAGAGTGCCGGGAGCCCAGGCCGAGCCAGGTCGAGTAGAGGTTTATTTTTCTGCTGACTACCGTCTCCCAGCTGAGTATCTTTCCCAGGACAAATCTCCGGCCCCGTTTTCCCTGGCTCTTTCTCCCCGTGTAAAAACAACTTTATCTCTAAAGAGCAAATAACACCCAGCGCTCATAACAGATGCCAAGAACTGTTTCTGTTTTGATTTTTGAAAATAAAAATTCAACTGTGTTCAATAAAATTCAGAAGCCGCTTCCCTCTGTGGAAATTAAAGGAATCCAAGACGCCTGAGAAGCCACCGACCTTCCTAATTAAAGTTGCAGCAACGGCGGGAAGCTGCTTCCTACAACCAGCCTGCTCTTGCTGAGCCGAGAACAAAGGCGGCCCCCATCAATATTTCATTCTCTCTTTTCTTCCGCGATAACAATGCTGTGTGTTCTGAGCGCGCCCCCCAAAAAGACATGCAGAGCTATGTTAATTAGGGTTTAAATAATTGACGCCCCAGATCTTGCTGTGTTTCCGGAAGTGTGCAGGCTGGGTTGGGGGCTCCGTTTCTGCAGCTGTGCACGGTCACAGCCTCTGTCTGTCTCCTGTGCGGCAGGTATGGGCTGAAGGAAAGACCCGTCCCGGTTCCCAGAAATTGCTTCCACCCTGAGGTTTTAGGTGGGTTTTTTTTTTTTTTTCTTGCTTTGAGCAGTAGGCTGGAGTCTGATAAGATGGATGAAGCTGGGGCCCTCTCTGAGGAAGTGAGTTACACTTTTTCCTGCCCCGGGGCAAGGGCCCAGCCACCCCCAAGATTCTGAGCCCACTCTGGGAACAATCTCTGGATACCCGACCTGCAGGGAAGGCATAGCTAACAGTCTTTCAAGACAACAAAGGAGGAAGGGAGGCTAGAGGAGAGGGAAGGAGGAATGGAGGGAGGGACAGTGAAGGGAAGGAGGGAGGAAGGATGGATGGATGGATGGATGGATGGATGGATGGATGGATGGAAGAGTCTGTCCCGTGGGCCCACAGTAGTTTGTCTCATCCTGGGTGGGAAAATATAAACAAGGCAGGCAGTGTCCGCATAGGTCCTTATGTGCACGTCGCACCATGGGACCCCGGTCTATTAGCAACAATGACAAGGGCTGTGGCCTGCCGGTTCAGAGCATGAATCCGGACCAGACTATCAAGGCTGGAATCCCAGCTCTGCCCCTGATGGGCTGTGGAACCTTGGACAAGTTACTTGGCCTCTCCGTGCCTCAGTTTCCTCATCTGTAAAACACTGGGACCTATCTCACAGGGTTGCTGTGAGTCGGAGGTTGTTGTATTAGATGTGTTTATACTGGGGAAGAGCCACTCTCATGCTTGTGACAAAGGTTTGAATTTCAGGCAGCGTAGCGAGGAGGGTAGGGGACAGACCCCTTAGGGACTTGCAGGGACTCCAGAATGTAGAGGCCAAAAGAGCTAACGTGGAGGGTTCTGGGGAGCAGGGGGAGACTAAGGCTGCCAGTCGCTGCACTCGGACATATTTAGTAGGCCTCCTTTGGCTGTGGGGAGGGTTTAGCAACGGCCCACTGTGTGGACGACCATGCTTGTTGGGGTTCGAGACCCACCGGCCCTTCTGTGGTTCACTCTACCATTTCCTTCTACAGAAAAACCCTCCCATCTCCCATCGCCTTGTGGTTCTTAGTTCGGTGAACACAGGTCTCAAGCCTGGTCACATGACCCCAAATGGGAACGAGGCAGGAAATGCCGTCTTTGTCCACTGGGCTCCGAAACTCTCCGGGAAGCAGCACGACGACCATCTTGTCACCCACCGGGAGAGCCCTTCAGAGGGCGCGGCCAGCACAGAGCTTAGCGGGGCTGAGAGATGGGACGACAACCACAGCCCCAAAGCTCGGGCTTCTCTCGTTTACGATTGAAGGGCCCTGAGGACGTACCCCCACCTGCCTTTCTTCTGCCTGCCTAGGCTCTGGGTCCACCCCACTCATCTCTGGGACCCAGTGGGACTAACCTCCAAGAGCCCAGGCAGGGAAATCTTCGTTCCCTTTCCCCCTCTGCCATGTCCATTAAACAAACACTGAGTAAAAGAAAAATGGTGCCTGTTTCTGAAGCGTATACTAGCCTAGCGAGGGAGGTGGACACAATTAAGGTCCTACCTCAGGGCCTTTGCCCATGCTGAACCTCTCGCTGGGAATGTCGTCTCTCTTCTGCCTACTGAAATCCTCTCCATTGACAAGATCCAGCTGAAACACCACTTCTCGAGGAGCCCTTCTCTGATGTCCCCTTGTGGAAGGGGCCTGGCCTGTTCCTTTACTGGGCCTCTTAGCTGCCATATTGGGGCTGTGTATCCATGTCTGTCTGTGTGGGAGTCTGGGGAGGGGAGGGACTCTCCATTCCTCCTTGGGGTCCCCTCATGTCCCTCTATTATCACCCACTTTACGAGATATCCTTCCTCAGTTTGAGGGCCTTTTATCTCCCTTGTCTTGTTTTGTCCTCTCTGGGGACGCATCAGATAGGGTTCGTCTCCCATAGGACTTCCGATCAGACCTGACTGGTGAAGCTGGAAGGCTCACCACAGGTCATGGAGTCCCCCCGACTCTCCATTCAGCTCCCAGGGAGGCTTCAGGGATGAAAAGAACCTCACCTGATGAAGCCAGGCCCACTCAGGACAATCTCCCGTTTGATGAACTCAGCATGAACTCAAAATCTACGGATTTGCGACCTTAGTTACAACTAAAAAACACCCTTTGCTAGCTAACATGACCTAATCGCAGGGTGAAATCCCTTCGGATTACCTACGCTGACAGGACATCTACACTGGGGTTGGGCGGGGGGAGGCAGGAATCTTGGGGGCCATCTTAGAACCCTGCCTCCCACAAGGGGGGGACTTGTCCACTTTCCCAACACCGTGTTTCAAGCCCCTGGCACGTTGGCAGGTGCTCACAACCTGTTATTGAATATGTGGATGAATGAACCAAGAGTCACATGTCTGGGTGCCTCTTGCCTACCTCCTTGGAAGAGAAGGGTGGGATAGAGGGACACATTAGCCTGGAAAGTGACTCCTTCGTTTACCATCTAATTAACTTCCTTTGAAGATACCTTTGGTTGCCACTTTGCATAGCAGGGACAAGTCTGGACCTGTGGGAGCACCGTCTTTGCACCCATCCGGGGTTATTTGATGATGGGACGAGCTGAAGGATGTCACTCGGGTGTAAGCCCCAGTGGTACAGAAGCTTAGATTCCCCAGTGTCCCCCAGGCCACCCCAAAGTAAGAAGTCACCTCTCTTTTGAAACGAGGAAGCTTGTTGTCTCTTCCCGGCCCCACGCTGACGCACACCGTGTCCAGCTAGAGCCGGTGAAGGATCCCAGGAGACACCTTGACTTTGGGCAGGAATCTGGGAGCGACGTTGTGTGCAGTGAGCTATGAAGAGCCACTCGCTGAGAGACCCGTGGCATCCTTTATTTATTTGCATTGAAATATTTATCGGGATGGGAGGCATCTATAATACATACGTTAGCCACTCGGGCAGGCCTGCCAGGGGGGAGAAATCTGGGTGGCCTCTCTCTTAGGCGTCACCGTAGTCGCTCAGTGAGTAGAGAGGAGGATGGGGAGAGGGGCTGAGGAGTGACAGTATTGTGCTAGACATCGTATACATGTTATCTTCCTTAATTCTCACAATGGCCCCGCGATGGCATAATCACGCCTCCCGGAGAGAGGAAGAAAGTGAGGCCCAGAGAGGTTGAGTAACTTGCCAAAGGTCACACAATCTTTTAAAATCTGAAGTCCAAGGTCTTTCCGCCACACCTTGCTTCCTGAGACCCGAATTCAGAGATCTTTATACATTCCAATAACTGAAGTAAGTCTGGGTGTGTAAAGAGCGGCTACAGACCCAGGGTGGAGGATGGGGGGGACACGAGGGGGCTTAACCCCAGCTGAGAGGCTGATAATGATGGGAAGACCATCATGGTCCTCATTTGTTGAGGCCTCAGTCTGGGCCAGCCCTGCTCGAAGCGTGGAGCTCCTACCCTCCCAACAACCTTCTAGGGTAGCTGTTTTATGGGTGAGAAACGGGGGGCGCCAAGTGGGGAAGCGACTTGCCCAAGCTTGTGAGTGGCTGAGCCGGGGTTTGAACCCAGGCTTCTGGCCCTGTGGGCAGCTTGGACATGGTAACAGGGACCCGCCATTCCCCGGGGCCTGACCCTGACCAGGCATCTGCTTAGATGTATTGGCTCGTATTCTTGCAAACACGCCCGTGAGTCGCGCGCTGGCGCTGGGCCCATTTTACAGAGGGGGAAAGCCAAACCAAAGAGAGGTCAAGTCCATCACACAGCCGGGGAGGAGCAGAGCTGGGATTTACAACCAGGCAGTTGGGGGCCCAGAGCCGATTTGTTTCCTTCTAGTGATTTACCACCCCTCGGCTAAGTGTCTTGGCACTGGGGGCTTGGCATCGGCCTATAAACTGGGGCAAGCAACCCAGAGAGGGGAGGGGCCTTTCCCATCAGCCAGGGCCCGGGGTGGGGGGTGCACAGCCCTCGCCGAACGTGCCTCCTGGGATCCCTTTACCTGCCATCCCCTGGTTTCCTGGGATCCTGCCTACTTTGCTCCACCTGCTGTCTGGGATCTCATCGTTTCTGAGTTATTCTTGACTTGCCTTGGTGAGTCTCTAACACCGACTTTACGGGGCCCCAGAGACATACCTTCCTAGCGCCCCTGTCCCCATCCAGTACGAACCCAACTCCCCCATCAGAGTCTGGTAGACAGCAATCTGGCTGTCGAATGCGTCCCTCAGAGCAAACAAACACAGCCCAGCTGCCAACGGCCCAGAGGACAAATCACAAAAGCTTAACATCTTTTGGGGGGCTGGCCTGTTTCCGAAAAGAAGGGGTGTGTGTGTGTGTGTGTGTGTGTGTGTGTGTGTGCATGTGTGGATCCAATTTTTTTTTAATTAAGAAAAAGTATTGGGGCACCTGGGTGGCTCAGTCAGTTAAGCGTCTGCCTTTGGTTCAGGTCATGATCCCAGGGTCCTGGGTTCGAGCCCCGAGTCGGGCTCCCTGCTTGGCGAGGCATCTGCTTCTCCCTCTCCCTCTGCCTCTCCCCCCACTTCATGCTCTCTATCTCATGCTCTCTTTCTCTTGAGTAAATAAAATCTTTTAAAAAAAAAGAAAAAGGAAAGGAAGAGTGTCAAAAGTAGCAAAGTAGTCAATGAGTGTGATTTTAAATTTTAAATTCATTTAAAATTAATTATTAAGTATAAGTAATAAAATAAAAATTAATGAATAATTTTTAGTAAATAAATGAACCTGGTGTTATAAGGTTTAGTGAAGAACGAGGGTCTTCTGTTTCCACCTAAGTCCTCCTCGCCTGCAACTTCCACTGCCCCAAAGCACCCCCTTTCAACTCCTAAAACTCCTTCTTACTATTTATAACAAATATGGAATATTCCACTATTGTTTGGTTTAACAGCTCCAGTGGAGTGTTATTGACATACCATAAACTATACCTATTTAAAGCCTATAATTTGATACATTCGGATGTGTGCTTGGACCCATGAAAGCATGACCAAGGTCAAGGTAATGAGCATATCCATCACCTCCTCAAATTTCCTCTTGCTCCTTGGCAATCCCTCCCTCTGGTCTCCCCCTGCTTCCCGCCTTCCCCAGGCAACCCACGATCTTTCTGTCACCGCCAATTTGCTTGCCTTTTCTTAAATTTTATACAAATCCAGTCATACAGTATGTACTCCTTTTTATTTGGCTTCTTTCATTGGGCATCCCAATTCTGACGCTCTGTCCACGTGGTCGCATTAATAACCAACTAACAGGTTTGATTGATGAATCGTGTATTATCATCCGGATATGGATATACGTCCATTTGTTTATGCGATAACTCGAAAGACGTTTACATCGTTTCCAGTTTCCAGCTGTGAACACTCCCATCCAAGTCTGTGCGTGGACATAGGCTTTCGATTCTCTGGGATGAATCCTCGAAGTCGAATAATCCCATCGTATGGGAGGTGTATGTATCACGTTTTAAAGAAACTACCAAATTCCTACCAGAAAGTACCATTTTACTTTTCCACCAACAGCGTATGAGACTTTAGATTGTTCCACACTCTTGCCAAAGCAAGGATGCTCTTTTTACTTTCCGCCACCCAAAGAGGAGCATAGTGGTATCTCCTCGTGGTTTTGATTGGCACTTACCTGATGACTCACGATGCTCAGAATGTTTTCATGGGCTTACTTGACATCTGTGTATCTTCCTTGATCAAAGGTCTGTTCAAATCTTTGGCTCTGCTTCAGATTGGGTGATTTGCTTTCTTATTAACTTTTGAGAGCTCTTAGTGTATTTTGGATACAAATCCTGTATCAGATATATGACTTGTAAACATTTTCTCATAACCCGTGTCTTGTCTTTTCACAGTGCCTTTCAAAGAGCAGAGGTCCTTCATTCTGATGCTGCTCAGCTAATCTATTTTTATCTGTTAAGGAGCGTGGTTTTGATGTCTTTTCTAAGGAATTTGTGATCTAACCCGAAGTCACAAAAGATTTTTCTCCCTTTTTTTTTTTCTAGAATTCTATAGTTTTTGGTATTACATTTTAGGTCTTCAATCCATTTTAAGGCCCATGATTAATAGTTACACATGATGAGAAGTATGGATGAAGGTTCATTTGTTTGCATATAGATATCCAATTACTCTCCATCATTTCTTGCAAAGACTGTTCTTTCTTCATTGAATTCTCTTTCCCCTATTGTTGAAAACTGGTTGGCCATATATGAGTGGGTCTGTTTATACACTCTTTGATCTGTTGGATTGATCTATTTGTGTGTCTTAATACCAATACCATGCTGTATTGATTACTGTATTGATTACTTAATGTGAGCCCTCTGACTTTGATCTTCATTTTCAAAAGCGTTTTGGCTGTTTCAAAAGGCCCTTTGCATTTCTGTATGAATTTTAGATTCAGCTTATAAATTTCCACAAAGCAACTTGCTGTCTTATTGGGATTGCATTGAATTGATAGATCAATTTGGGGAGAATTGATATCCTAACAATATTAATTTTTCTGACCCACAAACATCTCTCTATTTATTTCATTTTTATTTATATCTTGTATCAGTATTTTGTAGTTTTCAGTGCACAGATCTTGTACATGGTTGTGATTTATTGTTAAGTATTTCATATTTTCTAGCACATAGTATATTTTATTCCAATTTTCAGTTATTCTGTGAAGTATGTACAGATACAATTGATTTTGGTGTATTGATCTTGAATGCTGGAACTTTGTTACATTAACTTATTAATTCTGGTAGCTTTTTTGTAGATGCCATTGGATTTTCTACATAGATATGTCACCTGTGAATAATGACAGTTGTATTTCTTCCTTTTCAATATAGATGGTTTTTAATTTTTTTCTTGCCTTATCACACTGGCTAGATCCTGCAGAACAACATTAAGTAGCAATGGGAGAGTGGACATATTTGCCTTGTTCTTGAATTTAGGGGAAAACAATCAGCATTTCACTATCAAGTATGATGTCAGCTGTGGCTTTTCATACATACTCTTGTCAGGCTGAAGAACTTCTACCCATAGCTCCCTGCCATTTTTTAAAATAAGGAATTGATGTTGGATTTTGCTGACTTTTTTGCATGCATCCACTGAAATTTTCATATTTTAAAAAATCTATTAATATAGTGAATTGCATTGATTTATCCTCAAATATTAACCAACCCTTCATTTCTGGGATAAATCCCACTTTGGTCATGATGTAGTATTCTTTTTATACATTGTTAAACTTTGTTATGAATTTTTGTCTTTATGTTCACGGAGGATATTGATCTGTAGTTTTCTCTTCAAATAATATTCTTTCTGGTTTTGGCATCAGGCTAATGCCGGTGTATGATAGTTGGGAAATATTCCCTCCTCTTAAATTTTGTGGAAGAGTTTTTGTAGAATTGGCATTATTCCCTTATTAAATATTTAGTAGAGTTCATCAGAGAATGAGTTCTTGGTCTGAGGTTTTCATTATGAGGACTTTTTTTTTTTACTAGAATTAAACTTCTTTAATAAATATGATTGCTCAGAATATCCATTTGTTTTGAGTGAACTTTGGTTACTTTGTGTTTTATAAGGAGTTTGTCTGTTTTTTGAAAATTATTGCATTTATTGGTGTAAAGTTGTTCATAATCATAATCTCTTACTATCCTCTGAATATCTGTAGGATCTGTAGTGATTTCACCTCCCTTGATGTTAGCAAAGATAATTTTTATCTTTTTTTTTTTTAAGATTTTATTAATTTATTTATTTATTAGGAAAGAGAGAGAGAGTGAGAGAGAGCAGGTCAGAGTGAGAAGCGGACTCCCCATGGAGCTGGGAGCCCGATGTGGGACTCGATCCCGGGACTCCGGGATCATGACCTGAGCTGAAGGCAGTCGCTCAACCAACTGCGCCACCCAGGGGCCCTATCTTTTTTCTTTTTTCTTTTTTTTCCTGATCAGCCTGGCTAAAGTTTTATGAATTTTATTGATCTCAAAATTTCAGCTTCTGGTGTTAATGGCTTTCTGTATTATTTTTCTCTTTACCGTTTTATTGATTTGCACTTTGGTCTTTATGTTCAGTTTTTTCTGCTTACTTTGGGTTTAATTTGTTCTTTTAATTTTTTTCTAGTTTCTTAAGATGGAAGCTAATGTCATTGACGTGAGCCACTTATTCTTTTGTAATATGCATGTTTAGGGCTGTAAATTTCCCTGTATGCTGTCTCATACATTTCTATATTTTGTCTTCTCATTTACAATCATTTCGAACAATCTAACTTTCCTTTCATTTCTCCTTCAGCCCATGGTTTATTTAAAAGTGTGCCATTTAGTTGCCAAATATTTGGAGGTTTTCCAGATATTTTTTCTGCAATTGAGTTCTAATATAATTCCATGTGGTCAAAGAACATATTTCTGAATCTTTTAAGATTTATTGAGGCTAGTTTGATGACCCGGAATATGGTCTATCTTGGTGAATGTTCTGCGTGCATCTGTGAAGGATGTGTATACTGCTGTTGGTGGGTGGAATGTTCTATAAATGCCAATCAGGTCAAGTTGATTGATACCACTGTACAAATCTTATAGGGCCTTACTGATTTTCTGTCTCCTTCCTCTATCAATACTTGAGAGAGGGGCATTGAAATTTCCAACTATAATTGTGGATTTATTTCTCTTTGCAGTGCTATCACGTTCCCCTTCACATATTTTGAAGCTCTGTTACTAAGTGCATAAATGTTTAGGATTACTATACCCTCTTGATAAACGGACCCCGTTATCATTATGAAATGAACTTCTTTGTTTCTGTCAGGACCTGAGCAGTGTTTGGTCTAGGCCTAATTATTCCTTGCTATCCAGGCAAGACCCTTCTGAGTATTCTACTCAATGCTTTAAGAATTAGGAGGCATTTCTACTCTGGCTGGTGGGAAAAGGTATCATTGTGGGCCCTTCGTGAGCTGCAAATACTATTCTCCTTAATCCTTCTGGGTGGTTCTTTTTCCCACCTTGGGAAGCTTCCTTACGGGCACCTGCTGATCAGTATCCTATGAGAGCTTCAGGGGCCCTTCTGCAGATCTGTGTGCCAACTTAACCCTCTTCGACGCTCTTCCCTGTGCACTTTGGCTGCCTGGTCTTCCTAGATTCTTCCCTCCACCTCCTCAGCTCAGGAATGCACTGTTTCTTTCCTGGGTTTCCTCTCCCTCTGTCATGGTCTGGAAACTGTCTCAAGCTTACTGTCTTGAGTCAGCCTCATTTGTTCCCCAACTCTCAGGGATTTGTGTCCTTCACTACCTCATGTATAATGTTTTAAAAAACCATTGCTTCATATAGTCTGTCCAGTTTTATTATTGTTTCAGGTGGAGCATAAATCTAGTCCCCGTTACCCCCATTTTGGCTGGAAATGGACGTCTTTAGCTATTTTTTCACTTGTTTGTTTTTAGGTATCCACATTGCCTTTAGGGGCACAAAAGCTGAAGGCTTAGATTTCTTACAGAAGATCCTCCACCCTTCCAACCCCACACCCCTGTCCTTTTCCACATCATCCCCATAGAGATTTGGTTGAAATAGCATTAAATATTCACATTATTATGACTTTGGAAATACTCCTCTAGCTGAATCATCTGATATACTGGGACCGACGTCCTTTCTTTTATATCTTTTATTATCAGTAGAGTTAATATTTGCTTTAGAAAAAGGTTTGCTTTCTTGTCTAATGGTTTATTCTTTTACTTTATGTGCTTCATACTCAAATAACATGAAAGTCAGGAGTGACTGGAGGAGGGAGGTTACTGAGGGCTCTGGGTTACGTCGTCCAGCATGTGTCCCTAGCAGGGCAGAGGAATGGGCAGGGACTCTCGCTTTGACACCCAGCCCCTGGCCCTCTGTATACACATTGCGTGTTCCTGGCATGCTCTGGGAGTGAAGGAAAACATGGTAATGGAGATAAATAGAGAAGGTAAGAAGCACGATCAGAGACCAAACACACGATTCTAGTCTTATCTGCGTTGGCAATGTTCTGTGGGACCTCAAGCAACTCTCTTTTCTTTTGAGCTCCCCAATTACTTATCTGTGACATGGGTCTGGGGTTAGATGATTGGAAATCTCTTCTAGATCTCCAAGGTCATGTAGGATCTCCAAGGTCATACAGGCACGGAGGGGGCCACGGAGACACTGGACAAGCCTTTGCCCCAATTCTGACAAGACTGGGGTGTTTCTTTGCATATAAAAGGGAGCTGACACTATCTTTTAGAGCCATCAACAGATCGAATGATGGGAGCCATGGGAGTCAGGTTTCCGATCCAAGTGGTGATGAAGTCAAGACAAAGCCTCTGTAGATAATGAGATTTCCATTACTGAAGTGTGTGAGCAGAGCCTGGACCAGCCTTACGCAAAAGTTCTGCATCTCTCCATTGCAATCACCACAATGGACTGTCATGGACCATTTCCTTCACGGGCTCGGTGGTTGAAGGTGAGGCACCTGAGTGTCAAGGCCAGTGGTTCTCAATCAAGGCAATTTTCCCCCAGGTGACATTTGGTGATGCCGGGGGACCAGCTGGCTGTTACAACTTGGGGTGGGGTAAGGGAAGTGCTGTAGGCATTTAGTGAACAGAAGCTGGGGATGCTGGTAAACATCCCACGAAGTATAAGAGACTCCATGCAACCAAGAATTTATCTGGTCCAAAATTTGGCTGGGATTTTAAAGAGAATTTAAGAGGGTACTATTTACAATGGTGTGGGCAGGGTTTAGGGATGCCGAGACACCAAGGACTGACAATAGTGGGAAACTGTTAGCATTCGTAGGCCTGGAGGAGGCAAGGAATGGACGGGTGGCGCCGAGACCACAGGGAACTGGCAACGCGGTGGAGGGTTTTCTTAGTAGGAGCCAGAACCAGGGAGGGAGTGGGGGAAGGAGCGGGGGAGAACTAACCTCGACCTCTCCCTCTACCCTCTGCTCTCCAATCTCCAGCCAGTGTCTCCATTGGCCCAAACCACCGGAAATCAGAGCACCAGTGAGCTGAGAGTTGCAGTAAATGGGATTCAGCCTGCCTGGGCACGGAGCGCGGCAGAGAAGGGCAGAGAACAGATCCAGCAGCCGGGGAAAGGTGGTAGCTGCTACGCCGGATGTTTGTGTCCTCCCCAAATTCCTATGTTGAAAACTTAGCGCCCCGGGTTTCAGGTATTGAGAAGTGGGATCTTTGGGAAGGGATTAGGGTGTAAGGGTGGAGCCTCCATGAATGGGATTAGTGCCCTTTTAAGAGAGGCCCCAGGGAGCTCACTCACCTTCCACCACCATAGCAAGAAATTGGCAAACGTGGAAGAGGGTCCTTACCAGAACCCAGCTGCACTGGCACCATGATCTTGGACTTTCAGCATCCAGAACTGTGAGAAATAAATTTCTACCGCTTGATAAGCCACCCAGTCTGCAATATTGTATTAGAGCGTCCTCAAGAGACTAAGGCAGTAGCTAATAACAACACCGTTGCTCCATTTAAAACAATGATCTGTTTTCCCATTCCATGTGTCAGTTTCACGGGGATGAAGATTTTGTCTCTCTTCACGATCGCCTTGTCCCCAGGTGCTTCCAACATTGCCTGGGTGCTCCGGACGTGATTGTTCAGGAACACATGAAACAAAACCGAACACTGGACCTCCCGGGAAAATGCTTTGTGGGCAAGAGAGGAACATGCATACCTAGGAAGGACTGTCCTATTGTGTTTGGATTAACTCCTTTGCGAGGGGTTCCCGGCTGCACAAAGACACCTGGAAATTCATCCTGCTGAGGACCCACACCACAACCATTCATCCATTTCCCTTTCCCCACCCTACCCCCAGGTCAATTTTATCAGAGATTTCCGGAGACCTTTCCCTTCTCCTGGTGAATGGGTCGAGGAGCCCAGTGGGTGGGTGAGATTGCCTCTGTACCCCCAGGGGGTCAAATCGCCAGGATCCCCTGCCAGTTTTGGCTGTTGTGCCCGGGGTCCCTGCTCCACAAGCTGCAAGAGGTGCAATGCTTATTTAAGAAACTTCCAGATCTGCTCTGGCCTCCTAGAGATTCAGCCAAACCAATCCGGCTAGGTTTTCTCCTCAGGGAACCATAGCATTCGGGGACCCCTGGCCCCCCGATTCAGAGTGGTGACTGTCAGGGTGGAACCAGGGGCCTGGTGGGGGTCCGAGGAAAGAGGGCCGTGTCTGGGGTGGCTTCCTTAGGCTACGAGAAGTGGATGGGGACGACCTGGAAAGCTCCCAGGGTCACTCCCGGCGCACACCAAAGTTTGGCCCTGTCATCACCTAGCCCTGGTGTAGAGGGGCTTAGAAGGCAAGCCATCTGTGATGGCCGTGGGCCTCGGGCTCAAATCCCAGAAGCCCCTCTTGCTAGCCCTTGGGCATCCCCTTGTCCACACCTTAGCTCTCACATCTCCTCCCTGCGACTGTCCTGATGGTTATATAAATCCAAATGTCCCAGCAAGTGCCTGGCACGTAGTAGGGACACACCCCAGGCCTTCCTCCCTTTCCCAGGCTTCTCTTCTGAAGAACCCTCCAGAGACTCTGCCTGCACCGCCCCAGGGAGAGGAAGTGGCCAGCTGCCAGCCAGCCCATCCTCTCCCCAGCTCAGCCTCCTCTCCGCGTTTGAAAACTTCCAAGGCAGGAAAACTTCTTCTCCCAGGCCGGCTCCGTGTCTCTCTCTCGGCTCGCACCTTGAAAAGCCCCTCCGCCTTCCCACCCCCCTGGGCCCAAAGCAGGCTTAAGAAAAGCCCGCCTCTCCAGTCGCTGAGGGGGGAAGGGAGGGGGCCGAGGGGGGACGCGCTAATGGGGGACGCCGCGGCAGAGGAGAAGACACAATGGATGAAAGAAGAAAGCGCATCCAAACACGAGTTCTTGTTCTCGAGAAGAAGGGCCAAGTCCGACTTTATAGCAACAGCTTTGAGAGCAGCAGCCGTGGGATTTCATGGCAGAGGTTCCGCGGGAAAATCAATAAGCGAGGCCGCTGTTTGGAGAGGCAGCAAGAAAGGCCACTAACGAGGCCAGATTGTAACAGTTCTGCGAGCAGCCACAATGCTCACCTTACACGGCGCGGCCGCGCGTTAGTAAATAATAAATCACAGCGGCCGGCGGGCGGCGGCGGTGGCGGCGCCGGACAGAACGCAGCGCGTTTGACTGCAAAGCAGACCCGAGGCCATGAATTATTCACCGCCGCACGGAGATAAAACACGGCAGCGGGAGGAGGCACAGCCCCGCAAACAGGTGCCCGGCGCGGAAATCTGCCTTTTGATTACGAGCCTGGGCTGGGGCAGGCCGGGGCCGCAGCCGGGCTGGAGCCGCAATGCGGGGGGCGTGGGCGCTGGGGGTGGGGGGGTGGAGGGGGAGACCCGATTAATCAGGGGCGGCGGCAGGCGCCCCGCAAGAGCGATTTGCGGGACTCCGGGGCTGGGAGCAATTACAGCCGGCCCGGCAGGGCTGGCCTGCGAGTGTGCGCCCGCCCGCGTGCACGCATGCTCCAGGTGGCTAAGCGTGCATGGAGGAGGTCGTGCACAACGCATGTGTGTATGCCCCTGCATGTGTGCTGTGGGTGTGTGTGGTCGCGCGTCCCTGTGTGTACCATTTGTGAGAGGGCATCACGGTACTCACGTGTCTGCGTCCCGTGGTCTGTGTGTGTGCACGTGTGATGTGTTACGCGGCGTTGGGAGTGTGCGAAGATGCATGTGCACCCATGCGTGGGTGGCTTGGGTGTGGGCAAGTGTGAGGTTGCACATGCATGTGAACGTGCGGTTCGCATGAGCTTACGTGTGGTGCATGTGTGTGCAGAAGCACATGCGTGTGGCGATCCTGCATGTACAATGTATACCGACGTGCGTGTAGGCACGCGCAGGGGATTGCTGTGTGTGTATGTGCTCGTAGGTTCGCATGTGGTGTTTGTGAATGCACACAGTGTAGGTTTGTGCACATGCAGTAGATGTGGCCGGGATGATCGCACAAGGGTGGCGCACACGTGAGCACGTGTGTGCATGCACGGCGCGCTTATGTGTGTGCCTGGTGCATGTGTGTGTTCGTCTGTGCTCTGGGACGTTTTAACAGCCCACGGTGTGCATACACAGTACAGGTGTGTGTCCTTGCAAATAGTTATGCACTCGTGCACAGGTGTGCGGCAGCACGTGTGCCAAGGTGCTCACACGCCCTGTGAGTATTTACAGGGTATGGCCTTGCACGGCTGTTTGCTGGGACCGGGGCACGTGTACATGGCCTTGAGTGTGATTATGTGCACTCACATGTGTCTAGCCTGCGGAGGGGCACACAGACCTAAGTGTGCGTGTTTGTGCCCGCATATGTGGCTTAGTGGCTGGACCAGCTACGTGTTGGGGCCAGCCGTGCTCTCCTCGCAGTCCTCAACTGAAAATAAGTTGTGAATGTCATTGTGTCTGTAAAACAAAGCACGACGCCATGCACCTCCAAAGCACTGATACTGACTGTGCTTTTTACTGAAGGTTTCCTGGGGCGATCGAGAGGCTTGACTTCCCATATGGCACTCCAGATTTCTTGGAAAGCCACTATAAACATCACTGTCTTCTTCCAAAGTGCCTGGGCTGGTCGGGGACGGGGGGGGGGGGGGCTGCCTCATCTTCCCTTCCTCCCTTTGCTCCCCCTCCTATCAGCAAGACCCCCCTCTAGGTTTTCCTTACTGCACCCCACTTTCGCTAGACACCCCCCCGAAGCTCAGAAGCAGAGTTTATCCCTCTCTTAGATTTCCTCGGTCTGTGTTCCATCAGCAAAACAAGGACTTTTCCTCAAGATGCTCTGTCTTTAAAAGGTAAGATTGAAAAGAAGAGAAAATGTAAATAAAATATAAATTAGGGGGGTTTTTTTGGTTGTGTGCTCACATTTGATTGCGTGCGTGCATGTCTGCTTCCGCGCGGCTGTGTGGGTGCAGAATCTCCTCTTCCAGGTGATGGGGTAGAAGAGGAAACAGGGAACAAGGGTGTCCCAACGCCTGGGGACAAGGGAGTCATGTTTTGAGCATCATTTTCATTTTCTTAAGCTCTGTTTTCTTGGCACAAAGTTGGACAGAATTTAGAATTTATTTTGCATTTATTCAAGAAATAGAAACTGAGCACCCATTCTGAGCCCAGTGCTGTGTTAGGCCCTGGAAGATACCAAGAAATGGTAAGACGAAGAATCTTGGACTTGGAGAGCCCAGGAGAAGAGTGGAGGTTAGACCCATGCGCCAGCAGCTAGGATGCACAGTAGAAAGCGGTTGGTGCCCTAAGACAAGGCAAGTGTCAGAAAGCTCAGAGCAGGGACCGATGCCTCTCAACTGGAGAAAACCCGGAGGTCTTCCTGGAGGAAGTGGCACTGAGGTTGGGCTCAGATGACTGGGGAGGATTTGGCCATGCCAAGATGGAGACCTCAGGTTGTGTCTCACTCAGGATCCAGTTAGGAGACAGAAACCTGGTACTTGAAGAGAAAGGATTTCAAATAAAGAATTCTTAGCCCGGGATTAGAACTAAAAAGGTCAACAGAACACTAAAAATTTTTATGGCATTGACAACGGCGGGAAGTGACTACCGACCCTTGAGCTAGGAAAGCAGAGAGGAGGGTGGAATTATGAAAATGTGGAAGCTTAGACGCAGAGCCCCTTGGGCCTGGGATCTAGAACTTGGAGGAGAGGAGAACCAGGTGGCCGGCATTGGCGTCTCTGGGCCTGAGAAGGGGCTCCCTAGGTCAAGGAGCCAGACTGCTGGAAAGGGGGCTCTGGCAGCTGGGGCTGGTGTCTCTAGGGGTGCAATGAGACTGATTGTATAAGAATTGAAAGGCTGCCGGGGTGCCCGGTTGGTTCAGTAGAGCATCCAACAATTGCTTTCGGCTCAGGTCATGATCTCAGGGTCCTGGGATGGAGCCCCGCATCAGGCTTACACTCAGCGCGGAGTCTGCTTGCCCCCTCCTACTGCTGCTCCCCCCCTAACGTTCAAATAAATAAATAAATATCTTAAAAAAAAAAGTTGAAAAATTGCCAACTGGGCTCAGCTGCTTCCCTGGGACGGGAAAGGCCACTGCCGTGGTGAAGAGACGCGGCTGCGGCGATGCCCACCGGAGCCATTAGTGGACAGGACGGTGACAGAGAGGGGTGGCCAGGTCCCCCTCTCACCTCCCCTCCCTCCCCATCCCCCGTCCTGTCCAGCCTCACAGTCTCCCTCCGGCCACCTGATCGGTACTAATGATCAAATCTAACATGCTGCCCTTCCACTTGCCCGTGGCACTGGGGAGGCCTCAGATGCCCGGCCTCCTCCCTCATCCCCCAGGCGACCGCAAGGAGGCCTCTCTTCCCAGCCTGCAGGCCGGCCCGGTGGTCCAGTCCAGCGCCTCTGGCCACGGACTTCCGGCAGAAGGTCTTACGTCAAGTGCCTCAGTTTCCATCTCCATAAAATGGGGCTAAAATCGCAGCCCCTCCCCGGCCCCCCATGGGGATTAAAGGGACAGCAGGAATAGCGACCCCTTCATCTGAACTCCTTCACGTACATCATCTCCTTCGGGAAGAAACCTTCAGAGTACGACCTACCAGTCGTTTCATTTTCGAAGTGAGCCATCTCAGAGCCAAGGAGCGACTAAGTCAAGGTCCCAGCAGCTGGGGGGCGGGCCCCGAACCCGAGCAGGCTCTCACTACCCCACCAGGCACCCTCGGAAGGCTCCCGACACCGCCCCCGGCACGTGGGAAGCACTCTGCAATGGCAGCCGCGAGTGTGATTTTTGTGTTGTCATGGATCCTGCCCGGCTTGGGGTTATGTCCGGAAGTCACCGTGTCGGCCGCTGCCACCGGTCCCCAGCCAGGGTCCTGACGCCAGCCCCCCGGTGTCCGAAACCGGGCCTGCCCCTCCCTCCCTGGAAGTCTGCAGCTGACAGGCACTTAATTAGTTCAAGGACTTGCTGAGCCCTGGCCAGGGCACTCTCCGTCCCTCTCCTGTCTCCGGCAGCGATGGGCTTCCCGGGAGCAGCTCTGGAGGGAGACCGTGAGGAGATCTGAGATGCAGAAACCATTTTCTGCCTCCTACTTGCAGATACAGCGGCAAGTGACCGAATGGGCTTCCTTCTGGAAGAAGGCCTCCGGGCCACGCGGCGGTGCATAGAAATGACTCATTTCCAGCCCAGCGCTCTGGACCAGCAGGAGACACTCCTCATCCCTGCGCCTGTGGTCTCTGAGAGCCATCCCAGATGCGATGCGCCTGGGCTGCATAGATGGGCCTGGGAAGTGAGAGAGCCTCCCGGCCCTGGCTGGAGGCAAAGCGGCTCAGTGCAAGGGTTACCCTGTGAGCTGCTGGTCCTCTGTGCTGTCCCCAGCTCAGTCAGAGAGGCCGGCGGCGTGGTCCCTAATCCAGACCCCTCGGGGCTGCGTTGTGCCGGAGGCAGGGGCGTGGGCTGATAGTTTAGGATGGACCAAGATGCTCCATCCCCCTGATGAATGGCATTATGGATGTTTTTTTCCCCTAAAGATTTTATTTAGTTATTTGTGGGGGTGGAGCATAAGCAGAAGGAGTAGCAGAAGGAGAGAGAGAAGCAGACTCCCCGCTGAGCTGGAAGCCTAATGCGGGACTCGATCTGGACCTGAGCGGAAGGCTTAACGACTGAGCCCCCCAGGCGCCCAGCAGACGCCTTTTATCAGAAAGTGTGGCAATTGAGGAGTCTGTGAGGGCCCTGGGGCGGGACAGCGGTTGCCATTGACCCCTCCCCACGAGAGGAGGTCCAGGGACACAATTTTCAGATTTAGGGCTCATGGCCCCATGAGATGATTAATCATGGCTGCACAGAGCTCTAGGCAGAGGATGATTCTGAAGGCTTGTCTGAGCCCAAAAGGAACGAGGAGTGTGATGTGCCCCCAGCAAGAGACAGGTGGGAGGGGCCTTTACTCTGGCTTCCCCGACAGGACACTGGGCCAAGGCAAGGGCAAGTTTATTTGGGAGGTGATGCCAAGGCGACTGGGGAGTCCGTGGGGCATAGAAGGCAAAGCAGAGGGGGCGTCTGGCGGGCTCCTTTGGAAGATCATGCAACTCTTGATCTCGGGGTTGTGAGTTCAAACCCCACATCGGGTGTAAAGATTGCTTTAAAAAATTTTTAAGAAAAAAGAGGGGGAAGCCGATGTCCCATGAGAGGGTACGCCTGGGGCAATGTGGGCTCATTCCTTCCGGGGCTTTCTGAAGATGCGCGCATCTCAGGACCACCTAGTTCAGGGGTAGAACAGCTGGAAGACTTAGCCGAGGACTCTCATGGCTCATCCCTGGGGAGTGGCTCTTTCAGCGTTAACTTCGGCACCTGCAAGGTCTTGAACGTGGCTCTCCAGCCAGGAGAGAGCCCTCCAGCTGAGAGATTCAGTAAGCTGAAAGAGGGGCCAGCAAGGTCTGCAGTGAGCTTTCGGGGGGATGGGGACGTGCCTGGGACCCAGGTCGTGAGTGCTTTGCACGTGGGCCACCACACGTGGTGAGAACGGAAGAGCTGTCACCTGCCTCACCTCCCCCCTGCCCTTCCTCCTCCCTCTTTTCCTCTCTAATCTCCTCCTCCCTGCCTCTGCTTTACTCCCCTCTTCCCCGGCTCTCCTCCTCCCGGATCACTCTTCCTCCAGTCCCCCTCCTCTCTGCCCTCCTCCCTCCTTCCTTTTGCTTCCCTCTTCCCTCCCCTCCTCCCCGCCTTCCTTCTGCAATTATCTTCTGCACATCTCGGACTTGCCAGGCCTTACGCCGGGAACCGGGAGTCACAAAGTAAATAAAAGCTCGCCTCTGCCTTAGCTGTGCAGTCTGGTGAGAATGGCTGAGACCTCCCGTCTCCCTGGAGGGGGAAGAAGACACCCAGAGCAGCTAATAAATGGTTCCAAGTGGTTCCTTTTCAGGCACTTTCATTTTTAAAAGCAGGGCCCAGGGGCTGAGCTGGGACTGGCAATTAGAGGCTGAGTCTGTGTCTGAGAGGAGGGTGTGAGGAACCGGGACACCTTGGAAAAAGGAAATTTATCAGGCAGAGGATGATCTTATAGGGTATGAAATTTACAAAAGCTCCATCCGAAGGAACACTAATTACGGGCCACTTTATTGATGTTTAATTCAAAAACAGAAGCTAATGCAAGTGCCCTTCCCTTGGAGTGGGAAGGAGGCAGGAGACTTTCTTCCTAATAATTTACTTAAACTGAATTGCATATGGGAAATTAATTTGCCTGGAATAAAAGCAAGACATCACCCCAGAAGTAAGAAGTCACCTTGAACGAGTCGATCCTCACAAGGATGGCTCACTGGCTTCCAAGGCTGGAAAGTTCCATCGGGCAGGAAGACTGGGGGAACTGCGTATTTTTGGGGTTCTCGGGGCTGTATTCATTTCCTATTGCTAAGTAACAAAGGACCACAGATTTATCAGCCTTACACAATACAAATCGACAGTCTCACAGTTTCTGTGAGTCAGGTATCTGGGCACAGGTAAGCTGAGGTCTCATTAAATCCTATCAAGGTGCTGACTGGGGTTGCTTCTCCTTTAATTCTCAAGATTCCTTTCCAAGGTCATTCAGGTTGTTGCCAGAATTCAGTGCCTTGAAGCTGTAGAGTTCCTGGTAGATTTCATCTTCGTCAAGGCCAACAGGGGAAAGGACTCTGGGAGCCTCGTCGCCATCACCTGATTAGGTCAGGCCCACCAGGATACTCTCATTTTAGTTTACCCATGGCACCGTGATTAGAAACCTCATCACAGGAGGGAGGTAGACAGGGTGAGTACACCAGGGGGACAGGAGTCTTGGGAACCATCTTAGAATTGTCTCCCACACAGCAGAGGAGCTGGATCTAGTTGAACCTGCCTCCGCCTGAGCTTGCGGACATGCTGTCTTGTGTTGCTTGGCCTCTGGATTCTCACCTGTACAGCAGGTTAGCGAATGGAGCCCTGCTGACCTCAAGAAAAATAGCAGAACTGTCTCAAGTGATTTGCTCGGCAGTAATTCCAATAAGCAAAGAGGACACTGTGAAATCACTAGAAATAGTATCTACTTATCTGTTATAAGCATTTTACCTTATCTTAAATTTGATAAATGGGTATTCATTGATTTTTTCTTTTTTTTAAATTTTTTTTAAGATTTTATTTATTTATTTGACAGAGAGAGATCACAAGTAGGCAGAGAAGGGGGAAGCAGGCTCCCTGCTGAGCAGAGAGCCCGATGCGGGGCTCGATCCCAGGACCCTGAGATCATGACCTGAGCCGAAGGCAGAGGCTTTAACCAACTGCGCCATCCAGGCGCCCCTATTCATTGATTTTTTTAAGCTATTAGTATTATTTAAAGATTTTATTTATTTGAGAGAAAGAGAGAGAGCAAAAGCAGCAGGGAGGGGCCGAGGGAAGGGGAGAAGCAGATCCCCTGCTGAGCAGGGAGCCCAATGTGGGGCTTGTTCTCAGGACCCTGGGATCATGACCTGAGCTTGAGGCAGAAGCTTAATCAACTGAGCCACCCAGGCGCCCTTGTTATTATTATTACTATTATTTTTTTGTGGAGGGCCAAGGCACTTCTGGGCATGACCCTCCCTACTGGAAGCCCATGTAATCATTCTCACGGGAATGAAACCCATGACCTTCCTGTGATGATTTCTAATGTTCTTCAACGTGGAGCGAGAGCTTCTGTGCACACTCGAAGCCACGTGAATGCAGACTCCGTCTAGGTGTTTTGTGCCCTCCTTACCTGACAGCACATTTTCCTAGAAAATTGCCTTTGTTGAGAACTTTCCAAAGCTTGTGCGTCTGTGGATTTGCACTCCCATTTCATCGGCTTATGTGATGGTTAATGTCAGTATGTAATTAATTACAAGAACAAGCACACCTGGCATATAAACAGGTTCGGGAATAAATTCAGCCCACTGGGGATGGATCTGCCCCGCCCCGGGTGCGTGCGGACCCACAGCTGGGATATTTGAGCCGCGGCGGGCGAGAGTCAGGCTATTTAGGGAAAAAAGGGACCCTCGCGGCTCATCTGGCGCGTTGGTTAGAAGGTTGGTTGAGAGCGCTTCTACTCGGCTTGAACAATGGGAGATGTTTTGGCAAGTATGAGTCTAAAGGATGTGGGGGGGTGGTCCTGCTGTCCCCATGTCTCCTCTTTATCTGATTGCCCTGAGGCCAGGCCTCCTGTGTGATGTGACAACGACAGGGGAGTGAGCTAATGCCCCCCTCTACCCTGCCCACGGGAAGGAGAGGGATGCTGTGGGGTTCTGTGGGCTTGGTCCAGGCTCCTGCTGATCAACACTGTCCCTGCCCTCTGGGGGTTGTAGGAATCGCTGCCTGGGGACACGATCTATAGCTGAGTCCCCAGTCCAGTAAAACGCACTTGGTTACTCGGTCCAGATCCAAAAGGAGAGGGGGGGGGATCCCTTGGTTTTTGCCCCTGTCCTCAAATTCTGGGTGGCCTCCGCTCACCCTGGAGCTCTCAGGCACTCAGAAGTCATGCAAAGGAAGAGAAGAACCTAACAGCTTACTGGAGGTCATCCACTGTACCAAACCCCGGTAGGAACCGTATCCTGGGCTCCATGCTTGATACCCCTCAGCGCCTTTAATCTTCGTATTCACCCAATAAAGTAGTTACGGTGAACCCTGTTTTCCAGATGAAGACACTGAGGCACAAGATGTCACGTGCTTTGCTCGGGTGATAAAAAACGACAAGGCAGGATTTAATGAATCTAAGCCACCGCTCTCAACCCTGCGGAATTGGTTCTTGGGCTTTCACGTGCCCAGAATCCCACTGTGGGGGACGAGCTTGAGAAAAATGCTACATGGCATTTTTCTGGGGCCCTACCAGCACCGACTCAGATGTGGTAGGTTTGGGCCCGGGAATGTGTATTCCTATCAAGTGTCCCACCTGGTGTGAAAGCCGAGGGTCACTGGGGGCACCGTGCAAATCAATGCCCTCTGGGACTGCCCTTGACCAGGCTCGGCCTGCCACGTTCCGCAGCTGTAAGCCAATTCTGAACGTGGTCCTGAGCCGGCCAGGGACCCTGCCCAGAAGGAACGCCTGCTTGCGCTGGTGGAGACCCCTGGAGGGCCCCAGGGCCTTCCCTGGAACGGGCCACCAGGCTTGCCAATGGCTCTCCGGCTGGATGCGTGGTAGAATCACCCGCACGCTTTCGAAATAGTGAGGCCTGGACATTTCCCTGGAGGTCCTGCTTCAGAGTTTCTGATGCGTCTCTGTTGGTTTAAGGGATCGAGAACCACTGAGTCAAAGGAGAACGAGTTGAACCCAGCCCGGGACAAGGGAGACCTGTGTGCCATTTAAAGGAAGGAGCACAGAGAAGGAAACCTCAGGAAATCCTGAGCCCTGGGATTTAAAGCATGAAAGAGGGAGGCAGATGACTAAGGACTAATTGTGTTGGAGGATTAGGGGGCACTGGTGGGGCGTGGGGGGAGGGTGGAGACCGCCATCCGGAGACAGATGGGGCGTATTGCCTCCGACCTGGGCAGTTGGTGCGGTTACTAGTGAGCAGAACTGCCTGGATTGGGGGCAGAGAGTCAGAGGAACCCGAGACGCCGGAGCCGGGCCAGCCCCTCTTCCCATTCAAAGGGAGGGCGGCCCATCAGCCCTGCCATCGTTAAGACAACATCACTCAGAGTAACAGGGTGGTGAGGCCTGTCCTGGACCCTTTAGATCACGATCGTGTGATTTAATTGTTATGAAAAGCCTAGGAGGCTTGTGATGTGGACGCCCTTTTGCAGCTAGAGAGATTAGGTCCTAGCGATGTTAGGGGGAAAAAAAAAAACTCAACTCAGTTCCAGAGAATTTGAGTCTAGCCGGTCAAACACTTTTGGCCTTTCTCTTCAAGCAGGCTGCTCTCTTTCTCTCTGGCAGCACACACACATGCACACACGTACCCATACCTACACGCACACCCATGCACACTCCCGCAGGCACACAACCCGGGTGTGAGAATAGATTGCACAGAGTGATCTCGGCCCCCAGGTCTCTGTGTCTCTGCGTCGCTGACTTGTTCTCCTGCCCTCCTCTTGTCCTCTGGGCTCTCTGGCTTGCTATCTGTGTGTCACGGAGACTGCGCAGTTTTACTCTTTTCTGAAATTTCCAGAGAAGCCCGTCTGCCCGCCAGCATTTCACAGCCCCCGGCGAGGTGGGCTGGAGGGGCCACCAGCTCCAGAACTGAAGGAGTTTTTCATGGGGCTTGGTTTGCAAGAGATGCCAAGCAGAAACTTCAAACGCAGGAGGGGCTGGAAGACCCTGGAATTTCCTGGAGGAGGAAGATATGGTACAGATGAATTGCGAGGCCCCAGCCTGCCCAGGCGTGGGCCCCCTTCTCCTCCCCACCCGTTTGCACACGCACAGGGCTCTGAGGTTCACGCTAACATCTACGGGCATCCAAGAAGCCTGGAGGAAGGGAGGGGCAGACAGCACTGTCCCCATTGTATTGAAGGGGAAACTGAGGCCAGAGAGACCCCAAGAAGCCACTCAGCTAGCTGCAAGCATCAGAGGCAGGAATCAAACACACGGCGGCGAGTCCTAGCAGTGAGAACTCAGCGGGGCTCACAATCCGTGGGTTGTAGAGCCGAGTCCGTTCCGATGGGTCCGGGTCCATGCCTTCCTGGTTAGTCAATTCCTTCATTTCTTGAATCCCACCCGGGCCCCAGGCTCTGGGGCTGGCCAAGATGGGACAGGGAGAAGCTGGCGGCCTCCGGGGTCTGTCATAGAGCCCAACTCTGGAAGCATGACTGGGGCTTGGCTTAGCCGATGAAGTAGAGGGGACCCCAGCCCAACATCCAAAGAGGTTTCTTTACCAGTGGAAAAGACATCCTCTCCCTCTGCCTCACGTTCGCAGTTAGTTCCCCCAAAACTGAAGGCATCCCTTGACTCCTCGGGCCCCTTTCCAGACGATCTCCCCATCTGATCTGTACCTTGGCCTCTGATGGATTTACAAGTCCAGCCTCGGCCCCGGTTTTTCTGTGCCTTCTCGTGTGCTGCTAACACGGATGTCTTAATACGCCAGCTGAGACTTCTTAAATCCACATTGAAACAACTGTTGGGTTTTTATACCGTTGTAAAACTCTTTGTAGGGTATTCATAGAAAATGTTTTATTAATTGCCATATGTTTATTGATTTCTCTTTCATGTCGGTTCTTTTGTTCTTTCTTTGTAGTGGCAAAAGATCTCTCTGCATCATCATTTGCAAGTTATCTAAAATGTCAAAGGTGTTCTTTTGAAGTTTATTACAGATCACATGCCATAAGGCCCGGACTCTGGGTATTTACAGTGAGGGGGGAATTCCTGCACGGACTTTCAAAGCTCACAAAAGAATTGAGATCATATTGGTTTAAAACAAGACACACACACAAAACCTCAATTTATCATTTCTTACAATTTTTCCCATTTTGCAGGGTAGGGGGTGGATATGGGGGATTTCGGCAGGGCGAAATGAACAAAAGCGTTGGCCTATTTATAGGTCGGAGTTCCCCCTCCATCTTGAAATCTCATTACGGTCTAGGTTATGGAGTTGCTCCCCAATCTTCACCCTGCAACCTGGAGGCAGGAGGTCCTCCGAGCTACCCTGAGAATGGTGGATAACCGTGCCCCCCGTTCCCAGCAGACGCCGGCTTTTGCCTCCCAGCGGAGACTGTTTCTGGTGAGGCGCTCAGGGAGGACCCCTGGGAAGAGTAACCTCCCCCACAGAGCCGAGGTCCTAGAGGTACCTGGGCTCTGCCACCGCCCCCCGGGGGACTCAGGGGCGGGCCAATAAAAAGGAAAAAAAAAGGTTAACAGTGCAGTTCCCCAAGTTTTAAGTGAGCTATTAATGTCTAAGTCAGCAGAGCGTTTTCTTTTGAAAACCCCAAAGTCATTTTTTTTAAAAGCCTAGCTGGGAACAACTCTCACTTTGATCTAGACGGGGTTCAAATGAGATCCGCGAACTCATCCCAGAGGCACGAGGAGCTAGTTCCACTCTGTCTCCCTCCCGGCAGAAGGGATGACTCCAGCAGGCTGGAATGCAGCCCGGGCTCGCACACCATGATGCTGGGCCCCTCGGGTGGCTCGCTATCTGCGGGAGTCCTGGGTTTCTTCACCTGCTAAGTGGGCATAATGATCCCTAGCGGGTATTGGTCTCCCAAGAATCTGTGAGGGCACATTTTTCCCAGGAAAAGAAGGCATCATCTAGAGATCCTGACTCCTTGGTCTCCTCCGCCAATCGCTGGGGTCTTCCTCGGGGTCCAGTCCTCACTGCTTAGCTGGGAGAACGGGCTGGAGGCAGTCACGACGAAGGTGGGGGGTCAGGTGGAGGACTTGATGTTTTGTTTTCAACCCCCCAGCCAGCTGTGCCTTCCTCCCCGAGCCTGAGCCACAGGCCCATCTCTGGGGTCTGGCAAGACGGGGTTTGCGGGGACAGTGCCTGGGGTCCTTGGCTGGATCTGTGGGACATGGGAAACAGACACTCCATGGGTGGGGAGGTGGCCATTGGAGGAGGGCAAGGCCAGAGGCTGGGCCAGGGATGTCCAGGGCACGAGTGCCTGACGGAACCTTTTCTGGTCACTGTCACAAAGCCACTCTTAGCCCTGTGCACCCTGGTGGGGACCCATGCAGAAGCCCTGCTTCCCAGCAACCCCGGGCCCGATTCCTAGGTCTGCCAGGATCATGCTTCCTGACCCTGAGCACCTCGCATCCTGGGCCAGAGCCTCGATTTCCTCATCGGTGACATGGGAACAGGCTGGGAACACATCCGGGCAATCGAAGTGCGTCCAGGGTACAAAATTTAAGGAAACACTCACGTATAGACTCGTGCGAGAGTCAGCACCTGCTTAAATTCTGCCTCATTGGGTCTTGGCCCTGAATGGAAATGTTAACTTCACCATGACCCTGAATTCTGTGAAGGTCTGACGGGCTGGTTACTGGCAGCAATTGTGTGTGTGTGTGTGTGTGTGTGTGTGTGTGTGTGTGTGTGTGTGTCTGTGTCTGTGTCTGTGTGTGTGTGTGTTACTGGGGAGAGCTGTATCCAGACTCGGGAGCCAGATTCTGGCCCTGCCACATTCTAACTGTGTGGCTTCGGTGAGGTATTTAACTTCTCTGACCCTTAGGTTCTTTGTCCCTGAAAAATAGGTGTTTGTTTCTTCTTTGCAGCTTTGTGGCGGGGTTTCAATAAGCTAATGGAGGTGCAGTGCCCGAGACAGGGCTTGCTGCCTAGTGAGGACGTAAGGAATAGCCAGCTGTTATTACCCCTGGCAGTGAGAGACTTCCAGTTCTTTCCTTCTCTCCTCTTCCCGCTGGAGCTCCTACCCCCTGGACTTCCCCAAGACCCTTTGCCCACCCTCTCTGCATGATAAGAGTGAGGCTGTGTCCTTCTCTCTCCCTGCCTAGGCCCAGGGAGTGGGGTGAGGACGTATCTGAGAAGGTTTCTGGGGCTCCCGCCCAAAACTCGGGGCTGGCAAATGGGCCTGGGAGGGAAATGGTCCCCAGGCCTAATCAAGCTACTCCCTCAAGCACCCACGCCCCTCACATACACACACGACCTTCCCCCAAAGCCCAGAGCTGTCGAGAGTACTAGAGCAGAAATCTGTTTACTCAGCATATTTGCCCCTCATCTGAGCCAGGCCCTGTCTGACCATGGGGACCCAGAGATGACCCTAGCCCCCCAGGAACTCCCACTCCACGCTACAATGTCTCGCAGGGACACCCTAGGGTGGGCCATGAGCCGCCGGGGGGGAGGTTCCCTGGTGGACACAGAAGTAGCAACATCAGGGACACTTCCCAGGAGTGCTGACCCAGGGCCGGGCCTTGGAAGAGGAGGGGTCCCCTTGGCTGGAGAAGATTTTGCCAGGCCAAGGAGAGGGTGCTCTAAGTGGAGAGATTTGCCCGCACAAATGCTTGGGGGGCAGAAGAGAGGACGGGAAAGAAGCAAGCAGTCCAGTGCCGTGAAAGCGGAGACACCCTGCAGAGGCAGGGGAGGGCTGGCCGCGGGCAGGGGAATTGTTAGGGCCGGGGACATGGCCTCTGGGGTCAAGGACCTGCTCGACCTCAGCGCCTGGAGCTCAAGCCAGGCTGGGTCCACGTTCCACGTCTCTTCCCTTCACAATGGAGATGCCATTTTTAAGGTCTCGGGAGCGGGATCTTCTCCGCCATCCTGCCATTTGTGGAGGCCGCAGGCTGCTCAAGCCCCGAGGAAACACCAGGATCCAGTCTCCCAGTGGATTCTTCTAGATCTCCAGGAAGCAAGTGTGTCAGGTTGGGTGGTTCTTCCATATGACCCCCTTGGAGAAAGAAGGCCTCACATGGTCTCTGGGCTGTGGCGCAGGGCGGGGCTCGGTCTCAAGAGGGGTCAGTTGACCTATTTCTAGGTCCTCAAGCAATAAGGCGGCCTAACAGAACTGCTCAGCTCCCGCAAGCTTTCCGGAGGGCCCCCTGTGGGCAGCACCCACTCACCAAGCTCTAGGTAAGAGGTCGCCGGGTTTGAATTGGAGATGTTGGGAGAGGTGGCATGGGCCAAGGTCCTGTGGCTTTGGCCTTCACTCCTTCCCCACTCCTTCTCTGTTCCCTTATAAAGAGAGCTTATGACTCGTGGACACAAAGCTAAGTTCCGGTCTCAGCCCCACACATTCTAGCTGCACGACCTGGGGCAAGTTCAGGAATTTATCAGAAGAGAAGCCCCTTGCATCATCAGGCCCAGAGCTGAAAGCACAGTGTGGCACAGAGAAGGAGCTCGATAAATACCTGCGGACTCACCAAAGCTCCCACTCGCCACTCCCACCACCCTCCAGAACCTCCAAAGCGCTCGCAGTCACGTGACCTCTCAAGATTTTTCTCACGCGGGGGGCGGGGGGGCTGGGCGAGGAGTCGGGTTGGCCGGTGTGCCCCACTGAGGTGTTTTCCAAGGCCACACTGCTTGGTGGCAGACGGGCAGCCTGGCCCCTCTGACCGCCCCAGCACACCCGGGCTCCCATCTGGAGCGGCAGACCTTGACCTGTCGTTTCCGACACCCATCCCGAGCCCAGCACAGTGCCGGAGACGGGAATGGGGTCGAATCCTGGCTCGCCCGATGAACTGGGGGACTACGGGTTGATCACATCCCCGATATATTTACCGCTGGAACGTGATAGAGGAAATATTGCCGCGTACAGCAGAAGCCAGCCGCAGACTTTCTCCATAAAGGTCCAAGGCGTAAATATGTGGGGTTTCGTGGGCCGCATGCAGTCTCCGCTGTATGCTCAAGACCATGCTCAAGGTCTCTGCTCAAGGCAAAACCATGCAGCACACAAGCAGCTTTCGCCAATACTTACATGAATGGAGATGACTATTTCTAATAAAACTTTATTTATAAAAGAGGCAGCAGGCAGCGTTTGCCCACAGCCCATAGCTGGCCAGCTCCTGGTGTGAGAACACAGGTCTAAACCAACAAGTGAATAATCGGGCTTGGTTTCAACATCCTGGCGGGCTCCCTTTGGGCCTCAGTTTCCCCATTAGTACAATGAGAGGTTTGAGCTAGGCCAGGGATCTCGCACTGAAATTCCAGCCAGGCCGGTGGTAAAGATGTGTGACGTGGTCTGGGTGGGGAGGGGGGCCAGCTGGAGCTGGACTAAGCACCCACCGACGGTGGCCGGATCTCCTGAGAATTATATGCGAACTGCTACTATTTTTTTTAAAAAAATGTTTTTATTGAAGGATCACCCATGGACAGGAAGGTGCACTCATCTCAATTATTCGGCTTGATGAATTTTCTGAAACTGAACACATCTGTGTGACGAACACCGAAATCAAGAGCAGAAGCCGGCCAGCACACCAAGAACCTTTTTTGTGCTGCTTTGCGGTAACCAACCCCAAGGGTACCATTTCCCTGACTTTGTTCCTCTGTTTAATGCTGCACCTAGGTCCCCCTTTATGGCTCTCAATGTATCAGTGGGCCAGCTCCCCGCGCCCGGCTCCCACCCTCCTCGCACTGCGGGACTTGCTATCTGTGGCCCTGGCGAGCAGGTGGAGTGCTGGGCTGGGGCAGAGAAGGGGGCGGCGCGGGGCAGGTGGGCAGGCCGGGCACTGAGCAAGGCGGCACTCCTCTTCCCCTGAAGGCGTGTGCAGTGAGCAATCAGAGTGACAATACGGCCCAAGGGGCGTCCTAAGTGCCTTCCGAGGGGGGCGGCGGGTGGAGGCCAGGCCAGGCAGGCGCATTCGGCTGGCTTATTAAAACGACTTTGATCCCTGGCCGCTTTGATATCCCGGGTCTTATAAAGAATTCACTTTCAGGGGTAAATATAGGTAGTTCAGAGAGATTTTATGACATACCGTACAGACTCCTCTTCCAGAGACTTATTTAATTACTGGGGTGGGGAGAGCTGGGGGGAGCTAAAGTGCTGACAGAAGAGGGGCCGGGCCTCGGCTTCTGCAGCTGCCACCGCCGGCCTGGAACCAGGGGCTCAGGTCCAGGCTCCTGGAAGGGACCAGCTGGGGTGGCCTCACTGCCACCCCTGCCCAGGAAAGGCCAAGGCTGGGGCGGGAGGGACAGCGCTGGAAGAGGAGCCTGGTGGGAGAAGCTGTACGTGGGCCGGGGGTCACACCCGGCTTGGAACGCCGGTTCTGCCACCCGGTCGCCACAGGCAAGAGAATCCCTCCGAGCCTCAGTTTGCCAAGTCTTAAAGTGGGCCCAAGAGCAATGCCCACCTCGTAGGGTGGGGGAGAGGAGGTCATAGGCATTGGTGCAAGGTGAGAGCCTGGCCTGGAGCCCCGGGCATCGTAAGGAGCGAGCCCGGCTTACCTGGGTTCAGATGACAGTGCCCTTTGACAGACCCCAGGGCCCCTGGTTGTTCCCTCCAGGCCGTGGAAGGAGATACTATGCTGCTGAGGAGCCCCTCCCGAGGGCTCCCTATATCCTCCCCGCTCAGATCCCTCCTCCGTTCGCCGTCTTGCATCAAAGGACTGCAGAACAAGCAGGACCTCTGGGGGTAGTTGGGTTCCCATTGCTGGAGCCCGTGGGGGCTGGAGAGGGGAGTCCTGGGCCCGGGACGGACCGGTGAATGCATTAGAACAGTGCTTTCACGCACAATGCTTGGAACCTCTCCAAATGCACATTTCTGATCCCGCAGGTGCGGGCCGGGAAGATTCTGCCCCATTTCCCAATCTGCGGATCACCAGTCTGCTCTTTGAGGATTGAGAGCCTGGATGATCCCTGAGGCTCTCCCATCAGGCCTTTACCCCAAAGCTCTTTCCTGTCTGGGTCACTCACAGGACGCCCGATGCAGAATAATTCCCAATCTGTCAAGTTTTCCAGGATTTGACTGATCCAGACAGATGACACGTGTAAAGCACTTAGACTTACATTTGAATTATCGTGAGTGCTCCGAAACGACAATTGCAATGATTATTGTATCGGATCGCGTCTCAGGACAGAGACTCGGCCTCATTTGTATCTATGAAAGCTTCTATTTATTGACCATCTCTGCATATTTGATCCTTTAGGGGGAAAAAAGAAATACCACGAGGAGACTAAGGGGTCGGCATCAAAGCTGCAAGGAAACGCTGTCGTTAGTACCATGCTACGGATAAGGAAAACGAAGCTCGGAGAGACAAGGTGACCCGCGCGGGGTCCCAGAACTGATCAAGAACTGAGCCAGGACTGGAAATCAGATAAGATCGCTGTCAAACCCCCCACGTTCCTGCTGCAGCCGGCCCCCTTCGATTTCTCCCATCCGCCATGCGCCCGCACACACATGCACGGGCACACTCACGCGCTTTGGGCCTGCCACCGCCCTAGGCACATGGAACTCATTTGTCCCTTAATACCTCATTGAACTGTTATTTTGCCTTTACGCCAAATCTCCCATTAGCGTCCTGCTTTGGGCAATGCGAGAATCACGGGGTTACTCGTCGTCGTTCCCCAGGGTCTAGTAACAGGTGCTGGTATATAGTGGTTGTTTCTTAAATGTTAAATGAACGAGTGACTGAGACGGGAAATGGGCAAGTAGGCTAAATATCTTTTGGTCAGTTTTCCTGGTAGCCCGTTGGTGACTTTGGTTACTTTCCCTAGTAAGCCCTGTGAAAGAAGTTGCCCCATTCTTCTAGTTGTATCCGTGCAGTGCCTACTGTGTGACAGATAATTGATAAGTCAGAGATCCACGGTGGTTTCAGTGTAGAAAATACCTTTTCCTATCCGGGCCTGCTGCTAGGTCCCCGGTGCTCCATCAGAGAAGGATCAGATGCAAACAGAATTTCAAGCAGAAAGGACTCCACCAAGGAGCAAGAGGGCCCAGTCTTCCTTCCGGGAGACCTCAGGGCCTTGGCACAAGCCTTGCACGTAGGAGGTGCTCAGAGATACTCACTGAATGAGTGAGCCCATATTGGCGATTTCAGGCAGGGGAGTAGGACAACCATCCTCAGATCCCTTCACCCCACTCGGATGCATTCAGACCCAACTTAGAGGGCCTTCACACTGCACAAGGAGGGCTGAGAACCTGCCTGGAGGGTTGAGGGACCCTGGCATCCATCAATCTGGGGACAGGAGCCCTCTGCTCTGCATTTTCTTCTCTTCCTCCTTCTCTTGGCCTTTCTCCTCGCCCTGGAGCCGAGGCAGTAACTAATATTGTTTCCTGGCCTAAATAGATAATTGCCCTTCTGGCTGGGTAAAAGATATCTCGCCGAGCAGAGTGAAATATCATTAATAAAGGAGACTGATTTACTCAGGAATTCCTCCAGAAGTGAGATTAATAAGCCATCCCCTGGTGTTAGATATAATCTTCCTCCCTCTCCTCACTGCATGATTTATTTTTGCAAAGACTGCACTATTCTGTCATTAATCATTACAGGAGGCCCACAGTTTATCTAGGCTAATGGGCCTAATACACAAACACAACAACTTTTTCCTCCCATGTGACAAGGGAGAAATTCAGGGGGAAAAAAAATTAATCAACTGTGGGTTTCTTTTTAAGGAAATAAGCTACCACTTTACCCAGGCATCAGAGCATATAGAGGCCCCACAGTGGAAATGAATAGGACCTCTGACCCGAGACGCGCATAGAGGGAGGGACACAGACACGCGTACGCGTAGGTGTGGAGAAGACTGTGAAGACACATGTGCACTGGGGCCAAACCATGCATGTGCCTACACAGCACACGATTCTGTGTGTAAGCACATGAGGTAGGGCTGCGCATGACCGTATGTAGGGTACGAACACATTTAGAGAGTATCAGCTGGTGGCTATCCAGCAGGGAGTGAAGACGTAGACTTCCCGCACGGAGGAACCCGGCATGTGGAAGCGTGCATGGCGTGGGATTGTGGGTGTAAACGCGTATGCCTCACGCGATGTTGTGTCGACATGTGTGTAGCCCAGCTAATGAGCGTTCGCTCCGTAAATGTTTACTATATTCAACTGAAAGATGAACCCTGTTCAATCTGCAAAAAAAAAAAAAAAAACAAACATTAGGAGACTTTTAATTTTCCCATTTCTGCTGCCTGGATTTACTATTCATTCATTCATTCATTCATTCATTCATTCATTCATTCACTGTCTTAGGGTAGGCTCCCTAGAAGCAGAACCAAGAGAGCGGTTCCCAACCAGTGATCTATAGAGTAGAGAAGTGGTGGATTTGCCGGCATTCTGGCCAGCAGAGGGTGACCTCCAAAGCAAGCCCGAATCTGTGTGCACTCCCTCAAGCGGCCCAGTGCAGGGGACTCGGGAGTGTCACCTGATCATCTCACGCACCTACCAGGTCAAGGGTGGAGCTGGGCTGCAAAAGTTCTTGATGAGCTCGATCTAGAATTTCTTAGACTCTGTTTCGGGTGCGGGGAGGGGGTACCGATGGGCTTCGGGAGCTCCAAGATCAGAGCTGCCCTTTGGGCCCACGGCCCCAGGGACACTCTGGGGCTGGGTCAGAGGAACCAGAGCTGTGACGGCCCAGGAGAGACGTGGGCCATGCATGAAGGCGGAGTATGATCGATGAGGATGGCAGCATGCTTTGCTCAACAGCCTGGTCCTCCGGGGGCCTAGAGGGCCGCTATGTCCGTGGGGGGGGGGGGCGCAAGTGCTCGGGCAGAGAGCCCACGGCCAGCCGTGCCGTCCCTGCCCCCAGCACGCAGGCATCTCTGGCTTCCATCAAAGGCCGCATTCAACCAGATGGGGTCCTGTCCCGTGACCACAGAAATGCCTGATCCCAGTGGGGAGGTGAGAGGCCGGCTGTGTGCCTATTTATAAACCAACCTCCCCGTCCTCGAGGTGGGCAGCGAGGCAGGGCCCGTGTGGGCAGGCGGCCCTGAGCCTCAGCGCCGACAGAGCCGACGCTTGTCTGCGCCCGTGGAGGGCCGCCAACCTGGCCCCTCGCTCGGGCGGGAGCCTGGGTTGCGTCCTCGCCACCCCCCTCCCCCGGCCCCGGCCCCGGCCCCGGCCCCGGAGGAGTCCGGTGGTTACGGAGGCATTTCTGATGTTGTCTCGTGAAACCCGAGTGCTGAATCCTGAATGGGGGCCACACTCGGGCCGCTCCGCTCGGTGACTCGAAGGAATGTGAGATGGGGCGATGCTGGCCACCGCCGCCGGTTGTAGCTCCGAGAATGTGGTATTAGAGGCAGCGTTCATGTTAACAAACCGAAAGGAGCAGGATCTGGTTTTGCAAAATAAACTCCCCTCGGTCTGAGCCGCCCAGGGGTGGCCCCGGGCTGCAGACTGCCTGGGCTGACTCACTCAGGCACGGGCACTCATTTCGTGTCCCGTACGGCGCGGCCACACGCGTGTGCGGCGGAGGAGAGGCAGCTCTGTCCCGGTGGCGGAGAGCTCAGACCCTGACTGGGCTCAAATCCCGGCTCCACCAGCTGCGGAGTGACCCGAACAACCTGGGGCAGGTGACTCCGCCTGACCTGTAAAATGGGCTACTAACAGTACCTAGCTCTTGGTACTTAACTTTCACAGTCCTTAACACAGCGGGGAGGGAGTGTGCAAATGCTTAGAAGGGTACCTGGCTTCTATATGCTCATGTCTTTTGAGTCCACGCTGGGCACCCCCTCGTCTCCATTTCTGGGGAATCTTGCTGAGATCCCCCCAGTCCCTGGGCCATCTTACCGGTAAAAGGGCTCCTCCCCGAGCCGTGGCAGTCGCTGAGTGCGTGAGAGAAAGGGCTTCTGTGCTCTCGGTGTTTGCTTTCAGCATCCTTCCCTGTCTCTGGCCCCGCAGACATGGTCAGCTCAGTATCATACCGAGCTCCTCATCAGGCCCAAGACCTCCGGATCCTGGAATGCACTCAAAACCCAGCTTCTGCCCAGGTAATCCGAACCCCGGTGAGGGCTGGCCGAGTGCTGCGGGCCAACTTCTTTGCACAAAGCCTTTCCCTTCAATTCTCCCCCGTGTAGGTTCCATTTAACCTCCGTCTGGGGGAGGAGGAAACCAAGCTCGAGGGTCCAGGTGAACCTTCCCAAGGCAGCAGATTTGGTCGCCCAGTTGTGTTCATGCTCCCTAGTGCCACCTGGAGGCTTGGCACAACTGGGGGTGGCGGGCGGCATTGGCCCCTGCCATCCCGCAGCGAGCAGTGATGGACTGCCAATTCTAGGTGACGTCACCAGGAGACACACACGCGCAAAGACACGTGGGCTCACTGTCCAGTCTGGGTTCCAGCATGTCTTGACAGCTTCCTAACATTCGCTAGGGTTTCTTTTCCAGGGAGAGCTACGCCCCCCCACCTTTGACCTTGGACCCGGAACAGTCACAGTAGCTCGCTGGAATTGAAAACCCCCTTCTATTTTCACGGTGCTCACTTTTATCATTATCTGCTCTTTATGCCAAATGACATCGATTTTTCCATTTCTGGTAGCAATCGGAGGTTTCTTCTTAAAAGTGAATTTAGGTTCAAAAGTGACTTGATTTTCATGACAAAATACTGTAACAAGGAATCGTCAAAGTCATCTGTGGATGTGGGGGAACCGCGCGGAGGAGGTCCTCCAATGACTTAAATATGGAAATGGCTTTATTTTGCTTTATTGCTCCCCCAGCCCCGGGCCACCTGCTCCCCCGGCCCTGTCTGTAGAAGTCTGAGCGCTGGGGCAGCCCCATATGGGCTCCACCGGGATCGTCAGCCGGGGTTCCTTCCCTGCACCCCGCTGACTGGAGTCACTATCCAAACAACAGGCCAAGCCTCCAGCCCTGAGCTGGAGTTCCAGAAATTCAACAGGAGATCTAGCTGGAAGGGGGGACTGTTTCAGGGACCCAGAAGGGTCTGTAGTCCCTTCTGGAAGTGAGATACCAAATGTAAGAAGAAGAAGAAAGGGAGACTTGGCAGGAGGTGGGGTGAGGGCAGGGCAGGGCTGGGGAACGGGGGTTTTTCCTACACACACACACACACACACACACACACACACACACACGACACATCGGTGCAAAGACACAATGCATCCACACACACAAGAGACACACACAGACACACACACACACACACACTTGTGCAAACACATGAACACTCCTCCAACGCCTTCCTCCCTTCAAGAGCCAGGAGAACCAGATCCTGGCAGAGGCAGGGAGTGAGGAGACGGCCCTCCAGGAGGTCCGCTTGCCTCTGGCCCGAGGCTCCCTTCCCACCTCCCCAAACGGAAGTCCGAAGTCCCTGCACACAGGGCCTGACAGAAAAGGTATTGCCGCTTGCTGGCTTAATTACAGGGGCCATCCCAGGCCTGGCCCGGCCAACCCAGCCTCTTTCCCGGACCCGGTGTCCATTAGGCCTCAGTTACCTGGCAGGGCCGTGGCCTTTGAAGTGGCCCCAGAGGCCGCCGGGAGGCTCTTTTTCTCTCACCTGTCACCACTTATTTTCCTGGGCTCCTGGCCTGTGGCCCAGCATTTTTAACGAATGGGGATTAAATCATGCCGCGGTCACTCGAGTGCCCACTCTCGGCCCCCGGGTCCACGGCGGGGCCATTAAGGCCTCGGCCCGAGCTGGCAGGCGTTCCTTGGGGAAGGGGGAAGGAGAGGCTGCCGGGCAGCACATTCTGGATTTTTTTATTGCCTCCTCATTATAGCTATTATCCACAAACACAACCGCTAATGAGAGGGCTGAGGAATTTGGGAGAGGAAAGGTTTCATTTGGGCTGGAGAAGGAAGCCATCGTCTGGCCTGAAATAGCAATGCCCTATCTGAGGCCGCCTCTTCCCCAACACCCCCAGCCGAGGAGCTGCGGGCAGAAAGGGGCGGGAAAGAGACCAGGGACCTGGGCTCTGGAGGCCCGAAAGCAAGGGGAGGCTCACAGCCCCCCTGTGGGGCAACACTCGCTACTGCACGTACCGTACCTGTGCCCCAGCTGTGGGGCCACCGTGCAGCTGATCATCCCAACCGGGCCTCTTGTCAGAGGACAAAGGGAGGGCTTTGTTTGCCCGGTTGCTCCAAGACGGCAGCCCTCCACCAGGAATGTGCTCCTGAGGTGCAAAATCCAAGGGTGTGCCCAAATCGATCAAGGTAAATATGTTTTTTTAAAGATGTATTTATTTACTTGAGAGAGAGGTAGGGGGCAGCGGGAGAGGGAGAGACTCTCAAGCAGACTCCCCTCTGAGCACGGGGATGCCTGTGCTATAAAATGAGGAAAATAACAGCAGCCATTAATAGACTTACTCTAAGGTTTTTATAGGTTCCTTTATGCATGTGCCTGGAACAGTGTCCGACACACGAGACTTTCCTGTATTAGCACTGAAAATCCCTCACTCCAGGAAACTCCTCAGTTGCAGGCAATCCAGGGCAGTTGGTCACCCGAATGGGCCATGTTCAATCAATGGTCATTTTTATTATTATTACCACTTACCTGGCATTGCTGTGTCCGGGGATCACCCCCCCCACACACACACACACTCTCTCAGCCCAAAGTGTAGGAGAGGTGCCCCTCCCTGGACACTCCCATAGTCCCCTGATTGTCCCTAGTCTAGCACATGCTGCAGGGGATCGTAAGCCGCCACTTCTCGCGTCTGTCTCTCCCAGGGGACCATGAGCTCAAGGACGGTAGGACTGGGATGAGGAGGACGATATTCCGGCCTGTGGGACCATGACCAAGAAATGTCTGCTAAATGAACAAATGAATGAGACCGACATCAGAAAGTGCAGGCTCATGAGGCAGATAAAACTACACATAAAGTGTTAGAAAGCGGGAAAATGTTAAAATCCTAAAAGGAACCTAGAAATCCTACAAACCCATCTGTTTATCTGAAGGGGAGGTGACAACACTGGGAGAGGAAGGGCCTGTCCCAATCCACACGGCGAAGCAGGAACAGAGGCAGAGTCCGATGGATAGCCTAGAGTGCTTTTTTGCCTTGGAGGGCTGGGCTCCAGGCATTTCCCCCGGCAGCCCACCCCCCACTAAGAAGAGTAACCCAAACCTCTCTGTTCTGCCCCATGAGGTCCCGTGGAAGAGCCATGGACTGGAATCAGGAGCCTTGGGTTTTAGCCTCCCTGGGCAGTTAATTTGCACACCGGCCTCAGTTTCCTTATCTATCAAATGGCGACACAATCTGCCTGCCGGGGTTCCTGGGGCTCCCATGAAGCTAAGGTATAACCACTGATGTGAGGACTGTTGGAAAAGTTAACAATTTATCTGCAGATGGCAGGGATAGTTAAGAAAAGTTGGAGTGTGGGGCGTGGCCCCCAGCGTCTGGAAGTATATAGGACCCGGTATAGCTAAATGGATGTCAGATGCTGAAGTCAAAGCTGGGCATGAGGAGACCCCAGAAATCATAATAGCCCAGAGTTTTCTTAACCTGGTAAACAATAAGATCTCATTTTTTTTTTTAAATGACTGATCTTGATTTTTTTTTAAAGATTTTATTTATTTATTTATTTGACAGAGAGGAGAGAGATCACAAGTAGGCAGAGAGGCAGGCAGAGAGAGAGGGGGAAGCAGGCTCCCTGCTGAGCAGAGAGCCCGATGTGGGGCTCGATCCCAGGACCCTGAGATCATGACCTGAGCTGAAGGCAGAGGCTTTAACCCACTGAGCCACCCAGGTGCCCCAGATCTCATTTTTTGATAAATGAAAACAGTGAGAAAAGCTCAACATTAAAAAAAAAGACATCATTTAAAAGGCAGTTTTAGAAATTTAAATTTATATATTTAACTATTATGAAATGAATCACTATGGGAAGTTAGTTTCACCTTCAGCATATCTAAGTTAGTTCCTACCAGGCCTTCTCTGCAGGTAACAATTATAAACTTTGGACAAATATAGACACCATTGACCTCAGAAAGCGCTGAGGGATGAACAAAAGGAGGCAGATCCTGGAGAGTTAAACCTTAAGAGAAGAGACTGATATAAAGGGACTTATTTACTGTGCCAAGCAGCAGGCTGAAGTCAGCCTCATGGGGCACAGCTAAAACTTCAATAGAAACCCACGGTCTCTGTGGCCTGAAGACCGGAGAACGGTGTTTGAGACCACCATAGTCACCAGAAAGCAATAGAAGGACCTCAGTAAAGGACGAGCAGAGGAGAGATTCCCCCAGACTCTGTATATTAACTGCCTATATCTTGGATGGCCCCATGAACCACGTATGCTTGGGGGAGAATCCAGTTCGCAGTAAAAGAGATGAGCTGAGGCCTGATTGCTACCCTAAAAGATGGAATTTGTGGTTTAAGTCTAACCCAAGTAATTGCTTGTTAAGACAAATAAAAATCAATGGTCTTCAGAGGAATATAACACAGTCCAGAGTTGCCACCATTTAACCTCCACAACCTCTTGAGTATAGTCCGAAATTAGCCAATGTAAAGAGAGCCAGAAAATTGTGACCCACTTTGAGAGACAGGATAATCAATGGGGACCAATGCAGAAACGACTTGGCTGCTAGAGTTAACAGGCACAAATTTTCAAACAGCTATGGTAACTACGCCCCTGGACCAAAAGGAAAATATGCTTGCCGTGAATGAAATCTGAGTGGAGAAACAAAACTATTTAAAAAAAAATAGAAATTCTAGGACTGAACAGTGTAATACCAGAAATAAAAGTGAACTTAGTAGACTTGGCAGAAGTTTTTCTCTGAAGAACAGAGAGAACAAAGATTGAAAAAAAAAATTAAAAATTAGAATCAGACTCATAAATACAGAGAACAGGAAGGGAGTGGGGGATGGGCAAAAAAGGTGAAGGGAGGGGAAGGGAGACACAGACTCCAGTTACGGGATGAATCAGTCACAGAAATAAAAGACACAGCACAGGGACAATAGTCAATGATATTGTAATAAATGTATGGTAATAATGGTAGCTACCCTTGTGGTGAGCACAGCATAATATATAAACTTATTGAATCACTAGGTTATACACCCAAAAGTAATATACCACTGTGTGTCAACTATACTCAAATAAAATTTTTTAAGATTTATTTGTTTATTTATTCGAGAGCGAGAAAGAAAGAGAGAGCACAGGTTGGGGTGGGGCAGTGGGAGAGAGAGAGTCCCAAGCATATTTCCCACTGAGTGCGGAGCCCAAAGTGGGGCTAGATCCCATGACCCTGAGATCAGGACCTGGGCCAAGATCAAGGGTCAAGACGCTTAACTGATTGCACCACCCAGACACCCCCCCCAAATAAATTTTTTTAAACAAATTTTTAAAAATAAACAAAGCCTCAGGTATTTGGGGCTCTATATCAAAAGGTCTATAATACATGAAACTAGAATTACAGAAGTAGAGGAGATAATATTTTAAAAAATAATGGCCGAATTTCCCCAAATGTGATGAAAGCAGAAAATGTTTAAATGAGATTTAAACTCAATGAATCCCAAGCAGGATAAATACAAAGAAAACTACACATAGGCACATCATAGCCAAACTGTTAAACTAATGATAAAGAGAAAATCTCTACCTTTATGTGAAAAAAAGCGAGGAAAAGAAAGAAAAAAATATATATTATATACAGGGAGGGAACAATTTGGAAACACACTAACTTCTTATGAGAGACTATAAAGGCCAGAAAATGGTCGAATCACATCTTTGGGGTTTTGGGGGGTAAATGCCAAGCCAGAATTCCATATTCAGTGAAAATATCCTTATATGATAAAGATGAAGTAGAGACATTTTCAGATTAAAAAATTAAGAAAGTGTGTCCCTGTTAGGTTTTACCACAAACAAACAAAAAATACTAAAAGATGTCTTTTGGGCTGAAGGGAAATGATACCGGATAGAAATCTGGACAGTGGGGGTGCCTGGGTGGCTCAATAGGTTAAAGTCTCTGCCTTCGGCTCTGGTCATGATCTCAGGGTCCTGGAATCGAGCCCCACATCGGGCTCTCTGCTCAGCAGGGAGCCTGCTTCCCTCTCTCTCTCTCTGCCTACTTGTGATCTCTCTCTCTCTCTGTCAAATAAATAAATAAAATCTTAAAAAAAGAAAAAAGAAAAATAATAACAGAAAATAATAAAGTGGGAGGCCTCAATCCAGCCGTATCCAGGCTTTCATTAAATGTTCATGGGCTTCAACTCTCTAGTTAAAATGCTGAGATCTTCAATAAGGATAAAGGTCCTCATAGGACCAGAGAAGCCTCTTGAATGAATATAGGCCTGATATTCACACAAGGGGCTGATACAGCTTACTAATAATTACGATATTGAAATACTTCTGTACCAGTTGTGAACTAGCCCACAGGGCTCACCTCACCCTAAACCCTGGCCCCTTCCCCATGAACCCCTACTCCCGTCACCCGGTATCTCAATGGTTCATGCCTGGCATAGGACCCTGGAACTCTACTCTAGCATAGAGGCCATGGTCCATTCTAATTTGACATTTTCAGCACTGCACCCGTTGGCAATATTTTGAATACTGTCCCTGGATGAATGTCAAAATTTAAAACCGGGCTTAAAAATGCCTCACCCAAGGCCTTGCCAGATTCAGCGTGTGATGCATTGCAGTGTTTTGTTTCTTGCATCCATTATGAAGAGCATCCTAATTCACACTGGAAAACCATGTCAAATGATAATGCTTTTATTTTTTTATTAACGATCCGGCTTGCAATCTCCAGCTATCTTTCAGTTTAACAACGGCATGTGGAGAAATTTTATTCTGAGGGCCGCGTCAAATAAATAGTACTTAGAATTATAATAAATATAATAATGACTATAATTATTACAATGCATTTTATTATATACAATATAATATAATTGCTATTATAATTAATCTGGGGTCACGCAGTAATGCAGCAGTGATCTCTAGTATGTTTCAATTAGAGAACATACCTGGGTATGTTTTTTTTGATTTTTCAATCTTCTCTAATGTTTTTATCAGAGCTTTTGAAATACTGAAGACTATGCAAAAATGAGAAATCAGAATTCCACCTTTGACATGCGAAGGGTCTGTAGAATTTATTTTAAACTCCTCTCTCTGTCGTGCGTGCAGCTGTGGCTGCGGGCGTGCACACACGTGAGTGTACATGTGTGAGCCTGTTGGAAGGGCGTAGTTGTGCTGTGTGTGAGATCCGTGGAATTTTCCTCGGCCCTCCGCAGCGTTCTCCTGGAGGGCCTCACCAGTTTCTGAAGGGGGAAAGCGAGCGACAGCCCCCTCTCCCAGCCTCTGCTCTCTGCCCGGGGCCCTCCTTGGCTCCGCCTGGAGCAGGGGCGCGCTCCCCAGGGGGCCTGCAGGCGGCACCGGGTCCCACCCCTCCTGGCGACCCTACGGGGCCCCGTGTCTGGGTGCAGGAAGGTCAGAGATGGGGTTTTAGAGACACTCGTGATTACCTCCTGGGTGACCTTTGGAACGGGCCGTGGTGGGGCTGACACCTTTCTAAACATAGCACGGGGGAAGGACTGACATCCCGTTCGTCACCAAAGCCACTTACTTACCCGTCCAGACAGGCCCACATGCCAACGGGAGCCACTTATAGCCGCCTTCAAAAGGGCCTAAAGTGGGTGCAGTGCCCAGGGGAGCGGAGGGTGTGGCGCTGTGGCCTGAGGCCTCTTGACCAGAGAGGAATCTCTGGAGCGTGACATTTAGAGGCTGAGGGTCCGGAGTTCAAATCCTACCTCCGCTCCTGCCCCTGTAGGCTCTCAAGGCTCCTCTGAGCTCTTTTATCCCCCTTGGCTAAATGGGGCCATCATCCTCCTGCCCGTTCTTAAGAGGCGGGGCCTACTGCTGGAGCCGAGAGCTGGCACTGACCCCCCTCCCCACTCCTGGCCTCTCCCAGGCGTGACAACTGCAGAGAGACCCAAGAGGCTCCTGCCCCAGGCAGGGGCAGCCCGGGGCATGCGCAGAGCTGTGGGTGTATGTAGGCGGGGCTTGGATTCAACTCTAAACCGCTGTGTGTCTTTGGGCGAGCCACTCTCCCATTCTGAGCCTCGTTTCTCTGAGCTGCCTCCTGTCCTTCCAGAACTATGGTGAATCCTGCTTGAGCCCCTGGTCCCCCACATCTGCATAAAAGAAGCTTCATCGTGGGTCTGCTTGGTCTTCATTGCAGTCTAATTGCTCCCCCGGCCCCAAGCCTGCCTAGCCCTGGGTCGCCATGAGGCTTCCGAGCCTACTTTCCAGTAATGCACACCAGGCCTGTTTCCCTTCCTCTTGGCACACATTCTCAGGGGCCCAGTAGCTTCCATGCTGCCCTCAGGCTTCTGTCAATGCAAATTAATTCACTCCAAGGTGGCAGAAACTAAACGTGTCTCCAGACTCATTGCTTTTTCAAAGAGGAGCTAAATGGGGCCAGGCTTACCCCAGTCGTACAACTCGGCACTGGTGGCACCTCGGGGGGCCCACAGAGGAGGGGTCTTAAGAGCAGAAACCCCCCCCACCAGTTCCTGAAGTCAAAGGTCTGCGCTAAAAGCCATATCCCCCAGTATGATGAGTGGTGAGTATGATTCTCTAGGGCTTTCTATCTTGGTTGCCCCAGTACCACTGAGTGGCAGGGGAGATGGGGCCCAGGGAATTAGAGGTGAGGGGAACCCCCATCCTCCTAATGCGAGTCACGCTGGGGTGGAGGGGCTGCCCGGATGAGCGCGGGAACTCGCAGTCTTCAACAGCCCCTCTGCCCTTGCTAGAGGTGAGGAGCCACCTTAGGAAGTGACGGGTCCGACTTGGGAGTCGGAGAAACCTGCATTTCTTCTCCGCCCCAAATGAGTGTTCAGTCATTCGGGCAAGCGGTCCTCTCTCGGAGCCTCAGTTTCTTTATCTGTGAAATGGGGATAGTATTTCTACCTGCATACGTTTGGTGGGAGGTTTAAATGAGCTCCTTGCGCAGCGCCTGGGGCGCGATCGAGCTCTCAAACCACAGAAATGTCCATGGTGATGGTGGTGATGAGGAGGAAGAGGAGAAGGAAGAGGATGATGTCCGTGTTAGTCTAGCGAGGGTTCGGGGAGCGGCCCCGAGGTTCTTCAGCGGGAGCTTGGGGCGCTGCTTGCTCCTCTCCCTGCCAACATGCTCTTTGCCATCAGCGACATCTGGCTCTCTGCCCTGGATGTGTATTAGGAGTGATTACGTGTCCCTTTAAATTCCGGGAGCTGTCGCTAACCGGTGCCGAGGTTTATTTGCACCGTTTACTTCAGCCCGTGCAGCCCCTGCCCCTCTCTCCTGAGAGGGGCAGGGGGAGGAGAGACACCTGCTCCGCGTGTTTCATTTCCATGAAAAGCACGCTTCCTGGGAAGGAACCCCTTTGAAGTGCTCCGGGTTGGCTGGAGATGAGTCCCAGGAGGCAGCCCCCACCCCAGACATCGGGCTCCCCCTTCCCGGAGATGGGGAGGACGGGAGAGCCTTTTAACGGGAGAATCGTATTGGTTGGAAATTAGTATGGAGGAGGAAAAAAAAAAAAGGTGATGAGGCTGACCTGGGAATGAGGCCAGAGCGGGGCTCATGTTGGCCGTTTTCTGGTTGACTAGTGGGGTCTTGTTCCCTAACCGCTCTGTAAAAAGGAAAAGCTAAGCCCCCCCCTCCCCAAAGCACAAGCGTGGGCGTGTGCGCGCACACACACACACACACACACACACACACACACACACACACGTTGGAAGGATTGTGCTAGAAAATATAGGAACCAAATTGCACACATTGATCATATCCCAACCACCCACGACATTTGTGGAGCCAAGGACAAGAAGCCCCCCCGTTTCGATACCCTCCAACTCCATAGCTTGGTGTGTGTGTTGGGGGCGGGGTCCTCAGCCAGGCATCCAGCTCTGTCCACACCTGCCACCCCACAAGAGACGCTGTTGGCCACCCTCGGGACCAGAGGTGTGCTCACAAGGTTTGTAGCTTACCTTTGGAGGGATGGACTCAAAGAACAGACCCATACAGGCCCAAGTAGGGCCATTTGAGCAAGAAATCATGCATCCCAGATACCCGGAGAGCATGATCTAGAAATGTGGGTCCCAGATGCCCAGAAAGCATGATCTAGAAATGCGGGTGCAGGCTCTGAGTGGGTACCTCTCTTTGACCCCACAGATGCCTCAATGCCTGCCTCGGAAGACTCCTCACCCCATGGGGAAGGGCACGGCCGCAGGATGGACACCTGTATGTATAAAAAGGTGTGTGCAGAGATGATCGCAACAACGCGACTTACGGCAGTTGAAAAACTGGAAACAAGCTAAATGTCCAATGGGTGCAGAATGTCCAATTAAAACACGGCATGCGCAGAGCATAGAATCCTGTGCAGTCGTTAAAATGAACAGTGTAGTCATATATGTTCTCACGAGGGGCAGCCGTGAAGGCATGTTTTGGGTGGAAAGAAGCAGAGTACTTTCAGTCGACTTACTGCAAATCAAAACAGAAATAAAAGAAACTACCATCTATTTCCACAGGTACATGCGGTTGTATGTAAATCCACAGAAACATGTCTGGGAGAATTTCCAGCAGTATGATACCGGAAGTCGTCTCCAGGGAATGGGGTAGGGGACCGGGTCAAGGACATCAAGGCCGAAGGAACTTTAATCGAACCTGTACTACGTATATCCACATATAGTCATGTGTCCCTCGTGTAATCCAAATTTCATCTCAATTTTAGCTGAGGGAACACTCAGTTGAAATCTATGCTCCCGACTCTTTCCTCTTTAGAGCACATGACAATTTCCAAAGCGTTTCTCCCTCAGAGTTTGTAACTCAGTGGAGCTCCGAGAGACCCATTTTACAGATGGGAAAATCAAGTGCATTACAGATACTGGCCAAGAGTCTGCTGGGGCGCCTGGGTGGCTCAGTTGGGTAAGTATCTGCTTTCAGCTCAGGTCATGATCTCTGAGTTCTGGGATCGAGCCCCACATCAAACCTGCTTCTCCCTCTCGCCTTGCTTGTGCTTGCTCTCTCTCTCTCTCTCTCTGTCAAATAAATAAATAATCTTAAAAAAAAAAAAAAAAAAGAATTTCCAAACTCCTCCTAGTGAGGACTCTACCCGGAAGCATTAGAACATGACAGGTAAGGGGGAAAAAAAATCTCATTTTTTTTAAGATAGAAAAAAGAACCCCACATTCTCTTTATCATCACACCTTAGCTGATGAAATATGATTATCTGAGGGTCTTGCTTCTGCTATGGCCTCTTCCCCAGGTCTCTGCCTCACTCTATTTGTTTTTATCCTTCCCAGCCTAGCTCAGTCTCACCTCCTCCAGGAAGCTATCCCTGACTACCTCAGTCCAGTCTACACGTCTCCTTCCTCTGCTTCTTCTGGTTTAGCTAGAACTAGCCTTCTGTATCCATCCACAGGAGTATTTACTGTTCAGCCCAATAGGAAAATGAGAAAGAAATACTAAAAAGCAGATAGGAGACTGGAGAAACAGAGTCCCCCTGGGACATTCAGGGCAAAGGAAACAGTCTTCCACACTTAGTGTGTGGGTCTCGAACATATTTGCAGTGTATTAAAGCACAGAACAATAATGAATGTTCATATCTGAAGTCATCCATAAAAGGCTAGATAGTGTTCAGAGCTCTCCAAGGAAATAAGAATATATATGGTCTATTTTAGAAAATTTTCCCATGAGAAAAATTAAATTTAAAAAGTTGCATATAGAAAGGGTGGCCTTCGATCGCCTAAAAATTCAAATATGTAGATAGGCTTCGTTGCCCCATGATTCTGACTAACTGAGGCAACCTAAGCTGCCTATTGTGTGAGTGCAAGTCTGTTTTCAGTCCTCTTCGGGCTCCTCTGTAATTTCACATCCACTTTCTGTGCCCACACCAGCGTCCCAATGGCCCCAACACCAGGCTTGGCCCCCCAGAAGATGCTCACCTGAGCACCGGTTCACAACCCAGAATGGATTTCACACTCTTGACTCCTGCCCAGTCCTGAGCTTGGCATACAGCCCTGGTTCTAAGACGTTGGCGGGATAAGACCGAGCTGCAAAAAAGCATCTGAGTTAGGTGAGGATAAACCGAAGACATGGGCATCTCCAGTCTGCTTTCAACAATGCCGGGGAGGAGGCAACAGGCAGGTTTACGGACATGAAAGAGATGGAATCGTAGAAACCCAGGGTCCACAAGCCCATGGAGGACATCAAGATTCCAACGTAGCAAAGAGAGTTCATTTGATTTGCAGACTGCAATCATTTGCTAATGTCTGTTGCTGTAGGAAGATTCATTGGCAGGGTCTCAACTCAGTGGGAAAGATGGCCACAGGCGATTGGCTATCCATTATTAATGTCTGCCCTGAGCAGAATGAGAGGGGCATGAAGAATGCCAGAGAGTTGCTCTCCTTGCTCTAGTGCACAGCCCTTATTACATAGATAGGGTAGTGGTCCAAAGAAGAGGCTAATTTGCCCAAAGTCACCCAGCAAGGAGGAGATAGATGGTTTAGAACTAGGCTGTCCAGTGTGATGGCCTACTAGCCACATGTGAGTATTGAGCCCTTGAAATGCAGTTGGTCCGAATTAAGACATACAAACATTATAAAATCTAGTACTTTGGATTTTGAAGACTTGACATGAAATAAGAGTGTAACGTGTCTCATTAACATTTCAATATTGGTTGCATGTCGAAATGATAATATTTTGGACATGTTAAGTTGAATAAACTATATTAATAAATCAATTTCACCTGCTTCATTTTACTCTGTAAAAATGTGGCTACTAGAGAATTCAAAATTATATACATGGCTCGCATTACATTGCTATTAAACAATAGCGCTGTTTTAGAACAAAGCAAAAGTTCTCTGCCGGGCAGAGGGGGAAGAGCTCTGGGGGACTTATTGTCCCAATCTAGGAGGTCATCTCAGTGGCCAGGGCAAGATCCAAAAATGTTTTGGTGAATCCACGGTGCTTGGTCCAACTTTATGTTCTTAAGATGATAGAAATATTGGGACAAATGGATGGACCACCTTAAAGGTTAAAGTCACTTCTGTGTCCTCATACCATACAATCCCACCTGCTACAGAACCTTCTATGTTGAAGCCATTTGTGCTTGCTGACCTCTGTGGGCTCATCTCACCCAAAGAAGGGTGGCCCCCACTAGCTCGACCCTACAGCTGCCCCAGCTGGGGCGTCCAGAGGCGAGGTTAACTTGCCAAGTTCACATAGATAAGCAGTGGCAAAGGGTTAGTGCTCCTTCCACTATGTGGGTGGGAGGGAGAAGGAACACCTCTGCTGGTGCCTATTTTTAGGACCAGACTGAGCCAAAGAATTGGACTCCTTCTTCTGAAAAGCTCTGAATGGAATGCAGCCTCACAATAAACCATAATCAAAACCTGACTTTGCAAGGCAGGGAGGAAAAGAGCCCCTCCTGGTAGTCCTTAATTCAAATATCCCTGAGGAGGGAACGGGGACCTAGCGGGGCCTGCCTAAGATAGAGGGTGTGACAAAGCACCAGCCCTGGGTGGCCACAGGCCATTCATGGCTCTGTCTGGTCCTCAGTGTCCCTGCCTCTGCCTTGAGGAGGGTCAAGGTCAGCCCCTCCAGTCTCTCTAATTCCAGAAAACCTGTTCTGCTTCAAAGTTGCTGACCCAGGAACACTTGACAGGCTCAGATCTAAGAAGAGTAGAGTAGAGAATGTAGAGATCTAAGAATAAGGTGGGGGACAAAGCTCAGTTCTAGGGGGTCTGGGGTACCATGTACCCCAGGACCGCTGTGCACAGTTGTGTACGTTGTTCACTGCACCAGAACACCCCGAATAAAGCTAATGGAAGAAGAAATTCAGCCTCTGCTCCATTGTTTTCAGCAGAGTGCCTGATATAGGGACCGTGTTTGCCCTGATGTAGGTGTGCCTCTGCTAATGGGCACAAAGGCACCGTATGAGTTAGCAAGGGGTCCCAGTGTTCTGTTTCCATTGCACACCCACTCCCCAAATGACTCCACCCACCTTCTGCTACAATACCCAAACAATCGCCCTCAGTTAGTGCCACACATGAAATCGGTACATCTTGTAGCTTGAGGTCAGAGAGCAAGAGCATTAATCATGACCTCGGAGCCCAAGGTAGCCAAAGCCCCTAGGGCTGGGGGAAAAGAGCACATCTGGTGTGTGAGGAACCCAACAGGCCAGGCCAGCGACCCAGGGACGTCTCTGGACCTGGCCTCTCCCAGCTCACGGTCCAGGAGCCACCTCACTACCAGCTCTCCACACGGCCCTTGAGAAATCACTTTTCCTTCTTGGGGGTCAGCTTTCTCATCTATGGAATGGGGGTGATTCTCCCAGGGCCCCATGGGAGGCCAGGGGGGCGGTCCCAGTGAAAGCACATGCTAGGCCCGGCACACAGCCCCAGCTAAAGGACAGGCACGACACAGGGTGTGTAAGGTCTCAGCTTCCCCTGCGGTCGCCCTGGGTGACTCCTCCCGCCCTGTCCTCTGGCCTCACCCACACAGACTGCCCTCTTCTCTGCCCTCGGGACGCCCCCATCCCCTGCAAGCTTTGCAGGGCTGCCTGCCTTCACAGCTCATCTCCAGGACGATGATGTAGGGATGGGAGAGACGCACTCTTCAAGCAGTCAAAGGGATGGTCAGCCCCATCCTCACTGAACTGAGGGGGCTCTTTCTCCTCCTTCTGTGGCCCAGCGGCAGTGGGTGGGTCTAAAAGGCCGAGGGGTGATCCTCGCTGTCGGGGACCTAGCCCAGCCAAGGGGACAAAGAATAGGAGATGGGTGTCACCAGGCCAGGTGGCCCCTTGAGGCAACTTCTGTAGACATGTCATATGACCAAGGGGCCTTGGTCCAAGCCAGCGGTCCCTCCGTCTGCAGTGCCACGGCTGACCAGAGGTGACTGTGCCCATCCAGGCACAACTCTGAGGCCCAGGAGGCCCCCCGGCTCCCAGATTCAAGGCCAAGATGGGGTGAGTGCTGTCTGGGTTTTAATCGGCTGCCATCAGAGGCGCTCGGATCATGCAAGGTGACGGCTGACCCAGCCACTTTCTGTAATTGGGATCAAGCGCCCTCCTGGAGGCTGGAGAGGAGGCTGTGGGGCACACAAGACCCTCCAAGGCCTGACTTTGAGACACCCCAGGAGGATAGTGGGGCCCAGGCCACCTCCGGTTACCAGCAGGAACCCCGGCCCCTCCCCCTGCAGCCTGCCATAGCCTCCCGGCCTCAGCGGCCAGCCCCGCACGCTGGAGAGGAGGAAAGAGGGAAGGAGATGCTGGGAACCCGCTCTTCCTCCTCTTCCTCAGGCCTCCCCTCTCCCCTCTGGCACTCTTGATGCAGAAACCAGCTTGAGTCAGGCAGATCTGGGGGCCTGTCCTAACTCTGGCATTTTTTGGCTGGGGGCAAGTTCAAGGCTTCCTGAGCCTCAGTTTTCATATCTGCAAAATAAGCACCTTCATCTCGCCCCGCCCGTGTGGCGAAGAGGATTCAAAGACATGATGTGTATCCATGGCCTGTCTAGTCCCCGCCTCACACCCTCTCCTTGCAGAAAATGGAATAAGAATGCTAATCCACCCAGCTCCCTAATCCAGCGAAGGGTATCCATGTGCTCTGTGAGCTCTAGAATGCTATGCAAATATTTATTGTTATTACGTCAATGAAGAGCGTTGACAATGGCCAGTATCTCGTGAGTTTAGCCACCTGCGTCCCGCTAACTAGACACCTGTGCTAGTTACCTTGCCCCGCATTGTCTGCCCGAATCCTCGCATTACCTCCATCCAGCGGGCACACTTGTTCCCACTGTACAGGTGGGGAAACTGAGGCATGGACAAGTTGAGGAAGCTATTCAAGATCACGGAGGATAGGGGCGCCTGGGTGGCTCAGTGGATTAAAGCCTCTGCCTTCAGCTCAGGTCATGATCTCGGGGTCCTGGGATCGAGCCCCACATCGGGCTCTCTGCTCAGCAGAGAGCCTGCTTCCCCCTCTCTCTCTGCCTGCCTCTCTGCCTACTTGTGATCTCTCTCTCTGTCAAATAAATAAAATCTTTAAAAAAAAAAAAAAAAGATCACGGAGGATAGAGGAGCCTCGATTTGAAGTTGGTTCTGACTCACTCCAGAACCTGCACTCGACCGATGAGCCCCACTGCCCTCGTGAGCCGTGTGCTTTTTACCCCTCGTGCGGGGGGCTCCCAGCTACATGAAGTGGGGCCCTGCCCCTGCGGGCCTGGGTCAGCCCAGGTGCCATCTACTGCCCCCTCCGTGATGCCCATCTCAGAGCCTGTGTACCCAGGTGCTGGTCAGTCCTGGGAAGGCTCCTCTAATCCCGGTTTCCATCCACCCCCGCTGGCTCCCTCCTATCCCCTACTCCATCCCATCAGTCCCAGCAAGGGTGGGACTCTGGTAGCCTGACCTTAGGTTAAGAAGGCCAGCCACACCCTCGCCATCCCCTGCCTCCCATCATCTCATTAGGGGGTGCTGAGTCAAATGCTGTAGAGAAGGATTTGGGGGAAACATGCCTTTTACCCCTTGAATACTCCTCCTCCTCTGTTTGGGCATCTGCCGGGTCTGGAAGGAAGCAAAGACTTGCAGCATTTTATAAAAGCTGAAAATTTTCTGGGGTGGGGGGGGAGAAGAAAAATAGTCACGCGAATGAAAACGCCCAGGGCATTTTTTGGGAATCGGTAAAGTCTAGAGGGGGATATGAGATGAGATGAAGCTGGGACCTCACAGCTCAGAATGCTGAAAACCTAGCACACGGCACAGAGGCTCTAGACTTCATCCTGTCCAGGAACCCTGGAACCATGGATCGGAAGCCTGACCCCCTCCAAGATGACTCGGGAAAATAACTTCAGTTGCCAAAATGAGGATTCATTCATTCCTTGCACAAATATTTATTGAGCAACTACTACATTTGAAATACTCTGGAGACTGGATGGTGAGCAAGATTAGTAGTGTCCTTGACCTGGTGGGAAATTTCTAGGGTGAAAGCCCACCCTGCATTGCGGTGGCTGGAAGGGTGGCCACGGGGGCTTTTGGGGCAGTCGATTTCTCTTCCCATTTCTCATGCGCCTCCTTCCCCGCTCAAGCGAGGGCGCCTTCCCCCTGGCTTTGCACCCTGTAGACACTATCTCGGAACAAGGTAGTCTATACCTAGACATCTCTAACATAGCCTGACCCACGGGCCACCCAGAACACCCGCAGGAACTCCTTTCCTACCTCTCCTAAGATTCCTCTGCGGATCGGCTGGGTCCTCGCTTTTCTCTACCATCTTTTTTTTTCTCTTGCTAGCATCTTTTTTTTTTTTTCTCTTTAATTGTGGTAAAATACACAGAACATAAAATTGACCATTGGCATTATTTTTACATGGACGCAGTTCAATATATGCGCATCATTGGGCACCTGATCTCCAAACTTGTTCATACGCTTTAAGCAACTGTCCACTCCCCTTTCCCCGGGACTTCTGGAAATCACCATGGTACGCATTCTATGAATTTGCTACTCAGGTATCTCATATAAGTGGAATCAGACAGTATTTGTCTTTTTGGCTTATTCTACTTAGCACAATGTCCTCAGGGTTCATCCGTGTTGTAGCAGGGGTCAGAATTCCCCTCCTTTGTGAGAATGACTAATGTTCCAGGTACGTATATATCGCATTTTGTTCATCCGTTCACCCATTGATGGACACCTGGGTTGTTTCCGCCTTTCGGCCACTAGGAATAATGCCGCTCTGAAGACAGGTGCACGTGTATCTCTTTGAGTCCCTGGTGTCAATGCTGGACGTATACCCAGCCGGTATGCGTTGCTGGATCACGTGGTAAAGCTAGTTTTAATTTTTTGAGAAATTCATGCCAACGTGGTAAGTTGAATTAATCAGCATAAAAACACAATCCCACGCACCGGCTTAAAAATCCACCTCTCCCCGTGGACTATCTCAGTTCGGGCACAACTCAGGAGATTCTGTTTTTAGCCCACGGCCCCTTGGAGGGGCTGGCGTCAGAGCCAGGAAGGACAATTAGCAAACAGTGGTTAAGATCTACCGGTGCTCAGCCAGCAACACCAGTAATCACTAGTTGCTTTAGGCACCATTGATTGGTGATGTCAGGATATCAGGACTCTGGGGAAGTTGCCAGTAGAATTCAAACACAATAGGGTGAATTTACAAACCTCTCGATGGGTTGGGTCGGAAGACCCTCGTAAAAGGAACAACCAGCAAACAAATAAGGCATGATTAACCTTGTCAAGAACCTCGTAGCTAGTGTTTCTCTCGACACCGATATTTGGGGCCAGAGAATTCTTTGTTGGGGGCGGGGACCCTCTATATTATATACTCCGGCCTCTCGGGCTAGATTGCGGTGGCACTTTCCTCCCCCTGTGACAACCAAAAATGTCTCCAGACATTGCAGAGCTCCCCTGGGGCTGGCGGTCCAGGATTGCCCCCAGTGGGGAACCACTGGGGCGGCCAGAGTGTCCTGTGTCCCGTGCTGCCGTGACCACTGCTGTTATTTAGACAGTGATGGTCAGGGGACCATAAAACCATATACATTTGAGCCAAAGCCAACCTGGGAGCACAAGGTCAAGAATGTGCGAGGGAAGAAGGACTGAAAGAGGAACGGACGGGTCCCGGGAGGACGCCACTCAAGTCTCCTCTGGGCTGCCTTTGGCAATGGGCTTGAAGAGCCGAGCCTCTACACGAGACTGCAGGGGGCAGATTTGGCCTTCAGAACAAAACCCGCTTTCCAGGGGCTCTGCATGCAAATTACTGCTGCTGTGTGTGCCAATTATAAATGATTATGAATTATTCTTCATTGCTCAAGAAAGTAGGTCTTAGGCACAGCCTCTATGGCTCCCTATGTGATCTGAGATGAGGCAGCCTAGCGTTTCGGGGGTGTTTTAAAGAAGGAGGTCCGTTTCCTGACCCACTGATTGGTTTTCTCCGTCCCAACAGGGCCTTCAGCGCCCGGGGCCAAGGGGACGGACTGGAGGCGAGGTCTCCGGGGAGCCAGCGGTTCCCATTGTCAGCCCGCGACGGTCCGGCATTAAAAGAGCTGTACAGCTGTTCAGATGAATGACTTAAGGTTTAGCTTCGTGAGGCCCCAGGTTTGCAGCTAGACCCAGGTCGGTCTCTGCTGTGCGCTCCGAGCCACCGACCGCAGGGGTGGGAAATCAGCCTCATCAGACGGAGGCGCTCTCCGTGAGGTCCTCTGGGGAGGCCTTGGAGCAGAGCAGGAGGGGCACCGGAGCTGGGAAGGCCGGCCTTGAACCCTTTGTGAGGGTTCTCTGCCACTGGGAGCTTATGGGCCCAGACTCTGGCCTCCCACAGTCTGGGTTCGAATCCCGACATGGCCAATGGCCTGTGTATGACTTTGGGCAGGTCACTTCACCCTCCACACCTCGGGTTCTGTCAGACCCTACCCCAAGCGGGGCCTCGCCCAGAGGAAGTGAGTCCACACATGAAAAACACTAGAATGTTCCCTGGCACTAAAAAGCACAGGGTAAACTTTTTTTTTTTTACTGCAATGTAGCCTCCAGCAAGTCACTTCGGGTTCTCTGAGCCTCAGCGTCCCCTTGTGTAAGAGAGCAACAACAGTGCCTTCCAAGGAGGGAAAACGAAACAAAAAAACTCATCTGATGAGATGGGGCCAACGCCTGGCACACAGCTGGCGTTCCATCACGGGCAGGGGTCATTTTTATGTGCCTGACAAAACCCTGTCCTGGCTTCTGATTCCTCTGCCTTCAGGTTGTGCTGTCCCCTCTTGTGTTTCTGCACTGGAGGAGTTGAAGGGTGCTTTCAGCTCATAATGCTGCTTGCAATAAAAGGGCCTGGGCCGTAGGACATCTATCTGTCAGATCAGGACGTCGAGGGAGCCCTGGGATTGTTGTCACTTCCCACGTCTTCTTGGCATTTCCCTCGCCGGTGACAATTTCCGTGAAAGGAAGTTATGGCCACCGAACGGAGAATTAGAGAATGGCTCTCCTTTCCTCTTCCAGCTAGGCAAATGTCGCAGCTGATTTCCCATCCCTGAGCACCGTCCGTTATCAGGAGGCAGTCAAGTTCACTGCCAAGCTAAAGATCAATACAGAGAGGCTCCCAACGACTACCTCCAGGGGCCCAGCTCTGTCCCTAACCTGCGAGCCCACCCTGGGCCAGGACTTCATCTCTCTGGGGTTCAGTTTAGGTGAAGAAGTACCAATAATGTGAGGTCACCAACACCGCGTTAAGACTTTGAGGATCCAACACAAAACACGGGGCACGGCCCCTCTGGTGTCATGTAGGGAAGGGCAAACTGACCGGGAATTCAAGGGATGTGGGTTCTCGCCCAGGCTGTGTGACCTCAGACAAGCCGCCCCACCTGCCCGGGACTTGTATTGCACGTCTGTGAAATAAGCATTACACACATGAATCAGTTGTTTGTGTTCCTAGCTATTTATACTCTGCCTGCTTCCAAAAAGGATTTGAGACAGCTTGTAATCAGATGCTGTGAAAATAGACGTGGAAAATCAAAGACCATGGGGAAGGAGGAGGAGGAGGCAAATATACCAGCCGCATGGACCGACATAGTTTCTGTGGTTAATCTGACCCTTTTTGCCTTGGATCCCAGGAAGCTCGGGGCTAAATTTATTATCCCAGAGTTACACAATCCAGACAATTACCTGTTCAAAGAAAATCCACTCTTACCAGTTGTTCAAGGGAGACAACCATTTCCCCAGAGTTAAGTTCTGAAACAAATCGACAAAGATAATAAAGTTCCAAGACTCCTCTATAGATACTGGTCTTTACATTGATTCTCTCAATGACTACTTACTGAGCAAGATGCCAGGTGTGGAGAATGGTGGGGATACAGACTGAACAAAGCTAACAAAGGAGCTGCCCTTGTAAAGTATATTTTAGTGAAGGAAAACACACAATATATAATAAACAACACCAAGTAAATAAACAAGAAAAGATGAGATAATAAGTACAGCCCTGAAAATGATAGGGTTGGGGGCAGAGAGGGGTGACGCTACCTTGGAAGGTCAAGAAAGCATCTTTACAAAAGTAGCATTTGAGCAGAGAGCGGAATGGCAAGAAAACAGAAGCCTTGGCAACATTTGAGGCAAGACGTTATTCCAAGCAGAGGGAACAGCAAATGCAAATGTCCTGGGGGCAGGAGGGAGGACTTGACATTTAGGAGGAGAAGGTCAAGAAGATTGGCAAAGCAAGAGATGAGGAGGAGAGGAATATGAGTTGGTGATGAGGAGACAGTTCATGGAGGTCGGAGGTTCTCACTCTGGGCTGAGCATTAGAATCACCCGGGAAGCTCCTCAAACCATATTATGCTCCTGGTCCCACCTCTAGAGATTCTGATGGAATTGATCTAGATTAGGGCCCAGACCAGTTTGTTTCAAATGGTCCCCAAGTGATCCTACAGAGCACTGGGGTGAGAACCAGGGTCATAGGGCCTCACCAACCATCATAGGAAGTCTACTAAATGCGTTAGGAATCCACAGGGGGATTTTAAGTCTTCTCTGGAAGACTGTTGGATGGAATGTGGATCTAAATAGAACAAGGGTGGAAGGAGGAAGCAGGGTATGCCCAGGAATCCTAAGGTATGTGGGGCCTTTGCAAGTATTTTATCAGGATCTCTGTCGATATAAATAATTTAAGTCATCCAAAACCAATGAGTCAGCAACGGTCAGGTAGCCAGAACTCACAGGATCCTGTGAAAGAAATACTTCACTGACCATTGTGAGTGATCTGCTTGCCAGACTGCCCTCCTAGAACTACAGCCAGGCCGTGGGCACCAGGGTGACCCCATACGTGTGAGTCCTGGAGCTCCCTGGGGCACCTGGTCTACCCAATGTGTGCGAGCTTCAGAGACAGGTTTCCGACGGGGGGCACAGACGAGGAGAGAGAGTGGCACCATGCCTAAATGAGTCCATGTCAGGACTCAGGGTACCCAGGGGCACCGCTGGTCCCAGCTGGCTCCTAGAAGGCACTAGAAGGGGGACTTAGACTTACAAACTTCAAGAAAACAACTCCAAATCACAGGACTGCTGTGGCCCAGGGCCCAGGACAGGTCTAAGGATGCACTGAGAGGGGGCTTAGGTGGTGGAGGTTAGAGATGACAGGAGTCTGGTCGGAGGTTGGTAGAACATGGAGAAGAGTGGACGGATCCAGGGATCCAGGCTGAATGGCCAAGGAAGAGCTCTTCCTATGAGCAGAATTTATGACCTATGAGCCCATGGTAGTCAACAGGGCTGTCAGCAAGCACTGAGTCTTTTTGTCTAAGGACACACGGTGGGATCACACTCCATGGATTGGCCCCCAGGGCATCTATGTTATACAGACATTCCCCCACCCACAGTGGATGCGTCACACAAGTGAAAAATCAGCTATGCTGGGACGCCTGGGTGGCTCAGTCGGTTAAGCGTCTGCCTTTGGCTCAGGTCACGATCTCAGGGTCCTGGGATCGAGCCCTGCCTTGGTCTCCCTGCTCAACCCAGAGCTTGCTTCTCCCTCCCCCTCACTCGTGCGCACCCTCTCTCTTTCTCTCTCTCTCAAGATAAATAAAAAAAATCTTAAGAAAAAAAATCAGCCGTGTTGTAGGAAGCCTCCGAGAGGAGGGGCCGAGGGGGTACTTGTCACAGCAGCACAACCCGGAGCTCATCCTGACCAATATGGGGACTCTCGGCCGGCCCAAAGTTGGGTTTCACCCCCCAACCCCCATTTCCTCTCACCCTTGGCCCACCCCGGGGGGCCTCCCAAGCCTTACCCGCTTGGCAGGACCCCAGACTTATTAGACAGCGATTTTCTGGGCCTTCTGTGGTGCCTGGAATGAAATCAGGCGGGTGGAGAACCAGTGCGTGGCGCTCGCCCTGCAGGCTGGCCGGCCCCGGCCCCCGCGCCCCCGCCCTGGCTGCGGGCTCATTAGATGAAAGCGCTATCACCTGTCAGACAAACTGCTAGAACTGTGATAAATTAATGATCAAATAGTACAGTCGGCCCAGCCACTGTACTGCCTCGGCTAGTTACAAGCTGGCCGGGTGCTTAAAAAATGCAGCCGGCATTAAAAAAGAATCAGGCGTTAAAGGAAAATGTCACCCGGCTTTTCAAAAAGGATCTGTTTTAAAATGACCACAGACGGCTCGGTTTCAGAGTCTTTATTTGATTCCTGTTCTTTGTATTTTGTTTTATTGCTCACAAGGAAGGAAGGGGGGCGGGAGAGTGGGGGAGAGGGCAGAGGGAAGGTTGGAATTTCTGACGGTTTTTAAACCAGTCTCCTGCCCTACGGAGCCTCCGGCAGGGGGTTCGGCCCTGCTGGACAAATATTGGGAGAGTCTTCCCAGGAAATCGCTGCGCTGAATGTCTGAGTGGTAATTGCATCACAAACATAATAGTTACGGGTTTTCCTAGGAAGATCTTTATTTTCTTAATTTCATTTACTTGCCCTGATAGATGGACTGGATGGTTAGCAACATCCAGCTAAGGAAACTGACACTCCAAAGTTACATTGGTTCCCCTTCCCTGAGCCTCACAATGTATACTTTACATGCTCCTTCACGCATCTATGGGGCCCCCATCGCCCTGAGTGGATCCGAATATGAGCTCCTCATTAGAGGAAAGGAAAGGGCAGGGATCAGAGAGGGCAAGCCGCTGCCCCCCGTCACACAGCCAGTAAGTGGCAGTTTCTGAATATTGGGCCCCTGGAATTCCATCCCTGGGCCCTCTGGGGACAATTTCCAAAAAAAAAAAAAAAAAAAGATTTCTCTTGACTTAAAAGCCCAGGCCCTATCTGGACTCGCAATCATGGTGGATACTTGTTACATAAATGCATGGGCTTCCTCTGTGAACGTCAGCCCCGCCTGGCCCTTCCACCTATGGTTTTATGAGCTTAATTTATTCTTTTTAATATAAAATCTCATTACCTGAACATGATACCACCACTTCCACTTTATCTTTGATATAAGAACAGAGAGAAACCTAAATCAAACCTTTAAATAAAGTCTATAATCATGCCACACTTGCACTTGCTTTTCAAATTTCTAAACAAAATTAAGTTGAAATGCCTTAAGGAGAGTGGAGTGGAAGGGAAGGGGAGTTGGAGGGAGAAGACCCCCTGCACATGGTTTCCTGGGCCGCCACGGGGGAGGTGATCACTCACGGAGGGATGGCTTCTGCTATTCTTTGGCTCCCCGGCCCCAGTTTGGAGAGGGAATCCGATGAAGTCCGCCCAAACCTACGGGTACCTGGGATTGATCTCAAAAAGCCATTTGCCTCCCCTTGATGTATTTTTCAGGGCATTTCCTATCTAGTGTTAATTTTCATAAAGGGGAAATTGATGATCAGTTTAAAGAAACACAGTCAAGGGTTTTTATTCCCCCAGGAACCCGGGGTGGGCAAGTCGAGGCCAAGGGGCGGGGAGCCTTGGCAGCTGAAGGTGGCGGGGGCTCCTGGGGAAAGGAGCTCCTTCCCGGCCTCAGGAGGCATGGATTTGGGTCAGGGGCTTTCCTGGGTACCAGGACACACACACACACACACACACACACACACACACACACACAAACACACACACACACACATTCAGCTCTACTCCTTGCCTATCACGTAACCCTGGGCAAAGCATGTCAGGGCTCAGGGCCTGCCTCAGTTTCCCCATATGTGAAATGGGGACAAACACTTCCCACTGCACAGAGCTGTGCACGTGTGATTAAGATAACCTATAGGGAAGTGCCCACACAGCCTAAGTGAAGAGCTGGCTCCCTTCTTTCCTTTCTTCAGCTCATCACTTACCCTGGGATCTGGCTGAAGTCTCCCCTCTTTCAGGAAGCCACCCTTGATTGTTGATAATGGGTTGGAGATAGCCGTGGTTTGGCTTTCTTTAGAGCTCAGGTAAGTAGCACACATCGTTGCGGCCTTAAGGAAGGGGTCAGCCAGCCTGGGTCAACTCCGGCTCTGCTTGTCCTTGTTTGTGACCTTGGGAAACTCATTTACCTTTTGGTACTTCCTTTTCTAAAAAATTGGTTTGGTTTTATTTTTACAGAATCTTGCTTTGTAGTCACCATTCAGATTAAATGAGTTAATTGATGTTGAAGAGCTCAGAAAAGTGCCCGACACATAGCAAATCTCAATAAGGGTTAACTAATAATATTTTCGGTATCAATCCTATTTCTCAAAGCGGCTCAGATGCCTATCGATGGCTCTGTGTGTGTGTGTGCACTTGTGCCTGCACACACGCATGTGTTAGTCTCAGGCAAGTGATGTTTATACTGAAGTCTACTGTTTACAGAAATGCGAACATATCGGAAAGGCACAGCTCAAAGAATTCTCACAAAGCGAACATCCCCAGCAACCAGCTTCCAGGACGAGACTCAGAACACCGCCGGCGCCTTGGAAGAGCCTGTTGTGCTCTCTTTCAGGGGGCCGTAGCCAGAAGACAGAAAATGCTGGAAAATGCCAGAGGGATGGTGGATGTCACAACAAATACTTGAAGCCTCGGGGTAGACAGACGAGGCCAAGCGGGACGGGAACGAGAGCCTCCCTGATATTCCATCAGGGACAGACCCTACAGGTCTAGGCTCTGTCTCTGCTGCCTGGGAGACTAACCCTCTCCTCTCCCCAGGCCTCGATTTCCCCTAATCTACAAAGAGACCGTTGAGATAACTCCTTCCAGCTGTAAGGCTGCTAAGTCGTCATTCATTTACTTGAATCATGAAGTGCCTACTATGTGCTGGACACTGTTCTAAGCACTTGACACGCAGCCAAAAAGAAAACCGACACCTATCCCGTTCACCAGAATCCTCCCCATCTAGCAGGAGGAAATGGACAAGAAAAATCAGACAGAATGAATGCGTCACTTGGTTGAATTCTCTGATTCGAAGGGAGGGTCCTGGCTAGAGGACAGACGGCCGCCTGCCACAATTCCCTTCCCTCTCCGGTCTCCCTTGGTCTGTGTCACGCCAGGCCACAAGTGGCTTCAAAACCGATTTTCCTGAATCCCGTTCCCCGGAGGATAAGCGTCAGCGTCTCTCCGTCCGGGGATGAAGGTACCGGGAGAGATCGCCCCATCTGCATCATTTTTTCCAATTTGCCCAACGGAGGACAAAAGATTTCAGACACATGAAAGGGAAAGTAATAGAAATGAACAACCCCGGCTTATGAGATAGACTTGAAGCTCGTTCCATCTTTCCCTGATCACATGGCGGTATGATTCCTCCCGATAAGGAGCTCCGCCCCAGCCCCTATGCTCTGTGGGTTTGAAAGAACCAGTTCCCATATCCCCACACACCTGCCATTTTCCTGGAAATGAGCGCTCTGCCTTAGGGGTCCCCAGCTTTCCGCCCAGAGAAAGAGCTCGTCAGATGCACAGAGGCTTTGGAGAACGTTCTCTCTGCAGGACGAAAATCCCACTGCCTGCTGTCCCATGGTTGGGGGGTGGGGGCGGGGACAGGCTGGGCCGAGCGGCGGAGACCCTTGCTCCACCCCGTCTGTGTGGAAGAGGTGGGAAGAGGCCGGTGTGGGGTGACAGTCTGTCAGGAAGACTGGAAAAAGGCTGAGCCTAAATGTCAGAGAGGAACCAGCTGAGGGAAGGGGTCTTGAGTACCAGAGCGGGGGTCATATTCCAAATATTTAGTGATTCCCTCTCGCGGGCTTTCGGGAGCACATTCTAGGGGGTCCAGGCCAGGTCAGAGGTTCTACTTGATTTGCTCGAATTATGAGAAATCAGGGATCCTGAAGAGGTCTGGAGGGAGGGAAGATTCTCAGGATCTTGAGAAAGCAACTGCTGGAATATATTTTAATATTTTAACACCTCATGCCACCTGGGCTAGAATGGCAGAGGGGGGCCTTGACTGCAAAGAGTTAACAACGGCCTTGGAGAAAGAACTTTAATGGAGGACACTTGAGTCCGGAAGCTTCTATTCCACCCTGAGTTGTGAGGGTCTAGTTTTATTCGGAGTGCAGGAAGAAGGCGGTTTTCCCACCATTTCAGTGGCCGTTTCAAAGGTCCCATGAGCGCTGGTCTTTCGAGGCGGCCCGTGGGCTGTCTGCAATCCACAGACTGATTTGCTGGAAACAGAATGTTTTCTTAGAAGACTGTCATTAGTTGTCCACATTTCCAAGGAGGGGGATTTTGCATAAAAATCTGGGCTTCCAGGGGCGCCTGGGTGGCTCAGTCAGTGGAGCGTCAGACTCTTGGTTTCGGCTCAGGTTATGATCTCAGGGTCATGGCATCGAGCCCGGGGTTGGGCTCAGAGATGTGCACAGAGTGCACTTGAGACTCTCTTTCCCTCTCCCTCTGCCCCTCCCTGCAACCTCAAAAACAAATAAATTAATTTTTTTTAAAAAAAGAAAGAAAACTGAGCTTCAAGAACTTTCTGAGTTTCTCTTAGAAAATCAGAGGATGGGGCGGCCAGAGGCCCACTGCCAGCCTTGCAGAGTCCCTGGAGCAGTGTGACGGCTGTCCCCGACCCCCAGATGGCATGCGCCCCCCTATCCCAGACGCTGCACGCCCTCCAGGCCACCCAGGTTCCCGGGCAGCCTGCTTTGCTGGTTTACATTTCCTGCCAGAATTTGTCAGCTCCGAGAAAATGAAAAGAGCCGAAGATGTGAAGCCAGAAGATCTGGGTTAATGTCTTCATCCAGCCCTTCCCAAGCTCTTACAACCTCTTGGAAACTCCGTTATTCCATCTGTAAAACAGAGGTCATAACAATTTCTTTTTCAAGGTGGTTGCAAGGATCAAATAAGATTGTACACATCACCGAGAGGCAGAGCCATATGAGGATAAAGAACAGACGCATCAGAATCAGACTGCATGTGAATCCCGGATTCATCATGGGCAGGCTGCATGACCTTGGACATGTCCCTTAACCTCCCTGTGCCTCTTTTTTCTCATCTGTAAAATGGGTATGAGAAAAGGTCAACCGGATCTCTGCGTTTACACATTAAGTGCGTAGCATGGGGCCACATCAGAGGTGCTCAATAAATGTGCATTATTATCATTTTTATTACAATTGCTGTTAAAGTTACATGAGTTGCCCTTTGTGTGAGGCTCAAACCTACACCCCTCGATCGGGGCAGGACAGGTGCCTGCAAAATATCACAAGAGCACTTTCTTTACGCCCAGAATATTGTCCCAAGGGACGTTAAATCTGAAGATGAAAAATTGTTCTTTAAAACAATTTTGATGTCAGTGAAACAAAAGCTGATCGATGGTAATTATTATGTTCAATGGGACTCTTTGGAGTTACTTTTTATAGAATTCCCCCAAATGCTTCAGGAGTCAGAAAACCGGCGGGTGACATCGCTCTCCAATCATCGTCGTCGTCATAGGACTTTAAATGTCTTCTCATCACCCCCCTCTGGGGCCACCTAGTGGGAATCCCCCAAAAGGCCTCAACCATCTTCAGCCAGTGCTCAGAACCACTCTTGGGTCTCAGAGCGGTAAACTGAGGAAGGCCCCCACATTCTGTTGCAAAGGAGGGCGCTCTCTCCTGCCCAGAAGTAATGTGGAAAGAAGTGATCTCAATGGCCCGTCTCAGAGAGGACTGCAACGAACAAAATGACAAATGTGGGTCCAGCTGCCTGGGAACTTGCCAAGGAGGGAAACCAATCAAATGCTTCCCTCCGTGATGAGAATCCATCCCCCCAAAGTAACGTGCCTCCTCCCCCTCCCGTGCCCCTGGGGGCCCACGCCAGGGGCTTTTGAAGTCAAGCGAGTGGCCTCTTGGTCTCTACCTGCTTAGCGATTGCTGCGAAACATGCCAGCCCGGGCTGCACCAGCCATTATTACCACCTTTGCCCTGGGAGAGAAAAGCAGAGATCTAAAACAGCTCCAGGAAGTCCAAACACGGAATATTTAAAATACCAAAGGAACGGGAAATGGGGTCCGGGCCATCTCTTTAATTTGCCTCCTTTACGGCAGGACCGGGAAGAATTTTCTGAGCCCTCTGGGCAGAAGGGCCCAGGAAGCAGGGAGGTGTAGGAAGGCGTAAAGAGGGCCGGGTGCTGCTGGCGGGAAGCAGGATGGAGAAGGTGGTAAATTGAGTGCAGTGAGTTCACCAAGGTCCCCTCCTACTAAAGCCAAAGTCATTTAGGTCACTGGTCCAAAATCCATGTGCATGCACCAGACATCTTGTTAAAATGCAGATTCCAATTAAGCAAGTCTGCGCTGGGGCCCAAGTTGCTGCGTTTCCAGCAAGCTCCCTCCCCGGGGCTGGTGCTGCTGGTCTGGGAGCCACACACTGAGGGTTTGAGGACCTGTCTCAGAGCTGCAGTTAGAGTTGTTGCTTAGATTGGACGTGTATATGGAGAGGCCTTGGGGTATCCAATGGAGATTACCAAGGGACTGCCATTCTGCGTGGCTTCCCTTTGTCTTCAGAATCAAGTTCAAAGTTCTTCCCCAGGGGCACCTGGATGGCTCAGTCGCTGAGCGTCTGCCTTCGGCTCAGGTCATGATCCCAGGGTCCTGGGATCGAGCCCTGCATCAGGCTCCCTGCTCAGGAGAAGCCTGATTCTCTCTCTCCCACTCCCCCTGCTTGTGTTCTCTCTCTCTGTCTCTCTGTCTCTGTCTCTCTCTGTCAAATAGATAAATAAATCTTTAAAAAACAAAAACAAAAAGTTCTTCCCAAGACTGTGGGAGCCCACAACGTCTACCCTAGACCCCTCCCTAGTTGACCACCCCCAGACCAGTGCCCTGTGCACCGCAACCCTGCTGTGCGACAGTGTCTGTGGCAACTTTGTTGCTTCTGGGCCTTTTCACATGCTGTTCTCTCTGCACAGAACCCCATCGCCCAGCTGTCTCTGTAGCGAACTCTGCTTTCAGATTCCAACTTGAATGACTCTTCTTCCGGGAAGCCTTCCCGGATTGGGAACGTTAATTCTACATGTCACCTCGGCCAGGTTATGTGGTACCTGGATATCTGGTTAAACATGACTCTGAGTGTGTTTGTCAGGATGTTTCTGGATGAGATTCACATTCAAATTGGTAGACGGAGTTGAGCAGATTGTCCTCCCCAGTGTGGGTGGGCCTCCTCTAATCCAGGGAAGGCCTGAATAGAACAAAAAAACCAGGCACTCCTTGGAGAAAGGAGCAACTCCTCCCTCCCGACTGGTTATCATTTTTGTCTTGTTTTGTTTTTTGCTGCTGCCTCTGAACTTGAACTGAAACATTGGTTCTTTGTGGGTCCCCACCCTGTAGGCCTTCAGAGTGGAACTGTACCTTAGGCCATCCTGGGGTTCTAGCTGGCCAACCACAGACACTGGGAATTGTCAGCCCCTCTAATCACGTAAGCCAATTCCCCATGTACGGATGGATACATTCCTTACATATGTACGTGTATTTACTTAAAAATTTTTTTTATTACCAAAGCATACTTGACATACAAGATCAACTTAAACGACTTGGGGGTTAGAGCACCAACCTCTTGGGCAATTGAAAACTCGTATATCACTTTTGCCGCCCGCCCCCCAATTTAACTACTCAGTTAAATTTAACTACCAAAATTTAAATTTAAATTTAACTGCCAAAAACCTCGGTGATGACATAAACAGTCGGCACACGCTTATTTTGCATGTTATATGCATTCTATACTGTATTCTTACCATAAAGTAAGCTTGAGAAAAGAACGTGTTATTAAGAAAATTGTAAGAAAGAAAAAATGCATCTCCAGTCCTATACTGGAAAGGAAAGGATATGCATGTAAGCTTACGTCATTCAAGAGGCACCAGTAAATATACATGAATAACCATATGCGTGTGTATAAATGTATATCCCAATGGTTCTATTTCTCTGGAGAGACCTGACTAATGCACTGATCCATCTGGGAATTTCTCATTTCTGTTGTTCTTATATTTTCAACTTATACCAGGGATTTCACCTTATACCAGTAAAAATTCCTTAGCTTTATTTCAAAGCTGCACTATCCCATAAGATAGCCACTAGCCCTGTGCACTGGCTGAGTGCCTGAAACAAGGAAGAAGGAATTGAGATGTGTTGTGAGTCTAAAATACACATCGGAATTTGAAGACTGAGTATGAAAAAAGAGACTGAAAAATCTTACTAGTGATTTATTGTATTGATTACCTGTTGAAATCATACTAATTTTGATACCCTGGGTTATATCAAATATGTTACTAAAATTAATGTTGCCTGTTTCTTTTTTTCCCTTTCTGATATAATTACTAGAAAATACGAAGTTATGCGTATGTCTTATGTTTAAATTTTTATTAGACGGTGACCCTCCAGAGCAAGGCACGGAGTGAAAAGTCCAGATCCAACAATGTGGAAAATGCTGGAACTTACCAGAGTCTTCCAAGCTCCAGAAGTTGAATTCCCTCAAGATGGTTTCATAATAAAATGTATCTCAGGGCCCTAGAGTCGGGATAGGCCAGGGGGCCGAATCCAGCCCGACACCTGCTTTTGTAAATAAAGTTTTATTGGAACAAGAGCCATGCTTATCCGTTGGTCTATTATCTAACGCTGCCTTCATGCTCCAACAGCAGAGATGAGTCATTGTAGAAACCGTCTGGCCCTCACAGCTTAAAATATTTACCATCTGGTCCTTTAGGAAGAAGTTTACTGCTCTAAGACAGCAAGTTGAGACCACAGCTCTGGGAGGCAGAGGACAGTGATAGGGGGCTGGCTTTCCTGCTCATTACCTGGTGACTCTGGGCATGGTAGAGTGGATCTCGGGGCCTCAGTTTAGTTGTCTGGAAAATGGGTAAGTATAATAATAAGTTAATGGGCCAATCTGAGGATTGAGTGCCATGATGCATTTCAATTGGCTGGCACCCGATAATAATAATAATCATTTACTGTATATCTTCATTTGTCTGTGTGCTGACTTTGGGGCCCTGCCCTGTGTCTTTGCGGCCCCCGGCAGGGCTAATTCTGTGAAATATTTGCTTCCCTGGCTGTCTCCTCCCCTGGACTGAGTTCCTTAAGGGTCCATGAGCCTGTGTCTTCTTGTCCCCTGCATCCACCAAACTTGGCACCTTTCTGGCTTCCTTTGGTCCAGGCTTCCGCTCCTCCAGCTCTGTGGACAGCTGAGAGGGGCCTTCTCTGAGGAAACCGGGCGAGAAGGTGGGCACCCTGAGGGCCTCCTCCACACGGAACTCTCCTGAGGGGCCTCTCCACTTGGGTCTGGGGGCTACGGAACCTTAGGGAGCTGGGCAAGAGGCCCCCTCTTCCCGCAGTGCTTTGCCAGACCTGGCGTGTCAAGTGGTTTCCACCCCGGCTGCTTACGGGGGTGCCTCTGAGTCATCGAGGGACCCGGAGCAGGCCTCCAGATGTGACGGAAGCCTATTTTTATCCCCTATTGATCTCTCTTGCCCAGAAACCATCATTACCCTGGTGTAAAATGGCAGCCCCCAAAGGCAAGAGCCTCTTGGCCTCTCTGGCCGATGGGTGCCCAGCAAATTGCTCCAAGCCACCAGGCAGAGAACAGAAATAACTTCCTGAGACAGCTGTCTAGGCCCGGCCCTGCTGGGGCTCTCAGGAAAGGGCTAACTTTGACCCTTTCTAACATTATCCACAGCTTTTCTTGTCTCATCTTTTTTGAAGCAAAGATGAAGCCAGCCGCTAATTGGTCTGTGTCTGCAGTTCTCGGCTCCGCCTGGCAGCGGGACGGAGGTGAGGGGCCTTTGCCAAGGTCACGCCCGGGAGACACTCATTCTCACGGAGCCGTTGGTGGCCCGGGTGTCCTGGACTCGCAAAGGACTACTAGGGACCTCCGTACATCAAAGGGCATCTGGTCCCAAGGAAGAGGGTGAGGTTTCGTCCCCACCCAAGTCACAGCCCTCCGGCCAAAGACCCCCTCCCCTTTCCAGCAGCGTGGACATCGGTCCCCGCTCTTCTGCGTGGACAGATGAATAAGCCCACCTCTTACGTACCCAGAAGTGCCCTGGGGTGTGGGGATCGGCGGGGGAGGTACAGAGACGCCCCCAAATCACGATGCAGCAAGCACAGGCTTGGGGGAACAGCACGAACTCAGTCCCGTGGGGGGCTCCCGAATGTCTGGCCACCAACCTTCCAGGACGGGGGTCGGGGGGCTCATAGCCCTTACGGTGGCATGTGCTCATGATTCTCGGAGCATAAATATTACCACCAGGGCCGATCTCTGGGCACCAGGGTGACTAAATGGAGACTTGGGGGAAGACGAGTCTGACCAGGTCTCACAAGCCCTTACCCGCCGGCTCCGGCTCCGCTCTTTGCTGCTCTGTGGCCTCAACCGACCTACTCAACCTCTCTGTGCCTCATTTTCCACAAGTGTAAAACAGGGCTACGATTAGTGTCCACTTGCAAGATTGTTGTAAGATTTGCATGATAAATGCCCAGAGAACGTTAACCCCGTGCCTGGCTTAGAGTGGACACTCAGGGGCTATGAAGTTCATGACCGCGTTGGCAGAACAGCACTTACGTGCACACGTGGGAATATGAACAGTGGACGCTCGAACGGCACGAGTGTGAATGCCACGGATCCGCTAGCATGCGGCTTTTTTTTTGATAAATACAGGACCGTGGCGTAAATGTGTTTTCTTTTCCTTGTGACTTTCTTAATAACATTTTCTTTTCTGTAGCTGGCTTTATTACAAGAACGCAGTATAGAACACATGTAACATACGGACTATGTATTCATCAACTGTGTATGTTATTGGTCGACGGTAGGCTCTTAGTAGTTAAGTTCTGGGAGAGTCAAGGGGCGCCGGGGTGGCTCACTAGGTTAAGCATTGGCCTTCGGCTCAGGTCATGATCCTGAGGTCCTGGGATGGAGCCCCACATCGGACTCCCTGCTCAGAGGAGAGGGGAATCTTCTTCCCCCTCTGCCACTCCCCCTGCTTGTGCTCTCTTGCTCTCCAATAAATAAATAAAATATTAAAAAATTTAAAAAAGACCCTGCTGTCCAAGGGTCAGTTCTACATGCTGTCACTTAGAGATGGATACAGGATAGTGAATCACTAACTTGCGAAACATCAGGCAAGGAGAGATAAACATTGGGTGGAGAAGTCCTGGAAGGCTTCTTGGAGGAAGAAGCTCTGGATCTGGAGGAGAGAAGAGGAAAAGGAGTGAGTGGAAGATTGGGGGCCAGGACACAGGGAGAGGGACATGTGAGGGCACAGAGATGGGGGAGGGAGTCAGGGGGAATGAGAGTTCAGGGCAGAGAGTAGGCCCGAACCCACCATTAGTACGGGCTTGCGGGCACACGGGGCCTGAGCCAATAACCAGGGCTCTCCATCAGGGGCTCCCGATAGCCAGGCCCAGAGCAGAAGTCTGGGCCAGGGGGAATCTGGAGCAGGGTGTCTGGACCCCCAGGGGGTTTCTCGGGCAGGCAGTATCCTGGACAATTGGCCCGAGCAGCAGGTCCTGTACCCCCCAGTCGCCCAGAATTTTTAGAAGTTCCTCTCCCCCTCCCCCCATGCCCGCTGCCCCAGCACAGCCCAGCAGCCCTGACTCGGGTAATTTCCAGTGGTAATTATTGAGTGCACAAAGGCCTGGCTTGTTTTCTCATTCGGGTGGGGGCCCGGGCAGCTCTGTTTGGGCCGGGAATTGTCGTAGGGCCTCTGTTTAGCCAGCTCTGTCTCCTTTTGTTAACATTCCTCACTAACTGTGGCTCCTCTGGGGCTGGAGAAGAGGGAGAAAAGGCGGCACCCGCGTCCGCCAGCTCCTGTGACCCCGCTCCCCTCGAGCCCCTGGGAAACTGGTTACCTGCTCCCCTCTCACCAGACCCGCCGGGGACAGGAACACGGGGCAGGCCGTTGTCGCGGCCCAGAAATAACTGAGCTCACCTGGCAGGTGCAAAGGCCCGCATCTCAGGCAATGGCTTTAAACACGGGGCCTTTCCCGTTAGGCACTGTGGGCTGAAAACAGTCATTAGGTGTCACTTTCTATGGCAGCCTCCTCTCTCTTTGGGGGCAGAGCGCATAATTACACACCTGGCCCTTTGCTACCTTGCACAGCCCCTAGGACAAATGCAACCTAGGTCTCCGCGGTCCTCGGAGCCCATTCCCACCCAGCACTTACACGGCCGACAAATGAATGTTTTTGCCTGTCCTCGGTTCACATAAATAGCCACAAATTCCTATAATTAACTACAGTAAGCTAGGCTGGGATTAAAACAAAGACGGGCTTGTTTACTGGGATGTTCTGAAACGAGCAATTTTCAACATTACAGTGTCAACTGCTGTCTCTGTCTTTGTTAAGCAAGGCATGGGGTAACGGGGGGAGGTCGGCATGAAGAGTGAGGGGCCCCAGCTGGGAGAGGGGAAGGAGGGGTGGGGATGATGGTTTCTGACGGTTCAGCCAAAAACCTTTTGTCCATGGGTCATTGGGTCCCTAAGACTCCAAGGCTCACTCAGCCTCCAGGGCAGCCCGGCACAGCCAAGTAAGCACCCTTTCCCCTTCCCAGATCATGGGGCTTGGGGTTCCCCAGAAGGTGGGGATTGGGGGGCGCCTAATCTTGGTGAAACTGTGTCCTTCCACTTACTCAGCAAAATCCCTGAAATCTCCACTGTTAAGTATTCAAGCGGGATAGAGCTTTGGAGACCAGGCCCTCCTCTTCCAGGTAGGGAAGCTGAGCCCCAGAGAGGTGAACAGAGCCAACCCCTCAAGCTGACCTGGTGAGTCGTGGATCAGGTGAGATTTGAACTCAGGTTTCCTAGTTACTCCCTGGGGTCAGCAAACCAGGGCGGGGGGAGGGGGGGGCTTCGGGGCTGACCCTGCCTGCCACCTGCCTTTTTTTTTTACAGCCTGTGAGCTAAAAATAGCTTTTCCATGTTTCAATAGCTAAAAAAGAATTAGAAGAAGAATAGGACAGGGCAGCTGAAAATTACATGAAATTTAAGGGTCCATAAAGAAAGTCTTCCGGAAACACAGTTTCCATTTGTCTCTGGCTGCTTTCAAGCTATAGGAACTGAGAGACTGCCAGGGGTTGGATGACCCACAGAGCCTAAAATAATTGACTAGGAGACCCCTTGCAGAAAAAGTTTGCTGATCCAGAGCTGCGTGGTCTCTGTGCTCATGTCCAGTGTCAGTGGAGAAGCCAGGTCTCTGGGCAGATCCCCAGAGAGAGGTCTTTCCAACAGGGTGGTCTGACTCCACCCGTGGGGGGCAACTGAATTTAACCCTCGGCAAATCTCTCCCGAACTCCTCCTCTGTGCCGGGTGCCGTACTGAGCTCCGGGGAGACTGAGGGGAGCAGAGAGGCCTCACAGAGGTGACAGCTGACATTCTAGTAAAAGAGACAGTGTGAAAATGTTGAGCAATGTCAAGGAGTTACTCATATAAGAAAGAAAAATAGAAGAATGAGGGAGAGAGAGACAAGCATGTAAGGCTAGTTAAGGAGAAAGAGAAGGACACTGAGGAAGTAAATTTGAGCGGGGAATGAATGAATGAATGAATGAATGAATGAATGAATGAAATGGTAGAGAAAAGTTCAGATTTTGGACAGAGTTGGGGCAGACTGGCCCACACGGGTCACTCGATCGAAGCCTCAGGGAACCCTAGAGAGGCAGATTTGACATTGAAGGATGACTTTGTAAACTTAGAGATTAGTGTGAGGTCAAAAGTGGGGAGCGGTTCCCCTGCAGCCACATCTGAAAACCCTACATCCCATCACTCGTGATCCCAGCCAGACTCCAAATCACAGACGCCTGTCCCTGTGGGCAAGACTGGGTTTCTGGGGCACAAAGAAGTCAGTGGAGAAGATTCTAGGGCCTGGGGCCCCTGACTTCCAAGGAAAACCTTCCAGGGGAGAAGGGGAGGCCGGAGACCTCGCCACCTGTGCTCTCAGATGGAACTCTGGCCCCATAGAGTTTTCTTTGTTCATCTTGCTGATTTGCCTTGGTGCAAATGGCCAAGTGGTGTGGCCATAAAGGCAACTCGGCACGTGGCGAAGTGACAAAGCTCGTAAAAAGTCAAAGAGGTGTTTAACAGCCACCCGGTGGCGGTAAGGGCCCTCGGCAGCCCAGGCCCTGGTGCAGAGGGACCCATAGCCACACCGGCGTCAGTCAGAGGCGGGGAGAGGCACTGCAGGGGTGGAAGGGAGGCCAATGGGGTGGTGCCCAGAGGAAGCGGGGCGAGTCAGGGGGCTCTACCCACGCGACCTTCAGCAAGTCACCCTCTCTGGGCCTCTGCGGCCACCTGTCCACCATGGGGCTGAAGGGAATGAGAGCAAGACGACCTCTCGGGCTGGCTGTGAAGGGCTGATGAGAGGACATGCAGGAAGCCTCTAGAAACTGTTAGAGAGACGGCCAGCACCGCAGATGATGTGACTAACGGCGACAGGGCGACGAGAGTCTGGTCTGGCCCAGGGAAGGTCTTGAGCTCTCCGAATGTCAGAGGGCCTCATGAGACAACGGGAAATAATGTACGTGTGGACATTAAGACAAGGCCTCCTGGGGCCAGGCCACCACGCGGGGCTCAGATTCCAGCTCTGAGGCTCAGCGGTCGTGCGATTTGGGCCACGTTGCTTCGTTTCTCGGGATCTCAGTTCCCTCATCTATACAATGCGATAATAAAGAGTCTCACTGGTACTTCGGGGTTACCACCAGAATTCCCTGAGGGAGTTACCCAAATAAAGCAGCCCGAGAGTGCTCACGCCCTAGTTGCTCTAAGTCACCGTCTCTGCCGCCCAGGGCTGTCGTGAACACAGACGCTGGGTTCAGGGCACACGGGAGGGATTGTTCTCGCAGGTGTCTGGGGGGGGGCATGGGGAATGGGGCTTGCTTCTCGCTCCTCTCTCTTCTGCTGGCTGGTCCCACGCTGCAGGGGTCGGGACCTGGCCAGATCTGCTGTCCATTGCAGCTTTCTTCTTCATCCAGTTATTGGCTGATTTTGACTTTATTGAGCTCTGGCCATTAGTGTGTGCGCTGAAGACACAAAGGGGACGGAGCCGACCAGTGCCCTGCCGCAGGGACTTTTCGGGAGGAGGCAAGAAGTGCCCAGGCTACCAGCCGCACTGGGAAGGAAACGAAGGCAGGTAAGGGCCCGGGGGCCGGGAGGACCGTTGCCACAAGGTGGGCGGCTCCACTGTCTCTGCGGCAGTGATGGCCTAGCACGTGTATTTTCACTGGCCCTCCGTGTGCCGGGGAGACCTGAGCGAGACGTTCTCTCTGGTCCCTTGGCACACCTTGCTGCCGCCCTCAGGGTCGGGGGAGGCTGTCCTGAGGGCCGCGCCCAGGCCCCGAGGTGTCCGTCCCCAGCGAGCTCGGCGACACGCAGGCACCTGGTTCCCGCAACGAGTGTTTCCATCAGCCCTAAGCAGAGCTATTTTTTATTCGGACCAAAGGTACAATTAACAACAGCCTCCGCTCAGGCCTCGCCCAGCCCCAGGGCCTCTGCTCCGGCCTGAGTGACCAGCAGGAGGGAGGGGACCCTCTCGGTACCCCTCAGTCAACTGCCAGAGCTATTTCGGTGGCTGTTATTTGGGCAAGGAGTGGGCTAGTGGCTTGTGGGAGGGAGGGAAGGAGGGAAGAGGCTAAAAATACGGAGGCCGGGCTGAGGTGACTGGCCTCTATCCTTTCAATGGGCCTGGCCTCCCTTCCTGGATGAGGAGAGCCCGGTCCTGTTCCCTCCTGGGGCCCCGGCTGCTGAGGGCCCCAGACCACCTGACAGCCCTTTTGTTTTGGCTAATGTTAGTCATGGTCACCATTAGTCAGGAGGTTCCGGGGCAAGGGTGGGGGTGTGGGGGTGGCGTTCGGTGGCCTGCGGAGGTCACGCAGTGGGTAGGTGGAGGACAGATGTCTGGGATGTTGAGAAACAGCTATAAGTGGAGCAAAGGCCAGCCCGGTCGGAGTGGCCCCCTGCCATATCCCTGAGGATATGGTTTGGAAGAAATCCATGATGACATCACTGCCCCCAGGCCCCTCCAGCCCTCCCCAGCCGCCCTGCCACCTCTGGCCTTTGTGCACACACCTGAATCCCCCCAGCCAAGGTCAGCTCCTCGAGGATGGCTGGAGGGAGGACCCCAGGCCATTGTGATCACCCTCATCTCCTAAACAAGTGGGCCTGGGGGGCCAGGGGCGGGAGGACCCTCCTGAACTCTCGCTCATTTATACCTTGTTGGCAGGTGATCATGGACACATGACCCAACTTCCTGGGCCTCCCATCGTTGGCTCCGACCACCTTGTAAACAGTTCTCTGATGACTCCCCCAGGCTTCTACCAGAGGGCAACTCCACTGCTGGACCTGTGATCTATTTGGCTTAAAGGTCAAGTTCTACTGCGTGAGTGGGTCCTGCTACCTGGGGAGGTAGGGCCCATCAGACAAGACAACCTGAGAAGCCCTTGATGTTGGGAGGTAGTGATTCATTCATTCACTCGTTTGTTAACCCATTCCTTAAACACTTGCGTAGAGTGAGCACCATCTACGCATAAGAATTGTCTAGGCGCTGGGCATCCAGTGAGGAAGCAACAGAAAGACCCACGTTCTGCCAGGATTTACAATACAGAAGGAATTGACAGCACACAAGTAAATGAATTCCTACGTCTGGAGGTGACAGGTGTCATGAAAAGAATAAAACGGGGTTCAGGAAATGGGAAGTGTGTGTGTGCACATGTACATGAGCGCGCCTGTGCGTGATTGGGTCGGGGCTAGGAATGGTGATCAGGGAAGGTCATGTGTGCACCAGGGTTCCAAAGTAGTGAGTGTGAGCCATTGAGAGACCTGGAGGGAGAGCATTCCGTGAAAGGGTGTGCAGTACAAAGGTGCGAGGGGGCAGAAGGCTTGCGGGAGAAAGGTGAGACCTCTGCATCCTTCGTCCCCACTCCTCCTTGTCCCCACAGGTCCCGGGGACGGAGGTGACCCCTGCCATTGCCCATCACAGCACCCTTTCCCCAGGGCGGTCCTCTCTCCCCTCTGAGCCCCTGGTGAACCTTCACCCTACAATTACCATCCTCTGCCCAGGGCTATTTCCTGCAGACTTGTAAATAGAACCTCTTTCAGCTCCACACACATTATGGTTTGTCTAAAACGGTGTCAAAGGAGCCAATTTTCCTGAACGGGGACCATCGACAAGAGGTAAAGTTTACAGAGGACTCCCGCAGGCGCGCGGGAGTCAAAAACAAGGGCTTGGCGGGTGACGCAAGCACCCAGCGGAGTCTGCTAGAAGAGACTAGAATAGACAGGCAGATCTGGGGCTTCTCGACGGGTGGATTTTTCTTTGGGACATGGAAATAGATCAGATGGTTGGCCCACAATTTGACCAGCGTTATCAGGGAAGGGCCCCAGCTCAGACTTAGGAAGCACCTGCTCACCCTTCGAGAGCAGAAGCGGATATTGGATTTTGCCGGGCACCTTGCAGAGCAAAGAAGCTTTACTGTCAGAGAGGGGAAGGAGACACAGCCATCGGTGACAGCTCCGATGGCCCTGAACCCACAAGGCTGGGTTGAGTGGAAGGCAGGCTGGACGGGGTTCCCCCTGTGAAGTTAGGGTTATTATCCCCAGCCTACGGATGAGGAAGACGAGGTCCAGAGAGATGTCAGACGTGTAATGCTTTAGTCTCAGTGAATGCTTTAGACTTTAAAGTCTCACGTTTGGTTGGGAAGTGGCAGAGGCAAGATCTGAACTCAAGGCTGCCTGACCCTAAAGCCTGGGAGTCTTCCACTGTTCCAGAAACCTCTCAATTCTGACTGCGCTCTCTGCCTTAGCAAACCCTGGGCAGAGCCCTGGGAGCAGGAACCTCAGCAGACCATGACCTTCCCGCGGCCCCAGAGCAGGTTCCTGTGCCAACTTCGTTGCTTCTGGCCCTTCCCAGGGCCCAGACCTGAACCCTACAAGGCAGATGCTGTCCGTGTTGGCCCAGGTTCCCGCCTCACTTATGCTTCTATGAATAAAGGCTCAGAGAGCATTTTAGGAACCAAAACCACCTAGTAATCTTCCCTGCCTTTCAAAACAAAACAAAACAAAAACCTAGAACAGATGTTCAAGGAACATCTGAGCTAGAAAAGTATGCTCACTTGGATCACCTAAAGATGTCCCAGAAAATAGAGGTCCAGGATGGGCTCTGGATACAGATTTATCTCAACGTCGTTGAACTTCCCTGAGCCTCGGTTTTATCATATACCAAGTAAGAGAGGTGTTAATATCCACCCTGTCAATATCCCATTTTCCTCAAGAACTTGTTGGATGAGAAACACAGGCATTACGATCAGAAGACTCACTTGGGTTTGAATTCGCAGCCCCCACCATTTCTAGTCCTGTGACCCTGGTATCTGAGAAATCCCCCACTGCGGGTCTCAGTTTTCTAAGCTGCAAAATGGAGCTGACAGTCATCGCTCTGCCTCTCTTCCATGATAAGGGTGCAGCCCCTGGGTAGGAGGGGACTATCATGTGTCCTAGGGTTTCCCCCTCCCTCTGGGGACTTGAAGTTGTTAAAGGACATCTATACACACACATATATGTATATAGATGTAAACAGACACACAAATATAAAGTGAACCTAGGTCAAGGATTTTATTTAACTCATTAATTAATGAGGCAACTGTAAGATATTACAGCTATTCAATGGGACGTCCAAAGAACCACGTGGACAGGCAATCAAGAAAGCTGAAATGAATTTAGAAATAAATGCAAAAATAATCTACCCACGAGTCATGAATCCACTGCGTTCTGACCAAACAAAATGCATTTGCATTCCCTCCGGGCAGGAAGTATTTGAATTATTATCCCTTTTCTACAATTTTCGGCGACGTAAAATAGCTCAAAGACTATGATGTGTGGGGGGACTCTAGAAGGATGGGCCAGAGAGGACACACAGCATTGTTGTTTTTTTTCTGTTTATTTCAAAGCCTTTCACAATGTTTCCGGACATGGTCATGGTGCCCTCCCCACGCCTCCCCTCCATTTCCAAAACAGAGTAGCGAAGAAATGTGTTTCTCTTAGCCACTCAGTTCAAGGTGGTGGCAGGAAAAGTTTCACTGTAGCAGTGAGCTTCAGAGCCTACAGAGCTGCATGGAAAAGACTCTCAGGTTGGTTCAGCATGGAAAGGAAAAGGTCTGACCTAAGGGCAATGGCTGCACAGAGCAATCCCATAACTGTGCCTTCCCAGCGTGACCCTCTACACTGTTTTCCTTTCTGGCTGGCTGGACTAGAAAAGGACCCCAGGGTGACATTGGGAGTCAAGTGCAGAGCCACAAGAGGGAAGGTGCCAGAGTCCCTGGATTGCAGAAGAACCTCTCAATCAGAGATATTCGGACGAAGTGAGATGTTAACCCTTTTCTGTATTAAACCACTGAGGTTCTGGGGGTTCTGTGTTGTAGGCAGCTTTGCCTACCTGGGTTCGAAATCTTGTTTACATGCTGTGTGATCTTGGAAAAGTGACTTTACTTCCCTGAACCGAGGATTGCTCAAATGCACAAAGCAGGGATTATGATCTATCCATCACAACTTAGTTGGGAGAATCAAATAAGAAAATGCATACGGTAGGACTCATGACCTCTTTTAAGGGGCGACATAAAATCAAAAGCATCTACTAGGAATTGGTCCTTCCCTTGGGGGACCCCCCGGTGCACAGACAGATCGCTTTACAATTCTGTAAGAGAAGCCAGCTTCAAGTAGGGACAGAAAGAGAGAAATGAAGGCTTCATAGTCCAGTTAGCATTGGGGGGTGGGCGGTGGCAGTGATTCCTAGTACACAGCAGCAAAGCTGTGCTGATTGGGGAAATGGTCCCTCCTCCACATGGGAATAAACTGAACCGACTCCAAAGAAGACGAATGCTCGCCATGAGAGGTGTGCCAACCTCCCAGATGATCTAGAAAGAATGTTGGTACGCATCTCTTGGATGGGGAGACTAAAGTGGAATTGGAGCGCCCACTCTTACCTGCATTCATGGGGCTTGATCCCATCTCTAGCCCCCTTTTTGGGCCTGCTGAGGCTGAGTTGGGAAAGCCTCTGAGAGGGTCTTTTGGGGGCACAGGAAGCAACCTGTGTGCGAAACCCCTTTCCTTTCACCCTGTAGGAAGCGGTGTCTTGGGGACAGGTCGTGGCCGCCATTTTGCAGAACTAAAAAATGCCCACATATAGAGAAAGTGGAAATATTTTCAAAAACAATTTTTTTAGGATTTTATTTATTTATTTGACAGAGGGAGAAAGATCACAAGGAGGCAGAGAGGCAGGCAGAGAGAGAGGGGGAAGCAGGTTCTCTGCTGAGCAGAGAACCCGATGCAGGGCTCGATCCCAGGACCCTGAGATCATGACCTGAGCCGAAGGCAGAGGCTTAACCCACTGAGCCATCTAGGCAACCCTAAAAAAAATTTTTTTTAATAGAGAAAGTAATCAGGGGAAAAAGATCACCCGTGGTGATGTGGAGTGGGAGAAGAGGGGAACCATGCCAGGAGAGGTCTGGGTTTGCAAGGACCTTCATGAAACAAGGGGATGACCAAGCTGGTTGTCTTTCCCAACCTTTATCTGTGCCACCTTGTCTTTTCTGAGAAGTAGCGAACCTGAAAGAAACTTTGCTGTTACAACTAATAAAAGAATTCAGTACAGTTGTGGGATACACATTAATATACCGAAATCAGTTGCATTTCAATACACTAACAATGAACGAGCAGAAAAATAGATTAAGAAAACAATCCCATTTACAATTGCAGCAAAAAGAGTAAAATACTTAGGGACAGACTTAGCCAAGGAAGCGAAAAAGACCTCACTGGAAAATAGAAGCCATGGATGAAAAAAAAAAAAAATTGAAGAAGACACAAATAAACAGAAAGGCGTTCCATGCTCAAGGATTGGAAGATATAATTTTGTTTAAAAAGTCCATAATTCCCAAAGCCATCTACAGATTCCGTGCACTCCCCCATTGAAATTTCGATTTCATTTTTCACGGAAGTAGAACACACAATCCTAACATGTGTGGAACCGCAAAATGTGCCAAATAGCCAACGCAATCTCGAGAAAGAAGAACACAGCCGGAGATATCACACGCCCCAATTTCAAACTATATCACACAGCTATAGCAATCAAAACAGTATGGTATTGGAATGGAGACAGACACATAGATCAATGGAACAGAAGGGAGAGGCCAGAAATAAACCCACACATAGACGGTCAATTAATCTATGACAAGGGAGCCCAGAGGGGATAAGAAAAAGAAAGGAAGAAACCCAAGACGCTTACACTGTAGTCTGGAACCTTCGGTCTGGCCGATGAGGCGGCATGGCCAGAGGAAGAGGCCAGTGTCTCTGCTTCTCTTCTTTCGGGGGTTCTTGTAGAGACGAGGCTGAGCAAGACTCACTCTTTACTGGATAAAAATATGGGGTTACCACTCCTTAGCAGCAGCCAAGGGACACGCAGGCCCCAACAGCAGGAGACAAGGCAGGAGAGAGCAAGACCAAATTCCCTGATCTCCACTCTGCCATGACCTAGAACAACCGTCCCTTCTTCTGAGTTACCCAGACATGAATGGCCCGGTGGGGGGTGGGGGGTGATGGGGCATGTGTGTAGTTTCTCAAAAAAGGAATTCTGCCTCCAGAGGAATTCTGACTTTCCAGCCTTTGCACTCAAGACTGTAATACGGGGCGCCTGGGTGGCTCAGTGGGTTAAAGCCTCTGCCTTTGGCTCAGGTCATGATCTCAGGGTCCTGAGATCGAGCTCCGCATTGGGTTCTCTGCTCAGCAGGAAGCCTGCTTCCCCCTCTCTCTGCCTGCCTCTCTGCCTACTTGTGATAGCTCTCTCTGTCAAAAAAAAAAAAAAAAAAAGACTATAATACGGACTCTTCCCTGAATCTCCAGCCAACTTGCCCTATGAACGTGAGACCTAGAAGCCCCTACAATTCACATGAGCCAATTCCTTAAATAAATCTCTCTCTCTGGGTATAAATGTATATGTAAATAGGTGCAAATATATTTTATAATTATAAATATATTGTTGTATATTATTTATATAGTATGTATACGAGAGAGAGAGAGTTGGAAATGCTCAGAAACCTTCAAGAAGCACTTGATTCTTAAAAGGAGATCAGAATTGAAGCTGCACCCCCCCCCCATGAATGCTGCTTCATTTAGAGAAAATATTGGCTAAATTATGCAATCTCTGCTGACTTCCGGTCACATTCCCCTAATATTGTGAGCGTGACAGTTGGAGTGACGGTGAACTCTGCAGCGAGCCCTGGTATTTTTCCGAGCCACCTGTCTTACAAGCCACACATTCTGCCCTCAGACGAGTGGCTTGCTGCTCAGATGGGGGGGCGGAGCCCACAGGCAGAAAGGAGAGCCCTTCTCCTGCACTCTGTGTGGCCACCCACAGACATGGGGACACACATCACCCTTGTGAACCGGTTTACAGCTGGGGACGGCTTCTTGGAATGGAAGCTTCGCCGTTCCAAATGCATCTATCATCTTGTCAACCTCCCTGGCTGTTGGGGGGAATTTGAGAACCGACTTTGTAAATTTAAACATTCGGAATGGCTCACTCTTAAACTGAGGACACTTTGAAGTTGAAATGTACTTGGCACTCAGAACGATCTTTTGCATAGGCTCTCGAAACCTGCCCTCCCCCAACTGAGACACGTCATGTGTTCCATCAGTCCTGCCTGCTTATTACAGAGACTGTATTCTCAGCCGTGTGGGTTACTGGGAGAAGCACGAGTTTTGGAATGACTTGGATGGGGACTTGAGTTTTACGTCTGAATTTTTCTAGCTGTCTGACGTCGAGCAAGGTTCTCAAACTCTCTGTACCAGAGTTCTTCGTTGTGTCAAAATGAGAGAGCAACAATTGTAATCCCTACCATACTAAGCGTATCAGTCAGCGCAGGCTACGTCATGCTGCATAACAAACAATTTCAGTGGTCTAAGGTATGATTTATTCGTTCACTCATGCTATGTGTCCATCGTATGTTGGCATGGAACACAGCCCCATCTTCATTCACAAAGGCTGACAGAGGCACCAGCTGGAATACCGCTGGCCATCGTGACAGGGTGAAGGGAATGCGGGGAATCATGAATGAGCTCTGAAATGCTTCCCACCCAGAAGTGACACACTCAGAGACTTGGGTAGGTTACAAAGCCACACCTAACTTTAAGGCCAAAAGGAAGTGCAATTCCTCTGCTTATCTGGAAGGAAAGTAGAACTGGAAATTTAGACTAATATTCCCCATATCAAAGTCTAAGGAGGAGCATGTGGGAGAATCCTTTAGATCAGAGAGGGCTCTGGAGACTAAAGAGTTTTCACGTTCATTATTATCCTTAGAATATTCTGGCCACTGAGATGACCCCCTTACAACTGAGAACCACCATGACTTCCAATGTCACATCTCTCTTCATGTTTACGGTCACACTGGTGTCAAAAAATACAGTTGTAATCATTGAAGGCTAAGGAGAAAAAGAAAACAGATAAACTTAAGATGAAAAGATGCAATAGTGCCAATTGAGGACCAGTTGACAGACTCTAGCATCCTTCTGGAACTCCAAAAGAGCCTTGGTATAAGAGTCAGCACATTTCAAATGGTGATTTGGTTCTGTAAAACAAAATTATTCTTCACCTTAAATATTTTTATTTTAAAATTTGAATGTTTATATTTTGAAATCTGAATGTTACTGCTTTCTTTTTCTTTTTCTTTCTTTCTTTTTTTTTTTTTTTTTTTTAGTTTGAGTAACTAAAGCCCCAATGTGGGGCTTGAACTCACGACCCTGAGATCAAGACCTGAGCTGAGATCAAGAGTCCAATGCTCAACCGACTGAGCCACCCAGGGACCCCGAATGTTACTGCTTTTTTGGCTAAGTTTATATTTAATTCATTGATGTATTTGCACTAGACTGTTATATAAGGGCTATAAGGTAGTTTCATATTTGTAATTTGTGGGGGACACTGGCTGATCTTTTTTGCCACCAGGGTCTTCTGAATGGAGAAGCAGAAAACAGGGATTTGCTTTCCCAGCTTCCCTTGCAGCTAGAGAATAATCACATGACCCGGGACCACCAATCAGATGCATCAGAAGCTTAGGATGGGGGGAAAAGGAGAAAGGGGTATATAGAACCCTTTCAGAGGAGGTTGGCACCAGCGTGGCTGAGGAGGGTGTCTGCAGAAACAGCTCTGGCATCTATGCCAACACAGGACCCAAGTCGGTCTCTGTAGGGTGAGTTCTGCCTTTGTTTGGATGTTATGGGTTCTGGTTGCTTGTTCTCTGGTCCTCAGGAAGACTCTATATCTTTCCGTTAATACTTTTTCTCCTTTCATTTGCCATCACCATTCTCGGTCGTTTGCATCATACATCTGAATATGGAAGTGATATGAAAATAAAAATAATCTGTGTCAAACCTCAGCATCCACAAGAAGCATGCCCTCCCCCAAAAAGATTGGGTACATAATCTAAATCTGATCATTGCTAATCCAGTGAGACTCCTTTTTTATTTTTTATTTATTTATTTATTTTTAAGATTTTTATTTATTTATTAGGAAAGAGAGAGAGTGAGAGAGAGCATGAGAAGGGAGAGGGTCAGAGTGAGAAGTGGACTCCCCATGGAGCTGGGAGCCTGATGTGGGACTCGATCCCGGGACTCCAGGATCATGACCTGAGCCGAAGGCAGTCGCCCAACCACCTGAGCCACCCAGGTGCCCCTGAGACTCCTTTTTTAAAATGACAAGACTGAGGACGTGATAGAAGGAAAGGGCCGGGGTCCCACAGTGGGTGAGCAAGAGTCCAGAGCAGCACCCAGATTTCTTGCCTTCTGGCTCCAAGTACCTTCCAATGAAGCAGCCCCTCGGGGGGGATGCTGGCCTTCTCTGGGGCTGCGGCAGGTGGGGAGGACATGAAACATGAACAGGAGCTGATAAGGGAGCCTAGTTAGCTGTCTGCATCCCCTCCGAGCCTCCTGGCAAGGGGCACCCCAGGACTCATCACTAAGGGCTGATGGTCACAGGCCCAAGTGCAAGTTCAGTGGGGGAGCGGGGGAGAAACAGCCCTTGCCCCGGAAGCCACCAGACAATCGTCCCACAGTCCACAGCCCTCCTGTAAACAAGCTGTTGTGCCTGAAAGAACATGATAATAGCAGGTCCTGCCGTCCCGCCCTCTCCCTGTGTCGGGGAAGGTCTGCAATTACTGTCTTACCCGACTCCGATATGGTCCACAAAGGGTATACATTTCCCGAAGCTGTATACAATTTCTGCAAACTCTCTCCTCCTCTCTCTTGTCTTCTAGGGCCGGGGGCTCAGGCTGCCTGGCTCCAGCCACACCCCTCGACCTTCTGGGAGGCCAATGGTGAGGCATTCTTCAGGGAACGTAAGAGCAGAGCCTTCCTTCCTCACCCACAATGCATCCCGGCGCCAAATGAGTTGGGCTGGAGGTGGGGGAGACGTGTCGAGGAAGAGGCCCATCGGACATCCCCGCCCTGACCTTCACGGCGCCCAGACCCTCTATGTCAAAGATCTGGCCTTTTCGGCAAAGCACGGCTCTCATAAAGTAGCTGCTGAACAACCTTTATCTCGGAGAACACCAAAGGCACTTCTACACAGACAGCCAAGTTTAGATGCCAGAAAAGTGTATCTGCCCAGACATGAGCCGAGGGATGAGGGGTGAGTGGTCTGGACAGGCCTGACCCGAGTCTCTGAAAAGTAGTTCTTGGCACCCACCACTCACCGCAGGCCTCGCAGGCCCAGAAACTGGTGTCAGGGAAGTGCCACCGAATAAGGAGAGGGGATAGGAAGTACAAAGAACAGGAGCCAAGGTTGGGGCTCCTGGGTGGCTCAGTCATCAGGCATTTGCGTTCGGCTGGAGACATGATCTGGGGTCCTGGGATGGAGCCCTGTATCAGGCTCCCTGCTCTGCGGGAAGCCTGCTTCTCCCTCTCCCACTCTCCCTGCTTGTGTCCCCTCTCTCAATGTCTCTGTCTCTCTGCCAAATAAATAGATAAAAACTATTAAAAAAAAAGAACAGGAGCCAGGGAAACTTCTGGGCTGGAGAGAAAGCCATTGAGAGTGCCTGAATCCGACCTCACCTTCACTCAATGTCTGCGTGCTTTAGCCCCTCATCTGTAAAACGGGGGTGATAATTCTACCAATCTGGACAAGCTAGGTTATCCTGCAATAACTAACCTCCCGCAAAAGCTCAGCGGCTTCCAACAATTCAGGTTTATTTCTCGCTCAGGTGACAGGTCCATTGTGGGTCAACTAGGATTCTGCTCATTGCATTTGGACCAGCGACCCAAGTCAAATGTTGCCTGGTTGATGAACGAGAGAGAGAAAGAATGAAGGTCTTGAGCCAGCAATCCTATTCTGGTTTGTAAATAACCCCTGTCTCTTCCGTTCATGTTCATTGGCCAGAATGAGTCTCCTGATTCATCCAACCACCAGGAGCCAGAAAGCGGAGTCCTGTCGTGTGTCCTCGAGGGGATCCTGGGATCCAGCCCCAAGTCAGGCTCCCTGCTCAGTGGTGTGGGGGCATGTCTGCTTCTCCCTCTCCCTCTGCCCCCCCCCACTCATGCTCTCTCTCTCTCTCTCAAATAAATAAACAGAATGTTAAAAAAAAAATAGGACCCAAGTAAACTATCAATGAAGTTTTTGAATGAAGCTATTCTAAACTGCTATTAAATGATTTTAGAAAATTTGATGATGTCGAGAAGGGCTAAATCCTGGCTCAGACGCTAATTTGCTGTGTGATCTTCAGAAAGATGCTGTCCACCCCTGATCCTCTGATTCCTCTTTTATACAATGAGGGTCTTGGGTTTATTACCTGGAAATGAACTTGGGGTTCGTAGAACGTAAATCAAAGGAGTCAAGGGGTTGGCTTTGGCTCGCCCCACTAGCTGGGGTGGCATCCACCCCTTGGTGCTGAGCTCAGGAAAATCCTTGGCTTCAGAGCTGTCTGCATCAGGCTTATGAATCTCAATCCCTAAATTACGGGTGACAGTGGCTTCTTAAAGAGGAAATGAATTGTTGCAACACAATCCAGCCATGTTGTATCGATATGATTAGCTAGTTATCCATGGAATGCAGTAATTTGCTTTGATTTTTAAGTATCCGTTAGCAGCCAAGTCCTAATGAGGCGGCTCTAAATTGATTAGATACTCCAAGATACAGCACGGTTCACAGATTGTTTCAGAAAACTGTCAAGATCCCGAGACTGGCATTTCATTGGATTTAATGATTGCCGGGGAAGGTGTGCATCCCAGCAAGATACAATCACATTTGTCAGCATGATCCTTTTAAGCACAATTCAATTAAAGTGTTATTCTCTAATTTTATTAGAACCAGAGCCCAGAGCTAATGCAAGCTCCTGATATTGCGTCAGGAGGGGAGTGTGCACAATTTAATTTCCCTAATTGGAGTTTAGTGATCTAACATGCTTTTCATATCTTAATTCTTGGGATAATCTCCAGTTTTTGCACCTGCTACAATTCCTTTAATGGAAACGAGGAATCAGATGCAGCGGTTACGCCTGGCATGGAATCACTCGGTCACATTTGCCCCGTTGAAGGGAATTTGCACATCTGGATCCTTTGCTTTGACCTGATCCCTTCCCGCTGATCTTGGCCTTGACTTTGATAAGGAGCATCTCTAGCCTGCATGTGATCAGTGTTTCCAACCAGGCTGCCAGTGTCAGAATGAGGCTGTGAGAAGAGCAGGGGCTGGTTGGGAAACTCAGCCCCATCATGCAGCCCTACGTCCCCTTGATCGATACTTAGTGGGCGCCTACTGCATGTCCACTCTGTGTTAGTTGTTGAGGATCCACACATGAGCAAATTGGACATGGTTTCTGACATTATGGAATTCAGAGGCTACTGGGGAGGAGGTCCGAAAATAGTAATCCCGTGAGGAAGGAAACAATGGCCCTTGTGATAAAAGATAGGAAGGGATAGAACAATGTAAAAGAGTCCTTGTCCTACTCTAAGCTTGGTCGTAAGGAGAGCCTCTGAGGATTTAACCCAAGACTCTAAGGAGTTCCCAAGGTCTTGGATGAGGGCCAAGGGGAGTGCTCTGAAACCCTCCGGCAGGCGCTCCTTCCTGCTGGTTGAATTCCATCCTCCAGGTCTTGTACAATATCCCAATGCAGGAAGTAGCTTGGAGTATTCGTGGAGCCAAGAGTGGGCCATTTCATTTAAATGAGGTAGAAGGTGCCAAGAAATTAGGTTAGAGAGGTGGGTGGGGGCCAGATCCCCTACAGAACCTTATAGGTCTCAGTTTATATCTTTTGTCCCCACACCCCAGTGTGGATGGTAAATTATAAGGCTACCCACTTACCAGTCAAGGTGGGGAGGAGTATTTTATTACTGACATTGTCTAGAATTGCTAGTGCTTGCCGATGATAACAAGACTATAAGAAGAAGAAAAATAGCTCAAATGTATTGAGTTCTATGTGTTCTGCTCTTCTTGGCCTTATCATTGGATTCTTTCGATGGCCATAGGAGGGCACTGTGATTGTGTCCTTGCTAGAGATGGGAAAATGGGCTCGAGGAAGGTAAGTACCTTGTGCAAGGTCATCACTGCACAGAGCAGTCCGGCCTAGCCTTAACCGCCTGATCTGCCTGACGTCATACCCTACCCCCAACCCTGAAGTTCAGGGCCTGGGAAAAGGGGAGGGGCTGGAGCTTCATCCAGGCCAAGCTGGATGTCTGGAGCCTCTACCTACCCCCTCCTCAGCTCTAGACTGGGCTAAGCCAGCCTGGCTCCGGTCAGCGTGCCATGGCAGGATCTTCAGGACCTCCTTCATTCCTGACACGGTCATTCCTGGGGCCTGGCCTGGCCACATGGGCTACTACTAGTCTCAGTGAAGAAATAACACAGTCGCAGTGCTCACGGCTACATGACAGGCAAGGATGCTTCTCAGTGGTCAGAAATGGCTTCCCACTGCTCTTAAAGTCAAACCTCAAGTCCTTTTTGTGGTCCACAGGATTCTGGAAAATTCGGCCCCTCCTCTACCCCCAACCCCATCTCCTAACGGTCTTCCTCTTCTGTGCTCTGACCATTCTGGCCTTCTTTTTGCTCCTCCTTTTCCTCTCAGTACCTTTGAACTTATTGAACCTCCTATCTAGAACATTCTCCATCTAGAATATTGTCCCCATAAACCGGTTTCCAAATCTGAGCTCAGATGTCACCTCTCACGCATGCTTTTTCTGACCAGCCAATCAAAACTATCCCCCCGTTCTTGGTCCTATCCATCCATTCTATTGTTCTTATAGCATCTATCACTCAAAATGTATCTGACATATGCATTTATTGGCTTATGTACTATCTCTCTCCCCTGGCTAGAATGTAGCTCCATTAGATCCGTTCTAGCCTGTCTTATTTTATCCAGCACGTACTACAGTGCCTGGTGCACAGTAGATAATTAATATTTATCGAACGGTTGGGTAGGTGGATGGAGGAATGGATGGATGGGTGGATGGATGATGAATGGAAAGATGAGTGAACATATTCATGGAAATCACAGAAATAGCAACTGTAGAACCATAGACCATCAGGCTTAGAATAATTTTCAGAAAGAAGGTCCAAGCCTCTCACCTCCCAGAAAAATGAGCTGAAATCCTGAGACCAGCATAGACTCATCCAAGCCCAGACACATGGATTATAGTACTGCTTTTGATTCTGGATGCCCCCCCTCCAAAAAAAAAGTGCTAGGTTGCTGAGTAGCTAGAGGATAAAGTCGAAAGAGCCCTGGATTGGGACTCAAGCATTTTACCAAACAGAGTCTCACCCTCAATCGGATATCTGGCCTCATATTCTTTAACCAACTTGCTTTTATCCCACATGGCCATCCCCCAAACATGGCTCCTTAGCTAACAGAGATCAGCGATCCCAAAGCAGCAAATCCATTGAGGAGTCAGCAACCCTGCCTGAACACATGAGCTAACCCATCCTAGGTCCTTCCCAGGGATCTAAGCCAGGAAATACCAGGAGAAGAAGAGTAGCAGAAGTACAGAGTCATGACAAAGAGAGAGCCGAGTTGCAGACTAGGACCCGCGAACTTGCTTCATTCAGCCTTCAGAATAATAGCTTAAAACTTAAATTAGCTGCTAACCTGCAAAACTCAGACATCATCTAGAAATTCAGATACTTGCCTTTGCTTGAATGATCAGATCAGGCCAGGCTAGGCCCGCGTGCCTGTTGGGCAGCCATTGGCTGGCACTCAGCAGGAGCTCCCCCTGTATCTGTCACTCGGGGACAGAGGGAATTTAATGCAGGTAGTCAGCTACAAAGATATTAGAAAAGCTAAAACAAAAACAAAAACAAAAACGAACTGGGACAAAAGGCACAGAGGGAGGAGGTGATTTTACAATAGCTCAGGCATAGACACTGCTGGCAGAGTCTAGAACCATGGAGGGCCTGCCCTGCAAAAGTAAGGACTGGAGAGAGGGGCCAGCCAGCATGAGGAGTCTCAGACCAAGAACACCTGCTGCCAGAGACATTATCTACAACAGAGAGAGGTGGAGAAATACTCTAGCTTGTCCCTTCTTCCCGCCCCCCAGTCTCCCACTGGCAACTCCTATTGGCTGAACCTAGCTGGAAGCCAGTGGTTGAAGAATCATGGGAAATGTAGTTTACGAAGATCCACCCTGTGATGAAGCACACAGCAGGAAAGGGAAGGGGGACCCCACTGAGAACAAACAGATAAATGGCCAACCATGCTTCAGATGGCACAGATGCTATCCGCTTGCCACCTAGCTCACTGCACCCTTTACATTAGTGGCCTGGATCCATGGACAAGTCCATTTGTGACCCACGGTGTTGAGAGAGGACCTAGAAGCCAAGCAAGGCCATGGGCAAGTTGATGTTAAGAGAGAAAAACTTGGAGAAAGCAAGTGTAAGAGTAGAGGAACAAGGTACTTCCTGGGAGGCTGAAGAAGCCAACTCTCAATGAGGCTTCAAGGGTGGTAAAGCCATAGAAATGGGGAGCCCATGTGCTTCCGACCTAGAGCTGGAGCCTCCCTTTGACTCTCTGCCCTTCTAGAAACTGGTAGTCCTTCTTTCTCGGACACTTGCCCATGTGCCATCTACGACATGAGGTCCCTTGAGTGAGGCTCTTTCTTGCCACCAATAGAACCCAAATGGAACAGGCAGCTTTGAGCTCTGGAGGGCTTTCCCCAATCTCAGGACATTGCTTCCTGATAATCTTATTTCAGTTTTGTGCAAATGTGGGAGGTGGGCAAGTGGTCATTCCCATTTGACAGATGAGAAAACTGAGGTCAAAAAGAGGGAGTTTGTCCAAGGTCACAGAGGGAGTTGCTGGCCTAGCCAGGACCTGCTCCCCCAGAGCCCAGTTCTAGGAGTTTCATCTCCTCATCCCCTTGTCCAGAATGTCCCTGACATGGGGGGCCCTCCTAACAACCCAGCTCCCCTTCAGCTTCCAGAAGTAGTAACTGCTGGCCTGAGCCTATCAGAATGACGTGGACTTTGGTTAAAAACTAAGAACTTCGGCCTCAAGCCACCTAACAGAAAGAGTGAAGAGAGGAGAAGAAAGCCTTCAGAGATAGAAGGCAAGAGGGATGCATTTTCTAGAAGTAACTGGGAATAACTAACCTTTGCCCAGGCATCGCTCTATGCCAGACGCTATGCCAAGCACTTTCCTTAAATGGACTCATTTCATCATTGGTGGGGGGCAGAGGCGGCAGTGTTATAAGCAGATGAAGTATCTGAGGCACAGAGAGGTTAAGTGACTTGTCCAAAGTCACACAGCTAATAAGACATCGAGCTGGGATTTGAACTCACAAGGCCTGGCTTTAAAATCTTTGCTTTTAACATGCGTTAGCTCAGGTCAGCTTCCCAACACTCCTGTACCCAGGTACTCTCGGTACCTACATAGCACAGATAGTAAAACTGAGATTCAGGGGGGAAATGTGATCTGCCCAAGGTTTAAGACTTGCTAGTGGCAATTCAACAGGCTTGTTCTCTTTGGGCCCAGGCCAGACGGCACCTCCTGTGCCTCACGTCTGTATCCCCAGGTTGAGACATGAGACATGAGATGGTAGATACTGATGGCAGTGAGCATTAAACGTGTACTTGTAACGTGTCAGCTACTGTTCTAAGTGTTTTGCAAGTATTAACACATGTAATCCTGGCATGAACCCTGTGAGTAAGTTAGGACTTACTGCCATTGCGGATGAGGAAACCAAGGCCCAGAGAGGTTAGGTAGTTGGCCCAGGATCACACAGCCCAGAAGTGGTGCAGTCTGGTCCAGAGTCCTTCTGCTTTCCTGTCTTATCTTCTAGACAAAAGCCCCCTCGAGGCCCGGGGGACACTGAATACTGAGAACGGCGTCTAGGGATGGGGGAAGGTGTCTAGAGAAACCCTGATCTCCCCGACTCGGAACCGTACCAGATTGAATAGGGCATGGGGCCCAAACCAACGGTCAGGGGGCACTTCCAGCTGGCACAGTGAGGGCCCGAAAATGAAAATGAGCTCCACACACACCCCCCCACCCCTCCCCAGCCAGGGGCTGGGTTCACTAATGGAAACCCTCAGGGGGAAGACGGGCACCATGCTCTGCACAGGGGTGAGCTCACTGTCAGAAACTATGAGGGGTCAAGTGTGTCTGTGAGACAGGCTGGGGGCCGAGGGCATTCGGAGCGGGAAGATGAGAGGGGGCTATTAAAGCAGAAAGAGAAGCAGACAGAAGACGGGGGAGGAGGCAGGAGTGAGACGGGGCGTGGGGGAGAGAGAAGGGAGAAAGAGAAGAGAGACGTATTGAAGCAGTTGGGGGAAAGAGCAAAAGGGGAGAGAATAATCCTGAGCAAGCACTTCTTCATGTCCCCTCCCCCATGCCTCTCATCCCATCCCTCTTTTCCTCCCTGCCCCAGGTTGGTGACTGCCATCCTATAAATAACAAACAGACAGACTGGCCTTTCTGGAAGACGACGGAGAGAAATGATTAAATAATTATCTTTGTGAGCACTGGCCGAATAAAATGATTCTCTCCAGCCTTTTCTTCCCAGGAGGGGGGCGGGGGTGCTGGGGGAAGGGCAGCGGAACCAGGTCACATGCGTGTCGGTGGGATTACCTCTCAGACTCTCTCATGGGTGCTAAAGATTCATTTCATCTCATCATCATGCCTGACTGTCCTGGCCAGGTAAGTGCTCACGACAGTGAAAAATGATCTGGCTTCAGAAAGGGCACCGGAGAAATAAAGGCAGGCCTCCAGCCTCCTTTATCCCCGAGTAGGAGCCCAGAAGCCAGCACCCGGGGTGACAGGGAGCCCGGTAGAGTCCCCTGAGGCCTCCCCCCAAATTCTGCAGCCCTTGGCTCCGCGGTTTTAGGGCAGGAACCTCTGCTACTCTTCCGGACCCCAAGGGGAGAGAGGTTCACCCCTAATGACCCCCCTTCTCCAGCATTGCTGGGCAGGGGGGAGGCAAGGCTTACAATGCTCCCTGAGTTCGGTTTGATCAGGTAGATGAACATGTCCCCCCGAAAGAGTAACTTTAAGAACATGCTTTCCTCCGGGACTCTAAATCTGAAATTCAGAACTCCTGCTTAGAACTCCCAGCTACGGGGTGCCCAGCTCCCGTGAAAGTCTCTGCAGATCCTAACGGGTGGCATTTCTTGTCGTTTTTGTATTTGATAGCAACCGTGGTAATGGTACATCACAGCAAGCTGCTGGCTCGTTCTCGAGTATGGCTCCTTGCTTCCTTCCTTCCTTCCTCCCTCCCTCCCGCCCTCATTTCAACAAGTATTTACCGCGCACCTGCTCTGGGGCCAAAAGCTGTTCCCAGCTCTGAGAATATAACAGTGAACAAGACAAAGAAAGGGCACCTGGGTGGCTCAGTCGGTTAAGCCTCCAACTCTTGGTTTTGGCTCAGGTCCCGATCTCAGGGTCATGCGATCGAGCCCCGAGCCCCGTGTGGGACTCCTGGCTCGGCACAGAGTCTGCTTGAGATTCCTTCTCCCTCCCTCACCCTCTGCCCCGCCCCTGCTTCGTGCTCTCTCTCTCTCTCTCTCTCAAATCAATAAAAAAATTTTTCTTAAAAAAGAAGACAGATGAGGTCCCTGCCTTCATGTAATTTACATTCCATAAGAAATTGCAAGCAATAAATAAACCCACAAACGATATTATAAATAGTGTTAAGGGTTTTGTTTTTTTTTTAAGGGGAGGGTCATGCCTGAGTGGAGCAGGGACGGATGGGGTGGGCGGGGCGCTACGAGGTGGGGCAGTGGGGAAAGGGTCTCTGAGGGGGTCCGTGGCCCAGCGGAGTAGTGGTAGGAGGTGAGGTCCGTTCCGAGGATGTGGGGTGGGTTCATGAGGGACCGACTGAACTCTGGGCAAAATGGGGGCCATCTGGCTGCCGCGTGGAAAGCAGCCATGGAGGTGATGGCCCAGGAGAGAGGTCCGCCAGGTGGAGGCAGTGGAGAGGTAAACTGGGGGGGGTGGAGTCAAGTGGGGTTCCTGGCTGTAGGAGAGCTGGCCAGACTTGCTTAGACATTGGAGAAGGAGTGGAAATTATCTTTGGATGATGACTAGGTGAGCGCTGGGGTAAGGGAAGGCAGCTCCCCACCCAGGGGTGCCCGCAAAGAAGCCCTCACCCCCTAGCTAGGCAGGGGCCTCCACGGTGTGGGCAAGGGGGAGAGGGGGAGGCGGAGGGAAAGCCAAGGGAACACCTTGACCTTCCTCCCAGAGCTCTCTGGTGGCCAGTGGAGAAGAAGGCGCTCCTCACAGAACATTTACTCTTGCCGCCCCTGGCGGGCGCCTCTGCACAAAGTGTTAAACCCCTTTTTTGCACAGGGAAAAAAATATATATATATATATATATATATATGCCTCGATTTCCATTGATCCATCCTGAATCAATGCTTTTAAAAAATCTCACGCGCATTTGGCTTAAGAGCCAAAGCATACATTTTATGTTTTGACATGGTGTCATCGATCCGAGGCACGTGTGCGGGCCCCACCTGCCGGAGCCCCCCCGCCCACCCCGGCGGCTGGCCTGGTCGCAGCGCGTCCTTAATGGCCTTGCCCCCGCCTGCACCTTCCATGCCTCCCCTGGCCCTCAGCATGGGGCCCTTTCTCAGGTTTTTTGAAAGGATCGATAAGGTGCTGAGGCCCCCCGCGGCTGCCTGTCACTCACTCTCCTCCATACTATAAATTATGTATCTGCCTCTCTTCCCGGCTCGGGCTAATTTCTATTGCATCCATCCATGGCCCTGCGATGGTTGACTCGTCTCAGCCTCAGAAGCAGGGGTGCAGTTGAACTTCAGTGAGGACGCAGGTCAGGGCAGCGGGTGTAGGAGGAGGGGCAGTAATGGGAGGAGAGGTAGGCAGCAGCAGATGGAGGGGGGCAGTGGGCTGGGGCTCCGGGGGCTGAGCTGCTTCTGCGGCGGTCCTGGGACATTTTCAGGAGTCAGGGGGCCATCAGGATCCATCTTCCATAACTAGGATGAAGGAAAGTATTTCTGGGGGAGAAGGGAGAGATTGAAGATGGCGTAAAATGGATCTTCTGCCCTGGCTTTTATGCCAACGGGGAATTTTGCCAAGGCTGGAGCAAACCGGTGAAGACAGTGGGCCCAGCATCGGTTTGCTGGGGAGTGGGCTTTCCTCACCTCGCGAGCCTTCAGAGCACGCGCCCTGGTGTGTTAAGAGAGCAGTGGGCTAGAAGGCAGGAGGTCCGGTCTCTGTCCCTTATTTGCCATGCATCTAGAAACAAGCCCCTTCCCTTCCCTCACAGGCACAGGTCGGAGATCGAAGTAGCTAATTATTTGTTAACAGCCAGCAGTTACTGAGCACTGACTAGGTACTGTCTCAGCCCATCTTCACGACAGCCTAGGGACAATCCCAATCCCTATTCACAGAATGAGCAAACTGAGGTCGGAGAGGTTAAGTCACTTGCCCAAGACCACACAGCTGGAAGTGAGATTTAAATCCAGGCCTCTCCAGCTCCAAAGACATCTTAGTCACTCTGTCCTGCTTCTCTTGGGGTTTCCAAGGCCCCTCCCTGTTCTCTTCCTCTCTGTTTTTTTTTTTTTTTTTTTTTTAGAATCTGTTCCCATGGGCTTTGCATTCTTACTCCCCCTGCCCTCTCGGCCTTCCCTAGCTACATTCCCATTGCCCCTCTTTCCAGCATCTTCTCCCCCTATCCTCAATGCCCATAACCACCAGGCCCTCTTCTGGGTTGATAGGACAAGGGTGCCCAGCAGATTCATATGTCTTCCCCACCTAAGCAAATTCTTGCGATGAAACATAGAGATTTGAGCCAGAAACCCAGGTTATAATCTCTGCCTGGCAAGTTCCACCCCGAGCAAATCCTTTCCTGCCTTTTGACCTCATTTTTCCCATCTGTGAAATGAGTATAAGGCAATGCATGTTTTATGTACTGCGTAATGGACATAAGGAGGAGGAGGGAGAGAAATGGGGTAATTCTTCAAGATCAAAGTGGGTAACCAGTGAGGAAAGAGGGGCTTTTTTTTTTTAAGATTTATTTATTTATTTTAGAGAGAGAGCATGAGCAGGAGGCACTGAGGGATAGGGAGAGAGAATCTCAAAGAAACTCCATGCTGAGCACAGAACCCAACTCGGGGCTTAGTCTCACAACCCTGAGATCAGGACCTGAGCCGAAACCCAGAGTCAGACTCTTAATTGACTGAGCCACCCAGGTGCCCAGCAAACACAGGCTGTTTTACTCTGCACTCCAGGAAATAAGACTCTAACGGAAGCTCTGGGTGACACCGACGGGGAAACTGGGAAGATAATCTAGCTCTGCTAGGGGAAAATGACCTCTGTCTACTGGTCTTGGGGTTCCACTAAGGCTTGGGGCGGGTCTTCAGATGACAAACCGTGTTTCCGGATTGGGAACAATCAACAGTCTCCCCGATCCCCATCCCGCTGATGTGAGTGTGCCTCTAATGGACAAAGCCGCCAGACCTATGAAGTTTGGAGCTGAGAATATCCGCTCATGTCTCCCAGGGAGGAGAGATCTCCAGCCCTGAGCTGAGAACGAAACAGAGAGACCCATTCATCTGATATTCACTCATATGTGCACTCATTTTATGAGTAGGTCAGTATTTGCAAAGCACTTCGCACAGTGCCCGGCACACAGTAGGTGCTCTATAAGTGCATGCCTTCATCATTTATTCATTATTTTACTCACTAGTCGATCACAGCGCTGGTTTGCACACCAGGGGGTTACACTCATATGTATCAGGGGCCCTGCACATTCCCTTTCTGAAGCCAGACACTGGGCCAGGGCCTTTGGGCTTCACAGATGAATGAAAGAGAGCCCCCTACCCAAGGATCTTAGTCTACAGCAGAGGAGATGAAGATGTCTATAAACGTCAGCAATTTCAGCATAAGGTAGAAAGCAAGAAATAGCCCTTACAAGATAAAAATAGAAAGTAGAGGAGGAAGAACCAGGGGACGAGGGGCGGGTAGGGATCCCAGTTGCCTTCTGGGCTCAGGCTGTTAAAGTCAATCAGGGACACATCAGAGGTGGAAAATCTAGAAGTGCCTGCCCCCCCTGCAGGGGGCAGCAGTGGCCCATCTCTGGACAGCGGCTTTTGTTCCCCGAGGAGTGAGGCCAGGAATGCCAGGTCGGCTGACTTTTTTTTTAAGAGAAGCTGAAAATCCAAATTTTGTTGCAGTATTTTCTGATTTTAAAAAATACAATGCAGGGACACCTGGGTGACTCAGTCAGTTAAGCATCTGCCTTCGGCTCAGGTCACACATCGGGCTCCCCGCTCAGTGGGGAGTCTGTTTCTCCCTCTGCCCTTCCCCCAGCTTGTGCACTCTCCTTCTCTCTCTCTCTCTCTCTCAGATAAAATCTTTTTAAAAATAAAAAAAATAAAATGTAAATCAAACCAAAGTGCCACGGACTTGCAAGTCTGGTTTGAGCTTTACAAAAAGAAATCAACTCCTTCCCAGGGAAGTCTTCCTGGTTATGTTCCAGCCTGACCTTGAGGACTTGGTAAGACCCACCCCCGACATGTGAGGCGGAAAGACGGGATTAATAGGGACCTTCGAGAGGATTTAGTTCATTGATCTTATTTCTCAGATTAGAAAACAGAGGCCCAGGGGACTGATTCCATTTGGTTGCTAGTCAACAAGGAACACGAAAATGGGGAAGACTTCTAAAGACTAGGTAGGAGACAAATCATAGAGGGCCTTGAACGCCAGGCTAAGGAACCTGGATCCAAATAAGTGTGGATGCCTGAGAGCTATGGCTTCGGAGCCCTTACTATGTGCCAGGCCCCATGCACCATCTCATTTCATCTCCCCAGCGTAATTACTGTCATCCCCATTTTGCAGATGAGCAGACTGAGGCTTAAGAGTGTTGAAGAAACGTGCCAAGTTTGCACAGCTGGCCAGTGGCGAAGCAGCTGCCCAGACCGCCGCCTGTCGGCCCCCAGCGGCTGTGCTCCTGGCCAACCCTATTCCACTTCGAGAGAAGAGTAGGGCAGTGGATTTCCAAAAGATGTTCCACGACCTCCGCGTATTTTTAAATCCTCTCACTCATTTACTCCCAGGGCCCTGTTTTGTTTTATTGACTTGAAGATTAGGTTTCCACATTTCTTGAGAACTCTCTCCCCGCCCCTTTTTAAACACAGCTGTCTTGGAGGGCGGGGAGGAAGAGTGTTTTAAACAGGAGTTGTTCAACTAATTGCCAATTATCTCTGAATAGGGTATGGTTTCCAACAGCTGTAAGGGATTTTGGTCCCCGTCCATTGCCTACTGTTGCTGGTACTTGGAGTGTGTTGAGATATTCTTGGCCTCTTGCTTCAAAGAGATGAACCAGTGCCTCACCCCCCGCCCCCCTTTCCTACAGACTGTCTCAGCTCTGTTTTGCACTTGCTGGCTGGCTTAGGAGGCACGGACTGTTTCTGACTATAGGAAGATGGGTAAAGACTCGCTTTCTCTCTCTGAGGATGAATGGCTTGGTACTTGCGGGGACGGAAGTCTCCCCCCCTCCCCGAGTCTTTGTGCCTATGCTGTTCCTTTCTGGACTGTGGCACCATCTTCCTAGATATGCAAAGAGTTCTTGCTCGAAGGGGACACCAGACTTCACCACCTCCTTCATACCCAATCCTGCAGAAAGCTAAAAAAAAAAAAAAAAAAAGAAGAAAGAAAAAAACAAAAACCAAAAAACCCTCTAATACAACAACAAGCCAGAAGACCCCAGTGCAGACGGGTGATGTTAATTGCCCCTCTTGGCTCTGTGGCTGGATTCCTGGGAACAGGCCGAGGGGCAAACCTTTGTAAATGTTAATCTCCTTATGCTTAAGATATCACCCTGTCTTTGATGTTCCCAAACATGTTGACTCCTATCTTGGTGAAGGGTGTGTGGCCCAGACAGGCCAAATGCTTGTTTTGTCTTTCGTTTTTCTCCAGGAGGGCTCAGTGATAATATGTTCGTTCACCTCCAGCTGGAATATGAACAAGTGCCTCTTCAAAGCCAGGGTGGGGTGGGGGGTGGGGGCAAGATGCAGTGACACTTGGGACGGCTACACCCCCCACCGCCAGAAACCAAACTCCATTTGAGTCACTTTCTTACCCAAGACCCATTGGGTTCAAGGGGGTGACCCTGTCCATTATAGACTCCTCCTGCTGATAAAGAACGGAGAATTTTTTTTTTAATTTAAAAATTTTTTTTAAATTAAAAATTTTAATTTTTAAAAAATCCATTCATTTTGGTATAGGGAAGGTCATGCTAGTCGCTGCAACAAACAAAACGAAAAATGTATAATGGCTCGAACACAGTGGAGGTCTATCGATTCCTGGTGTCAAGTCCAAAATGGATGCTCCTGATTAGAGGCGGCTTTCCTCCATAAGACGATTCAGGAATCCACAGACTCATTGTCCTGAGGTTCTTTGATTTTCAAGCCTGGTTTCCAAGGTTGTGTTCATCTGCAGTGGAGGTGGAGGGGGCGAGGGAAGGTGGGGAAGGCACACCCACTTCTTTACCGCAAGTGCCTGGAGGTAGCACTTCCTATCAGATTCCATTGACAAGAACTAGTCACGTGACTTCGCCTAGAGGCATGGTGGGAGCTGTAGTTCCAGCTTGTCACTGCCACCCACTGGCAACCTATGGGGTGGGGGAATGGGAGTCTTTGGTGGATGGTTAAGTTAGCCTCTCTGCCGCATACTGGAGCTGTCAGGCCACCCCCGGGACGGGGCTGAGTTGGAGTCAGATGGTATAGGCTTGAACTTCAGAATCTGGCTGTGTCCTTTGGGGTGAATCATTTTACCTCTGTGAGCCTCCATGTCCTCATCTGTAAAACGGAGATCATGTAGAATGGGAAGGGGGAGGGATGACCGTGTTAGAAACCATTCTACCTGCAGATTGCCCACTGAGTTTGGCTAGAATAGTATTTTAGGAAAAATGCGATGACATTGACAATTTAAGTGGATTTCAACTTTCCCCCGGGGAAGGAGGGGCCCACTGAAAGAGCTAGCGATGCTGGACCTATATTCCTATATGGTGACTCTCCGCTAGAGCCGAATGTTAAAGAGGCCTCTCCGCAAAGTATCCTACGGTCCCCACCACTCACTGACATGGCCCATCTGGCCCCCATCGGCAGGTACCTTTGAGACTCCTGAGCTGTACCAGTGTCACAGAGGGTAATGACGATAACCACTTCCAAGTTGCAGGACTGTTTGACTCCTACTCTTCAGCTTCCCAAAGAACTGCGGGCATTTGCCAAATGCCCTCCTCAGCCGCAGAATCTCGCGCATTGGCTCGATTAGCTGATCTGCTCTAGAACTTGCTTTTTAACAATGAAAGCCAGTGGATAGGATTTTGAGTTTTTAAAATCCTGGCAAGAGCCTTACGTTATGAAGAGCACAGCACAAACTTCAGGGTCTTCTCTGTTTTCATAATATAATGAATGGAGAAGGTTTGATTCGGAGCCTTGTGAGTCCAATAACATGATTAGGAGGTTGGCCTGCTATTGGCGCTCTGAGGTTGGAGCGCTAGGGAGAATAACTAGCTGACTGCTGTAATTGATTGGCACTGGTATTGATGCCAGGGGCACGGCTTTGTTGGGGCAGGCTAGTTATCTCCTGCCAATGTCCACTTGGATATCACTGGGAAGGCAGCAGATGAACCATCATAAAAGCCTTTAAAAGTCTGTTGACAGAAGATACGTTAAGAAATAGAGTTACATAAGACTGCTGGGTGGAGCAGGGCAGCAGAAGGAGAGAGAGAGAAAAAGAGGGAGGGAGAAGGCAGTGGAAGAAGAGGGAGGAGGAGGAGAATAATTCTGCGTATATTATTTGGGACGGGCTAAGAGGAGCCGTTCTAACAAATGAGCCAACATCTCAATGGCTTGAATCAACCAAGGTTTATTTCTTGCTCACGGTACAGATCCATCGAGGGTCAGCAGGGCTCTCTGGTCCACATTATCCTCAGTCTGGGACCCAGGCTGATGGAGCCTCCACCATCTGGAACATCATGATGGGAAGGAAAGACAGAGAGAGGTAAATCATGCACTGACTTTTAAAGAACCCCACCCGCAAATGATGCATAGCACTCTCCGCACGTTTCATTGGCAAAGGACATCCTAGGCCATGCCTCACTCGGGATGACTGGAGAAGTACAGTCCTACCACATGCCCAGGGGAAAAACAGGACAGTCTGCGACCAATCTTCATATCTACCTCTCAGAGGTTCCAGGATTCAGGATCTGGAAAGGATCTATACTAGTTGCCACTCTTCCGGCTGCATTGAAGGTGAAACTACTTAGAAGGGAATTTGTGAACTCACAAGCCCCCAGAGCCAACAGTAGATCTGTCAGTCTTCAAGCAAAGCTGAATCCAAGGGTTCAAAGTCTCTAAGGTCTGCTCTCTTTGCATCTCTCAGCTCTGCTCCCTTCATTCTCAGGTTTCCTAGTACCTCAATGCAAGTCCAACGGGAAAATAAAGTCTCTACCTCTCTTCCTCTTTAATGAAAATCCTAGGCCTCAATCTCATTGGACCAAGTTGGGTCACATGTACACTGCTGAACCAATCACTGTATCTGAATGTTGGAATGTTAGACCTAAATATTGGGTTGGAATTTAGACCTGAATCTCAGGTCTAACCCAGGAACTAGAGTAGAATTAATTTTATCAAAAGCATATGGACCAAAGGGTGGGGAGGGGAGGGGGATGGATCACAAGGAAAATTCAGGATGCTGGATTAGAAAAGGTGTCCAAAAATATACACAAATAAAACAATACCCAAAACAGGATGTAGATGTGCTCCTACCCAATGGTTTTCCAAGTGTTGTTTTTAGAGGGTGCTTTGGGGACTGCCAGTGAAAGCTAGGATCGGGTTCCTGCACTCTTTAATCTCCCTTTCAATTAAAGCAATTGTATTTTTTTTGCTGTGTATATTAGGATTCCACATAAAAATCTGTTAGGAAGCAAAAAGGGAGGTCCTCTGCTTAAAAAGAAAGAGAAAGAAAGAAAGAAAGAAAGAAAGAAAGAAAGGGGATTAAACATTACTGCTCTTTGATCCCACCTCCTCGTTTTACAAGAAATTGAAATTCGGAAAGATGAGTAGATTTCTCCTCAAGTTTTATTGGCCAGAACTGGTCATGTGGACACCTAGCTGCAAGAGATGCTGGGAAAGAAAGCGGCTGGCAAAGGGGAATGAAATGATCATGAATGGCCTAGACATAAGTGGCATGTCCCCTAAGATTGGGCACACTGCCAGCCCAAACAAAGTTGAGGTTCCTTCAAGTGAAAAGGAAATGACTCTCAAGGAGCTGTCGGCTATCGGGGTACGAATCCGATCTCACTGAAAATTCCTTAAGGCTATCGCTGGCTCTTATGCCTCTGTTTATTCCTCCACTCCTCTATGAACTTTGCCTGCAATGATCTCCTTCACTCCTCCCCAAAGTCCTATGAGACAATGACCCATACACTGACTTTCAAGGTGTCCACCCAGGGGTGGGTGGCCTAGTTGGCTCAGCCAGTAGAGCACGTGGCTCTTGATCTCGGGGTCGTGAGTTTCAGCCCCACACAGGGGACAGAGTTTATTTAAAAAAAAAAAAAACAGAAACAAAAAAGCCCTAACGTATCTACCTGCAGTGGACTCATTACTATGATTATGTTCCTTTTACAGATGGACGAACAGAACCCCAGATCTGGATTGTGTACCCAAGGTCATGCAACTAGTAAATTTTGCTTATCCTTTACTATATGCCTTCGGCAGAGAGAGACAGAACACTGAGGGAGGAGGGAGCCTCAAGCGCAGACCGTTAATTAACACAGGGATTGATGATATAGGGTGGGGGACAGAGTGAGATGTGGGAGTGCCAGGAAGAGGGGACAGCATGTGCAAAGGCCCGAAAGCCAAATGGTACCTAGCAATGGAAAACAGTTTTACAGGTTTAGAGCACAGAATCTGAAGAAGCATCAACCTCAAGAGTTGGGGTCTTGTATGAGGCCCACAGAGAGCCATTAAATATTTTTGTTTTTGTTTTTAACTTTTTTAATTTTTTAAAATATTTTTTAAAGATTTTATTTATTTATTCGACAGAGAAAGAGAGAGAGAGAGAGATCACAAGTAGGCAGAGAGGCAGGCAGAGAGAGAGGGGGAAGCAGACTCCCTGTTGAGCAGAGAGCCCGAAGCGGGCCTCGATCCCAGGACCCTGAGATCATGACCTGAGGCGAAGGCAGAGGCTTTAACCCACTGAGCCACCCAGGTGCCCCGCCATTAAATATTTTGCGTGGAGAAATACATCATTACAGATGCAGTCTATCTTAAGTGGGGAAAATCAACTAACTGCAGGAGCAGGACTAGAGCTGGGAGGCCATCGAGGAGGCGAGAGGTGACAGTGATCAGTGGCCTGGATCACGGTGATGGTGGCAGGAATGAAGGGAAGTAGAGCCCCAAAGGAAAAATCGGAGATATGGAATCTACCAAATCTGAGTCCAGATTTGGTAACTGGAGGTAACGCATGGGGGAAGTTGGGAAAAGCTGAGAAGTGACTCGTAGATTTCTTTTTTTTCCTTTTAAGATTTATTCACTTATTAGAGAGAGAGAGCAGGGGGAGGGGCAGAGGGAGAGAATCTTCAAGCAGACTCCCCTCTTAGTGAGGAGGGCCCTGGGGCTCAATCCCACGACATCACGACCCATGAGATCTTGACCAGAGTCGAAATCAAGAGTCAGATGCTCAAATGACTGTGCCTCCCAGGCGCCCCCTGACTGGTGGGTTTCTAGACGGTGTGTTGCCCTTTACTGAGGTGGGACGGATGGCAGGAAAACATGGAGGATGGGACGCCAGGCAGCCGGTCTCCGAAGCCTACACACTTAGTCACATGTGCTCTGGAGTCAGGTCTCCAGGACTGGGCTAGGGGAATTAAGGGCACCCTAATCCAAGTGAGAAAACGTCCCTCACTGGATGCGGATACACTGAACTTCCTAAACCCTCGTGCAGCCGGGTCCCAACCTGGCCTCAGAGCCACCCCGGGCCTTTGCTCCTCCCCTGCACCCAAGAGAAGACACCTGAGGCCTCAGCTTTGCTCTGGGACAGACCAACCGGAGGGTCTGATACAGATCCTGATAGAACTCTGGTGTGCACTTTCTTACTTCCTCAATCTGTATGCCCAGAAAATCTGTCGGGGGCTCTCGCCCTAAATAACCCTGAAGCTAAGCCTCAGTATTGATGGCAAGGGTGCAGAGATAAATGATTTCAACACTTGATAAACTCGTCTTAAAATGTGCACGAAATGGGGCGCCTGGGTGGCTCAGTGGGTTAAAGCCTCTGCCTTCGGCTCAGGTCATGATCTCAGGGTCCTGGGATCGAGCCCCGCATTGGGCTATCCACTCAGCAGGGAGCCTGCTTCCCCCTCTCTCTCTGCCTGCCTCTCTACCTACTTGTGATCCCTCTCTCTGTCAAATAAATAAATAAAATCTTTAAAAAAAATGTGCGTTGATGAATCGATATCCCCAAAGAGCTAAGTCAAATAAATCGTTTCAAAAAAGAAAAACTAACAGTCGGGACTGCCCTAGCAAATTTTAAGATGTCCTGCAAAGCCACAGTTAAGACAAACGATAGAGTTCTGGTGTAAGATAAATAGTCCGGGAGAGTTTAGAACCATGTCTCTGTGTTTATGGAAACATACGTACAAAGACGAAAAGAAAAGCCAGTTCAAAGTCATGGAACGGTGTGCTTTCTGGAATCCTCTTATTTCCGTCCCAGCATACAGGCACTCAGTATGTAGGCCTTGCAGGCAGTGCTGAAATGAATGACCTCCTAAAGCACCCCACAGACAAGCTCACACTCATTCCAACCAGACTTCCGGGACACAGATACTATTATTGGGACTTGACTGTAGGGAACTCAGGCTCCGAGAGGTTAAGAAACTTGCCCAAGGTCACACAGCTAGCAGGTGGCAGAGGTGGAATGCAAACCCAGCTTACGCTGACCCCAGGGACAATGCTCCCTGCTTGCTTCTTGCTAGCAAGAGAAAGCAGTGTGGGCTAGAGCCATTGAGAAAGCCTAGAAGCTCCCTGAAGCTCTTGAGCTCAATCTCTGAAGCAGGAGTGGATTTAGGCAGCGGCCTGGACTGGATTGTTCTGAGCCAAAGAATCCAGCGTGGGAAAAAGAGCTTGGGCAGTGAGTGTTTCGCCAGTAGGACCAAGGCAAAGGATACCCATGAGGGGTCTTGGGAGACGGGGCCACATAGGAGAAAGAGGAGAGAGAGGTCAGACTGATGAAGAGCCTTGAATGACAGAGAGGAATTGGGACTTTGAATCTATTTGAAGTGCAGCTTTCATTGTGTCACTCCCCTGCTCCACAGCATTCTATAGCTCCCTTGGCTACTGTCTCCTCTTTAATACTCTCATATGTAGATGGAGAGATGTGGGGGAAAGCCTGGAGACAGACCTATCAGGCATCACCGTCCCAGAGGGAGAGGACAAGGTGTGCAGGGGGGCGACAGAGGAATATGCACTCTGGGGCAGGATTCTATGAGCCTGTGAGCCGGCATCCCACTACTCTCACCAAAGTAAGGGTCACTGTTCCCCTGAAGCATCGGATAGCATGTCCAGTTTAGCAATGAGCAGGTACCTTATTCTACTCATAGAAGGGAGCCACCAAGGGCCGGAAAATCAGCTACTGCCTAAAGCAACAAAGAGCAGCCGACAGCTCCCTCCCGGTTCCATCGAGGCCCAGAAAATAAGGGTCAGACATCCTAAGGGTTCATCTCCGGCCCCAACTCAGGCAAGTAAATCTTTCAGTGTCCTGGTTTCTTCATCTGTAAAATGGGGGCTATTAACAGTGCCCACTCCATTGGTTCGATGAGGTTCTCCCGAGATCACGTCCGCAAAACCTTTCATGTGATAACGGGCATATACTAGGAGCTCAATAAGGTAGCTGTTACTGTTGATAACCAAATAATTGTTTAAGTAAGACGTTCGCCCTTGAACCATGGGACTAACAGCAAAAGAATGGGGGTTGGAATTCTCAAATATTATGTATTTTACACGTCCCCCACCCCCACCACGAGGTAGAGGCAGGTGAGCCTTAGGACTAAAAAAAAAAAAAAAAAAATGTCAGAAGATGAAACAAATTCCACTTGATTCAATTCAAGTAGTTATGAATTGTCATTCTTCCTGCTATGGAGATTGCTAATTATAAATGGATGAAGAGATAGATGGGCAGACGGTAAATCGTGAAAGCTAAACATGCATTCTTTCTTTGAAGTACTGATTGATATAAAACAAAAAGAAGAAGGAAGGAAGGAAGGAGGGAAGGAGGGAAGAAAAAAAGGAAGGGAGGGAGGGAGGAAGGGAAGAAAGAAAGAAAGAAAGAAAGAAAGAAAGAAAGAAAGAAAGAAGAAAGGAAGGAAGGAAGGAAGGAAGGAAGAAAGAAAGAGAAAAAAATCAGTTCTTCTTCCACAGGCCCCTGCTTGTGTGACAGAAGTCCACAGTGTCACCTCTAGGAGTTTCTCATTATTCAGCAGTTTTGGGAATGAGTGATTGATGTAATTAAAGTTATTGGTAAAGACTCAGTCACCAAGGAATAGATGAATCAGCAGAAAGTTTAAGTAATGAAATAATGTTCCAAGGAGTGATTCTTAAAACAAGTTTTTTTTTTTTTTTTTTCTTTCTTAACTCTAGACATCTTAACCACTGCTGGTCAGCAGAAAGATGTCAAGTAGTTAAGACGTGGGGAAAACACACGCGCAATTTTAGAAATCCTCAGGTGAAGTCGTTTTCAACCCAAAGAAATCGTATGTACAGAATAATATTAAGAAAAGTATTCATTTCTGGAGCGTCGACCGTGTGCTCTGGCAAGCTTTGCTCACATTATCTCATTTAATCCTCACTTCGGAGGGAGATACCATTGTTATCCTTGTTTTTATAGGTGAGGACACTGAATTTCAGAGAGGTTCAGGAAATCTCCCAGGGTTGCCCAGTGGGCACATAGCACAGTTGGAAGCGAGGCAGGCGGGCACTGGGGCCCACCCGTTCAATCCCCACAGCTTCTGGGCCTTTCTGTGTAGATTTCTCGGTAACGTAATCTGGTTCACAGATACACTCCAGATAACGAGTGCTGCCCAGCTTTGAACTCCCTTCGGTCTGACCCCAGAGTGGTTTCAAAATTCCTATTTCTGGGGGAGGATACAGACCAGTGTATTGGCTTGGGGTCCATTCATTTGTTTGCGTTTCCACTAACATGTATCGAATCCTCTGGCCACGTCAGGTGTTGGACTCTGTGCTGGTATTATGCAGGTAACTGGGGAGGATGCGTGACAGTCCATGTGACAGATGACAAAGGCTCAGACCAGAGCAGCGGAGAGGAGGCAGTTGAATGGGATCCCCTAGAAGGATCTATGGGACCTGGGGAGTGAGGCTGTGTGAGGAAAGAGGCGGCGGCCTATTTCGGAAGTTCTTCTACTGAGGGCAGGGCCCACCAGATGAGCAAGATGGGCAGAAAGAAGGTCCTCACCCAGGGAGAAAAGAGGGGGCAGGTGGGGGATATGGTGAGGAGTGTTGACTCCAAGTGACAAGACAGCCGGGGGCCCAACAGTCCCCCGCTCGCTCATAGCAAACGAGGTTACCGTGCGTGACCATGGGTGGCTTCGGGAGAGAGGAGAGTGGGACGGAAACTTGCCACTTTGTGAGCAGCTGTAAGAAGAGGACACGAGAGTCAAGGACCACCCCCTCGAGTCCAGCACCCCCCCCAACTTTGTTCAGAGCTGGGGGCCCCAGCCCCCTCTCCTTCCCCTAAAGAAGGAAAGGAGGGCCAGAGTCTTTTGTGGTGTGAAAGGGCACATTGGGTAGTAAGTCTTGGCCATTTACCCCCAAAGAGTGAACCACACGAGAAAAAAAGGGTTTTGGCCTTGCTGAGCAATGTAAGGGCTCATTTTACACACTCAAGTCCAATGGAGCCTTCTCAGACATTCCTCCTGCGTGGTGTAGGACCCGGCAGGTGTTAGCCAGAGTAAAAGGGAAAATTAAAAAGCGAAAAAGAAAGTGAGTAAGAAAAAAAAAAAAGTCTAGAGAGGAAAACAACCCCACCAACCAAAATAAACGAGGCCAGTGATTTTTTCTACCACATTCTTCATGAGAGCAGAGAGGTGGTGTTTATTCTAAATGAACCCTTTTCTCCCAGTTGCCGCTAATCCACGCTTTTATGTGATCCGGGAAAATCGGTCCTCAACGGCCAATGAACATCTTTGCACGTATGAGTGTTTGGAAAAAGAGCCACCCATCACCACAGGATTTGGATTTAGATGCTGGATACAAATAGAGGGCAAACAAAACTAACAAACAAATTAAAAAAAAAAAAAAATAACAAAAACACAGCCCTTGTGGGTTGGGTCTAAAAAAAAAAGTCTCAGAAATGACAACTGAGTGGGAAGTCTGATGTCAAACCCAGTTAGCTGGGAAGGTGTCTGGAGCACTGTGGAACCGCGAGGGTATTCGGAATCTGGGGCTAACAGATGTCTCACTCTGCTTGAAAGATGTCAAGATGCTGTTCCTAAGGGCCTATGGGTTCCCTTGGGGACAAAGCCACTGATAGTTTTACAGAAAAAATGCCCAAGCTGACGACCGTATATCCAACACAAGGAGTCAAGAAAAGAATTGAGGTGTGTGGGGGGGAAACAGTCAAGCTGAGGCATAAAGAAAAGAAGGAAGGAAGGAAGGGAGGGAGGTCAGGAGGGAGGGAGGAGGGAGGGAAAGAAGAAAGGAAGAAGGAAAGGAGGGAGGGAAGGAAGGAAGGGAAACAGGAAGTGAAGGAGGGAAGGGAGGAAGGAAGGAAGGAACTCAAAAATAAATACATAAAAGATCCACGATTCAGGGCCTTGCCCCCTATTCAAATCTTTGTTTGATACGAGGTGCTCTGTGAACCTAGGGGTAAAGGAACATTGATTTTTGTTTGCATTATGCAGGATAATGGCGGGCGGGCAGACAGTCACTTGCAACAGGAGAAATGAGCAAATCTTTTCAGCTAGCAATGATTTACGGAAGAAAACCCTCCTTGGTGGGGGCAGCAGGCTCAGTCCCTCCTTGCTGTCGAGTATCTGGGAGAGATCGCCCATTCCTTAGCTTTCCCCTCATCTGTACTTCGAACACGGAGTCCTGAAGAGGCAGCCGTCCTCCAGCAGCGTTGGAGGAGGGCTAAGATTTTTCCCAGCCCAGCCTAAAAATATCTCTCATGACAGCCTGTCACCGTGTCTGAGATTCCTCCATTATAAATTCATTCCTCTCTGTTAAGGCATTTTGTTTCTAGCTCTCTGTTAAAATACGGATATCCCGGAGAACAGAGCTTGTGCGAGGCGCAGGCGGAACCCAGTCGAGGAGCGAGCTGACCTGGATTTCTGCCTCGGTTCTGCCTGGGAACTCACTGTGTGAGCTTGGGCGAGTCATTTTCACCTTCTGGACCTCCGTGTCGCCACTGATTTTTAAAAAAAAGAACAAGAGAAAAAAAAATACAGAAATAAAAGGGCAGACGTGGCAGTCAGGGAGCTCGGAGATGTCTGGTTTCAGGAAGGAACACAGTTGTGTTCATTTTGGGGTTTGTTACTGGAGGCCCAGCGTGTCCCCTGGGGAAGCTCTTCCGGGCCACAGGGCATGGGGGTCAGGTCAAATAGTGTCTTACTTCCTCCCTCTCAAAAAATAAAAATAAAATAAATAATACAATAAAATCCTTGTTCCTCTCTTATATTTGACATCTCAACAAATGGCCTCTTGGCATCTCCCAAGCCCCTCGGTGCTCAAATCCTTGGAGGTATCCAGAATTCCCCTCTGCCCATCCCCCACATTCAATCTATCAGCAAAGCCAGTGGACTCTACTTTCAAAATATGGCCTAAACCTGACCACTGGGAGCAACCACCACTTCTCTGGCGACCACCATGGTCCAAAAGAGCATTACCTTCCCCTGGATTCTACCATCAGACTCTTAACTGGCCCCTGCTCTGATCTTGCCCACCCAGAGCTTCAGCTCCTCGTGCCTGGGGATGCCTCAAAGACATAAATTAAATCCCATCACTCCCCCCAGACCATACCTCTCTTCCTTTCTCTCTCTCATCATTAAACCCGAAGATCTCACCAGGACCAACAAAGCTCCCTATAGCTCAAACCTGGGTTTGCCATGGCCTCATCATCTCCTAGAAATGTCCCCTTGCTGTTGCTCAAATCTGTTCTGACCTCAGGATCTTTGCACTTGCTATCCCTTCTGCCCAGTAATCACCCCCTCCAATATCTTCATGGCCTACTCCCCAACTTCTTTTGGGTATCTGCTCAAATGCCTATCTTAAGGGATGCTTCCCAGACTGCCCTGGCTAAAGGAGCATAATCCCTTCCATATCCTCACCCTACTTAATTTTTCTGTTAATATTTATCATCTGGACATTGGGAGAACCCATTATCACACTCATTTGCTCACTTTCTGTCTCCCCCTCCACAGTATAAGGTCCAGGAGGGCAAGCTTTGTCTTGTTACTGCTGCCAAATCAAACCTGGAGTGGCACATCATGGATATTTTAGGGGATCAGTTAGTATATATCCGAGGAAGAGAACAGATCAGGTTAAGCAGAACTGCACTAACCTGGAGGCCAATCTAAGCATTCCCTTGGATAGGGTTAATGCCAAGTTCTCTCCTGCACTGTTTCAGCAGGAGAGGATGTCCTGGGGAGTCAAAGGTAGAGCAGACTGTTGGGAGATCAAGATGGGGCAGCGTGAGGGATACAAAGTAGGCAGGGGAGATAAAGAATCTTGGCCGAATTGACAAGTTCATGGGCTGCAAGTTCTTGACTGAGACCAGAGGAAGCTAAAAGGCCCTTGTGGACAGATTCCAAAAGACAGAATCCTGCAGACAAAGGTTGGTTGTGACTGGGAGGAGTTCTGAGCCAGCGGGAGGACTGCTCTGAAATTGATTCTACCCCAAGGTCGGTCCAGCGAGCTTCCCAAAGCCCAACTCTGATCATCAGGTCACTCCCCTGTCTAACCGCCTTCCCAGGCTCCCAGTGCCCCCCATCCAGCCGGAGGGAGTGCTTCGTGGCTAGAGAAGGTGGGAGGAGGGGGAGTCCGAAGGAACATCAGCCATTCTTACGGGATCCCCAAAGCCTCAGTCTCCTGCCCTTCCCTCTTATTCCCGGGCCTTGGCTAGTGTCTCTCATGAAGCAGTCTTAAGAGAGCATGACCCAAGTAACCGTATTAAAGGACAATTGTGTGCCACTCACTAGACTCTTCACAAAACCAGGGGTGGTACAGGCCTCATTTTTACAGATGATAGGACTTAGCCACCAAGGCCCAAGTGCCCAACCAGTGAGCCATAAGGACTCTGGATGACAGCCCACGTGCCCCCGTCCCCGCGCTGCCTGGGGGGGTCCCCTGGTCACACTCGTTCCAGCTATTCCAAGGCTGAGGCTGGAGAGGCAGCCACGGAGACGGGTCTCCCCCCCAGGCCTGAGCAGCCCGCCCGCAGGGGGCGATGGTGGCGCGGCTGCAGTCGCCCTGAATGCGGGGTTGGCCAGCAGAAAGCAGCTAAGGTCAAGGAAAGCGCCCAGGGCCAGGGCCGGGCTGCAGGGGAAACCCCCCTCCCCGCCCCCCAAGGAGGTACCCCCGGTGTGATGAGCGCCGCCCCCAGGCCGCCAGTGCCGACCCGAGCTCTCCAGCCCTTGTTTGATGAGCAGCGGCCAATAAATTCATTAATCATCATTTTATGCCTCATCAAACCCCCTCCAAGCCCCTCCATGGGAGTTACACAAATTAGCCCCTGAAAAGACAGTAATTTCAGTATAGCGAGGTAAGTGCTTTCTGATGGGTTCCTCGCACAGAGATCTCCTGACAAGCTAATCCATCAGCGCCTTGGGGATGGGGCGCGGCCCCGACGCCCAGCCCTGGCCAGCCTCCCCGGCTCCAGCCCTCCCAGCCCTGGCCAGCCTAGTTTCCGGGGGCTACCTGGAGAGGGTCTCCGACCAGGGCGCCCCTTTCCCCGGCTCCTTTACCCCCATGCACCGCAGGCTGCTGTGCCCGGTCTCCCGTCCTCACCCACCCCAGCCTCCGCCCCAGCCCTTCCGAACAGAAGAAAAATTTGCCGGTGGGGGGAATCCCAGGCCCAACTTGGGGAACGACCTAAGGAGGGCGGAGGAGGACTGGCCAGCGCTGAAGTTCTGAACTCCTGCCCCGGGAAAGGAGGAGCCAAGCAGGCCTTTCTCCTCCTAACGCCTAGATGTCGGGGTTCCGTGACCCCTTGAAATTATTGAAGGACTCCGCGTATTGCGCGCGCACGTTATGGGGCGGCGGCGGGCGGGGGGCGGTAATCCATCGCGTCCTGACGATTCTGAAAGAAACCCCAGGCTCCAAAAGACAGCCATCTGGGGACAGAGAAGGGGGTCCTTCTGTCTAAAGGGCGGCTCCACGGGACCCTGGTGGCGGGGGTGGAGGTGGGGCGCGCCTAGCCTTTTTCGTGGCCCTGGTTTCTTTCTCTCGGAGCCCGCCACCTGGGGTGAAAGACGACGCCTGGGGAGGAGAGCAAGAAGGGATTTTCTATTGAATGGGCCGGGCCGGTTGGACTCCAGCATGGGGAGCTGAGTAAAAGAAAAGAGGGGAAATAGCCCGAGAAAATTGTGCCGAGGTGTGGGGATATTTGCAAACGCGAAGCCCGAGCCGCGCCTTCTCTTTCTGGTCCTGGAGCACAGAAGGTCCCATGGGCGCCCTACCCGGCGGGCAGGGGCCATGCAAAGGAGGTCCACGAGGAGCCGCAGGCCGAGCCGAGCCTACCGGCCAGCACAGTATGACCGTGGAGAGCTGGAGCGCCGGAGCGACGCGCAGCTCCTTCATTAGCTTCCCCTCCGCGGCGCTGCAAGCCTCGGAAAATAAGTTAGCAAACGGGGAGCCGTTTATCTCTTTTATCTTGGGGCCTGATCCAATTAAATAAGTGCACATTTACATTTGCATCCATCAGGCGGGAGCGCTGAGAGCCCGGGGTTTGCTCGGAGCAAATAAAAGCAGATTTCACAGGGAAAAAGTGGCGTCTGGGCGCGCCGGGCTCGTCCGGGCGCCGGAAACGAGCGCAGCCAGGAGGGCCGCCTTGGGGACTCAAGAGCTGGGGCCTACGGCCAACAGGAGGCCAGAGACATCCCGCAAGGCCCGGGGTGGGGGCGCCTGGGCAGGGGGTGCAGCGAGAGCTACATCCCCGCCCCAGAGACGATCCTCCATTAGGCCACAACCTGGGCCCCGTCTTGTATCCTGGACCCAAGTCGCATTTAAACGAAAACGAAAAGGAGACCAGCTTTGGCTAGGTCACCGAGGGAGACCCGCGGGGTGGGTCTAGGGACAGTCCTGCAGTTTTGGCCAGTTTGGAAGAAGGGCAGGTGGCAAGGTCTCAGTCAGGCCCGATTTTCCTAATCGGTGGCGGAGTGAAACAGGGATTCCAAGAGGCAGGCCGAGGACGCGCCTCCGCGTTCCCGGAGTTATCGCTGCACTAGGGGGAGACCAGTTGACCCAACCGGTTAGCGCCTCTGGAGGAGTGAGAGCGGACGCCCAGGTGTACACCTTTTGCTTTGCTGCGCCAACCTCATCAAGATGCTTTCGAAATAGGAGGGTTTTACGAATGCAAAAGTAGTTTTGTTTTTCCTTCCTATGGATGTCCAACGCATAGGCCAAAAGACAGAAACGGTTTTGGGGGGTGCGGTTGCATGTTAGATCCCCGGATAGGCCAACCCGCAGACGAAACAAAACTGATTGGGTTCCAGAACCCTGGCCCGGAAAGGCCAGCAGAAGCGGAAGCGCACACCTGAAGCGGGGCCGGAGCGGGGACGCGCTGCCTGGGCCACGCATGGCTGTGGCCTCGCCCCCCCCCCCCCCCCGCCCCGCACACTGTTTCAGTCGTGGGCATATTTCCTCAATTGCCTGCCGCCTGATTTCCTAGACTGTGCCCAAACCGTGGCGGGAATGTGTAGGGTTAAAATGTTCTAATCGGGAGCCCTGCTCTCCAAATGTCCAATGCTAACTGGGTTGTGGGAGCTGAGCCGCAGCGAGTGCGGTAGCTGGGCAGTTTCAGTTCGACCGGCTTGGGGTTCAGAGCTAAGACCCCTTTGGGGGTGGGGGACATAGCCAGGTCTTGCCTTAACTCCTCCTCTCAGCGAACCGCGTGGCGCCCGGGGACCAGTAGGCGGCGCCCTTCCTAAACTGCATCCGCGTTCGGCTCCCTCTTGGGAGCGCAATCACATTCCTTTCACTTTGGGCGCTTTGCAAAGCGCTATTCCTTGCCTCTACCCAAGGTGGCAGCTAGTTGTGGGGGACAGGTGGGCTGGGAGGTATGGCCAGTTCCGAAACTGCACGTACGACCCTCCCCCGCAGCCTTCCAGGCTCCAAGAGCTTCGCACTTCTAGTAAAATGAGAGGCCCCGAAGGGTTTGCAAACCAGAAGGCCTCGATGCAGGCCCCGCACCCAGACCAGGGAACATTTCGGGCCCTAGAACCCGAGCCGAGGAGCGGGAAGGAAAGCAGCGATGTCCCCTTTCTGTAGGTCCTCCTCGGTGTCCGCTTATGCGCCCTCGGGGACTGACTGGGTTGTGGGTGCTTCACCCCCAAATCCCGAGAACTGATTCAGACCCGCACAGAGAGTTAAGAGAAGGGGCCCAGTCAGTCCCGGTTTGGTGCTGCCTGCATAGACCCCACGCAGTCCTCCCACTGCCCCTGCTGCTTGGGATTCGGCCCTCCAGGGCCCTGAATGCCAAGCCAAACGCTCCTCGAGGGGGCCGGAACCAGCGCAGCCAAGCGCAGGTGGCAAACGCCCGCGCTGCCCAGGAACCCAGGTGTCTCAGGCACTGCCTCGCGCAACTTCCGCGCCCCAGTCCAAGCCTGCGGACAAACCTCGAACCCACTGCACGCCCGAAGTCTGCCCCCAGCGCCTCCAAGACGCTGTGCCTTCCAGACGGCCCAAGACGCGGCCAAACCGGGCTCGAGGAGGCACTTGGGAGCGTAAAGACACGAAACTACTTCTAGGATTAAACGCGGGAGGCATCTCCTAATCATCCGAACCCCGAACTGCCCGGCAGGCTTCCCCCAAACTGGAAAGTCTCTAGACACCAGAAAAACCACCGGCCGCGAAACCCAGCTCTGCAAAGAGCAAACCCCAAACTTAATTGGAGGCTTGTATTCAAGATGAAGTACGCAGAGAAACCCGTAGACCCAGCAGAGGCCAAGGGCAGGAGGGATGCGGACAAGGGGCAGCGACTCGGGTTCCAGTCTTCAGGCCCCTGGTGGTTTCGCTCCCTGGCCGAGAGGCTCCTCGCGCCGCCCCTCGGAGGGGAGAAACGCCGCGGGCTCCGCGGTGCGCGATTCCCGTTCCCAGGGAGCCCCGCGGGCATTCGGCTCCCAGCCCCGAGCCTCCGCGCTCAGACTTGGGAGGCCCGCGCCGTGCCATTTGCATATTCCCGGGAACACAGGGAGGCCTGTAATTTTCTTTTTAAAATCGTTGGGCAGGGTTTAGGGCCGGCGCTTCCAAAACCCCGCAGAGTTGATGTGGTCCTTAAACTCACTCCTAAGAGAAGGGGACTGGCCTATTCTTCTGACTTTTTTAGAAGAGAAGATGACTCTTGGGGCTGCATATTCAACAGGGGGGAAAAGCTGATTGTGAACTAGGCAGTCGGCGGGGTGGGTGGAGGTGGCTGGGGCGCGGGGGGTGGGGGGGGGTGGTAGGGCAAGTCAGCTCTGGAATTCAATTGTTCAAAAAAATCATTTATAATTAAAGGGACAAAATAAAATACGATCATCTCATGCATATTTAATCATTCACACTTCCAGCTTTGAAACCATTTTCCCTGCGTGAATTTTCTCACTAATTTAAACTCTTAAGTGGACTGCTGTTCGCAAAAACATCTGGACAATGCAGTTTGCAAACTTGTTTAAATGCGAATAAGCGAATGGAGCCCCGTCGCGGGTTTAAAAAAAAAAAATAGCAAAAGTTAAAACTCCGTTAAAAGTTTGGGGTGTGTTTAAAGAAATAAGTACTTAAAGTAATCTTGAGTAGAAATGCAAATATGTGCATTCTAATTTAGGCTAATTAAACCAGTGTTATGTGCAAACACATTCACTCTACACTCAAGCTTGGGTTTAATAGAGCAAATTAATTCCCCTGGCTGGAGTATTTTTTCTGTAAACCCTCCCCTCCCCCGACCACCGAAAATTTCCCACGAAGTAAAACGCGTCCGAGGTTCCACCTCTCGGGCGCAAAATGGAGACGGGAACACCGACAGTCTTGGCGGGCCTCGGGCACAGGGCGGTGTCTCTTCCCCATTTGGGATTGAGACTCATCCTGATTTTTCATTTTGAAATGAAACATGCGGGATTAAAACGAAAAAATAAAACACTCAAAATACTTTTGTAGCTATTTGGACTCTCGAATCAGACAGAAAAAGTGCTAACGCGACGACAAGCCTGATTGAGTCCACAACAGCCTAATTATCTAGGCAAATGTCTTGGAACTTTTGAAGGCCACTTGTCCAAAAAGGGGGCTGTGCGGGAGCGGGGGCTGGGGGCGCCCTCCAGCCCGTTCGGGGCTCCCCTCACTGCCCCCAAGCGACTGTAGCTCTCCCTCCCCCACTTCCGCCCACTCTCTCCAATCTCCGACTCTGCAAAGTGCAGGCTTGTAATTCAGGACAAGTGTGACACCTACCTGTGAAAGGGGGGAACCGTCCCTTAGCCGGTCCCGAGGCCCCAGCCTCACTGCTGTGCCGGGATCTACAGGGCTGCCTACCACCCGCACTGTCGCGAGGCTGGAACATTTACGAATTTAATCAAATCCACCGAAGAGATCAATGCCCAATTTTGAAGGGGTAGGGAAAACAGTGACTTGGGAAAGCCTTCTTCTTGGCATCCCCTAACGCTCCCCGCCCGCTTTAGCCCACAGCACCTTTGAAATAGTAATAAGGGCTAAATCCGGCATAAAATCGAACTCATTAGCAAAGTTCACCAGCTGATTGCTTTGCATAAAACACGACACTGATTGGAAGTAATTAGGTTAAGCGATGGAGCTCGGGTGGTGCCTGTTTCTAGCAGGCTTTACCATCTCTTCTCCCTTCTGGGCACACTCGTGGGTCTCTCTCCTCCCTCCTCCAGGGTCCAATCTCCCCCAAGCAGCCCGCGTCAGTGATCCAAATCTGCATTCCCAGCAGGGCCAGGGTCCCAGGGGCTTGCCGTCTAATTACGGTTTCCCCCTGGCAGACTGAGGTTCTGTGGAACCTTTCATTCCCCACTTGGGGGGAGGGGGGAAGAAAAGAAAAGAAAGAAAGTTGCAGTTTCCACCTTTTGTCCAAGGCGATGGATGGACAGTTTATTGAGGCTTCTAAAAAGTAATGAGTGGCTCTGATTATGTTAAAATCTCTTTTAATTAAATATTTTGCATTTTACAAAGGCGGCTGCAGTTTCTTTTACTTTTTAAATCTAAGAGTATAACCTGTTTCCTTTCTGTAATAATACTTTAGCTCATACCCAGAAAAATCAATAGGTGTAAAAAATTAAATTAAACTTGTATTTTTAACCTATGAAACAGTTTCGGGGGGAAACACAAATGTATATATTTATATTACAAAAAAACATTAAATGCCTGTACAGGTGTCTTAATTTCATAATTTACTTCAAAGATATTGAATTATCAATTTAAATACAAAAATGCTACATTAAATATACAGAATAAGATTTAATACAAATCCTTTTTTTAATTTTTTTCTTTTCGGTTGGTTAAGACATTTTTGCGTGGGGAGATGGACATGGGTATGTCATCATCTCCATGAACTATAAACTTTTTAATAGGAGGGGTAGTTTTGTTTTTCTCTCTTGTTGATGGAAAAATAACTGCCAAGGCCATGTTTTTTTTAATAAATTAGGAAAGTCCGGGACCGACGCAGCCCGCGTTAAATGTCGGACATACCTTTCTTCAATTCATAGGGAGAGTCTTTGCACAGGTCTAGCTGAGACTGGCTCCGCAACATTTTCGGGTCTTTAGCCAAAGCGTCCGCTCGGTTCAACACGGTCTGGTTTAATCCATTGAAATGAGAGCCCGGACCGGTTGTGGGGCCTGGCCCTGGCCCTGGGTGGCCGTGAAGGTGTCCGAAGGAGCCATAGTTCGTGTAGCCGGGATAGAAGGGCGCCGTGTAGTAGAGAGGTCGGGACAGCACCGTCCCGCCTGGAAAGGGGCACTGCGCCGAGGGCGAGCGCGATGGCGCCGGGGCCGGCGATGCGCGGCTGCCTCCTAGGGCTTGCCCCGCTACCGGCCCGGGGCACGGTGGGCACGGAGAGCCTTCGCTCCCGCCGCCCCCGTCCTTGACCTTGTCCGAGGATGTGGCGATCTCAGCCAGAGACCACAGTTTGGGCTTGGCGAGCACCGCCTGCGGCGGCGGCGGCGGCGGCGGTGAGTGTATGACCGAGGGCCCGCCGGGACCGGGGGGCAGCTCTCCCGCGGTTGGGTGCGGACCCGGAGCGGGCGCGCCCGAGGGGTAGTGAGGGGCCGGGTCCTCCGCCAGCCGCGCTGCCGCTGGCCCGGCCGGGGAAGGCCCGCCGGCGCGGGGGGGCCCGGGCAGCGCGTCCAGACGGCCCTCGGATGGCGGCTCCTTAAAATCCGAGTCGCTGAGGCTGCCCTCCGTCTCCTTGCCGGCGGGGGTGGGCGGCCCCTGCAGCCGTTCGCAGCCCGAAGCCGCCTTCTGTTCCGCTCCTCCTGCGGGCGAAACCCCAGGCCGTCAGGGGCACGGAGGCCGCACGGCGGGGCATAGGTCCCCGCCCGCAAAGGCAGAGACCCTAGCCCCCAACCTCCAGGCCCCCCTTTTCCTTCTTACTCCCGCTCCAACACACCCTTTCCCGCGTCCACCAACCTGCTTCGGGGCCCTCGGAGTCGCCCTTGTCCTCCGGCTTCTGGGGCTCATCCTCGTCGTTCTTCTCCAGATCAATGTTCTCCTCCTCCTCCTCGTCCTCGCTGCGGTTCCGCGGCGTCCACGTCATCTTGTTCTCCTTCTTGAGGCGCCGGCGCGCGTTGGCGAACCAGGTGGACACCTGGGTGAGGGTCATCTTGGTGATGATGGCCAGCATGATCTTCTCGCCCTTGGTGGGGTAGGGGTTCTTGCGGTGCTCGTTCAGCCAGGCCTTGAGCGTGGCGGTGGCGTCTCGCGTGGCGTTCTTCCGGTACGCCGGGTCCCCGTAGGGGTACGAGCCCAGGGGCGCCGCGTAGGGGTGGTACCCCAGGGAGCCTGCCATGCCGGGTGTATGATCGTAGGGAGAGCCCTGCAAGGAACAGGCAAAGAGAGGGTGAGAAAGGGCTGTGGTCCTCAGTACCACCTAGACGACCGAAGCACACTTTCCCTGCGCCCAGGGTTCCGCGAGCTGCGAGGTCCAAATTCCGACTTCCCCTGGCGGAGGGCTGGCGGGCTCAGACCCAGGGGCAACTCCTCCTCCTCGGTAGGGAGCGGGGGCGCCAACTCCTGACTCTCGTCCTTCGGGGGCGCTTGAAGCCGTCCTGGCCTCACCGGCACCCCTAGGCCCCCGTCTGCCGGGGCAAGTCCGCCCCCCATGCGCAGATCCGGCCACCTCGGGCAGGCCCTCCACCCAGACAGAGGCCTGGGCAGCAGCGGCGATTCGGCACTTCGTGCCCGAGTGGCTGCACGTTAGGCGCAGGCGGAGAGAGCAAGGGAAGTCAAGGCATTTTTCCCCACCGACAGAGAAAGGCAAAGGAAAAGCTAAGCCTTGTCCTGGCGCTCCCACCCTTTCAAAAATGTTACCCCAAACCGAAGCCACGGCGTTTTTCCAGAAAGTGCACCCGGCCGAAAAATCCCGGATGCACCGCAGCTCGGCCGACTTTTCAGAAATCTAATACCTCCAAATCGGATTGCGAAGATAGGATTACGGATTTGCAACATTTTGGAGGACTAATTAAAGGCAAGGCCAAACACATTTACATTGACTTAACGCGCTTCAGCTCACATTTCTGGTCCATTTCTTTCGAACTACTTTTCCAAAATGGCAAAACCCAAACAAGAAAATAAAATAAAATTTGCAGGGCGCCCTGGAGCTTACGTTTGAACCTTTAATTGCGGCGACCTCTCCCCCAAAAACCCTCTCCGCCCGCTCAGCGACCCAAGCAGGACTCGGCTCTGCTCTCCGAGCAACTCCTGAGCCCGAGGCCCGGGCGAAGCCGAGTGAGACAGTTGCCCAAGTTTCAGGGGCCGCAAAGCTAGGCGGGGGCGGTCCGCGGTGGCGCCAGGACCCGGGTCTTCCGCAGCCCCCGCCCGCCCCGCGCGGCCCCAGCTGCCCTTGCCCGCCGCGGCTCCCGCTCACTCACCACGTACGAAGAGAAGGCGGCGGCGGCGGCTGCCGCGGGGTCGGCACCGTACTGGAGGTGCGAGTTGTAGCCCGGCGAGGGCGCCGTGAAGGCGGTGGAGCCGGCGTAGGGCGAGAATGCGGAGCCGGACGACGAGCGGCCGAGCTCATCCGTGCGGGGCCCCGAGATGACGCTGGTGCTGTACGCCGGGCACGAGTAGAGCGCCAGCGAGGCGGACGGCTGGTACAAGTAGCCCTGCGGGTAGGACATGGCCACACACGGGCATGGGGCGCGCCGCGCCGCGGCCGCCAACGAGCCGGGCGGCGCCCTGCGAGGGCGAGCGGGCGGGCACCTGGCCTCCGGCTGCCCCCGGCTGCCGCTCCTCGGGCCCCGGCTCCCGGACTCCGGCCCGCGGCGCCTCCTAGCTGGCTTCCCGCGCGCCTCCGGCTGCGACTGCCGAGCCCTCTCCTCTGCGCGCCTTGCTCGCCCCGGCTGGATTTTACCCCCCTCCCTTGCTGCTTTCTCTTTTTCCCCCTCGCTCTTTGCACTGGGGGGCTCTGCTTTTGGCTTCGCAAAGGTCCTGCCAAGATGCTAAGTTGGAAATTGAGGATTCTGACGCCTTGTGCGCGCCTGAAGCTCCTCCTTCCCGGGGTGTAGTCGGTGGGAGGACTGGCAGGAACCTCTGGGCGGCCGCAGCCAACCCGGCCGCCAGGCGCGCCTCGCCCTCTCCCTTTTCCTCCCCGGCTCCCTCTCCCGCTCGCTTGCGCTCCCCTCGCCCCTCCCTCGCGCCCGCCTCTCCTCCGCGGCCCTCCTCTTTTTCTCCACCCCTCCTCCTCTCCCGGGTCTCTCTCCCCCTCTCTCTCTTTCTCAGACTCTCGAGCGCCGGCCCCAGGATGACAATCACATCCCAGGCGCGCCGATCTCTTCCAACTTTCCTTCCCTGCTAAGTCGGGGTGGAGTGGCAGTTCCAACACAAGGCGGGCCCTGGTGGCGGGTCCGATCGCTTCGAAGCACAAAGGCAGCGAGGCGGCGGACTGGGCCCCGGCGAACTCTCTGCTCTGTGCTTGCCACAGTAAACCGCGGAGTTAGCGGATTTCTTGTTCCGCAAGAGGCTGGGCTCCCAAGCGGACCGTCACCTACCCGCCCCTGGCTTCTCCCCCACGCCAGGGAGCCGGAGAGCAAGTTGGAGACCTGGAATGAAGGTCTCTGGGAGAGACGGAGGGATGCCCTCGTCCGGGGCGCGGGGAGGCCCAGATGACTGTTCCTCTTCGCCAGCAGCAGCAGGTGGGCGAGAGACAGGCCTTGGACATCTGCACGTCTCTGGCCTCCCTTCCACCAACTCCCCGCCAAACGGCCAGGGAGGGGCGGGGCCCGGGACTACGGAGAGAGCCTGTCTCTAGAGGAGAGGTAATGGGCAAGAGTTGCCACACGAAGAAGCAGCTGGACCGGAGTAGGTCCCCGGACCCCACTACACGCCCTCCGGCCCCGCCATGCCTCGCCGCCTCTTCCTCGGGGCTTTACATCTGCAGCTCCCTCTGCCAGGCCGGTGGTGTTGGTGGAGGGTGCGGGTCCCTTTCGCCGCAGCACGCACTTTAGCACCCGCCCACACTCCACTGCAAACATTCGGCATTGCCCAACCCAACCACTGTTTGTTCAGCGAGGCGCTGGCAAGGCAAACACACACAACTGAGTCACAGGCAGAGCCCTTGCCCACGACGGCCACACAGTTAGAATACAAAACAGACCCCCTGCCTGTCTCTCCACCCCGCGCAGCCACAAGCCAGACGCACTCGAACTCCGGGACAGACAGGGGCGCTGGTGAACCAAAACAGGAGCTGGCACAGTGTTGGGCACACCCCCGGAGCTGAGCATATCACGGACTTCATGACCTTTTATAAAATCGGGGCACACGCAAGCCGAAGGACAACTACGCGGTTCGCCGCGAGAACTTCGACAAGCAAGATACACTTTATTTACGCAGCTCGAGTCCCCGCACACTAACCCACTCAGTGAACTCGGACGAGCTCGCTGCGAGACTTCACGCAGGCGCGCTAACTCCTCCCCTTCATCAGCATTCCCCCCACCCGACTCCGCCCCCCAAGCAGACATTCGGCAATCTCTCGGTCAGCCCCGCCCTGTCCCTCCCTGCCTCCATCTCTAACTGGACGCTGGCCTCTACTGGCCCCGCCCTTCGGCGACGTGAGCCCGCTGCCCCCCGAGTCACGGCGCCGAGGGGGTGGGGCCGGGCGGGGCGACGGCGCGCTATTGTCATGGAGACGAGAAGCCGGCGGCGGCGGAGGCGGGCACGGCCGGGCCCAGGCGGCTGCCAGCCCGCCGAGACGAAGGCGAGACCGGGCGCCCGGGACGGCCGGAGCGGGAGGGAGCGCCAAGCTGGCCAGTGGTGGCTTCTCCGGCAGCCAAGGGGAGCTCAGTCTAGTCCGGGTGGTCGCGGGGGGCTACCCCTCCCCATTGCCTTCGCTCCCGCCTCTCGCGGCCCTTGTGCTCCTCAGCGCCCGCCCCCGGCTCCGCCCGCCGCCGCCGCCGCTGCCGCCGCCGCCGCCGCCGCCCCTGCCGCCGCCGCAGCCCTTCGCGCTAACGGTCGGTAGCGGCCCGCGCGCGCCGCCCGCCGGGGGCTCGCGCCAGCCACGAGGGAGCGTCCGCGGTCCGCGCGTCCGCGCGGTGGAGGAGAGGTAAGCCGGTTCCCGCCGGGTCGCGGCCCGGCTCACTGCCCCTCGCGCCGCGTCCGAGTCCCTTCGTGGGCCGGATGGACGCGGCGGTGCCCCGCGCGCCACGGGGCGCCAGGTGGGCGTGGGCCGCGTGACTGTTGGGCGGGCCTCTCCTGATGTCACCGTGCCCCGGCGGGCGCGCGTGGGCGTCACCCCTCCATCCACGCGCGGCCACAGCACTCTGTCGGCTCTCGCGCAGGATGCTGTTTCCTGACATGGAGCCATGGAGGTTTGTGCCACAGAGAATCTGTCTGTCACACAGACATCCTCATTACATCATCCTGCCATTCTGGGCCGCTAGGCTATCCCCCCTTGCCCTCCCCTTTCCTTTTACTGTCTTCTTTTTGGTGTCAAGGTCTGGAGAGAATCCTGAAAGATATTGAAGCATTTCGAATTTATGGTTCTGTTGCTGTGGTTGTCACCTCCGCTCTACGTCAAATTTAAGACTCATTTCTTAAGGATGTCTCTATTTTCTGCTTTATTTGCACATTGATGGCTCTGCTGCTCGGCTGGCCACGGCCGCCTGGCGTCTCAGACTTGTGTTAATATGTGAAATGGAAGAACTGATCATTAGCAGGCAGATGGGATTCAAATAGCATCTGGCGGGGTTTCTCAGTGTTCCTGTGAAAGTTTTTACGTTTTTGCTGGTAAACACGAGGTTTTTACCTTTTGATCCTTTGTAGTGGTGACGGTTAAGGTTCCCTCTCCCTTGCCTTTCTTCTCCTTTATTCATCAGCTTTCCCGTTTGGGGACCTGCTTACTTGTGTTAAGCTGTAGTTTCATGGGTCTCTGGTCCCTGAAGCTCCCCGCCACCACCCCCCCCAGAGGTGGGAGCTCTCTCCCTCTCCTTCCACTTTACCAAGATGACTCCTTGTGGGGGGGGGGGGCGAGGGTGACTCTTGCATTTATATCTTTCTGAACATTTTAACTTACACTGCGGATAGGCATGCCCCGATTGCTTTTAACGTAAGACTTTTAACAAATTGTAATTTTAAGACGCCCTAAAGGTTTATTGGTTTGTCATGTCTGCATGGATCCAGTTATGCATAACTCTTAAAATTTCAAGCTTTAAAATAAGATCCACAGTTGCGTTGCTAAGACATGGCTGCAGAGCTTGCTGTTCGAGTTCTGGCTACGCAGTTGTCATTGTGTAAATCAAGTGCAAAAGAGGTTATTCCTGTTTATTTAGTGTAATAACTGTTTACAGTTAAAACTTTAAAGACTCATAAAAGTAGGTCTGCTGTATTTTAAAGATCTCATCATTCTTGTGGGTGAGACACAACACCGGCGCTAGGAAAGGCAACAGATTGCTTCTGTCATATCGCTTTGCTGTTTTGGAGTGTACTTAAAGGATTATGATTGATAAGGCTGTCTTGCCAGAGAATGTTGACACAGGTGTGCATCGTTATCTTAATTAAGATCCTGAGAAAATGTTGTCTATAAAATGGTGACATAAGAAGGGCGGCATATTTTTGTACAGTTTTGCTTTTGGAGAATTTAATTGCACTTGAAACCAGTCTTTGAGCTTCCAGATTTTGTGAGCACTCTGGCAGCCGAAGTTTTAGAGAGAAATGGTAGTTTCAAGTTAAGTGCTCTGGCATGTAGTAATACTACTTGTGGCTTTTGGCCATGCCTTTGTCAGCTTTCTTTGTGCTCTGTCTTTGTGGAGTCATGGTTACTAATTTAGAAAGAAAAGAATAAATGGGACAGTCTGTTATTAAGCAAACATTTATTAACGTTGAGAATAAATCTGTAGAGGAAGGCTCGCTAAATGTGCAGAAGCAGGAATATAATAAAAAGGTAAATATATGAGAAATTTATGCCACTTTATATTTTGGAAAACCGTCTCCTAGGATGTTTTAATGATCTAAAGTAGTTTCTCTTTTCACATCACCAAGAACTTAGCTTAGTTGTTTATGGAATGCCTTCTTTTTATTTCCAGGGATAGAAGAAAACTGTTTTATTTCTTCCAAATTATTGTCTATAAATTCAAATTATGAGCAAGTGAAGGTAGTGCATTTGGCCTTTTACTTGTTCAAGGATCTGAATCGTAACCTAGGCGACCACTAAAATAATATTGCTGTCCTTTACTTCAAATTTCTGAATGCAAAAACAATAGTAAGAGGGATGCTGCTGATTACATTACCGTTGGCTCACCCAGTACCTAGTATCCTTTAACATAAGTATTGCATTAAGATTCCCCCTCCTCTCTTTGTAGCTCATGATTTCCTGGAAGCTGGCTGCCCATCAGTGGTGTATATAAGATGTGTGAGTGTTTTTCTTTAATATTAAAACTCATTTCCACAATGAGGAAACGAAAGTGGAGGAGGCCATAGGCATATGATCGGAGAAGCCAGGTGGACAGTCATAGCTCATTCGTGACTCCAAGGATAATTAGCTGGCTAGAATTACATGGTAAACTAAAATCAAAGAAAGACTTATTTAGATTTGTTTGCTGAAACTAAAACAAGAGCATTAATTTTGAGATAATTGCTTTCCTTATCCCCCAAGCCCCCCACCCCATCAACATTTTTGTTCTGGCAGCGAAGATCAGCATCCCTCTGCTGTTACCCTGTGTTATTTTCAAATTTTATATGCTGCGTTAAATGAAATAGGAATGGGAACTAATTACCTATTGTCTGTCTTGAATAACACCACGTAATTGTTAATATATTTTCACATTATAGAAGTCTTAGGAAAAATTTAAATGTTCTTCAGTTGATAACGTGCAAGTACGTGAAATCATGTAGTCCTAAGTGAATTAAACGTGTTCTTTAGAATATGAAAACAGTATCATATTTTGGAATAATATTTTAACTCTGAGGTAGCACAGCCTTTTTTGTGTGGTTATAGCACAATATCTGTGTGTTTTCCCTTCAATTTCTACATTTTATTGGCTCCTTTAATTTTAACATCTTTTTGGTATATTGGTAGCTGTTTTTTAAAGAATAATTGTTCCCAAAAGATGCAACTGATGCAACTCTAAGAAGATGTAAAATCCTAGAATTGTTTTTTTCTTGTGCAGTAATGACTGGGGTTTACTGTCACAGCACCCCTCCGAAGTATGATACTTATAACTTATTTCTGCATAAATTTGCAGCATTTTTATAGCTAAAGTAAACCTAAGCACCAATTTAGCTTGGCAAATTAACTTAGATGCTTCAAAATTGAAAACCAGTATATTCTAATGTGGTTCAAGTTTAAATCTTTATTAGTAAGGATGCACTTAACATTTGTTCAGGAGAAGGAAATATAATTTTCTCCTGCAGTTGTCATTTATGTAATTCATTTTTCTAGCCTTTTCTCAGGCTAATGCTATTCCACACCTCGATACAGCCTTTATTTGTTTATTTGGCATAATATGGAGTGATACCTTAGAGGAAATTAGATTAGGTATTCATATCTAATATCCCAAAAGTATTTAACTAGTCTTCTGCGTTTCTATAAACAGAATCATTTTTTCTTTCTTTGCTTTTTTTTGTGTGTGTGTGTGCAGGTTATGAGTACGATGCTTCCACATTTGGATGTTTTCAGCTAAGTTCACTTCTGAACTAGGAGGTTCCTCCAAATGTTGGCTGCAGTTTGTCCTTGCATATCACTAATCTGCATCTGCAAGTGAGTGTCTGCAACACTGTGTTTGTGTTTGGAGTAAACCCAAAATAGCATCCCTGTTGGTTTTACCGAAGTATTTATATTAATAATAGGAACTAAGTACAGAATGTAAAGAATGTCACTTGAGGCCTTTGATTATTAAAATTCTACTAAATGCATGAAACAAAAGTTCAGTAAATAGAAAAATTTCTAATTCACGGAAATTTACTGAATAATTAATTTTTAATGATATCATTGGAGGGTGCAATTTGTAAACTCAGTGCTTTCCATAAAAGTGAAGATGAGGTTATATTTTACAGAAATGGAGTTAACTACTTAAAGGAAATAATCTGTTTATGCCAAAGTACAGTTTTTGATTATTTTCATTACCCAGTTTTTTAAAAAATAAATTTAATGGGAAGATCAGCTCCAGGCATGGGTACCAAACTCTTTTAATGACAAAGAGGGTACAGGTATGTGTAAAGTTTGTCACTTCTCATCAGCATAGGGACCGCTGAACATAAGCAGATGAGAACAAATTATTTTGCAGAGTATTCGTGTTGTCTATTGGGGAGAGCAAGGAACTGGGCTTAGTGATCGAGAATGTTTTGTGAGGTAAAAAAGATGGTTGTATGACCAAAGGAAAAAGGGCTAACTGAAACAGAGGGCAACTCTAGTTAGCACAGCCTGCCGCAGAGGAAATGCTTCTCTGTAAACTTCCAAAGGGCTGAAAGTGATTTTTAACATAAAGGTGAAGTGATATATAATTGTTTTTAAATAACACACTTGTGTTCCCCTGTCACTGATTGGGTCTTTTGGAGACGGGGTTTCCTGTGTGGCCAGGAGCTGGACCAGGAGCTGATGCCTTAACAACTAGTTAGGAAATACACAACAGGGATGTAAGGAAAATGTGAAGCAGCGAGCAGTCTGATTCCTCTCTGTTTGCCTTTAAGCTTCAACTTTGTTTTTGTTGTTGTTGTTTTTCACCACGTGTAAAGTTTTTGAATTTAAAAAACAGAGGATTGGGTGGGGTCCCCCCCAAGGAAAAATACAGGAAAAGTCTAAACATATATACGGATTGGTTTTGTTTTCTATCTGTTGTCAACCAAAATTTATTATTAAGGTTCATAATTCATGTATATTAATGATACTCAAATGTATTAAAACTAGTACTCCTTTTAGATAAAATAGGTGGGAGGGCCCCCTATTTAAAAAAATATGAAGAAAACATGTCCTTTCAACAGTAAATAGGTTATGGTTGATGAATTGAGAAGGTTGTACTGAATGTTCTCTAGTGGAAATAGCTAGAGTGTGCTTTTTGAGAAATGTGTCATTCAGGAATAAAATCAATTCAAGTATTGGTAATTAAATTGTAATTCCATGAAGGAAGGAAGTGGAAGGACAGATGAAGCTAACTATTGCTGTTTTTCTTTTTAAGAATCTACAGTTCATAATGGAGCTACTGTACCGGCTCTCGGAAGGAGGAGATTCGGAAGATAGGGAGGTAATACTATCTCTTTTAAAAGAATACTTTCCTCTGTAATCCTGAGCCTTTATTACATATAAGAACTTTATCTACCAGCCAGCAATTTCTTTAAATGTGGGGTGTGAAACGATCTGACTTTCCTGTGCTGAGTTTTGAGCTTTTGAGCTGCTTCTGCTAGGGCCCTGGGCCGTGCCGGCAGAGCTGAGAAACCTCATCTAGGCCTACTCAGCACCCTTAAAATAGCTTCTTTCTGAGAAGTAGATCCGTGATGGTGGCCTCCCCGGTTCTAGTAGACGTCATTTTCGTTTGTGGCTCATGTGCGTGTGTTCAGCATGTAGCTCGCCTGTCCTCATTTACCTCCCTGTCTTTGTCACCTTCCCTGGGAGCGCACTCTGTGCCGGGCGATCTCCTGCCAGCCTCCCCGGACTCTGGGTGGGAGCCTCTGCTTGACCAGGGGCTCCAGAGCTCTGCAGGGGAGTGAGCCGGGCCCAGCCTGGGCTGCTGGGGTGCAGGGGCTCAGGCGCACAGGGGTCCTTTTCCTTGTTCACCCCTTGAGGTGCCTTTCCATTTTCCTTGCAGTCCTGGCTTAGGGGTAGTACTTTCCTTTTCCTCTCACTAGGGCTGGCTTGCTGCTTCCTCTGCAGCTGTCGCAGGGATTCACATGGAATGGAGGACTCTGTTTTCCTCTGGAAGATGTCTTTGATCATTTACCCGGGTGTTTTTGCATTTTCAAAAATCTAATGTTAGTGTTAAAGAAGGACTCTGAGATTCTTGAAGGACGAAATTCACGCCCGGGTGGGATCCGTAAGAAAAGCTTCTGTCTCCTCATGCTGTGTTGCCACATTGAATATGCAGGTGAAATTAAAAACAGAGTAAAACCCTTTTATGAAAGACCAGTGCCTGGGTCTTAGAATGTTTATATAGGCTTACGTTGTGGAATGGTATTTATAGCTATTTTTCTTTCCTTTTTAAGAAAAATGATACACTTTTCTAGTCACCAAAACCATCTGCGTCGTGAACTATACCTATGGAGGGATATTAATAGGATAATAAAGGGTTTCATGGTGTCCAGTGATATAATTCGGAAATTGGTAGGCAGTGTGGTAGCTAAAAGCAAATTCTTCCATTAAAAGGACTAATGTACATTTAAAAAACAAAAACCTGCAGAAAAAAGACTCTTTGATCTTTAAATCAAATGATGTTTTATGGTTAGCAGAAAGAGAAGGGACAGTATGCCAATCTCAGATTCTTGTATTGATGCCGAGGTAGACGATGCAAGCCTGCAAGCCGAGGGAGCGATGTAAATGTAGCCTAGAAAAAATGGTGATATCAAAGTGATTACTTGGAAAGCAGTTTACATTCACAAAACAACTCAGTATTATGACCTTGACCGACTTTTACACTTCAGGTACTTGGGTTATTGCTTCAGTTTTTAAAATATCAGTCTATAGCTCGGGTGTAGAACGTGAGGGTATTTTTGAATTGCCTGGGTCTTGCTGGTCACCTTAAAATGGGCTACAATAGTACAAAGTTGAAATGTAATATGTATTAATAGAAAGAAAATATAAAATCTAATATCCGGGCAACTGAGACCTTTAAACCTACTTTAAAAGTATAATCGTGACATCTATGACACTATTTTTTGTCTTTGTTGTATGGGCAGAATTATGGGTATTCTACAATCCAGATGTCTTATTTATTAATTCCAAATTTCATTCTATAACGGACATTGAAAATAAAAGGTGTATGTCGGAGAGTCATTTTGAGTCAGAGGCTCATTTATTAAGCATTGGTACGTACGTAGAACAGCAGCCTTGATTAATGTAGGACTGTGAAAGGGGACAGGTAAAACTGTTTTCAGCTGAAATTTACTAATGCAGCAGCCATTAAAATTAAATGTTTGTTAACATAATAGCGATGGCGTTTTCTCCTCCTCCTCCTTGTGGTTTTGTCCAACTAGATGTTACAGTGGCAGTTGCACTGACTGTGGAGTGTTTAAATGATGACACCATTATGTGAAGTGATTTTGAAATGAGAGATTTCAGCCAAGAATTACATCTGCTCCCATCTCCTTCAAATCATACTCTCTGGCAGTACAGATTATGATTGATTTGTTTGTGACAGATTGCAGGAAACAGTCATTGATTTTTCAATATTTTACCTTAAAATTATTTACAGTTGTAACCATGGGGAGGTATTTCCATGGGCTGTCAGCCCCTGAAAGACTAGGATAATATTCCCTGCTCTCTGACAAGACAAATTACCTGTAATGAGTGCAGTAGCTGAAGGGTATACTTTTATTTTAAAATATGTCAATAACCCCAGTGACTAAACGAATATTGATTTAGCATAATGAAGCCTGAGTAATGTGAAAATGAGCTTTTTCAAGGAGCCTGGTAAAGACTTTCTTTTTAGCTGGTTGTAAGAAGCTTTTCATTCTTTTCAACTCGCTAGTGGAGATAAGGAGTTTTATATGCAAACCATCAGGAATGATAGTGGTGTTTGTGATAACAACCAGGGTCCAAATATTTTGCCTTTACTTTTATCGATTCTTTTTTCAGATCTTATTTTGAGTCTTACTTTCAGTTACAGAATTTGATTGGCTTGATCTTATCTTTAACGGACTGTTTTCACAATTTCAACATATTAGAATCTCCAGTAATGAATATTAAAATATAACTATATGTACGATCATTTGTAGATGACATAATCATTATCTTAGGACATTTGAAATAGGTTATTGTAGTATTTAATGTGCCGTATTTTATGGTAGAATAATTCCCAGTCCCTGGACATCAGATTGCTTTCAGGGGGAATGAAGATGAATTTACTTAGGCATCAGTGCATGTTTTCATTTTCGTCCGACTTCCCTTCCCTTTTTTGAATGTAATTCTCAACTTTTTATAGATTAAGATTCCAATACATAAGGTCCTTCAAACAAGAATAATAGTAGAGAAGTATATAGCCGAATTTTATAATCCATCAAGGAGCCTGAAGACTTTGTGCCTGAGTGAGTATCTTCATACCTCACTAGGTTAGGAGAAAGTAGGGTAAACATGGCTGATAGTAGAGAGCAGAAAAGTAAGTATTTGAGCAAGATGTCATGCTGATACTTCGTGGGAATCCAGCATATTTTATGATAACTAACAGTAATGGCATCTTATTAAAAAAGTGGTAGGTGAAGTTCCTCTAAAAATTCACAATGAGTTCTGATTGAAGAAAATTCAGATGGCTTTTTGTGAGTGCTGGTGCTCTTGTAGGATAGCATTGGAAATGTTGCGGTAAAATGAAAAATATAAAGCTGTCTTTTAATGGAAAAAAGGATAGACTCTAGAACAAAAAATTACCGTTTTTTTCTTCGCCAGGATTTTGCCTGAGGGCGTGACACAGATGATCTCTGTCACTCGTCCTAGTTGTGTTCTGCAGTAGATTGGATGCTTCATAGAATACTGGTCGCATGGTTTCAAATGCTGTAAGATTTCATTTCTCCATCACCCCTCCCCCAGATTCTTTCCCTTTTTCTATAAATGGATCTTTGAAAATAGAACTGTGAAGAATACAGCATCATCACATATAAAACTGGTAGCCCACAAATTCTTCAATCCTTAATTTGCTTTATAGTTGTTTTTCTGTAAGTTGATGTAGTATCTGTACAACTTATGCATGGATAAGGCAATATCTAGAGAGATGCTTTTCAGAAAAAGAAATGAATATAGATTCTTTTTTCCTTAGTAGCTTTTTTTAAATGAAATACTTTTTTTTCCAGGCAAATCTGGCCTAATGAAAAATCTATATTGTTTATTTTGGAGTTAAGTAATACATGTATTATACTCAGCATCTCTTGACCCCATCATATAGTTTAAACCTGTGTGTTCATTTTTTTACAGTGCTTGCTTACAACTACTTATGTGAACCAAGTTTTAATAAATACGTAGTTAAAGGAAAGCTTTTTCTGGGGAAATTATGTGCTTTTGGATACAACGCCCTTCTCCACTTTTCCCCCCTTGGGGGGGAAAAGAAATACCCTGCCCTTGTTCTTCTTTAGGGAAAAATTATTTATATTGAGTGTTTTCGGATCATGCAAGTCATTGCCTGGGGTTAGTTAAAACATTTATTTTTTGAAAAGGAGAAAATGCCTGCATTTAAAAAAATCTTTCTTGTATTTGTATCTATTAAGATAAACAGTTTTCTTTGATATGGTACATACCAATCTACTTAGTTAATTTTTTTCCAGAATTCATTTTGCTGGGTTTGGTCTGACCTTCTATGATAACTTAATATAGGAACAAATTAGCATATAATTCTATTTTCCATGTGACCTCAACCAGTTGCAGAATCGTACCACCACTTTCGGAGGGCAATTCGATAGTGTATGTAGACTGTAACATTAAGTGTTTGCAAATGTTCGGTGCGTCCTGGCTAATGTGACATCGAAAAGGTTTCAAAGTCAGAGGCAAGAGGAAATACTCATCCCTATTGCTAAGGTATGAAAGCACCTCCTAAAGGTAGCACTTTTAATTAGTGTACATAATTGATTAGCGATTTGTCTTCCCCCAAGCCGAAGGCAGCATGGGGAAGGTGAGTGTTGTCAGGGAAGTTGGAGATATTAGGGATTGATGGTGACAATGATCATGACAACTAAATGGATCTTTTTTTTTTTTTCCTTTTAGGTTCAGCTATCGGGCTTTGAAACTTCCTGTGGTCTGTTCAATCTAGATGCAAAGGACCTGGAATAGTCAAGTGCTCAAGAGGTTTAAATTGTTTTGGATGTTCCTATTTGTAGACAAAAATATTTTTGCAATTCAGATTCTCAGTTGTTTTGCAGAAGAAGGTCATACTCTTCTTGATCATCCATTTTATTTGAAATGATTAGTATCGTTGAGTGTTACCAAACATTTTCTGTTTGAATGAAGTATAGCAGAAATAAAATCAATTCTATATGTTGACTTTTTTTCTAAAATGTCTTTATTGGATTGAATGAATGTTCATACTTGAAAAAGAGAGGTCCAAAAAAAATCCCTCTCTCCATCATAGCAATTCCTCTAGCAGTCCAACGTCACTGATATAACCATTACATTTATGGGAGGAAAAAAGACTTGAAAGGAATCCATACATATATTTTACTTCTCTATATTAGTCCCCCTGGAATAGAACACTTCTCACAAAATCTTTTTGCTCAACTCAGATACAAGAAAATGTTGCCTTAACGGGCAGATCATTTGTTATGTGTTTGAATATTTGATTTCTATAAAGAAGGCGACATCCAGTTCTCTCACAAGAGCTCTTTCATTTGTGTAGGCCAACTAATAATGGGTTGCCTTGCCATTGGGCAATGCCTCGTTGTGGCCTGTGGCAGCTGGAGGAAAACAGAAGGGTTCCTCTGGCCTCTGCGGTGTGAACGCTGCGAGGGGGTATATCTGATCAGAGACAGTCCTCGGTGAGCGAACTGGGGAGATTCACAGATGCTGGTGACACCTGTAGAAACTGCTGTGGATCACTATTTTGTTCTTGACTCAGTCTGTACTCTAGCCACTTCTGTAGTTTCTACAAAGCATCAAAGGTGCTGTGATGTATTCTCAAGCTCCGGTCTCAGTAAATTTATTAGGCTAGAATAGTTCTTCTTTGGAAATTTTTAACTGAACTTTATATTTTGAGATAAGTACAGGTTTCACGTGCAGTTGTACTAACTAATGGAGGGATCCCTTGTACTTTTCTTTACCCAGTTTTGCCTAAATCATGACGCTTGTAATATGTAGTATAATAGTATCACCGCTGAGCGTTAACACTGATAGACTCAGGGCTGAGAACGTTCCCTTCAGCACAGGGATTCCTCCTGCTACCCTTTCATATCCCTACTCGCTTCTCCCCTGCCCCTCTCCTTAATCCCAGCAACCACTCGCCTGTCCTCCATCTCTATCGTTTGGTCTTTGCCTGAGTATTCTCTAAGCGGGATTCGGTTGTGTTACGGTAGGGGATTGGCCTTTCTCACGCAGCATATTTTTTCTGGAGATTCAACTTGCCCTTCTCAGGACTTTGTTCTTTTTTATCGTTGGGTAGTAGTCCAGGGTATGGTGGCCTGCAGATTGTGTAACCATCCACCC
>CM052803.1:24461071-24624011 GCA_028533885.1 Nasua narica | reverse complement strand
GTGTGTGTGTGTGTGTGTGTGTGTGTGTGTAAGACAAAATATTTTATTTCCCTCCCTTTTTGTTTGATAAGGAATAAGAGAATTTATACTATTCTGGTGTCTTAAATGCATAATCTATTGAGACTATCATACTTACTAAAATTTTTATTTTGGGCTTTAAATAGCAAAAGAACTTAAAGTTCTTAAAGCTCCAAAATGAAAACTGCAAGATCACATATAGATAAGACTGTATATCAAGAAAAGATTTGTAATGTATAGAGAGAGCCGATGGCTTTCCTAAGGAACTGTTTTGAGTAAGCTAAGAAGATACAAGTATTTCTACTCATTTTTTTTTTAAGTGCGTAAGGTGGTAAGATTGTTAAGGGCCTTTTCTAAATATGCATCTAATTTTAGGAAACTAAAATAGGAAGTTAATATCTTCGAGGCCCCTTGAACTTGGAAACTTGGAACTTGGAAGAGACCTAGGGGTCTATTAGAGTTTCTTTACATTTGTATAAATCATAGATTTGATCAAAACGGTTATAAAAGACATCAAAATTATGGTACTCAGGGTTTTATATGTGATAATATTGATCCAAATATACCTGACTCTGTCGCATCACCCAACGTGAATCATGTTTTGTGGAAGGGCTACTCTAGGTGGGTGACTTAAAAGTTTTCAGTATATATGAAGAGGAAGCATTGCAGAATCATCTTGTAATACTGTTTAGCAGTTTAAAAAATAAAACTGCAATTTTAGTCAGTTTTTAAATATTTTTTTACAAATACTGCAAATCATAGGTTGGTTACCACTAGACTTCCTGACTCTGCCATGATTGCTGTATTCTCTGTATATTCTTTTAAATTACCAGGCACTTTATAATTTTGTCTATAATTGTTTATATATATATTCTCCACAAAATGTTTTTAGAACAACTTGTTGCTAAATTACCTTAACCCACTCGCCATCTTTAAACTTTTATGTATGAGTACACTGAAGTGTGAGTTGTAAGACAAGTTGGTAGAGTATTTTAGTTTTTCCAGGAGCCTTCTTATTCAAAATACCTTTCGAACTCAATGCATAAAAACAGCACGCCACTTCCTCTTGCAGGCTTTTGAAGCTGAAAAAGACTCATTTGATATATAAAGAAACTGAGTCCCAGCAAGATGAAATGACTAGCTAGTACGTAATGACGTAATGACCAGGATCTTTAGACCCAGAAGCAAAAAGCAAATGCAGCTGCTTGGAAATGCCTGTCCCCAGTTCTGGGAATTCAGTTTAGGGAGGCTTGTATCACAGCCCTATTCTTGGTGTATCTTATTCTACGTATGTCAGAAATACATGTCCGCTTACAATCTGCACATGTCATACCGACATTTGGGCACCAAATACGGGTCTAAGTACCAAGTTCAAGGGTGTTAATCTCAGAACTGAATTTCAGCCCATAGAATATTGCATTCGTTCACTACTTTTTATGCCTACCTGCTGTACCTTATCACTGTGATAAATCCAGGGAACCAAATATGAATCTGACATGTTCCCTGAGTTCAGTCCAGTGAGCTTGGCGCTCAGGCCTGGAGAAGAAATGGTGAACAGCACACAATGCTTGCTTGTTGAGCGTAGGACTGAGCCTCTACTGCGGAGACAGACCGTTTCATCCTTTCAGCCCAGCACAGTAAGAGGGAAAGCCAAATGCTGTGGGACCACAGGGGCACAATTCCTAACCAAGCCTCACAGACGGCAGACAAGGTCAAGGAAGTCTTCCCAGAGGAGAGGGCATTAGGGTTGAGCCCTGAAGGAAGAGGGCTCCAGGCAGGGGGAAGCAAAGACCAAAGAGCCGGGAGAGCCTGATGCATTCGGGAGTCTGAGTAGTTTGACGGGAAGGGTGTGGGCGGAGATGGGAAAGAGAGACGAGAGGCAGCAGGGCCGGGCTGCAGAGGGCTTTCATCTGCCTGGCCTGGAGCTTGAACTTCATCTTAGGTCCACCTGATCAGGTGTGCATGTTACAGATACCTCTTTGGTGGTGGCAGAGTGGGAGGGCACTGGAGGCCAGCAAGATGGGGTGGGGAGAGACTGGTTGGCCGATGATTGTGATCAAGAGAGAGGAAACAGTTGTCTGAGCTAGGAGAGGGGCCAGGGAAGGAGAGGTGTTGAAGGACTGATTGGGAACACCGAGATGCTAGAAATCAAAGGGCTTGGTGACTGGTGTCACATGAGGGTAAAGGAAAAGTATGACCACGAGGGTGTCCACAGGATTTAAACAATCAGGTCATGGTGTTGGTGTTCTGGGACTGAGATCCCAGGAGAGTAGGTCTGATGGGAAGAAAGACACTGCGTGGACCAAAGAGTTGGGTTTGAGGTGGTAGTAGAAATAACCAAGGAGTTTGGAACTCACCATCTAGTACAGGGACCAAATCTCTTCCTCCACAGTGACATTCATAGTATTCCTTTATTATCCTTTTAGTGTCCATTGGATCTGTGCTGATGTCCTCCTTTCACTTATGATATTAGTAATTTGTATTCTCTCTCCTTTTCTCTTAATTAGCTTGGCTAGGGGATTATCAGTTTCATTAATCTCTGTCAGAGAACTAGCTTTTGGTTTCATTGATTTTTCTCTATTGATTTCTTGGTTTTAATTGGTTTTTGCTCCAATTTTTATTAATTTTCTTCTGATTACTTTGGATTTAACTTGCTCTTCTTTCTCTAATTTCCTAAGGTGGAAACTTAGATTTTTGTTTTTACAACTTTCTTTCTTTCTAATATATGCATTCAAAAGCTATGAATTTTCCTCTAAGCTCTGCTTTCCTTCCACCCCACAAAATTTGCTAAGTTGTGTTTTCATTTTCATTTAGTTCAAAATGTTTTGAAATTTCTCTTCAGATTTCTTCTTCGACCCATGTGTTATTTAATCTTCAAATACGTTGAGTCTTTCAACGATCTTATTGGTTTCACTAAGTTTAATTCCAGTGTAGTTTGGGAGCATATATTGTATGAGTCCTATTCTTTTAAATTTGTTAAGGTGTATTTTATGGCCCAGAATGTGGTCTACCTTAGTGAATGTTCCATGTGAGCTTGAGAAGAATGTGTCTTCTGCTGTTGTTGGATTAAATAATCAATAGATGTCCAATATATCTAGTTTATTAATGGTGGTGTTGAGTTCAACTATGTCCTTACTGATTTTCTAACTGCTGGATCTGTTCATTTATGATAGAAGGGTGTTAAAATCTTCAACTATAATAGTGGATTCGTTTATTTCTCCTTGTAGTTCTATCTATGAATATCCATCATATTCAATGGATGAATATCCATTGAATCCATCAGTGGATTCTTAGGTTCTCTCCATTTCTTGGCTATTATAAATAATGCTGCTATGAACATGGGAGTGCAGATATCTTTTTAAGTTAGTGTGTGGTTTCCTTTGGATATATTCCCAGCAAGTGAATTGATGGATTATTGGTAGTTTTATTCTTAATTTTTTGAGGAAACTCTGTACTGTTTTCCATAATGGCTGTACTACTTTGTAATCCCACTAACAGTGCTCAAGGGTTCCTTTTTCTTCACATCCAGGCCAGCATGTGTTATCTCTTGTCTTTTTGGTGATAGTCATTCCAACAGGTGTGATGTGATATCTCATTGTGGTTTTCATTGCATTCCCTAATGGCTAGTAATGGTGAGCATCTTTTCATGTACCTGTTGGGCATTCCTGTATCTTCTCTGGAAAAAGGTCTATTCAAGTTTTTGCTCATTTTATAATTGGATTATTTGTTTATTTAGGGTTTTGCTTGTCTGTTTTGTTTTGCTATTGAGTTGTATGAAATCTTTATATATTTTATGTTTATTAGATATTAACTTCTTATCAGATATATAGACATTTCAGAGATATGAAAATACTTTTCCCCATTCCATAGGTCATTTTTTCATTTTGTTAATGATTTCTTTTGCTGTGCAGAAGCTTTTAAGTTTGATATAGTCCACTTGTTTGCTTTTTATTTTGTTGCTTGAGTTGAGGTGTGCTTTTTAAAAATTCATTACCAAGACCCAAGTCAATGAGCTTTTATCCTGTGTTTTCCTCTAGGAATTTTCATGGTTTATATTTAAGTCTTTAATCCATTTTTAGGTAATTTTTGTGAGTGGTGAAAGATAGTGGTCAAGTTTCATTCTTTTACACTGAATTTCCGATTTGCCCAGCACCATTTATTAAAGAGACTGCTTTTCTCCAGTGATTATTCTTGCCTCCCTTATTAAATATTAATTGCCCATATATGTTTGGGTTTATTTCTGGGCTCTCAATTCTGTTCCACTGGTCTATTTGTTTTTTAACAAGTACCATATTATTTAATTACTGTGTCTTTATAATACATCTTGAAATCAGAAAGTGTGATGCCTCCTGCTTTGTTCTTTCTGAGGATTACTTTGGCTATTCAGGAGATCTTTTGTGGTTTCATATAGATTTTAGGAATGTTTTTTGTATTTCTGCAAAAAATGCCACGAGAGTCTTGGTAGTGAGTGTGATGGTATTTAATCTTTTGGTAATACTGACATTTTAACAATATTAATTTTTCTAATCCATGAACACAGGATACCTTTGCATTTATTTGTGTCTTTTTCAGTTTCTTTCATCATTTTATTATATTTTCATCAATGTCCTTGGCTAAATTTACTCATCAGTATTTTACTGTATTTGGTGCTGTTAAAAATGGGATTGATTTTTTAATTTCTTTTTCAGAAAATCTGTCGTTGGTATATGGAAATACTACTGATTTTTGTATATTTATTTTGTATCCTGCAACTTCACTGAATTCATTGACACAGATACTTATTATCAGCTTGTGACGAGACAAATAACAAAGATAAGAAAGAGACTGGAGATACTTGTATAGCAATTTGATGTTGTCCTGAAATCCAAGGGCATGGTTTTGTATTTTACAAAAATTCCAATCTACAGAGGAGTAGAGTTACAAATAAAATCAAACAAAAACAAACCATTGATCCATCACTACAGATAAATGGAAAAGCATGGGACAAAGAGGCAGTTGAGAAAAATGGTGATTTGGGGTAGAAACGGTAGACTTTTGCAGGCGTCCAGAAAGTGCCCTGAGAGCCCTAATGGAATACATTAGCCAAGGATGATTAGGGGATTGCAGAGTGGACATGGCGGGAAGGGTAGAGACGCATGTGGGAGAGCAGAGACAGCCCCCATCTCCCTTCCACTTCACCCCTGCTGTCAGACCAATCTTCCTAAAACAGACATCTGATCCTGTCACGCCCTTGCTTAAATCCTTAAGGCAGACACCCTCCTGCCTCACACTCCTCTGCCCCTCAGCACCATTTGCAAGGCTGCTCAGCACCGGACAGGGGACCCCGTTAGCATCGTCGTCTACCATCCCCGCCAAGCATCCCCCCCTCTCCCCTGCAGCAGCTGCTTTCCCGAAACAGACCCCAGCAGGCACTGCCACCTCCTCACTACATAACTTTGAAACCAGCACCTGGAGAGCTCAGCGATGGGGCAGAGCAGGGATGGGGCTCACTGAGTTAGCCCATGGGCGGTAGCCAGCCGCTGCTCAAAGGCGAGAGAACATCCCCATTCTCCTGCCCTGTCTCTAAACAACCTTCCAGAGGCCTCGCGGGCTTTACCTGTAGAGTTTCTAAATCCCTGGATCCTTTTATTTTTTCTTTCCAAAGAGCACAAGCAGTGCGTCATTCTGTTTCTCCTTGCCTCTCAGTAGCAGAAGCTTGAAATGTCCTTTACCAGTAAAGATGCATGACAGGCCCTGAACACCATGGGAGTGTTTGTAAAATCCGTCCTTAACCCAGGACTTCAGGAGAGAGATGGCTGAGATTCCCGCTATGGAATTGTCTGGAAAGGAAATGTTGCCATGAAGCGATTCTGGAACGACGGCCTCACCCTCCCCTGGTTTGGGTGAGCCCTGTGAATGCTGGAGCTGGACAGTCAAGTTAAACTTTTCCTAAACTGGGGTACCGCTGGGACTTCGAGGACATGCCTGGCCATGGTCTAGATAGACTGTCTAGAATTCACAGCCTGTGTGGAAAATGGCACAGGTTACTGATATCTTTGAGTTAATAGAGCAGTAGACGGTGAAACAACATATACCTTAAGCCAGTAGACATTGAAGGCAAGCACACTCGTTTCCACGGTTATATACTCTAGAAAATGCCCAAACCAAAGAGCCATGTCAATTAAAGTCCAAAACAATGGGGTTACTAAAACCCTGACATAACTAGCACCAGGCAAGGGGGTGAAAGAAGATAGAGCCTGTGTCCCCTGCCTCGGTCCCCAAGGGGCCCCATGGAGGTCACCCGGCCTCCCTATCTCCCTGAAGTCACAAACTAGGACATCTTCTGTCGTCATGACCGAACAGGACCAGCTAGTAATGACGCTAGAGCCCAGGGAGCAGTGAGGCTGGAACCCTTACTTGGTCCTGGGCATCTCCTGATGCTATTTGGAGACTGGTCACCGTACCCTATTCGGAAAGTGAACCAGCATGTCCTGCTCTTGGATGCAGCCCTTGTCAGTGCGTCCTTAGTAGCTGGCAGTGGAGCAATGTCCTTGAAGATCTCTGACTCTTTCTCTTTCCTGTGTGTTCGATACCTAAACACTCCCGGAAAGCATTGATGATAATCCTGATATTTCCTGCCTTTAATTTATAGGACATTCAAGCCACTTATAAATTATATTTCCAGGGAACATCAATTTAGTGAGCACCTACCACCTCTCTATCACGGAGAATCAAATCAGAATGGTGTAGAATATTATTTTGTTGTCACACAGATGTGCATGCTAGCTTTGTTTTCCTATAGGCTCTTCTCATAGGCTTTATTTAGATTTTACCAGAAGGGTATAAGTTAGCGATTTTAATAACTCCTTTCTCACCATTTATCTTTGGACATTTCTTTTTACCACCAAAATCCATTTTGAATAAATGTATCCAGTCTGAAGAGGATCAGTTTTAGTTTATTCCGATGTTATGTGCTTTTATGCTTGAATTATTTACTACGGGTTTGATTATTGACCTATTTTATTTGTCATTTTATGACATACATATTTTCAGTGGAGACGCTTAGGCTAAGCTATATTTATTTATACCACAGTACATTAACCATAAAACTATCTAACTACAGTAAAACCACGATAATCTGGAACCCTCTAGGGAGTGGGTTATACAAGATAGCCAAGTTTTAAGAATTAACATTAACTATTTGTGATGGAAACCTTTTAAAAATGGATCATGCCTTTCCCTCTTACCTTGGAAACGGAGTCTCATTGAACTTTGATAGTAACTCACGGTCATCAGTAAGAATTGTCCTGTAGAACTCAGCTCTCGTTAAAGGACATGGAGTTTTGTTTTGTTTTATTTTGTTTTTGTAATTTTTTTTTTCAGTTCTCCTTCTCATTTGTTAACATGGTCCCGTTTCTTCAGTTGCTGTCAGCTGTATTTCTCATCGGCCCTGCTTACAGTCTTCCCTCTGCCCTTCACCTTGCTGATTTTATGCTTCTGTGCACTCGGGGACCAGCAATGGCACTCGTTAGAACACAGGCAGCCCCGAGAAAGGACTTTGGGGGGCCCGCTAGGGGTTCACATACCACAGTGGTGTAATTAACAAGCAAACTGCTCTTGTCCCTCCAAAAACTCTTGTTTCCTAACATGTCCGTGTTCCGTGTGTTTTAGCCAACTGGATATTTAGTTGGGGGACAGCTGCTCTAACTCCTTCCCTCAACATGCTTCTCAGCTTGGCAGGACTCTGCAGAAGTCGATGGTCCCCTACAGGAGACTCATCTGGGCCTCGTGTCTGCGACCGAAGGCAGCTAGTCGAACACTCCTTAGAAAAGAAAATCAGGTTTAAAACAGACCTCATTTTAGTTCAGGGTTTATTAAGTGACGATTATATTGTGATAATATCCTGCTAGCTCTCCTTTACTTCTTTATCCTATTGCTTCTTTTCCCCTTTTTATAAAATGCTCAACATATGTTCTTGAGGCTTGTAATTTGCTGGGACTAAAGCTAAAGCTTTAATTCTAAAAGAATCTCCAGTCAAAACAGTGGAGTCCTTAATTATTCTAATGTTTTGTGTTTTTTTTTAAGATTTTATTTATTTATTTGAGAGAGAGTGAGACCATGATTGGGGGAGGGGTAGAAGCAGAGGGAGAAGCAGACTCCCTGCTGAGCAGGGAGCCCGACTCGGGCCTCAATCCCAGGACCCCAGGAATCATGACCTGAGCCAAAAGCAGATGCTTAACAGACTAAGCCACCCTGGGGCCCCAATTATTCTAATTTTTTAAATGCACATGATTATGGATGTATTATATACATTTTTAACTTCAGGTTTTTCACACAATAACAGAATGAAAAATGCTTTGTTAAAGGTCCCAGAAGGTGAATGTTAGACCGGAAGACTTGGTTGTCTTAACATTTCCATGGCACTTTGCCACTTCTCCAGTGTTTTCCTGGTGTTTTCTTATCGAGTCTTCAGAACAACGCAAGGATTATATTGTCCCGCATGTCAGAACCGGGAGATCAGAGGTGTGGGGGCATCGAGTGACCCTGCCCAACGTCACACCACAGTCAGTGCCTTCAGGACTGAGCCCCGATCCTCTGCTTCCCAGGCCAGTGAGCTCCCCTCCCCGCACCCCTAGCTCCCACGTAATGGTACTGGTGAGTAATAGGTGTGGCTTAGTTCCCAACGTGCAGATTGAAGCTGCCAGCCTCTCTGAGTAGATGAAGCATGAGATCATCCAAAGCAAGAGGAGGGGAATGCGATGAGCATGTGACCCTGAGGGGAAGAAGTCTGTTGTCCCCTTGTCTTCAACCAGCCCTGATCTGCTCCTGCCTTTCTGGGATCTGAGGGCCTGCTGGTCAATAATTTAAGGACCCTGGGACGAAATACAGCGGTGTTGGTTATTACGTGGATTACTGTCCAGTGTTTTAAGGAGCCTCGTATTGTTTTACTTAGTTGTGTTTCAGACAGAGATTAGTACTATTAATGAAATCCTTATTTTTCAGAACTGAGTGCCAAATTATTTTGGACTCATTTCCTACCTGTTCCTTAATACAAAGAATATCTTCACCACTTGTGTCTTTATTCTTACATCTTAAAATTTGAGCCCTTCTTCGGGCTGGAAATAAGATAATTGGCAATACTGGCTTGAACACATCATTTACAAATTTTGTGGCTTTTTGTTTTAAGAATTGTTAATGATTAGGGGCGCCTGGGTGGCTCAGTTGGTTAAGCAACTGCCTTCGGCTCGGGTCATGATCCCGGAGTCCCGGGATCGAGTCCCATATCGGACTCCCGGCTCTGCAGGAGGTCTGCTTCTCCCTCTGACCTTCTTCCCTCTCATTCTCAGCCTCTCGCTCTCTAATAAATAAATAAATAAATCTTTAAAAAAAAAAAAAGAATTGTTAATGATTAAAAAAAAGAATTGTTAATGATAGGCCTTATTAAACCTATGGCCGATGGTTTTGAAGGTCTGATAAGATGCTGTGTTTATTGAAATAAACCTTAAGCAGATGTATATTTTTCTTTTCATTTTTATGTGTGGATGTGTATTTGTGGACAGACTGGAAATGCTTCCTGAGGAGTCACCCCCAACCCCCCACATTCTAAAATACTCTCATTACCTGCTTTAGTTCTTAAAAAAATCAGGAAATTAGGCTGATCTATTTATATTAACAGACGGGTACTATCAAGTTAATCCTGCAATTAAAGCTCATTTCTCAAAGATGTTACTAAAATCTTCAAAATATTAAAGACTTAAACCCTAAAAATTGGTATGGCAATGATTACATGTTCCCTATTATTTTTCCCCTCTCTCCCAGAGTGATTAATTTCACTTTCCGTGTCTTATTCCATGAGCCTTAATGCTTTTGCTGAGGTTCCTAATTCAGTGAAACCTGTTTAGGGGATCATCTCTGTTAGAAAGACAGCTGCCGAAAAGGCATTCGCTTTCCGAGCATGGATTTTAGATTATGCCCAATCAAGACTCGGAACTGGCAGAACAGCTGTCAGAGACGTTTTTCTACAAGGAGATGGTCTCTTTAATCAGATTTCATTGCACTTCAGAGAAAGGTTCATTTAAAAATGTGGGTAAAACAGCATCTGCTTTTATGATTCATCCTCACCATACTTTTAAAGCTGAGAAACCAATTTAGAACTTATTTATGACATTGTTCTGCAGTAGAAGGAGAAAGTGCAACAGCGTGTTGAAAAGGAAGAACTTTCCCAGACGTTTGGTTTGGAACTTTCTCTTGTGACAGAAATGTCAGAATTTATTTTGGGGGCTTTTTGTGTGTGTGACTATAATTAACGACAGGAATGCTTATGGGCAAGCTTTTTAAATGGCTAAGCTAAATTGTGAATACCCGGAATGAAATCCGGGGAGCTGTTGAAATCTGTTGCATTTATCTGTGAACAATGCAAAGCATTATTGATACTGACTGGTGTTTAGAGAAGCTACGCTTGACTTTCAACTCTGCTCTAATTAGCAGCACTGTTAAGTACATAAAATGTAGGTACTTCCTCACATCTGCACACTCTACTGAGTGTAACTATTAGAAGACAAACTTCATTCTGCAAACCAGAGTTTAATGGTATAACTGTGCAGACCAGAACGTCAGTTAATTTTCAAAACATTTTATTCTACACCAATTAGCTCAGGTCCTGGAGGGCAAAATGACAAGAGGTTACTCGTTCGCTATGTATTTAATTAATTGAAAAATGCTCAAATTGCTTTTACAGTTGTTATTAAAAAGTAGAATCAGTGTTGCCAGTGCTCAACCATAATTGGAACCCCAGGGAATTAAATATTTAGCATTAGTAATGTAACAGCACTTAGGACACAAATTTCTATTTTCGTAATGAAAGCTATACACTGTGAGTACGAGCGGCTAAGACGACAGCCGTGACAAGTGAACCGGCCTGGGATATTTCAATAAGACACCTCATTGGACAGCAAGTCTTACCACATTACTCGTTTGTAAGAGATCTGCAAGTTTAATTCCCAGTAGAAACCCGTTACCCAAGTATTTAGATTTCTAATTGCATGCAGGATGAACAGTTGGGCAAATGTCTTGCCATAAGTGGCTGAAATGTATAGTGCTTTCTAAATAATCCTATATAAGTTCGTGCCTTTGTCAGTTTAAAAATAGCAGGACTGTCAGGGAATAAAGATCTTGTTTGTTTTAAGTTTAATTACATTTTAAGCATAATGCTTTCGGTGTTACAATGAGAAAAGTTGGATACTGGGCTCTAATGAGCCGTGCTCGTCGACGGCTGGAGACCCTAAGGGATTCCTTCCGTAAATTAACTGGATAAAAGTACTTGGTTAGGATACAGTTGATGGCTGAGCTGTTCTTAAAACCCAGTTATAGAGCTGCCTCTCCCTCCTGTTTTCATTCTAAACGGGCCCTGTAGAGACTTTAACAGCTGCCTGTTACAACTGTCCAACTTGTCAAAATGTATTATATTACTCCACTAATAAATAGCATTAAAGGGTATTTGACTTCATTTCTCATTTTCAGAGGGGATCAGGTTGATAAACACAACTGGCTTAGGCTGGCCTTATTTTAATTTGTTTATGTCATTGAAGTAATATTGAAGGCCCATGGTTTGAATTTTGCAAACATTTTCCAGGGGACGTGAAACTCACAAAATAGTAGGGACATTGGAAACAAATAACGGAGGCTATTTGTTGTAAAGTCTTTGTCCTTGAAAGACGTAGCACTTTGACATTTTTAGCCCACATTGAAAGTGTTTGCAAAACCATAACTCATCTGACGCCCTTTGAAACACAACTAGACTAATTCCTTTGCCACTCACTCATTCCATCTTTTCTTGGGGAAAAAAAAAGTTGCAGGATGATTCGATCTCCCAATTTTCTTTCACTTGCCACTGTCTCTAAGTGTTCTGAGAATGTATCCTAACTGATCATGATTTTCTTCTATTTATTTTTTGTAATTTTTAGAAAAGTACATGCTTATTTTAAAACAAGTCTTGATTTAAAGACTTGTTTTAAATCGACTCTTGACTTTAAATCGACTCAAACGACTCTTGATTTCATGGTTTCACGGTTGTGGGATCGAGCCCTGAGTTGGGATCCATGCTCAGCGGGGTGTCTGTTTCACTCTCTCTCCTTCTCCCTCTGCCCCTCCCCCAGCTCATGCCCTCTTCTCTCTCTCTCTCTCAAGTGAATAAAACGTTACAAAAATAAATAAATAAAACAAGAAGGAGAAAAGAAAAATGTAGCCGGAGTTTATTAATTAAGTTCTCCTTTTCACCTTCACCCCTGATCCGACTTACTTCTTTGGTGCTCACCTTTTCGTACAGTTTGATAACATCTCAAACATTCATGACGCTTTCTGTGCATATATACATGTGTATATACAGGTATGTATGCATGTGTATGTGTGACGTATAACATATTTAAAGAACAGAATGTGGATCATTCTGTAGATGTCTGGGACTTGTTTTTTTCCCCACCTAACTTGTCACAGATATCTTCCTATGACCAGATCTTCCTCCTTCCTTTTAATAGCTAATTGCCATTCCAAATTTTGGAGATATGAAATTTATTTATCTGCTGCCTATTGATGTCATGTAAAGTCCTCTCCAGTTTTTTGTTAGGGCAAATAGTGCTGCAAACTTCTGAGTGTGCCTAGGCGTGTGCACTTCTGGGGTGCATTATGTGTATATTTGTGCATGTGTTATAATAAAATATTGAACTAATACTTAGTGATTACTCTGTGCCAGGTATTATTTGAAGCACTTTCCATATATTAACTCATTTAATTTTTACAATAAAGCATTAAGATATATTTTTATCCCCATCTCTCTTTTACATGGAGGAAAACTGAGGCACAGAAAGGTTAAGGAACATGCGCGAGGCCACTGGTGAGAAATCAGCAGAGCTGGGCTTCAAACCCTGGAGGTTTGGCACAGCAGAGTCTGAGTTCTTACCCAATCCAATGTGCCTGCAGAAATACCTCGTGTTTTTTCCTTGTAGTATGACTTTCCTTATTAGTGATTTGCATGTAGTCTCATGTGTTTATTGCCCTTATGTTTCTTCTTCAGAGAGTGACCTGTTCGTGTACTTTGCTCATTTTCCTGTAGCATTATCTTCCTATCAAATTACGGAAGATCTCCATTGAGAATGGCTACTGACTCCTTGTTATACTTCTTTTAAAAAAGATATATTTATTTATTTTAGAGAGAGAATGAGTGGAAGGAGGGACCGAGGGTGAGGGAGAGAATCTCAAGTAGACTCCCTGTGGAGCGTGGAGACTGACATGGGGCCGGATCTCAGGACCCTGAGAATATGTACGACCAGAGCCAAAATCAAGGGTCAGATGCTCGACCCAGCCACCTGGGTGCCCTTACTCCTTGTTATACTTTATTAAGTTTTTTTCTAAGCCCATTGTTGTATTTTTACTTGGTTTTATTTTAATATTACCAAGTTTTACTTCATGGATTGTGGTATGAGAAAGCCTTTCACTATCTCAAGATTATAAGTATGGTTTCCTACATTTTCTCCTACTACTTTTAATTTTTTTGAAGAACTTTCAATCACGTGGGATTTACTTGGGTGTGTGGTGTGAGGTAAAGATTAGACCTTTTATTTCCAGTAACAACCACAGGTTCCTTCTGTAAACCATCTGTTCTTTTTTTCTCTGTATGTATGACCTTTGATGTATGACCTTTGTCTAATGCTGTATTCCACCTACACCTGTCTCCGGATTGCCGGTTCTTGGAATATTCCATTTGTCTAATCCTGCAACATCACACCTCTTATCGTTAGAATGTAAAAGAAAACTTAAATATTTTAAATTTTAAAAAGTAATCGTTATCAAGGACTCTTATCTTAAATTATAGAAGCAATATGGACTTATATTAACAAATTTAAATAATTTAGAAAGGTATGAAGTCATGGTAAAGAGAGATGTCTATGTCCTAATTTTCAGAACCTGTGAATATGTTCCATTATGTGGCAAGGGGGAATTAAGGTTGCAGATGAAATTAAAGTCACGGATCAACTGACCTTAAATAAGGAGATTATCCCACATTATCCAGGTGGGCCAGTGTAATCACAAGAGGCTTTAAATGTGCAAGACGGAGGCTGCAAGGTCAGTGTCAGAGTGATGCAACGTGAGACAGATCAACTGAGCACTGCTGATTGCTGGCTTTGCAGCTGAGGAAAGAGGGCCATGAGCCAAGGATGATGATATTTGTGCTTTTCTGTGTTGGAATCTGTTGTCTCAGTTCTATGTCCTCCTCTTTCATGCTTCTCATTTTCATGGAGCACATCCTCCTACCACTTTCTAAAGAAGTCTACGTAAAAATAAAATATTTTTGTCTGAAAATGTTTTTACTGTAGGCTTCACACTTTTCCAAAAGCTCTATTTTGTACTCGGATGGTTCCTGTTTGGTAACGGCCTGTTCTTGTTTCATAGATATAGCATCTTCTTTCTCTGAGGCTATTAATAATCTGATGGGTCTTACTATTTTTTCTCTTCCTTTATTTTTAACTTGGTAACATCTGTAATAAATCCTGACAACAAATGTATATGAGTATTATTATCCACAGTTTACATTTGACAAATTCTGGGAAAGCCTAGATTTGAATACAGGCCCATCGCCAAAGTGTCGTCTTGTTTTATCTGCCTTCTAATGGATTTAGAGAGCCATTAGGAAGGATTTTTCTTTTTTTCTAACCAGTGGGGGAAGTTTGCAAAATTAACTCATGAATGATATTAGGGTTTTTTTTTTGTTTTGTTTTGGGGGTTTTTTTTTTAGAGACTTCCCAGACTTCGCTCTAAGAAGTTACAATTATATTCAATCCCTAGGCCTGTAGTTAGTTTCCTATCAGTGGTATAACAAAGTACCACAAACTGAATGGCTTAAAACAGCAGCTATTTATTCACTTACAGTTCTGGAGGCCAGAAGTTCAAAATGAGTCTTACAAGGCTAAAAATCTAGGCTTTGGCAGAGCTGGTCTCTTTTGGAGCCTCCAGGGAAGAATCTGTCCCTTGCTCCTCCAGCTTCTTGTAGGTTGCCGCTTTTACTCTTTGGCTTGTGTCAATAATTTTATTTTAAACACTATTTTCTTTCATTACCTGCATGGTCTCAGTTTCCTCCAGATCCCATTTTTCTGTTTGCTTGGGTGTTTTTCTTCCATGTTGAAGGATCTCCTCCAGTGTTTTGTGGTCAGTAGCTATAATATTTAAGATGAAGTTCCTAAAAAGCTGGTTGGAAGCCCTATGTACATTTGTGGAGTTGTTGGCAGATGAGTTTCACTTTGGGATGATCAAGTGAGATCCAGAGTGGGATACTTAATTGACTGGGCCGCTCAGGCCCCCCTGGGGTGGAGGGGGGAATGGTCTTCTTCTGATTTGTACAATGCACCCATTGACTTTAGATATGAGGAATGGGTTAGCATCATTTGTATCAGTAAAGTAAGTGCTGGTGTTCAGAACAATCTCTGAGGAATGTCAGTGATGTTAGGCTGAGGCCAGTCCACACGAAGGGCTTCTGGCGGGGATGTGCTGTCAGGAGAGGTGGGAAGTTCAAAGAGTCTCAGTCAAGGGTTTAGGTCAAGCAGTCTAGCACTTGTTAGAGGGATTTGAAAGCTCATGAGTCAATCTAATGGTTAAAAGATGTAAAAAGTTTCTGGAAAAAAATAATGAAGCAGAAGGAAATGAAAGGAGATGAGAAGCCAGCTCCTGAAATTCTTCCAGCTGAAGCCTCTCAGAGGAGATGGTTTGGGGTGAAAAGTCGGAGAAGGAATGAACGTGTCCCAGGAAAAGAGGACTAGTTCACAGAAAATCCAACTGGAGTCAAATCCTGGTGAAGTCTCGGTGGGGCTTTAAGATGAACAAGGAAGCTCAGGAAGCAAGGACAGCCCTGAGAAAATGCCTCGTTTCTGGAGGGCTCCCTGGTGTCGAGGACACACAGCTTTGCCGGGAACCTATGTCCCTCTCTTGCCACTAGGCATCACCTCCAGGATGCGGAAAAGAACACCCACAGTCAAACACGTCGTCTTTCCTCCAAGCATCCTCTGCCAGCTCTGTGCTCTCCTGGAGCTTACATCCTCAGGGAGAAGCTGTGGATGCACAAGGGGTCGCAGAGGATCAGGATAGTTTCAGAGAGAGCTCAGTCCTAAGCCCCCCTTTGGCGAGATCCTGATCTTCCTGGCCAATGGCTGGCCTGATGGCTATTGCCGGGTGCACAGATGATTTATGGGCACGTCCTGTCCTGCTAGTTGGATATGCCGCAGGAGCAGGTGCTCCCCCTTTCAAGGGGCCAGTTCTCACGGTGCCGTATACGCAGAGAGCAGGTGCTCCATTTGTGCTCACTCGGGGAGAGGACAGGGCGGCCCGAAGGACAGACTCATGAATGGAGACTTGGGCATGCGCCGGCTGGCTCAGGAAGCAGAATGAACAGTAGTCTCAGGGTGACATCATTTCTGGCTTTGGTCTTAACCCACGCCAAGTGAAAAGGACCGCTAGGACTAAGTGTCTTAGTTGCTTAACTGTGATTAGTGTGTGACTTAGAATTTCTGCACCTATTAATAGCGTGAATTCCAAGGGAAGAACCCACATAGGGGATGGTGGGGGACAAGGCAAGTAAAGAGGTGTGTGAAACCCCACCCCCGAGCCCCCCACCCCCTTCTCATTTCCTGAACCGAGGCACAGGAAGGTCACCCTGGTGGTCATTTTCCAGTTGTGCAGACTTCTGAGTCCTCTTAGCATTTGGGTCTGATCTACCTCAGTGTAATTACAGAGTTTCTTCATTAAACCAGAAAAGAGTCGAGAAGCTTCTGAGCCTTGCTGGCTGCTTATGCTCTCAGAGCCTCGTGGAAGGGTGAGGTAATGATCTCCAGATGGAAGATTCTGGAAGGACCATGGATACCTGGTGAGCTCCACCCCCCCCCCCAGGGGTTTTGCTGTTGCTGATGGACTTTTCGTTCTTCTCCCAGTGCCCTTTTCTACCTCTAGGTCTTGTGTTTTCTTTGCCTCTTGTCCTCTTCCTTCAGCGCCTTAGCTCAGCCATCCCTTCCTCAGAAACCCCCTCCTGGGTCTCCATTTTCTCTCTCCTGGATTGTCTCCTCCTCTTGAAGCTGAAAGCTGTGTCTTTTATCACTCTACTCAGATTCTAGCACCAGCTTCGTACATCTCGGTGGAATGAATAAGCGAGACTAACCAAAGCAGGGCTAGATTGTTCTAGACTGGAGGAAGTATGCAGTTTCCCTCGCGCCTGGCCTGCAGGAAGCTGCCACCAGAAGCACCTCTGTCACGTTGTAATGTCGCCAGATCCGGAACCGCATACTGCTTTATGGAGGAGTGACACTGGGATCCATGGGGAGAGGAAGAGTCTGTCTGCTTCCCCCCGCTCCCCCGTCCTCCCCTCCTCGCCCCACATCTGTGTTCCAGCTGTGACAAGCGAAGCTCTGTTCTTTTGGGGGGGAAGTGTGTAGATGAGTGCTCTGGGGTTGGAAGCTGCCCCCCGTGTTAAATAATGAGAACTCACGTTTACAGCGCAAACACTGCGTGCTGGGCACCACGCTACACACACAACTTGCACGATCTCGTTTAATTCCCGCATCGGGGTAGAGTACCGCCATTATTTCGATTCATAAGTAAGAAAAGGGAGGCTCAGAAGCCAAGTTCATTGCATTCATGAACTCGAGGACCGGGACTCAGACCCTCACCGGTCCGATACTGGCTGTTTTCCACCGCTATGTTGCAGAATCGCTGCCTGGGATCGTGACATCTCCGAGGAAGGAAAGAGCGCAGAGGTCATCTATCCGATCCAACTCCCGTTGGCATGGAGGAGCAATGACATTTCCAGTCACCGGTCTTTCCTGGCATGAATACCAGCCAGGACCAGCCGTGATTCCTCACGGGACAGCAGGACTCGAACCTGCAGCTTCCCGAGGCAAAGAGGAGCACAAAAGCCGGCCCCAAATCATTTTCAGCAAATGCACAGATCTGGAATAAGTGACCTAAGTATAGCGCGTAGCCTGAGAAAAAACCTGCAGGGACCTACCCTGGCAAGTATTTCCTTTTGCAAAACACCAGAGATTCCAGCGGCCGGCTTTTTAGAGCTCCCAGTGCCCCTGGGCTTTGTGTTAAATGCAGCCTTCCAGCAGCCCGAGATCGCAGACCTGTGGGACGACCCGGGGGAATAAAAGCAGCAGGACCCCGTCCCCAGGTTTATTATACAGAACAAATTCTGGTCTGAAAGCACAAGACACTTCTCCCCACCATTCCCCCCAAGTTCATCTTCTCCTACAGTTCCTTAAGCTTGAAAAGCTTTGAGGGCAAGGGGAAAACCATTGAAGTAAGAAGGTTTCACATCCTGGAGATGTTTTCCTAGCTGCCACATGTGGCCCCGTGTTAAGTAGCTGAACATTTCTGCACGCTGGTAGCCAGAGTCGGCCCTCACCTCCCACGGAGCTCCTCCCGACTTCAAAAAGCTTTCCATGGGGTTGCAGCGAAGAGGAAGCGGAGAACAGGGTTACCACTTACGCTGCCTGAATTCATTTTCCATCCTTGTGCTCTCGCGGCTTCTTAGAGCCACGCAGGAGAACAAAGTGCAGAGGGACTTGAGGGGTTGTCTTCAGAGAACGTGCGAGAAGCCCCAATATTTGAGTGAGAGACTGTAGTTAGAAGCACAACTAAATGCGATTTCGACCGGGAAGGGTCATGGGCCAGAAGCACAAGATACGCTGAATCAGTTAAGGAAATCTTTGTTATATATATAAGCTTATCTCTTTGCCTCTGCCAAGAAGGAAGCAGCCACTCGCAGTGTTGGCCACAGTAGGATAGTTCCACTGGTGGGACGCAAAGCCCGCCGGACCACCTGCTGACCCCGCGGTGGGCGGAGGGGGGACTGTGGCTAATGTTTCTCTGCATGAACAGCGTAGGAAATGTGCCATTTGCGAACCCTCGCTGTGCGTAGCTGGAGAGCATGAATGAGGCTGAAACAGCCGGACAGCCCCGATCTGAGAAGTCGTAACGGTGGCCAGCCTGTCGAAGTTTTGATTCATTTTTTTTCTTCTGCCTGTGAGTTTCTCCGAGCTCCAAGGGAGCGATACACAGTCTTCTCCATAGTTTTCCCTATCGGATATAAACCGGCGCCGCCCCTATTTTGTCCTACTTTATATTTTGCGTGAACATGTGAAGTAATAGAGTCCTTGGTTTTTTTTTTTTTGTTTTGTTTTTTGGTTTTTTTTTTAATCTGCAGCCTTAGGGCAGAATTTCTAGCACAGTACGATAGGTCGCTACAGGAGCCGCCTTAAGTCCAACCGATCGGAGATGAGCAGACTTTGTTAGGTCGAATGAACAGTGGTTGGCTGACGTTTATTTTAGAACGGCGTCAGGCAAGAACCGGCGGTCGTACATCACGGTGTGTGAGGAACCGTGTTACATGCTGTGGGCATCACATATGTAGGAGGGAGCGAATTATGTCGCACATTGGAGCCCTTCTGTTTTCCTACCACAGTGGTATGTATTGAGTCTTGAATCTCACTGGGTTACCATTCTCTTGGGGAACAGAAGGGTGGGGCCCTCTGAGCAGCCCCTGCTCCTGGAGCTGTCCCACAGTGGTCTGAGCTTGACGTGAGTCAGTCAGTCCCTTTGTCCCTCCCCCTGCTAACCCTGCGGTGGGCGGAGGGGGGACTGTGGCTAATGTTTCTCTGCATGAAGCCAATTGGCCCATTTGGGGCTTACACTCAGGTTCTTCGACTTAGCACCTTTCCTCAGACAACTTGGCACTTGGGATGTCAGTGCTAATTGTTGAGTCATCAGCAGTGGCTTTCTCTGATGGGATCGCTAAGGGAAGGGCTCACTGTTACCGTGTGAGCTTGGTCTTTGGAATAGAAGCAAACAGAGTTTGGGCATCGTGGGGCCGTTAGGTCCCCTCTCCCATTCCAGGGGACGGCTCAGCAGACAGTGCGCCCCGTGACCTAGGCTACGCCAAGATAATATGCAGGTATCTGCAGCTAAATAGTCCCTAGAGATTGTGAAGCCACCGAGGCAAACGTATGAGCTACGACACTATCTTTTGGTGGCGACTGAAAGGCCACCCCCATGCTGACTCTTTGAGGGGAAAAAACGTGTCCTCTCTAAAAGTGTGTGATTCTCTGGGTTAGTCAGCTCAAATTAGAGCAATCTGACGAGTGCTTCAGCTGATGGACTTTGTTAGCTCAAGACGGAATGTTTTCCTTATGTTCTTGAATAACAAAGCTTGAATGTCAAAAGACATATATGTTTAAAGAAAAACATTTACTTTTTAGCGTGTTCGGAATTGCTGAGTTATGGTACTCAAATACCCGTAATACCCACAGGAGCCTGGATCTTTGATAGGCCTTAAGCCTATAAGAGGAGCGTCAGGAGGGCCCATTAGCCAATATCCCGATCCTATTAGTAACTGCTCAGCTCACTTACCCCCACACTCTTCCCCGCATGTTCAAACAGTGTCCCTCATCCAGTGTGGCACTCCTCTCTGAGCCCAGATATGTCACCAGAACCTTTCTTTGAAAAAAATATTTGTTTATTTAAGGGAGGAAGAGCAGAGAGAGAATCCCAGAACCCTGAGATCGTAACCTGAGCCCAAATCAAGAGTCGGCCACTTAACTGACTGAATCACGCAAGCGCCCCACACTGGAACCTTTCTTAACACAAGAGTTCAAGACAGGTGATTGGAACTGGCCCTTGAGATGGCGTTTATATGCCACCTCTGATCTAGGTAGCTTCAGTCCAGGAAATTTCAGTGTGCTCCTTGTTTTGCTCCACACTGGTTTGTGTTTGGATATGGCCACCCTCTTTGCCTCATGACTTTTGTGTATGACTGGCCCCAGCGTCCATTTCTACCCTACAGTTACTACACATGCTCGGATAATGACCAAGAAGGAAAGGAGCTTTTCAAAGTCACGTGCAATTCCCCATCACTGTATGAAGCAAGGTAACGGTCACTGACACTTAACCATGTTCACTAGACCTTCGTAGTTAGAAAAGTGAACCGTATTCAACCTTTCAATTAAAATTTCATGAAGCCTATTGATTGGGAAAAAAAAAAAACATTTTTCAGATCATGTTTGGATACCTCAGGGTACATGTTCTTTAAGCCCCAATAAAGGCTGTGTGCCTATGTATTTGTGTGTCATCACAGCTTAACTAACAGTAAAACCCTTTTGAGCCCGTATTATTTGCCAGGTACTGCGCTAATCATGTTAAATGTGTTTGGATTCATTTTCTAGGACTGCCGTAACAAAATGCCACAAACCGGGTAGCGTCCACGACAGAAATTTATTTTCTCATACTCCTGAAAGCTGGAAGTCCGAGATCAAGATGTTGGCTGGTTCGGTAGCTGCTTTCTTCTTGGTTTGCAGATGGCCACCTTCTCCTCATATCTTTCCTCTGTGTGTGTACATCCCTGGTGTCTCTGTGTGCCCAGATTTCCATTCTTAGTAGGACAGCAGTCAGATTGGATTGAGGCCTGCCCTAACATTCTCCTTTTTACACAGTCACCTCTTCAAAGCCCAGGTCTCCAAATACGGTCACCTTCTGAGGTCCTGGGGGTTATTAAGGCTTCAAGCCTCACGATGTTTGTGCTAAGGATGCTGACTGACATCATCTCCATTTTAGAGATAAAGAAACAGAGGTTCATAGAAGCCAAGCCCTTTGCCTGATGACCTTCATATAGCAAGACTAGCATACCATTTGCATATTCCATATTTCTTTATTCTGTTGTGTGTATCAGGGATATAATTTTGTTGATGGAGTGACTTTTATTTTTTTTATTTTTTTAATATTTATTTTTATTTATTTGGGAGAGAGAGCATATGTACAAGCAGGGGCAGAGGGAGAGAGAGAATCTTAAGCAGGCTCCATGCCCGATACGGGACCAGATATAGGCCTCTATCTCACCACGCTGAGATCATGACCTGAGCCGAAACCATGAGTTGGACGCTTAACCCCCTGTGCCACCCGACACCCTGATGGAGTGAACTTTAAAAGGCCCATTGAAACTTCTAGATTTCTTTCAAAGGAGGTGTATGTAGCAAGGTTGTTAATGGAGCTTCTGCCCCTTACCAGTTGTGTGACCTCTGACAGGTCACTTCACCTTTCTGACCCTTGGTTTTCTTCTCTGTAAAAGGGGGTGGTAATTAATAGTACCTACCTTCGAGGGCTGTCATGAGGAGGAAGCGAGATAATGTACGTAAAGTCCCTTATAACAGGCATTAAATATGTTGGTAGCCATTATTACTTACGCGTTGTTAGTCTGAGGAAGACGCATTTTCACTGTGGGACAAAGTGATTATTATGACTGCATTTTAACATTTGAAAGTGTTATTATATCCCAATTATTTGGTGCTATATATTTATCACAGTTTCAAATATTATCATTTTGAGTATGTCATGTCCTTTCTACTGGCGGCGAGTCAGAGACTGGTGTAATATGTCAAAAGTGATTGAATTCACTGGCTGTGTGTCATAAATGCGACACAGCACTGAGAAACAGATGGATGGTACCCGCTCCTAACACGGGCTGGGCGTACCAGTGGGTTTTCCTTGGGGTTAGGTGACGTGCCAGACTGTTGGAGCAGCTGAACGCTTTTCTGGGGAATCCTGAGAGACTAGAAGAGGTGATAATTATTCCCTAAAAAAACCCGCTGTTTAAATGGCCCCATACTCTACAGTCACTCTGTTACGGGGAGGTCTAAACTGGGCCAATGAAATTCCTTGTGGAATAAGGTCTGCCAGAGCCCATGTTGAATGGTGGAAGGTGGGTTATCTTTCTCCACAAATCCCTTTGTGCTCCTGGTCTTCCACATTTAAGAATAAATTAAAGTCAAATCGAATGAACTAAGGAATACTAGAAATGCTTTGTCTGTCCTTAGGTTAGCCTCCTGGAGAATCTATATATTAGGTTATTGTTTTGTGAGTATTGCTTTTTTATTTAGAGAAAATAGTTGAAATAAATGGTCTAACTGACCGATGTGACTGGATGGTGGGCCCTGTATTTAGAGGCTTCGTGCTTACCTAGGATCAGATGACCTAGTTCCAGGGTTGCATATAACAGTCCCAATTTTTTATCTCTCCTCCCTTCTCCCAGTAATCAGAAATCAGTCATACTGTATTTAAAAATATGCCACCTACCCCTGAAATTTTGTATATTGAACATATGTAACCAAAATAAGGTCAACTTTATCAAGCAATCGTTACACATGTGATAGCAAAACAAATTAGAGGGATATTAAAAGAGAATTAAAAGAGAAAGATAGGCACCATCACTATCGAGAGTTGAGTTTATTATTTGTGTGAGGTTTGTTGGAATTTGCTGTTGTTGTTGACCGCTGATACACACCCAGGAAAGTATTGTGTCTGTCTGTCCAGGTGTCTAACTGGAATGTGACCACATGGGACTGGTGACCAGGCCTTTCCGGGCAGGTTCCCACTGCCCCATGATCCCTGTGCGTCACACCCCAAGGCCACAGTTTCCACCTTCGGCGAAGAGTCATGCTGCCGGGCACACTAGCTCACCCCATCACAGTGCTTCACTCCCCAAGGTCATGGTGACCCCACAACTTAACAACTTCTCTAATGGTCAAACAAATAGGGAGTTACTGGACTTAATGAAAATAACCAATGCCATTTCATGAGTGTCTACTACATGTCAGGCTCTTTACGTGAGTTCTTATTTAATCCTTACAGACACACTGTAAGGTGTGTAAGGTAGATATTATCCTCATTTTACAGATGAGGTCCCTGAATGTAGCAGAGATGATTCTATGGATTGGGCAAGTCTCATTTTTAAAGACTGTGCTCCCCAGCTCCCATGCAGTTAGCCTGGGACCACATGACTAATTTTGGCCACTGGTAAATGGAAATGGCGTGTATCACTTCTAGAGGAAGCATAAGTGCGTATAGGCATAAGCATGGGTGCTCTACACTCTGTCCCATCATGGCGACCTGTGTTGAGCTGGTAATGTCAATTCAATAATAGAGTCTGGGTTGTGGAATCCATACATGGTGGACAGCTACCCTGGTGAACTCACCCAACTCACGGAGGACTTTATGCGAGTGAAATAGATATGTATTATATTTAATCATTGTTTTTTTTGTTTTGTTTTGTTTTTGAGGCTCATTTGTTACTGAAGCATAGCCCAGCCTATCCTGACTAATGTATTGAGTCTCATAGGAAATAACTTACCTGGTCATGATTTCATGGATGCTGATCTAGAACTCCTGCTCAGATCTATGGCTACATAGCACCCTTTATCCTTCCTAACGTTATCTCTTTGGTTAGAACAGGGAAAAGAGCTGAATGAAGTCCAGAATGAGACATTGAATGCCCCTAGAGTATACTGATATAGGACATTATATTCTGATTCTGCCTTCTTCCTTCTCACCGGCCTATAAGTGATGATCAGAGGAAACCCAGTCAGAAGTCAGTCTGAATGATATTTATTCTTCCAACCCCAGATGGTTTAACTTGAACTACCCATCCCTTTTCATCCCTATTCGTCCCTCTTATGACCAGGGAATTTACGAGAGGGATGAGTGAGGTAAAGGAAGGAGTTAGAGAAATCACATTAATGGATTAGAGAAATCACATGTAAAGTTCATGTGGGTCTGGAGTTATAAAATTATAATTCCTCTAGAGCTTCTAGATGATTCCAGAAGGAAGGGGCGAGAAAGATGGCTGTGTTGCCCTGGTGGATTAAACCAGGTTTGTAGGTAGTTATTCACAAAGATTTGATGATTTTTATTGGACTTCATTCATGTGTTCATTTATTGGGCATTTTTAAGGTCTCCAAGTATTAAACAAAGAAAAATCAATAAAACCAGTGCCCTTGCCCAGCAGGACCCAACCGTCTTGAGGCTGATTCTGACAAGTGAACAATTATAACACAGCATGATAGATATCACACTCTATAGAGACAAGCGTGGAGTGCTATGTAATTGCCAAAGCAGGCCAAAGTTTCAGCTGGGCTGGACCTGGAAGAAGCAGGAAGGTCTTCCCATAGGAACAACCCAGCAAGGTCTTGAAGGCCAAATGGTCCAGGCAAAGAGCTGTGTATAACATTATAAAGCCGGTGGCATTCCATCCTTGAGATTCTCTAGGGCGGCTGATCCTTAACCTAGGGGCCTTGAACCCACACAGTCCATGGACAGGTCTCAGGTGTTTTATAAATCCCCGAAATAGGACCCAGAATCTTGTGTGCAGCTAAATTCTTCTGACTATGCATTCCCCGAATTCTCAAAGTTTTCCATACCCTCCAAAATGGCTCACCATGGCTCCAGAGGACACAACAGTTCTTTGGGAAATAGAGCTATTTCATGGTCGAGAAATCCGCTTGCCTGTGGCAATTTGATGGTGAAGATAAGTTTATGGAGAATAATATCACTCTAAAGATTTTTCTGCAATATTCTGACATCTGAGACTTAATAAAACAAAATGGCTTATAATCTCAACGCCAAGGTGTTGATTACTCACACACACACACACACACACACACCATTTTTAGAAAATTCAAAAGATAAACATATAATTGAAATGAGAAGGCTTTCTCTCATCCCTCGACCTTACCCTAAAGGTAAATAGTCTTAGCTGCTTCTTGTATTTCCAGGATAAAAAAATACCGATTATAGACCAATATATACATATTTTTATTTCACCTAAAAATATCAAAGCGTACACGCTGCTTTGTCCCCTGCTTTTCCGTCCTCTGTCCCTCCGTGACTGGTATAGCTGAGGGGTCATTCTGTAGCAGCATGTGCTGGTCTAGATGATTCTCTGGATGGCCGCCACCGGCTTCCCTTGCTGGGTTGCTCTGTCCCAATGCCCAGCCCTCTGGCATGATGCTCCTTGAGATCGCTTCCAGACATCCAATAATGCCAATACCGTCGCACTGGTCTACCCTCATCCATCTAGTTTAAGGCACTTTCGCCAATATTTTCCCAGATCGAATTCCTCACAGCAGAGTTGTTGGTTTGGGGTGTAAACACCTTCACAATTTTGGTAGATAGTACCAAACCGCCCTTCAAAACAGCTGAACCAACACATTTGCACCCACGGCGGGCGAGAGCACCTATGTCTGCTCGCTCCTGATATTACCGAACGTTTTGATTTTTGTCAACATGGTCGGGAAGAACCATTCTTTCACACTTGCTTTGATTTGTATGTCTTTAATTATGAATAAGATTGAGGACCATTTCATACGTTTATTCAGTTTGTATTTTTTATGGCTCTGTGTGAATTGCCTATGCATATCCTTCATCCATTTTCCCACTGGGTGTGCATTTTTCCAACTGAATTATTAAAACCCTTTGTCAGTTAAGGAAATGAGCCCTTATGATGTATGTCGCAAATAGCTTCCCCAACTTATCTTTTGTCTTTTGCCTTATATTTGGAGTACCTGGGGCCATGTTAAGTTTTTAAAATTTATTCATATTTAAATTTATCAACACCCAGAAAAGCTGTTGAGCTGAACCAGGTCTCAGGATCCCTTTAAGTCTAAAGAAAACTATAAATAGCTAGTTACACTGATGACCACACAGCCTAGAGGAATGCATGCCCAGAGGTGGGTCTTGGCTGACTTTGGCAGGCCAGTGTAGGGCAGCTCTGCTGTGTACGATTTCACAATTGACTCTTCTCTCCTATAGGATTGTCTCTCCTCTACGTTACTCTGGATTTTAGCCGCTAATTGATACTACAGTCAAGACATGATTTTTTAGGGGCGCCTGAGTGGCTCAGTCAGTGAAGTGTCAGCCTTTGGTTCAGGTCATGTTCCTGGAGTACCGGGACGAGTCCTGGGAGGAGAGCTTGCTCACTCTCTCAAATAATAAATAAATAAAATCTTTAAAAACAAACATTAAAAGAAAGATACGATTTTTTAAAAATCTCTTTATTCTTGCCAGAGAAGTCATATAGCTCACTGCAGAGATTGGATTTTTAAAATCCAGCCTGTTAACATCATGCCGATCCCTCAAAAACATGGTGGAGGAGTCCGTGAATGTCTGGCGTGGGAGGAAAGTGATTCACACAGGGGCTGAATCTCTCTAGAAGGCTTAGGGAACTCAAGGACACTCTGAAACTTCTTGGGGGAGCGGGGAGAAGAAAATAAGAAATTAGAAGGAAGACATTAAGTTACTTTGAGGTAGCTTTATTTTTCTTTTTAAAGGTTTTATTTATTTATTTGAGGGAGGGAGACAGGATAGTAGGGCAGAGGGAGAGAGAGAAGCAGACTCCCCACTGAGCAGAGAGCCCTATGTAGGGCTCGGACTGAGTCACCCAGGCACCCCTGAAATAGCTTTGAATAATATACGATCTAGTTTTCAACTTTGGGTGAAACAGGGATCATCCTCCTTGTAAATTTTTAACAGCTATAAAGCTTACACTATTAAGGAAAATTCAGTCATCTAAATCATGGAGCTTCTCCAAACTTGATATGCGTTTGAATCACCTGAAGATCTTGTTAGAATGCAAGTTCTGATTTGGTTGGGGGTAGGGTAGGACCCAGATTTCTGCATTTCCAGCTAGCTGCTTGTCCCCAGGCCTCAAGGTAGCCAGGGTCTAAAATACACAGAACCTGGGGCTCCTGGGTAGGAGCTGATGAGCTGAGCGGCCGACTCTGGATTTCAGCTCAGGTCCTGATCTCAGGGTTGTGAGATCGAGCTGTGGGTCGGGCTCCAAGGTCAGCCAGTCTGCCTCGGATTCTCTTTCCCTCTGCCCCTCCCGCTTGTGTCCTCTCTCAAAGAAATATTTTAAAAAAATAAATAAAGTACACAGAACCTGAGTTTTCCTCCTATGCTTGCTGGCCTCTGCTTCCTTCCTTCCTTCTCTGGGCACAGATCTGATAGTATTTTGTGCACGCAAACACATGCTTCATATATGTCTTCATATTTCTGTTTTCTAAAACATTAATTGAGAAATAGACCACTCATTGTTACAGAAACCACAGTGTACTTCATGGCAAACCATTGGGTCCGAAGGCAAAACACTGACAAATTGATACTTTTTGGCTTGGTCATGCCTGATTTAAGGGAATGAACCCCAAAGAGGCTATGGGCATTGGAAACTGACTTAGACCACATTTAAATTGTCCTCCTTTAAAATATTAGCAGCTGAATGTGTAAACCAACATTTATTTTCTATTCAAAGGTTTGCGGCAAACGGTTTATAAATAAAAGAGATGAGGGAAGAATGCTTCGAGATGTTTCTAGTAACAGGGAACGAAAATAGGATATTTTATTTCTTTAAAACGGCAGACACGGGTCTCAACTAAAAAAAAATTCATCCTGCCCTGGTTTTTGGAGGAGAAACTGACCATTGTTTGAAAGGCCAGGGTCTGGGTTCCTATGCCAATGGTCATAATAAATATTATTCGGTGGAAAAAAAAAGTTGAAGATCCAGCCACATTTAGGGAGAATCTATTAACAGAATAATTGTATGGCAAGGACCCCTGAAGAAAAGCTTCCAAAATTCCATTATCTTAACTGTCACTCGCCACTTTGAGTTGTCTTGGTGCTGTGTGTTTTCATGAATTACCCGAGCTGTTTGTTTTTGCTTTATCAGTCATCACCCTGTCAGCTGGGCCATTCATAACAACTTTTGGCAGCTCATCAGGGGAGTTCAGAGCTTGAATAGGCCCCTATCCACTCTCACACCTCGTTGTGTGAAACTGTTTACCAGCATTGCCTTTTTCTGTAAATATTACAAGCAGAGCCCTGAAGGAGAGACGTGTGAAAACAAAATGGCCTAACCTTGTCGCAGTCGGTGGAGCTAAGCAGATCTGGGCTGGCTGAGACTTTGCAAGGCCTTGTGTTTCCTGTATTCAGACGGATAATAACCTAGTCGCCGGTCTTGAAGTCTTGTGGATGCTAGTTAATTAGACAATATTTAATTTGACTTAACATTTGTGTCAGTTGCGTGGAAGTGAGACTTTGTAATTAGGGCGTACAGAGCGGCTTCCTGTCACCGATCTGCACCCATATTCTAATTTAAGGCACACTTTTGCAGCGTATTGTCACACTTGATGTGCCGAGTTTCACCCCCACCCCCAAGTGTCTTTCATGCTTGACTAGTAACAAGGTGGCCCATATTCTACAACCAACAGCAAATGGACTCCGTCTCCGGGACTCAAGGGCCAAAAGTTTCTGCGTGATTCACCCACCAGAAACAATTTCCTAGCTGAAATGAATGTCAACAATTCTCTGCGGAAGCTAATATCACCAGCCTGCAAATGGGTATGATTTTTTTTTTTTTTTTTTGGTCTTTATTTGAACCGAAGTCACACAGATTTTTAAAGCGTCAACTAATTCTAAGTTTTGCGCAGAAAAATAGCGGTCTCCCCAGCTCCCCTTCCCCAGAGGCAACCACTTTGGGCTCTGGTGGCAGATTGTTTAGAAATTAATTTCACAGTGAGAAAGAGCTTGTTTTGCTTTGCCTATCTTTGAATGATCTATAAATGGAATCAGAGTGTTGTGACTTGCTCCTTTCACTTAACCATTAAGGTATTTGTTTTTCAAATTACTCCTTTTTATTTTTAGGTCAAGGTGTAATTATATACAATGAAATGCACAGATTTGAAATGTACAGCTCAGTGAGTTTTAACAAATGAATACACCCACAGAACTGTACACCAGTCCCAACTGTGGAATATTTCCATCACCCCAGAGAATTCTCTGGAACACCTCCGCAGTCGGTACCCCTCCAAGAAGCAATCGCTTTATCCTATCATCATAGATTACACTTACCTTCTCTAGAACTTCCCATATGGCATCCTATAGTAGGTACTTTTATGCAACTGGCTGCTTTTGCTCCAAATGATGTTTTTAAGACTCCTGCAGAAATCTATTCCTTCTAAGTACCGAATGATATTTCCACTGTGGGCATTTACTACCATTTGCTTACAAATGGACTTGTGGATGGTCGTTCTGCTGTTTCCGTGTTTTTGCTATCGGCTTGTCTCTTTATTACCAAGGGGCAGAAGTTCTTGTATTCCTAGATAACACGGCCTTTGTCAGAAATAGGCTTTGCAAATATTTCTCCCCATCTGTGTTTTGTCTTGTCGTAATGGTGTGGTTGGATGAGCACCGATTTAAAATCTGGAGTATGTCCCACTCATGATTTTCTTATGACGAGTGTTTTTCATATCCTGTCAAAGAAATCTTTGCCAACCACTAGATCATATCGATATTCTCCTGTGTTTTCTTGTAGAAAACATCGAAGCTTTATGATTTCAGATTTTTACAGTAAAGCCTTCTCTCACAACCTAAGTTTTGCATATGGCGTGGGGTAGAGAGCAGGTTCTTTTTTATTTATAATTTTTTAATGACTAGACAATTATTCTAGTGTGATTTGCTGCAAATATTTTCCTTTCCCCATTGGATATGTGTGTGGGCGTGTGGGCGCACGCACCTTTGTTGAAAATCAGCTGACCATGCATGTGTGGTTCTCTTTCAGGCCTTTATTCCGCCTCATCGACTTGTTTATCTAGCTTGATGCAAACAGCACAGTGTCTTAATTATTGTGGTTTTAAAGCAAGTCTGGAAAGTCTTACACCCCTGGCAAGTCTTCCTAATATGACGGGGTGTAAGTCTTCCTAATATGTTCTTCCTATGTAAGGTTCTTTTTCCTATTCTTCCTCTTTTGCATTTTCATAGACGTTTGCAATCAGTGTGTTAATTTCTACTAAAAGGCTCATGAAATTTTGATTGGGATTGTACTGAACCCATGATCTCACTGATCAATATGGGGAGAACTGACACTTTAGCAATATTAACTTTCCCAATCCCCAAGCATGTCACATGGCATATATTTTTATTCAATATCTTTCTGCAATATGGAGTAGGGTTTTGGAATATGAGTCTTGCATATATGTCCTTAAATTTATTTTTGAGTTGTGTATGTTCTTCTGCGATGGCAAATAAATTGCTTTCAGATTTCATCTTCTCATTGCCGGTAAAAAATGGAAGTATAATTATATTTTATATATTGACCTTGATTCCTAGGACTTTGCCAAATTCACTTTTCAGTTCTAGAAGCTTTCTGAGGTAGATTTTTTTAGAATGTTTTATATGTACGATCATGTCAACTGTGAGACATTTTGCTTCTTTTTAATTTGTATCCCTTTACATTTTTCTCACATTGTTGGACTAGCTAGCACCTTCAGTATATTACTGAATGGAAATGGAGACAGTGACTATCTTGTTCCCAAACTAAGAAGCATTCAGTATTTCACCATTGAATATGAGATTATCTATCATTCTTTTGTCTATGCCCATTATCAAACTGATGAAATTCCTTTCTTTTCCTAGTTTTTTGAGAGTTGTTTTTGGTTTTTTTTTTTTCATGAAACTGTGTGGAATTTTGCCAGAAATTTTGCATCAAAATATTTTTTTTCTCTTTGATTCTATTAATGTGGTGAACTACAACTATTGATTTTAAAATGTAATACCAACTTTAGAATTGCGGTCTAGGTTCCACTTATTAGTAAGATATATCCCCGTCATATAATGCTGAATTAGATTTTTTAAATATTTTATCAAGGACTTTTATGTATTTATTCATGCATCATCTTGGTCTCTGATTTTCTTTTCTTATAATGTCTTTGTCAGGTTTCAGTAACAGGATCATGCTAGACTCATAAAGCAATTTGAAAAGCATCTCCTATTTTCTCAGTTTGGGGTAAAACTAAGGTATTGATGTTTTCCTTAAAACTTCGATAGACTTTGTGAGTAAAGCCATCTGGGCCCAGATTTTGCCTTTTCCAAAGGCTTTAATTATGAATTCAAATCTGGATTTAAATCTGGATGAGCACAGATTTAAAATCTGGAGTATGTCCCATTCATGATATATGAATATCACTGTGGGGGGTATAAAGAATATAACAGGGCTGTTTCCTTCAGGGAGTTTACATTTCTCCGAAGAAAAGTCTCCCCAAAATATTAAAATAAGTTTTACGGTCCCGATATATGGAGTCTATTTTCAAATCTATTTGACAATAGATTGAAGGCTATTTGCATTTTTCTGTTTCTTCTTGCACTAATATTGGTAAGATGTGCTTTTCCAGACATTTAAACACTTGCCCTAAGCTTTGAGTTTATAAGCATAAAATCATCAATGCTTTTCTCTTTTTGCAGAGTTGAAGCCCTTTTCATTATGTAATAAGCCCCTTTTTATGGTAATATTTCTTGTCTGAAGTCAACTTTTTTTTTTTTTAGAAGATTTTATTATTTATTTGAGAAAGAGAGAGAGAGCCTGAGTGAGAGGAGGGGCAGAGGGGAGGGAGAAGCAGGCTCCTCCCTGAGCAGGAAGCCTGACAAGTGGCTCAGTCCCAGGACCCTGAAATCGAGATCAGAGCCTAAGTCAGACACTTAAACAACTGAGCCACCCAGGCACCCCTGAAGCCAACTTTGATATTAATAAAGCTACTTCGGCTTTCTTTTAAGTAGTGTCTACATGGCGTGTCCTTTTCATCCCAACCTGCCTCTTTATATTTAAGGTGATAGTTCTAAAGGCTCCAGATAGTGGGCTCTTGATTTTTTATCTAATCTAATGATCTAAATTTTAATTATCGTGGTTTATATCAAATGTGACTACTGATTTAAAAACTGTCATCTAATCAGCTGTTTTCTATTTGTTCCACTTGTTATTTCTGTCTTTTTTCCTTTCTGCTTGCCTCCTTTGTGCTTAATCAAGCCTTGTTTATGATTCAGCATTATTCCCACCATTGGGTTATCATGGACACCTCTTCTGAAAAAAAAATTCAGTAGTTACCTTAGAGTTTACCCTATACATCTTATGTAATTAAAGTCTACTTTCAAATAATCTTGTTTTACCACTAGCGTGAGGACACCAATACATCCCCAATATCTTGCTCACGTTCTTGTTCTAATGCTGCCTCATATTTACTCTTACATATGCCATTAAAACACGAGACAACTATTTTTATTGTAGGTAATTCTTTTTCAGAGCAGTTAAAAACAATACAAAATGAACGTTGAACTTTGTTTACCTTTAGTTATGTCATTTCTGGTACTCTGTTTCTTTGTGTCGATTCCAGTTTCTGGCTGCTATTAGATTCCTTCTATCTGAAGCACTTTCTCTAACCTTCCTTACAGAGTGGGTCTGTGGGCAAAGAGTTCACTTAGATTTGTTTTGGGTTTGGGCTCAGCAGGTCGTTATCTCTCTCTTTTTTTCTCCTTTTTTTTTTTTTTTGAAAGACATTTTTGCTGGGTATAGGATTCTAATTTGACAGATTTTTATTGTTCACTAACAGAGACATCATCCATGATCTTCTGGGTTGCATAGTTTCTTAGGAGAGGTCTGCGGTGATTCATATCTTTCATTTGTGTTCCGATATATGGAGTGTTCTTTTTATATGCCTTTGGTGTGGTGATTCTTGTGGAAGGGAAACATTTATTCTGCTTGGTGTTCTTTCAGTGTCTTGGAATGGTTATTTGGTATCTGATCATTCATTTTAGAAGATTCTTGCTTATTGTTTCTTTTTATCGTTTCTTCCTGGCTTGCCAATCACACTTGGTTAGATCTTTATCTACATCTCTTGGGTACCCTGCTGTGTTTCTCCCTCCACACTCCATCTTTCCCCAGTGTTCTACAGATCAATGCCAGACTGTTATGAATCTAGTTTCCATATGTATGAGACTGACTAAAGAAATTTTGTTGCTGTCATCTCCTCTCTTCTTCTCCATCCTTCTCCATCTCTTCATCCCTTTAAAAGATTGTTTTTTGCCATTTTAGGAAGCTGGGAGTAGAAGTAGATGCACCTGTACAGTCTGCCATCTTTACCAGGAAGTTGACTTTGAATTTCATTATTTAAATTAAGCTTAAGTGGTGTTGAGGACTACATTTTCTATTATCTTTGGAGTGAACTAATGTGTTATAGCTTATCTTCTCATTTGGAAAGACTTTCACATTCTCAGAAATAGAGAAAAGAATCACAAATAATGATTTGTGAACTGTGATAACATTTATCACAGTTCTCGGTGCAGGTCTTGAAAATGCCGCTCTTGTACTAACTAATTTAATCCTCACAGTGACTTTACAGTATAGACAATCTTATTATCCTCAGTTTTATGGTTGAGAATAAACTGAGATACAATTAGATTAAGTAATTTGCCCAAAGATGCAGAAATAGAAAATGACAGAATTTGGTTTCTTCACCACTCTATGCTGAGTGCCTTTAGAAAATGGGAAGATAAATGCTTCTAGATAATATCTTTGCTTCTAATCTCTGGAATTTTTCATGTACCACTATTACCTCTCCAAGAATCTTAATCTATTAATCAGCAAGTACATATTTAATGCTTAGTGTGTGCCCCAAATTGTTTTGTTCACTGTGGGGGTATAAAGAATATAACAGGGCTGTTTCCTTCAGGGAGTTTACATTTCCCCGAAGAAAAGTCTCCACAAAATGTTAAAATAAGTTTAATGGTCCAGAGTGGTATCACCATTCAAAAAAAAAAAAAAAAAAAAAAAAAAAGCTTGATTTGATCCAGATGCTCAGAAACCATGGAAAACACATTAAAAACAATGATGATTATTCAAAAGTTTGCTCAGTCCCTGGATTACCCTTGAAGGTTTTCATTTTTCCTTTTACCTTTTTTTTGCCCCTAATTCTTAGCTGTTGAACTGTTTATAAATACTTCTTCTGCAGAACAAAATAAGAGGATTATTTACAAACTCAAAAGTTCTTTATAAAAGCTTACAGTGGAAAGTCTCAAATTCTTGGTCACAGTAAAATTCTTGGTCCAGATATATATCACCTGGGAGATACACACACACACACACACACACACACACACACACACACACACACACACACACGTGAACACATAATTTTTATTCCAACTATCTTCCTTTCCCCATCAAGATGGTTAATTGAGAATTAACATGTATTAGTGGTGTTCCCAAGTATTTCTGGAATAACTGTGAGTAAATAAAGGGTGTAATTGATACAACATTATCTTTAGATTGGCTGGCACAGTATCTGACTCTTAAGAGGCACCTAACTAATATTCATTGTTTCACTGACTGAATGAATAAAATGAAAGGAATCCTAAGGTGAACCTTCTTATAAGCAATAGTCCCCGTGAGTTTATATTTTGATTTGAAGAGATTTTCCTAATGCAATGCACATCAACATATCTCAGGGAGAAAGGATGCCCTCTAGGATCAAGGAGCTATATTCATTTATAGTCATGTCTCCCCTCTGCAGTGCTGTAACTAGCAGATAGCAGGTACTCGATAAATATTTGTTAGATGCAAAAATGAATCATTTCATGGTATCTAGTTTGATGCTGGAGAAAGTATCTATGCCACATAACAACCTATCCAAGGGGAAATTCTGGACAAAACTAACGGTAACAATAGCACAGTTTTTAAGGAAAGACTTGACAATGTAATGGTCAGACCATCCACTCTGGAACCACACAGACCTGGAATCTACTACCGACTCTGCCCCTTACGAGCTAGCTATGTAACCTGAGGAAATTTGCCCACCCTCTGCAAGTCTTCATTTCCCAATTTTTCAATGTGAGGCAGTAACAGTATTTCATGTTCGTGGTAATGATTAAGTAAGATATTCCACATCAAGAGTTTATTTCATGACCAACCATTCAAAAAAGTGCTGAACGAATGGTATATACCAAGTTATTGTTACACAGAGATTACAAGAGTTGAGGCCGTGGCCATTTGGAGCTCTAGAGAATCTTACCAAAAATGAGGAAACCCAAAACAGAGGTGTCAACATCCTTCCTATCCACCCTCTTTTCTTGCTTTAGGAATTTTGAGTGACCTTTATTTGGCCGTATGGGTATGTGGAAAGGTACGGGATGGGATGGGAGCTAGAAATCCTTTCCACTTCCAGAGAAATGCCCTCTACCAAGGATTTATGCTGACAAGGTAACATAGGCCCAGCCTATCAGCTGAGGATGAAAACAGCCACAGACAATGGGATATGACACAGTAATGAGTTCTCATTTGTCAGGTGTCAGTTTGCTGATACGGCCTAAGGATATGGTGTTCAATAATTCTTAGAAATTGGTAATAACAATACCATTTACACAGCAGTTCTTCCTATAGTTTTCCAAGCAGCTCCACATACACTATCTGTTTTAATTTCCACCACAATGCTATGAGGAACCTGACATAAACACCACCATTCCCATTTTATAGATGAGTCAATATATTCTGAGAAGTGAAGTGACCAGGCCCAAGACCACTCAGCTGCTCCATAATTGACCTCGGACTAGAACTCAAGTCCTCACTCTGGGTTCATTTCTTCTTTCAATGAAACTTTAGCAGGCTGTTTGTCCTACAGAATACATCTATTTTGATTATGAAGTATGCTTGCAAACATGCTAGATCCTTAAGCATTTGTGTTTATAAAATCATTTAGTAATTGGTAGTATCAGCCTGCTTTTTAAACCTTATTCTCTTTTGGATCTAAGGAGAAATGAAGGTTTTCTTCTGGAGACCCCAGATCTTTGATGATGCCAGTAAGGAAAGATCCATACCCTTTGGTTAAACCATGAAGCATGAGGCTCTGATTATTTTAATCAGTTAGGCCATGGAAGGTCTGCTAAGCAGAATAAATCCCAGGACAGAGAGCTGTGGAACTCCAGAAGGTGTAAACTTACCAGCAGATGAGGTCTTGGTAGATCTTCCAAGATGAAACCAGAGAGGGAGACATCCTCAACTCATATTCCAAGTTGTTACCTAGAATAAATCCCATTATTTCTAATTAATGTACTAACTGTCTTTGTTTTGAATGGAAAAGAGGGAAAATATGTTAATGCCCCTGTAGCAGCACAGGAAATATGCCTAAAATGGGATATCTTTCACCATCATGACCGACATTCATCTTTACAGTTCTCCAAAGTAAATAATTACTGTAGAGTTGGCTTCCTATCTATATGAATTGGCGGCATCCTTTGAGTCTCCAGGTGACAGGAATTCTCTCCAGAAACTATTCTTAAAAATTATTTTCAAATTCCTTAATGAGGAATTCGAAGCAAAAGTGGCTAGGCTCTACGTCCAACCAGTTGGCAACAGGCTGATCTTCTCCCTTCTGGATTCTTCAGAGAGGGTTGACTGATAAAGCTCTGAAGAGCTGTTGACCATGCCAGGTCTTCTGGCGTGAGGGCAGCCACCATGCCACAGTCTATCCTGAGCCTGTCTTGTGTATTTCCAAGTACTCGAGCATGTGATCCTTGCACACACCCATACCCTATGATGAGATGACATAGTAATCGTGAACATGAGGAGGTCACAGGCACTGGGCTACATTCATTCTCTAGATAATCTCACTTTATTCCAACAACAATAATTGGAATTAGGAAGAAATGTTAACACTTGGTACATTTCAAAGCAAGAGCTCAGATAGGCGACCTACTTTGTCCAAGGTCACATAGCTATTAAATGGCAGAGTAAGGACCTGAACCTAGTGTCTACCCCGACTCAATGCTTTCAACCGTCACCCTCATCGTCTCCAGCAAGATAACGGCTTCCCTGTGGTAACTGCTAGAGGCTGAAAAACATAGGCCTAAGAGAACTTTTCAATATGAAATGATAACTCTTTGCCCACTGAGATTCTTATTTTAAAAAACCCAGAGGAAGATTATATTAATATATTTATTTAATATTTATGTACAATATTTACATTTACAAAATGCTTTAGAGTATAACGGAATGGGCAGAAATTTTTATTTGGGCATATAATTGTCTTTTCTTTCATATTCATTTATTCCTTTGATTTGTATAATATGTTCTCCACTTGGTCTTCTGAGAACATGTACAATGGAAACAAATTTTAAATAAGATTAATAAAAGATTAGTTCGTATCACTCATAGGGAAAACCGAGTAGGGCCATGCTGGTCTCGGTTCTTTATAAACGTTATGCAAAAGAGTATTAATACCATCCCCAGAACGCTGTCTGTAACACCAGCTGTGCTTATCATAGTGCTTTAAAAATATATTGAGCTCCTATTCCTCATTTATTTTGTGGTATTCACTTCCTGCCCTTCAGGTGGTTGGGGAGCTCACCATTTCAGATGAGGAAATGACTTTGGTGAGCATTCTTTCAAGGAGCCACACTACGCCCTTCTCGCACTGATCGCCAGGCGAGAATCCTCTGCAGAGCTTTCTTGCTGGCAGTTCCCTCCACCTGGAAATCTTTCCCCCAGATGGTCACATAACTGCCGGCTTCAGTTTCTTCAGGCCTGAGATCAAAAGGCGCCTTCTCCAAGAGGCCTGCCCCAATCCCGGATCCCAGGGAAGCCCCAGTCCGGCGTGCAGCCCAGCCTGTCTTTTATTTTTCTCTTTAGCACATGGTGCTTTGGGTTAAGAACCCTAAAGTTCCAGGGTTTGGTGAGAATAGATTTTAAAAATATACTGATGACCCACTGTCGTGTCATTTTTAAATGGCCATGACCTGCTTTAAAATTCATCTTCTAAGGAATCTCTTCAAAGTATTCAGAGGGTTTGCAATACATTCCCTGTCTTTTTAAGCTCCCAGATCATTACGGAGGAGGGCATGCAAATGTGTGGCTGGGGCAAATGCCTATATTTAGGTCAGCTTACAGGTTCTAAATAACTTGTATGTGTCATCAGTGGGTTAAAAATTATTGTCAAAAGAAAAATTTCTCTTCCTTACGCACATGTGGGTGAGTATTAATTTTTTTCTTTAAAACTTGTAGGCAGGAGTGCTTCACTCAAGTGTGGTTAGAAAGATCAGGGCAGGGGCACCCAGGTGGCTCAGTCGGTTAAGTGTCCGACTCTTGGTTTCAGCTCAGGTGGTGATCTCAGGGTCGTGAGATAGAGCTCCACGTCGGGCTTCGTGCTCGGCACGGAGTCTGCCTGAGTTTCTCTCTCCCTCTCCCTCTGCTCCTGCCCCCTCCCTAAATAAACAAATCTTTAAAAAACGAAACAAAACAGAGTGAGAGAGATCAGGGCAGAGGCCTGTACTGAGGAGGAGGGTTGGGGGGATAGGCAGACTGGTTAAGTGGTTCTCAACTCAGGCTACACATTATTAATAATGTTATATCCTACCAAGCTGAACCAATCTAACCTGGATCTCGTGGGGGCAGGGGGTGAGCTCAGGCATCACTATGTTCTTCTGATTTACAGCGAGGGACGAGAACCACTGTGGGTCAGCAGGCGGCTAGCATCTGCTCTGAGGAAAGGGAGTGGCCATTGTCAGCCTCTGCTTTCCCCCAGCCACTACGTAGAGGTGCCTGATTCCTGTTCAGCTCAGGATCCCTGCCTCCACCTGTCCGTGGTTTCTGGAACTAGTCTCGCTAACTTTGACACAGCGCCCAATGAGCCTGGCGGTGCTTCCCGTACCCCAAGCCACCAGCTGGGGTCCTGCTACAAACCAACTGAATCACCCAAATCACAGTGGAGCCCCTCCGGCTTATCACAGCCTGGCAAGGCCTGCTGCTGCCGAATCTCCTGACCGGTCAAGGTCCTTGAACACGGACCCCTGAACAGGACCTTTGAGTTCATGAAGCAATGAGTTCACTTCTGTCGCAAAGTCACACAGCGGGTGGGGGGGGGGTATGAAGAATGGGGACTATTAATGCCATTGGTCAACCCCAGGTAGGAGGCCAACAGAAGAGGTACCGATGGAGCATTTCTGGAAAGAAGCAGACATCGTAGGAACATCAGCTACACAGGGAGTTTCCTTTGATCCGAGGTGAAAATAAGGCGTGACAAAATCACAGTCGTGATTACATTGCCGTGAAGTGTCCCAAAAGTGGCATCTCAGCGTGGCACAACAAAGGTGTGCGAACTGTTCAGATCGGTCACTAGTGGAAACCCCGGGGTGCCACTCGCAGGCATGAGCCAGAGGAGAGAAGGGGCCTGGCTTAGATCCCGCCCAGCATGGGTAGGTCTACACTGCAAAGCTGCCTTCTCCCAGGGAAGCAGGGGCTACTGCAACTACTGCTGGTGTTATTGGAAAGCCTGTGTAAACCCTGCGGCGCCGGGTGCCCTGGGTTCATCACTTGGCTTCTGGCACAAAGGGCTTCAGCTCAGAATCGCCTCTTCTCGGGGCGCCTGGGGGAATTGCATTTCCCCAGCCCTCTGAAATGTGAGAGGAAGTGTGTCATCTATCACTTCCTCGTGGAAGCAATCAAGAACAACTGCTCTATTTTGTCATTGTTGTCGTCCTCCACTCCCCCTCACCCCCAAATTATGAACCTCAAGTTCAGATGGTGGAGCCTTGGGTCCCTGAGTGAGTCCATGGAGCGCAGCCCCCTGCGGGCCCACACTGGGCGGATAGCACGAAAGAAAAAGGAACCTTGATCGCGTTCAGCCTTGGAGCGCCAGGGGATGGTTTGGGGGCAGCAGAGCCCCCCCGCCAAAAAAAATCCTGACTCCTCTGAGGACTTTCCCCCTGAAGGTGCTGCTGCAAATTCTCTAGAACTTTAATGTTTCCCTCTAGCCTGGTACAGTAGAAGAAGCAGTTTTTGTTGTTGTTGTTGTTGTTGTTGTTGTTGTTGTTGTTGTTTTCACCGAGAATGGGAAAGAGTTTCTGGTCTTGCCCTCCTGTGCTCCTCTAAGCGGGTGGAGGCTAGGGGGCAGAGAATTCGGCATCTTACTCAGTACCGTGCGTGCACTCGGTGCGTAAAACCATTTGACTGGAGGATTTTCATTTTTCTATTACAGACGAAGGAGAGCTCCAAACAGGTTAAGTCCCTGGCCTAAAAATCCCGTAGCTGGGAGATACCAGAGCTGGGACCAGAACCCAAGCCCATCTCGACCCCCAAAACCCGTGTTCTTTTCCCACAGCATCAACATACAAGCATTGAGCACTTAACTCCCAGCTTGCTCGTGCTTTCCTCCTCACCGTAATCTCTTTCAAATAATCTGTAGTTAGGGCAATCTACTATTCAAAGCTATTATTCTTAGAATTATGTCCTTCTTTCATTCCATCCAGATTTGTTTTTACTGATCTTTGACACCTGAGGGGCTACAAATCTGGGTGTTTGTTTAAACTCTTGTCAGACACACTCATGTTTGTTTTAAGTTGGAATATCACCACCAGGATATCTGGAAATGCCTCCTCTTCGGCGGCTACAGGTTTTCAGAAACATGAGGGCTGCCCTGTGTGGCAAGGATCTAGGAGGAGGGAAATGGAATGAGACAGAGAGGGAACAGGTTTATTTGTGAAAGGGAGAAAATGAAGGTTTACTCAATTAACAGAGGCCTTTTGGTCCAAACATCATCTCGGCTGCCGTATCCGTGACCCTCAGAAATGTACGGGGCGTCTACTCCGGGAAGGGCCCCCGTGCCTCCCACTGGGCCTCACCAAAAATAAGATGAAATCACAGTGCAGATCCCCACCTCACCCCCTCTGTGCACGGGGGATGGTTCACTTGGCTTTGAAAGTGCCTCCAAGCTGCCTCGTTTAGAAGTCCATGGAGGGCGAGCCTCGGCCTGCCTTCTCCAACTCCTGACATGACTTCTCGATGGAGGGCCGGGATTTTTCTCAAGTGTAACAATATTAATTATCAAGTCACTTTAAAACACGTGTGATGTATGTGTGCATTTATTTCACAGGAATGGTATAAAGATTAAATACTTAATGAATCCATTTTTCATATCAAGGATATATTTGCCCTACGCCTAAATATATCTCTCCCTTCTGTTTCTCATGAGAAATATAGCTATCTTTATTATGTAATCAGTAATATATCATTCCTTCTAAGCAGGATCTAATTTTAGCAACATGATGAATGGCCCAGGAATGTATTCCACTGCCCTCTGCAGAAAGGAATATATATCAGACCTGCTCAGGTGTGTGTCATTTCTTGATATCGAGAGCTTTCTGCTCCCCAAGTGGCAGCCCGGGTTTTTCTGGCTGAAAGCCCCAAGTTCTGTCTCTGTTTCAGCTCGTGCAGACCCCGTTAGGAAACAACCATGTGGGAACAATAACCAGGTTTGCTGGCTCCAGCCAATGAGGGATGGGGTCTCCTGAGCCTGTGTTTATGTCGCCGGCTAGAAAATGACCCACTGGGTTTTTGGGTTTTTTTTTCTTCAATTCATTTCTGTGCAGAAACGGCTTGCGGGGGACTACCTGCAAGTCCCCAACCACCATCGCTCATTTTTTCCCATTTTGTCTTTAAGCGGAGAAATTTCTTTAAAATGCGGGAATCACTCTAGTTTGACTAGCAGGATAAGGAAGGAATACCTTCTTTTTTTCTGGAGCTTCCAAAGAGAAAATGTTCATTTTTCTTCCGTACTACCTGTGAGTTTTCTGGCTGCTTCTGAACATTTATCATAGGCACCTGCAGCCCACATTTTGATAAAATTTTAATTTTAAGACAATTTTGAATTTATTTTAAATTTATCTGTCAGAAGAAAAAGCAGTACTCTATCCCCATTTTGCACCTGGAAGATTGAGGTTCTGGTAGATTAAAATGTGACTTGTTCAAATTTTGAGATACAACTCCATATCATATCTGCTTAATATTTAATGGTATCTATAAGAGATGGAAGGTAAAATTTAGGGTTTGTTGTTGTTGTTGTTGTTTTGCAACAATTGTATATGTAAAAGTCTGAAATTCTTTGTGCAACTACTGTATTTGTTGATTCTGAGATGTCTTTTTGCTCTCTCTCATATTCACGCTTTTGAACCTGGGATGCATCCTACAGTCAATGGTTTCTTTCTTAGTGGTTACAGCAGACTGATCCTTAAAAGGTCCTAAATCTTCACCCCGTCTTTGTCTCCAGGTCCTTCGCAATGTCACTTTGTTAACTTCCCATCGAGCAGGTCAGTTTCCTCATGACTTGAAAATGGGTTGGTCTCATCTATACTTATTCCTGTAGAGGGCGCTATTGGTGCCCTACCCGTTCCCCTTTGCTCTTACCCACTTCAGCCTGCCTGACTTCCAGAAGCACCTGCATTTCTTTGCCTGAGGGCCGTCTCTGGCTGCCAAAGCCCGCCTTGCCTGGTGTGAGGGCTTAAAAATATGTTCACAGATTCTTTGACACTCCTCCCTCCTCTCCTCTTGAACGTGGGCCAGACTTCATGACTTGACTCGCTTCTATCAGACGGGATGTGGTGGAAATGCCAATGTGATTTTGAAAACTAGGTCATAAAAGGCACTGTGGCCATGCTCTGTCTTGGATCACTCCCTCTAGCATAAGCCATATGTTGTGAGGACCCTGGAGTTGTCCGGTGAAAAAGTCTACATGGAGAGGAATTGGCCAGCCGCATGAGTGGGTTATCTTAGATCCCCCACCCTTGGTCAAGTCTTCAGATAATTAAAGTCCTGCCAATTTTTTCATTGCAACCTCAAGAGGAAACTCAAGCCAGAATTAACTAGCTAAGCTATTCCAAAATCCCTAACCCTCACAGACAGTATGAGATAATAAATGTGTATCATTATATTAAGCCACTAAGTTTTGGGATAGTATATTGCTCATTGATATAGAACTAAGCCCATCCATGTGGCAGGCTGGGTGACAGATTACCTCTTAGAAGCATTCCTCAACTCGTGACAACAGTAGGTTGTATAAACACCATGAACTCCTCCCCCCTTGGGTAGGATAACTGAACTCCCAGTTTCCCCAGGAGGATTAAGTTCCAGGTGCTCAGAATAATAACGGGCTTGATGACACCCTTAATTGGCCACTTACCCTTCCCTGTCTAACTTCTTCACTTCCCTACCGGTGTTTCCCTAACTTTCCATATTAAATACCTGCTCTCAAGTCCTTATCTCAGAATCACCTCCTAAGAGGGATTTAGGAATGCAAACTAGATCAAGTCCACATAACCAGTTGCCAAGGCCCGTGCATTTTCATTTAAAATTCTCTTATCGTGGCTGCAATTCAATAGCACCAACCTGTGCTGATGCAAAGAATAAATGAATGAATAGGGGTCGCCTGGGTGCCTCAGTCGGTTAAGTGTCCGACTCTTGATTCTAGCTCAGGTCATGATCTCAAGGTCATGGGATCGAGCCCTGTCTGGCTCTGAGCTCAGCAGGAAGTCTGCTTCTCTCCCTCTGCCCCTCCCCCTGCTCTTTCTCTCTCTCTCTCTAAAATAAATAAATCTTAAAAAAAAATGAATGAACAAACAAGTGAACGAATGGGTAAATAAATAAACAAACCACCACCACAACAAAAAATCCTTCTACTTCACCCATACATAAATATGTGGGGAAACATATGCCCCCTCCCCAATTCTTAATACAATTTCAAACTCAAAACCAAGAAAAGAAAATCCACAAGTGTCAGAAACAGACAATATACACAGCTGCAGTGATAAGAGGGAGGTGAAATGAAAATTCTCCTGTGTGAACCAATAGGACAGAAAGACATTAGCAGCCAAAGTTTGAAGCACTGTGAGCAGGAGGGTGTAGGCCTCAGTTGGTCCTGTGAGTGCCAGGAGCAGGAACCAGGCTACCTGTATGAAGCCAGGGGTCCTGAGGAGCTTATCTAATATCCTCTGAGTCAGGGACTAGTGAAATCATCCATTAGTCTAGGGGGATAACAGGGAGGCTTGTAATTTTTCTAGGCCATGTGAGTAACAGAAATCACCCAACAGAAATGGCAATTAGTGCCGCAAATGGTGGCAGACCTGGTACCATTACTCAGGTACCTCAAACTAAGATTTTCCTAAAGTCTCGTCCAGAATTGGCAAATGTAAAAACACCACAGGGATGCTCTGGAGTGCATGAAACGTCTACAGACTCCCTTTTCTCTGTCATCTCCATAAAGAAGAGTTTACAGGAAGAAAGAAAAGAGAAGAGAGAGAAGAGAAGGGAAGGGAAGGGAAGGGAAGGGAAGGGAAGGGACCACAGAAGGAAGCCAACCACAATAGAGGGGACAGGTGGGAAAATCTGCATCTCAAGAACTAGAAATAATAGAACAACAATCAAAAAAGACTTTCAAATGAATATTTTAAAACATTTCAGGACATGAGAAAAGGAATGGTAACATTAACCAAGAATGAAACTATTTGAAGATGGGCAGATATTGGGGGGGGGGGGGGGGTGGATTCTAAAAATGAAAAAAAAAAAAAAAAAAAAGGAATGAAAACCTAATAGGCCAGTTGGACTGTGAGTAGATATGGCTGATGGGAGAATAAGTGAACTGGAAGACAGATCCAAGGAAATCACCCAGAATATACACAAAAGATAAATAGATGGAAAATATGAAAGTTGATTAAATGAGGTCTTACATATGTTTCTGAAAAGTTCCAAATGGAAAAAGAAATAGAGCAAAAGGCAGAAAGACAATAGTCAAGAATTGCCATTATCTAAGACATGAGACTTCAAATTAAAGAAGCACACCAGGTACCATGAAGTGTAATTAGGAATAAACCCACTTTTAAACACAGTAGTTGAACTACAAGTGTATCAGCCTTAAAAACTAACAGAAAGAATAAAAAACACATTACCTATTACTAAGAGCATACGTCTCAAAAGTAACAATAGCTGGCAGAACACAGCTATTGTGTTGTAAATGCAAGGATAGGTGCACAGGAAGAATGCACTTAAATGCTGATACACACTATCATCTCAGTGTGGAAGTAAAATAAAGTAAAATAAAGTCAACTTCAGACATCGTTAAGACTATTTTGGCAAATGATACTTTGTCGAGTAGTATGTGAGTATTTACTTTGGCAAAAAGGGGAAAGAAGTAAAATATAGCATTTAAGGAATGGATAGAGGTGTGGCTAAAGCTAACTAAACCCTCGGTAGTATAATTTAAAATGTCTCCTTTATGGCTGGCTGGCTCAGTCGGCCAGCACGGTAGCATGAGACTCTTGATCTCCGGGTTGTGAGTTTGAGTATGTTGGCTATAGAGATTACCCAAACATAAAATCTTTTTTTTTTTTTTTTAAAGGCTCCTTTATGAGATTAAAACTAAGGTAGAAATAACTTTCTAAGTCATGAAACCATGGAAGATAGGAGAGCAAAGTAGAGTTAAAGCACATATGCTTTAAAAAGAGGTCAGTAATATTGATTAATTCTAGGCTTTAATTCTAGACTTTAATTAATTCTAGACTTTAATTTAATATTAAGGTGAGGGTAGCCCTGAAGGATAGAAATCAGAAGCATCACTTACATAGCAATAGGAGAAAAATGTAAAAATGTCAACTGGAATGTCCCCCCCCCCAAATCACAAGAGTAGATTTTTCTTGGGAGAGAGAAGTGGTGATTGTAACCAGGAGGGGCTGGGGTGGGAGAAGAAAAGAAACTTCACATTTTCTGAGATGTTCTATATTTTTTAAACATGTAGAAAAAGAAAGAAATAGCACATGCCTTTTATCTTCCTTAATCCCGTTGCCCATGGGATAGGACCCTGATTTTTCCCTAATATTCAAGGTCCCTCTTAATTTGCTTCCTTTTTTCCCAGCCGGCTTAGCTCCTCCTCTAGGCCCACATTTCCCCTTTCCATCAGGCCAACTTCCTCCTTTTTCATACGTAATCTTCTTTAGGGTTTAAGCCTTCGTTATCCAAGTTCTGCCAGTCTGTAAAGACCCTTCCTCCTATCCCCCAATATTGACAACAGCAAATAGAATGGTCTGTGGCACATAATGCAAACTATATTCTGTTAACTCCCATATATATATATGTGTTAGCAGTCCCTCTGGTGGAAAGACAATGGGGAAGACAAAAGGAACAAAAGAAATGTTGACCATTCTTTGGTGGATATATTGCACAGATTAAACAATAATATAAGTCACCCACTTCAAGGTTCTTTTTTAATTTTATTTAATTTTCTTATTTTAAGTAGGCTCCATGTCCAACATGGGGCTAGAACTCAGGACCCTGAGATCAAGGGCTGCATGCTCTACTGAGTGAGCCAGCCAGATGTTCCCCCTTTCAAGGTTTTTTTAATCGACCTCAGTGATCTGAAATGTATTTGAGACTCAGAAAAAGTTGGTTAAGAACATGGGGCTTTGGTGTCGGACAGACTGGCTCTGAAGATCAGTTTAGCCATGTTATTACTATCTTTATGGCTATGTACAAGTGAAGTAGGTTGTTTGAGTCTTAAATTTGTCACGTGTATAAAGGGGAAAATGGGTATTACATGTAAAGGACTTAGCACAGCACTGGCTCGCAGTAATATGAGATAGAATTTTTATTAGCTAAAATATATAAGCCCAAAGCCATGCATGAGATAACCTAGTTCTCCCTCATCCTCATTGCCAGCCCATAACAGAATTGCATTTGTCTGCCTTCTAGAAATTAAATGCGGCCATGTTATTTATGTTTGCCAATGACGGATAAGCACAAAGACATACGTGACTTCCTACAGCATGTGGAAGACCAACTGAGCAATTTGCCCCTTCTCCTTTCTCTACCTGGGACTGCGGAAGCATGTATTGAGCCTGGGCCATGAATGATCATGTCGAGTAGAGCCCTCCTGCTGCCCAAGGGAACATATGAAATGCATGAGAAACAAACTTTTGTGGTATCAGGCCCTTGGAGACTTTGCAGTTGTCTCTTCTTGCAGCAAAACCTAGCCCATCCTGACTAATATAATACAAGGAAGGTCATACAGCTCAGAAAGAAACACCTAAAGCCCCGCCTTAGAACTCACCTGCTCTGGCTACAAAAATACCTCTGTCTAACCTGATGTGGATTCCATTCTCATGGGATGTAAGAAGCAAAACACTAGAGGAGGTACGACCCAAAGTCAGCCCTGAGCCCAGGGAGAGGGGAGAACTGCAAGACTGTACAAAGAAATGTTAGGGAAACCAGGAACAGGAGCTAAGGAGCTCAGGGGCCGTCTAGAATAGGTAGAATGAATTATGCCTACTAAAAAGCCTTCAATATCATGTCTGTATCATAGAGTTGTTTTTTCCGTTTACTATAGTTTTTATTACATTTTCATTTTGCTTATTGATTTTTTTTATATTATTATCCACTTTTTAAAAACTACACTTTTAAAAAAGATGCTTACGATCTCCCAAGCGCCATGGGGAACACTAAATCTATAGCAGGTGCTGAATGTTCCCAGCAATCCCCAGAGGCAGGGGTGGGGGTGGGGGGCCCTGGCCCATCACTGGGGATGGGAACCCGGCTGTGCTCAGAGGTCTGTAACTGTCCCAGGTTCATGCAGCCGTAGCAGGAGGAAGTGTCACGGGAAGCCAGTCCACCTAATGCCAGAGTCCTTGCAGCATCGATCCTCTCCATCCATTTAGCAAAACGCCACAGGCTGACCCTCCACAAAGGCTAAATTATGTTTCAGGAAAGTCTGTTTGAAAGGCTGCAAAACACGTGTGACATTTTGGAAATTTTTATCAAAAAAAAAAAAAGAGAGAGATCCAACTGTAATAGGTACTGGTGCTTCAAAGGGTAGAAAGCTTGGGTTATCAGGAAAAGCCACATGTGGGAAGCAGCTCTCTCTCTCTCTCCCATTGCTGGATCAATGAGACAGTCTTGAATTTCAGTGATCTTATAAATGCAACAAGAGTGATAAATATAAATCTATCAAAGCTCTTTCATTTAGAACAAGGAATCCGTATTCTTCGGCCATATAACTTTTTTTTTTTTTTAACTGCATCTTTCAGACAGAAAAAATTGCTGGCCACAGCTGAGTCATTTCCTTGATTCTTTACAATGTGAGGAGAGGGGTCGGGGCGGGGGGTGGGGGTGGGGATGGGGAGGGCTGGAGGGAAGATAGAGCGCTCTGCAGACTCCAAATGGTTGCCTAAGAGGCCCCCTGTTGTCATTCCATCTCCCTAGTTGCTTCCTTATGGGAAGGAGGGCTGCTGACACCCAGGGGTCTTTGCCTGGAATGAAAGGAGCAGAGAAGTACCAAGTTGGGCATCCCAGAGACATTTCATTGCTTACAGAAAAGTCTTGCCAGAATGACATCTCTGGGGGCTCCACTCTCTTGCCCTGGAAACCCTCATTTTCTCCCGTGACCCACAAGCAAGATTTCATTGTCACTGGGCATTTGATTTTTGTTTTCATTTTTGCATGACCACTCAACAAGGAAATGAACGTGGTGGTCATAGAAGTGTAGCACCATTGTTTCGGCGTGACCGTGGCGATTTCAGTTTTCTCTAGAGGGACTCTTAAGGACGTAGGGTCCCTTTCCCTGAGCTGTGTTTCCGACCCCCATTATTGTGGGTGCTGCATCTTAAGGTACCTTCAGAGCAATTCAGATAGGCCAAAAGGAGGGGGTTGAGAGCAGATGCTTACTATCAGACTGCTTCTGACAATTCCTAATGTAATCCATATACTACACATACATTCTAGTTACACAATTTATGAGGTATAACAAGGCGGGGGAGAAGTGAAGCCGGGATATAATTGTGACTGATGTGAAACAGACATGGAGAATGAATGGCCTTACAACATTTTCTTTGAAGTTTGTTAAAAGCAGTAAAGTGATATTCACTATAAGTGAAACCTGCTGTTACAGATATCCACTGGCTGGAGGAGCGTTTGCTCTTTACTCTATTTCTTGAATTTTAATTTGCCGCTCGAAGTTTTTGAAAAATCTTCTTTCGATGTGTGATGGAAGAGAAAGAGAGTAAAAGTCACAGAGCACCCACTACGCGTTCGTCCCATGCTGGCCCTTGACCTTCAGGGCTGGTGTAAGAGCCGTGGAGCCCACAGGAGTGGTGTTCATTTTAATTTCTCTTAAAACCAGAAGAAAATAATAAATGTAATAATGGTATAATATACGAACATATTAATTAATTCGTATAACAAGGTTAAAAATTAATGTAATAATAATGAACCTAGTGATGAATCCCACCTAGATGATATGTGTCCTTTTATCCCTTTTTATGGGGGAAGGGGCCCATGAAGGCAGAGTGCCCAGGGCCCACAGATTTCATAATGTCATCCTGCTTTTATAACTTCTCTCATTTAGTTCTCCTGGGTTATTCTAAAAGACTGGAAGACATGGGGAAAGTGATGCCTCCGAGACTCAAGCAGTCTTTCAAAGGTCCTAAAACTAGGAAGTGGGGGAGCCAGGTCCTCAGACAATTGTCTAACCCTGCCCTGAAGAAGATCGCAATGCATTGGCAATTCTGCATCTGAACGCCTGGTGCAGGGAATGAAAACTGTCACTTGTATATTCGCTAACAAAGAAAGGAATGGCGAATCAACTCTGAGGTTGGCACATGTTTTTCCATGGCAATGTAGGAAGAGGTCTAGAACTATATGGAACCCGGATGTCCCCAAGTTTGCCTGTTCAAGGTCAGGGCTTCTTCGTGTAAGCAAATAATACTCTAAGCCCCCACAGGAGGTCCAGGCTCTAGCCTATCCCTATCGCCTGCCTTGCCTTTCTCCTGGGGTCCCTGAAGCCCCTTTCTGTGTTCTACTAACCAGCCCCGGTTAATACGCTTAGTCTCAGCTGACTGCCTCTCACCAGGTAAGTCACTTTCGGGGCAGGTTCTCCTCGCTCATGGATGCACGCCCCTGCCCTATTCTCCAAAGCACAGCTAAGTCAGAGCTGGGATGGCCAACCAGGTTTTTACTGAAGTTTTGGGGGGTAGCAGTACAGCACAAAGGGGAACATATGCCTCATACCTGGGTTGACCAACCATCCCAATTTGTCCAGGACTAAGGGAGTTTCCAGGAATGTTCGGTTTTAAAACTGGGACAGTCCCAGGCAAGCCAGGATGAATTGTTCACCCTATTAAACCACAGGTGTGTCTTGAACCCACAGCCCTGACTTGACCTCACTTAGGGCCTCATCTTTGCCATTAGCCTACCTTAGCTTGGCTAAGCTGGTTCATCTCCGTCCCTGTACACTCTCTAAGCATGCTCTCTCTCCTGACTCCAGACCCAACTTTTCTCCATCTAAGGAAGAGGAAGAAATCTTTCCTCTAATTTAAGACCCACCTCCTCTCTTGCTTCAGCCCGGCCAAGAACAGGGACATTTCTTTCCTTATGATGAAAGACCTGTGCTTTTCCAGTAGCATGCTTTGATTTTGGGGAAAAAAAAAAAACAACAAAAAACACAAAACGAAAACACTCCTAGAAGCTAAGAATAAAAGAAGACTTTCTCAATCTAATAAAAGCATCTTTGAGAATCCTATAGCTGTGATAGTGAAAGACTCAACACTTTCCTCTTGGGATTGAGCACAAGGTAAAAATATGCTATCCTGCTTCTTCTGTTCAACATTGTGTTGGAGACTGTAGCCAGTACCATTAAGGCAGGAAACAGAAATAAAAATATATAGGTCAGAAAGGAGGAAGTAAGCAGTAAATCTGTCCTTATTCACAGATATCCTGATTATGCACACAGAAAATCCCAAAGGTAACTACAAAAAAAAAAAAAAAAAAAAGCCAAAATGCGTAAATTTAGCAAGGTGCCAGGATACAGGGTAAATGTATAAAAGCTAATTGTATTGCTACCTTCTAGTAGCAAAAAATTGGAAAGGAAATTAAAAATGTTTTCAATATCATAAAAAATACACCCTTAAAAATAAATTTAATAAAATGTGTAAGACCACCATACTGAAAACTGTAAAATATTGCTGAGAGAAACTGAATGACTTAAATTAATGGAGAGATATAATATCCATGGATTTGAGCACTCAGTAGAGCTAAGATGTCAATTCACCCCAGACTGATCTCTAAATTAAATGCAACCACAATAAAAATTTCAACAGGCTTTTGGTCTACATTGACAAACAGATTATATTTTTATTTTTTATTTTTTATTTTTTGACAAACAGATTCTAAAACTCGAGTGGAAATGACAGTGGTCAAAAGAACCTCAAAAATAAGAACGAATTTGCAAAACTCATACTACTTAATTTTAAGACTTACTAAAAAGGAACAGTAACCAATGTAGTAAGGATTTAACATTTAACAGTTTAACAATTACCACTGGAAGAACTGGATATCTAGTGTGGAAAAAAAAAAATAAACCTTGACCCTTACTTCACACCACACAAAAATTAACTTGAGATGAACCATAGACCTCATTGTAAAAGCCAGAACTATAAAGTTCCTAGAAGAGAATATAAGAGAAAATTTTCATGACCTTTGGGTAAAGACTTCTTAGAAAAGATACTGCAAGAAATAACCATAAAACTTAAAGCAATGAGGCATCGGATTTCATCAAAATTAAAAATTTCTGCTCATCAAATCCCACCATCAAGAATATGAGTAGATAAAGTACAGACTGGAAGAAAATATTCATAAAAAACATATGTGGCATAAAACTTGTAACTAGAATATATGAAAAACTTTTATAACTCATTACTAAAAAGACAACACAACTTTTAAAATGTGCAAAAGACTTGAACAGACAATTCACAATAGGAGAGATACAAATGGCCAATAAGCACATGAAAAATCACTCTGCATCATTAGTTATCAGAAAAATATTAATAATTAATTAATGAGATACTGCTACATACCCACAAGAATTTTTTAAAGACTGGCAATTCCAAATGTTAGTGAGAATGTGGAGTGACTCGAATTTGACTATAGCATTGGTAAGAATTTAATGTGATACAACCACTTGGAAAACTGAAATTTTCTTGTAGAGCTAACCGTACAGTTATTCTTTGGTCCAGCAACTTAGCTCCTAGCTATATATTTAAAGGACATGAAAACATAGGTTCATAAAAAGATGTATAGAGGAGTGTTCATAGCAGCTTTATCCATAATAGCCTCTAATTGTGAGAAGTTCAAATGTCCATCTTTTGGAGACTGGATAAACAAATTGATACATTCTTAGAATGAAATACCACCCAGGGGTGCCTGGCTCACTCAATCAGAGGAATATGTGACTCTTGATCTTGGGGTCATGAGTTCGAGCCCCATGTTGGGTTGAGATTCCTTAAAAGAAATAAGGTTTTTATTTAACTTAAAACGATTCTAAAACTAATCTGGAAATATAAATAGGCAAGAATAGTCAGAAAAAGAACAGAAGTAAGCTTTCTTCTACCAGGTATAAAAATTAACTAATTAAAATTGGTACAGAAAGAGGGAGGTCCAGATGAACATAATTAGCCACCAAGACAAAAACCACCCATAATTACGGTTTGAGACAAAGTGAAGGTAGCATCGGAATAATTGGAAAAAAATTGGATTGTTCACCAAACAATGTTGGGACAACTGACTATCTGTAAACAAATTTGGCTACTTATTACCCACCTGACAATACAAATTTAAGATGGATTAAAGGTTAAACATGAAAACAAAATCATAAAAGTACTAGAAAAAATAGATAATGATTTGTTAACTTTGGTGAGAGAAGGCTTTTGAGGAAGATTTTTTGAAGTGTATCAACAAAATTAGACACTAAAGTGGGAAAGGATTAACTCCTTAAAAATGAAACACTTTGCTATGACAGAGACCTTCAAAGTAAAAGGCAAACACTGGGGTAATAACTTGCCACATTTGTGGTGGGCAAGATGTGAATAAATTCAGTATGTGATTTTATAAGGCTGCTTCCACCTGAAGTGGAAATAATCCATTTCAAATACTGCTGAAACATACAAGAGGATTTGCTGGCTTTTGTCACTGGCAAGCCCAGGGATGGAGTGGTCCAAAGCTCTCTTCATAAGGAAGCCATGTTGGTTGCTTGTAGTCCAGCGCCTCCCACCCTACCAGCGTGACAGTCCTCCAGGAGAGTGTCAACTCTCTGAAGCTATAGCAGAAAAGCTTTTGGAAGGATTTTGGCTCAGCTTGGGTCCCAGGTTCATTGCTGTATAAGCCCATGGCTGGAGGGGGTGTTACTTTCTCTTTTTGTTCTTAAGTTCTAGTGGTTTCTCCACTGATGTTTCTGGCCAGACATGGTTCCTGTGCTACCTTTTTGGCTGGGAGAGGGGTATGTCAGTGCCATACAAAATACCTGGAATGCATTATTCATAGTGATTCTGTTGTCTGAAGAAAGGAGAAGAGATGGAAAGGATCAAACCCAGCAGATTTTCACTAACATATATAATTAGTTCGTACAAATCAATAAGAAATAGAATTCTCAAAATGACGTGAAAAGCCATGACGATTCATCATTAATTAAATTTACTTTTCCTGAATCCTCTTCTGTTATATTTGTGCTGAAAGCTTTCCAACATTGTTGTCCACTAATTTTACAAATTAAATGATAATATTTTATCACAAGAGACTCATATGTTATAATAAGCTTCCTTGCCTCCCAACATTTAGAGTATAGAAAGCTTCTGATGACAATGTTTTAATTCAAAGGAGTATCTCTAGTTGTGAGAATTTGAGTCATGATGATTAAGTACAGTCCCTCGGGCAGAATGAATGCTCAAATCTTTATTTTACTAGAGTTCAAAAAATCTTCTTCTTTCATCTTTGAAAAGTAAGGGAGGGACTTGTTCTTATTATTTCAAAAAAATAACCTATAATTTTGCAGTGATTTTATGTGCATGTTTCTAAAGTGAATTTAGGGATTTGAACTTCACTGATTGTGTTTTAAATTTAGTTTATCTCATTGAGAGAAAAATTAAGTTATTACTTTTATATGTTTTACTCATTTTTTCTGATTGTAAGTTTTACCTATTAGATTTCACATTACTGCTTTTTTAAAAACATAAGCTGCATGTTTCGGTCCTTTATGAGAAGATTCATGGACTATTAAAAGTTTAATTTTTAAGAAAACAGAGAATTCCTATGAACCTAGAATCCTCGAACCCATGAAGCATGACTATTTCGGTTTTTCATTTGTTTTCTTTTGTAAATAGTGCACATAATTTTTGTGCAAGACGGGGGAAAGAGAGAAAACTAACAGCAAGGAGTTAGCTCAAGGGAATGTCTCTAGGTTGTATTCCATTGAGTAAATAAAAATATATGCTCCACCATTTATAAACTGTGTGCTTGGATAAGTCATTCATCTTCCCTATGCCTTGGGTTCACTATTTATGAATGGGGATTACAATGGTACGTACCTTACAGGGTGGTTTTGAGGGTGCAGTGAATTTAAGTGCTTTGCAGTGTGCCTAGCTCAAAGTAAATGCAGTCAGTAGGCTACAACTATTATTTTGGGTCCTCCCTCCCTCTCTCTCTCCCCCGCCTTCCTTCTTCCTTCCTTCCTTCCTTCCTTCCTTCCTTCCTTCCTTCCTTCCTTCCTTCCTTCCTTCCTTCCTTCTTCTTCTTCTTTTTCTTTCTTTCTTTCTTTCTTTCTTTCTTTCTTTCTTTCTTTCCTTCTTCTTTCTATCTTTTCCTTCTTTCCTTCCTTCCTTCCTTCCTTCCTTCCTTCCTTCCTTCCTTCCTTCCCTCCTTCCTTTCACAAGCTCCATGCCCAGTATGGAGCCCAGCATGAGGCTTGAACTCACAATCCTGAGATCAAAACCTGAGCTGATATCAAGACTCAAACACTTTTGAACCACCCCAGGGGCCCCCGGGGTCATTTCTAATCTTAGCCCAGCCTGCTGATGCTATGTAGCCGATGCTGTTCAGGGCCCCTTGTCAGATTTAAAAGTACTTCCTGTTTGACAGAATGCAGTTAAATAGAGTTGAATAAACTTATGTCCTTGAACTCAAATTCCCTGGAAATAGGCGTTTCATCTATGGATAAATAAATGGTCACTACCATTAATCAGAGGCATAAGGTGTTCTCAGAGTTCCTTGCTACCTCTCTGTGGCCTTGATTCTAGGGCGATTTATCCGATGCTGCTTCTTTCGTCTAATAATCTGTGAACTCCAAAGAGGGCTGTGATTTATTCCCCACTAATTCCCCTGGATATGCTATGAGTCTATCACAGAGGGCTCACTGAATATTTGTGGAATGAATGAATGAATGAATGAATGAATGAGCGAATGAACAAACAACTGAACGGGCATATGGCCCTCCAGCTCTCTTATTTAAGTGGCGCTCGACTGTCATTTTCGAACAGCGTGCAAGTCCGAACTAGAAGCCCTACAGGCTAACTACCCCAATGGCAAAAGCACGTGTTTCAGCTACTTGAAATCTATTAAAAGATCATCCTTCACAAATTCTTTCAGGCTTCTTAAGAAGAGGAAATTCTGTCATCATATGTGCTGCGGCCATGAATTTCAAAATTTCTTCTTTGAGAAAACATGAAATATTATACCAACTTAGATAAAAATCTTTTGGCTACTTTTTGGGGGTCATTCACACATACATATATTGTCAAAGATGAAACAGAACAGAGGGAATGTGATTTAAGTTGAGGGAATGAAAAGGCAGAGAGGGAAGTAATAAGCATGGTCGAATTTGCTGAATATTTTTCTCTGCCTGGAAAAAAATATTCCCCTGATATATATCTGATATATCTGAAATATCATCTCGGTTCAGAGAGTATCTTGAAGATTTGTTTTTGCTTCAATGTCATCGAAGGTCTTTGGTATCTATTTCTTTTTGGTGAAACGTGGCTTATTTTGAGTTGAGTAGGATGAAAAGTTGGATTCTGTTTGGCTGGTAGCTTACCAAGATGCTATGTTACATGCTAGCGTGTTTGGTGCTGCGGCGGTAGTCATTCACATTTGGGTGGATAGCTCATACCTCCAGCACCGACGTGAGATTCAGGGTTCTCTTCCGGAACAGGAGATGGAGACCCAGAATGGGAGCAAATGGGGCAGACTCCTTTCATCAGAAATGTCTGTTGAAGAAAGAGATCTTTCTCTGGGGTCCTGTCATGGTCCGGGGGTCCGTCATTCAATTCAGAGCTAAAAGAATGTGGACCACCCATTGGGCTCTTGGAAGTGGCTAATTTAAATGCTTCACCCTCTGAGTTCAGAATTAATCAAGGAATAGCTACAGGAATCAGATAGGTGAAAGTCAAAACATTTTTATTGCTGGTCTCATTCAACTAGAAAATATGGCTGGTATCTGTGACTCTGTGATTGGGCTTCCTTGCTTGCCTCTCACACCCTCCTCCAAGACAAGGTGTTGGGACGGCCCCTTGGTAGAGTAGACACTTTCTTGGTAAACTGCAAATGGGACCCTGTCTCCCAACTAAAACCCCATTAGATCAGATTGACAGACAGGACGCTTAGAAGCTCTGGTCCCAACCGAGGGCTTGGACCATTTGGATTATTTCTTGAGCACTTAATGTAATCAAACCCTATATTAGAAGCCTCCCTGGGGAACTTTACTCTTCCCTGTATCTACTGGATTTTTTTCCATGCTTACCGAATAGAAGAACCAAAATATCGATGCTGTTGTTGACTGTATTGTTTGATTTTATTGTTTTGTTCTGTTGGCCGTATGCGTGTTCGTCCTCGCGCAGGTGGGTTCATTCCTTTGCTCATTCATTTATTGATACGCTTACTAATTTTATGGAGTGTGCTTGCCACTGTCCTGGACGCTGGGGTTACAAATAGTGATCATTCTCAATTCCTATCCTTGGGAACTCAGTCTGGGGAGGGGTGGAGGGGGAGTGCACGTAGAGATGTTTTACGATATAGGCAGGTAAACCAGGTCATAGAAGCACGTGAACTTGCATGAGCACTCTGTCCTAAGGTGCGGGACATTTGGGTGTCACTTAACCTGGGTCTTGAATGAAAGATGCAGGAAGAGCGCCTTCCTATATAAAAGCGAGGTCTCTTCCGGTGCAAAGGGGAGCGGGAGGCACAGCAGGAAATGTGAAAGGCAGGCTGGGCCCAGACAGCAGAAGGCTTTGTAAGACAGAGGAAGAGGTTCAAGCTTCATTCCCTAAGCCACAGGAAGCCAGCAGTGGTTTTAAGCAAAGGTGTAACTCTCTCAGTTTTTTATTAGGGAGATAACTCTGCAGTGGAGGGATGGGATTCATTCTCAGCAAAGTTAATCCTTAAAGGGCAGTAGGCACTTGGCCGCTGAGAAGCCCGGCTTTTAGCTTAGTGTTCGGAGGGTCTCGAGTGATATTGATGTAATTGAGCTTTTAGCAAAAAAAAAAAAAAAAAAAATGAAATCGTAATAGTCAGTATGTTTAAAATGAAAAGAACGTGATTTGCCTTATGATAATGCACCCCCTAAAATAAATCTTTAATTCAACCTATGAATCTTTAATGGCAAAAACGCAGCATAATACTTTGAAATGGAAACTCGAGAGTCAGGCTTTGCCACACGAGCCCTGCCGTGGGTTTGGAGCACACAGACCGAGCAGCGTGAACTATTGACACCTCCTGGTGGCAGCAGATGTGTGCCGTTTGCCTGGTCCAAACAAGACGGAAATGAATCGATGGCGTGGATAAGAAACAACGGGGGCAGCCCCGAAGGAAGAGAGGGCGGCTGAAATAATCCTGGTCCTGACGGGGTCCCTGGCTGTCGGGGCGGGGGAGGGGGGGCGAGGCAGCTGACGGAGGCCTCGGGGGATGGGGACGGGGCCAGCCGCCACTGCTCCTACTGGGAGAGTCCGACCAAGGGCGCTTCTGACCATTCTAAACCCAAAAGGTAGATCGCACAGATAGATGTTCTAGAATGCCCGCCGGCAGTTAAGAAAGGAAATTGTTTTCATTTTTCTGTTCTAAACACCCAGCCCAATAAATGCTTTCTAGTAGTAATCTCTCCACTCCATAAGGCCTTTTGAACCCTCCCAGAACCCCTTCGCCTATGGGATTGTATTTCACATAAACGGTGGGCAACTCAAGGGAAGAACCAGCTGGAGTCACCGCATTTCTCACTTATGCTTTCCTTATTTATGTTATTTAAAAAGTCACAGAGACATGGAGGTTAATAACCGGTGAGATGTTAAATGGCAAAGAACAAAAGTCGATCAAAGGCCATTTTAGATGGACACCCCTAGAAGAAGAAGGAACAGAAAGATGCTTTTGGTTTCCCATTCATGGCAATGGCTTGGAAGCGAGATGGGAAGATCAAGGGTCTGGGCTTAAACATCCACATGCTGGACAACCTAGGACATATCCCGTACCCTCCCCAGGCCTCAGGGTCCCTCTGTGTAGAGTGAGAAGTTAGACTCCAAAAGATCTCTAGGATCTAGTGGGGGCCGGGCTGCTTTATGAATTTCATGGGTCTGAGACATTTTTGTCTCCGTGGTCCTCTCCTTCTCCTCCAGTAATAAATACATAAATAAAATAAAGGTATATATGCACTACATATAGAGGGGGAGGGAGTTTATTATGGCTTTGGTAGAATAGAAATATGATCAAGTCCAGATTGAATTTGTCTTCGTGCCAGCAGTCGAGGGACTGCTTTTTGCAAAAAGTGAAGCATTCTAGCACCAGGGGGCTGTGCCCTGAGTGGGGCCGGGCAGACCTGGGCAGCCAGGTGAGGTCAGAGCCTGAACTTAGCTTTCAGAGAGTCTGGAAGCCATCTTGCGCTCAGCCACTTCCGGCTGTTCGGCTTCAGGCAAGTTACTTCGCCTTCCTGATCTTCGAGTTTCTCCAAAGTCAGATGCCAATAATAAATCATAACGACTGCGCAGGAATTTGGTGAGGGCTAACTGCTACCGTGCCTCCAAATTCAGGCCTGACATTGAGTAAGCTGCCAATATGTGGGGACTGTCACTCTTATTATTATTGTTTTATAGTTGTCGCGGCTTTCCCTGAAGGTCTGGCCAGTTTGGAGAGAGTGGGTGCTCAGCTCGGAGCGCAGCTCAGAGCACGTGTCTACCCCTGGACTTCCTCCCTGCGATCGGAGCAAGGCTGTTTCCTCCTGCAGGCGTTGGGCCTAATTCACGCTAACCGTGGCCTTGGGGTGTCTCTCCAAGAGCAGGTGGGGCTGGCAGGTTGGGGAGGCAGCTGGTGGCCATCCCCAGCCTTAAGCACAAGCGAATGAACCTCGTTTGTGCTCAGAGTTTGGGAGGAGAGCAATTTTGTGCCTGTTGCATATGGGGACCCCCTCGGCTGTCACAGAACCCAGCAATCACTGCTCGTGCTAAGAGGCCTGAATCACTATGTAACACACTTGATTTCATTTTCAAGTGCCCCCCCTTGTTTGTCACATATACAGATTCGTAAAATTTAAAAACACCAACAGCACACGATTTAGATTCCTGAACCTGGCATTGCGCGTTACAACCCGCGAACAAAAATGTTCCATGAAGGGGGTGTGTGTGTGTGTGTGTGTGTGTTTGGGTCTTTTGCTATCCTAAAGTTTCCATAACTACATCTGTTTAAGATTCTGCGGGCAGGGAAAGCACATATTGTGGATGGAGGAGGGCTATTTTTGCTGTACGAAAGGCCAATCACACAGGTCGGTGGCACCCCTGTGCTCAACCGCTATTCTTTGGGCATTCATTTTAATGTTTAAATAGCCAAGTGCATTTTCCAAAGGCTGCATAAAGCACGAGATAAGTAGAAGACCACTGGCTTGGGAAGAACGAATGCTCAGCGAAGCTTTTCGCATAGACAGAATGCTGAATACCTGCACCATTAGTTAGCATCAGAATCAGTTATGGTTATCTGACTGATGGACAATTTTTTCCCGACCTGCTCTCTTTGCCAGTGCCCTATACTGTCTAGACAGTTGCATATTATTTATACATTCATTTCCGATTTTATGGCTTTTTTTTTTTTCGTTAAAGTTGTGTGGGTTTCATGCAGCCCGGGAACTATTGGAAATGCACTTCACGGAAAGCCATATAATTGTGCCTTCTTTCTTACAGTTGTGTCGCCATTAAAATTAAAAAAAAAAAATGTTTTTCTTTTTAAAAGACCATCATACGAGCCTTGAAAGAAAATGAGACTCAACTTCTCAACCTCCACTCCAAGCCCACAGAGACAAAGAAACACACACAAAGACACACACACACACACACACACACACACACACACACTCCTCTTGTCTTCAGAGTACCAGCAGCGGGCCATGGAGGGAATTAAAGACAGCTAATTTCAAAGGTTCTTAATCAATTCAAGTTGATCCCATTTGTTGATTAGGGAGTCAAAATGCATTATTTGCATTCTGTTTCAAATTCAGACTTTTCTTGCAAAGGTTCCAGGCTGGAGAAATCTCTTTCAGAGCGATCCCCTTGGGCAGAAAGGGAGTTAATTTGAAAACTCTGGTGAGTCTGATGGGTTGTGAAAGTTCCACATGAAACATTTATAATGGCTCCTTTCAGGGTGGTGGGTTTGGGGGTATGCGTGTGCCCGTGTGTGTGCACGCGCATGTGTGTTTGTGTGCGCGTGGCCTTCAGTAGCCATGAGCTTTCTGTAATTAACTGAGTAGTAAGCAGACGTCCCCCTTTGGATCCAGACCCTCAGGTTGTGTAGACCTTACCTGCAGCCATGGGAAGGGGAAGGACAAAGTTTAGAGATTAACTGGAGGGATATTCCCTTCCCAGGGTCCCTCTGAAACTGGTGGTGGGTAGTTCCATATGGGCCCGGGGCCCCAAATCTGACCACTCCCACTGCTCCAGCTGCAAAGTTTAAAACACTGGGTTTTCCTGGCTTCATCGTGGGTTTACTTTCAACAGGAGACTCAAGTTTGAAACTGGTTCCTTCAAGCCCAAGCCAGTGACTTGGTGAGCTCTGGGAATTGTGCCTTGGCCTGAGTCAGAGGAAGGGACCTGGAGTGCCGGTCCCCTGGGCCCCACAGGCTCAGTGTAACCAGACCTGAGGGCACGGTCTGGAGGTCCCTCCCCGCTGATTTCACGCACTGTTACTTTTCACCAGGAAAAGCCCAGCCCGGCTCAGAAAAGAAGTGTGTTGATGTGTTACGTCCTACATACCACAAAGACACTACCTCTTTGGGGCAAGATTATATATTAATCTATTTGCATCTCATTTCTGTCAGCTGGAGAAGGTGACGGGGACCACATCATGGGAATGATGTGAGGGAAGAATGTCACTCCAACTGGACACAATTGATTCTGGCTCTGTGCCTCTGGACCCTCACCCCTCACCCCCCCCTCCATACCTACCCACTTGCTGCTGCTTCCGGTGTCCCGTTGGGGGCCACAACTGACATCTTAAAATTTCCCCCCAGCTGGCCCACCATGTCTCCTGAGCAGCCAACGCCGCCATTAAATTGTAAAGCTTGCTTATCGTGTGGCTCATGTCATTTTGGATGTAAAGAGACCCCACGAGGAAAGCCTACAGTCCTCAACAGTCTTTGGGGAGGCGAGAAAGTTTTCCTTGTCCAAAGACCAATTCTAAAACACGCCATTTCCTTCGATAGCAACCCAAACTGGCCCTTTTCAGAGGCTATTTCTTTCTCAGCCTTGATTTTATTTTCTGTTCCACTTCCATGGTAGAAGATTAATTCCCGCATTCTGCACATTGCCTGGAGTCCAGCGTCCATGTTTACTGAGGTGTACAGCCCTCAAATAACTTCCGTGCTTCTTTCACTCACTGTTAGGAAGGATATTTAAAAGAAATTGCCTTTTATAGATTTAAATTACAAAAGTCCTGATATCATGCAAAAGGCAGTTTAACTCATGCAAGCATACAAATAGGTAAATCTTAGGGAAAAAGATACCAAGGCTAATATGAATGTAAATAGGATTAGCTGCCTGCATTAGCAAAGGCTGTGAAATTTAAAGTACTTTCCATTAGGTTATTCTTTAAAATACACCTATATTTCATGTGTGCATTTGTAGATATTTGGGAGTATATTTCACTCGGTCTTGGGCTTGGATTTCAAAACAAGGGGAGACAATGGCAGCCAACGCAGACGTGGGATTTAATCTTCTCGATGCTTAAATATTTATTGACATACAATTTTAAATCCCCCCCCCAAAAAAGGAAAAAGAAAAAGTTCGACCAAGAAAAATAGATAAATAGTGCGAAGAAATTAGAACGCTCAGTGTCTGGTGGTTGTTATGTTTCTCTTAAGGGATGCCTTGGTTGTTCCCAAAGGTTGATTGGGAGGCAAGCGAGCAGTTTTGGGCAGTTTGGCAAAAAATAACACGCAGGCCAGTCCAGCATGCTGCCTGTTTTTGTTCATCCTCCGAGGTGGGAATGGTTTTTACATCTTTCAAGGGCTGTTAAAAAAAGAAAAAAAAAATCAAAAGAATACTATTTCATGACACATAAAAATTATAGAAAATTCAAAATTTAGTGTCCCTAAATAAAGTTTTATTGGACTACAACCATGCTTATTTGTTTAAGTGTTGGCTGCTTTCCCACTACAAAAGCAGGTTCAAGCCGGCATAACTGACCCTATGGCTGCCGGGATGTAAAGCATTTACCATTTACCTTTCACAGAAAACGTTTGCTAGCCCTAGATGTGGCATCAAAGTGTCTTCATGCACTTTAGTGTAAAGAATCATAATTAGGTGGTTGGAGTTGGAAATCGGCTCTAGAAAGAATCTCCGGTATCTGTTTGAATTTGGGTTGTTTGCTTAGCTAGAAGCATCAGAAAGAGATTAGCGGTAAAACCTATCGGTTTTAAAGAATGAAGCCACCACCTAGCAAAGCCTCCGGAGGACCACAGGTATGACACCCTGGGAGGAGGTGAGCCTGAGTGAGGAGGGGAGAGCTCTTCTCTGGGTCCGACTTCCTGGATGCACATCTTCAGTCCCACGTGGGATGGCGTATACTTTACCTTCTCTGCGCCATGATGTCCTTCCGGGGCAAACTAGGGGCAATAATGAAAACTTGCCTCGTAGGTTTGTTGCCGGAACTAAATGAGATGATACGTTATCTAATGTTGAGAAGAATGTCTGGCCTTTGCAAAGCTTGATTAGTGTTAGCAATTATTATTATTACTTTAGATAGGACGTTTGCATTTAAGTCCTTGAGAATTCTGAGCGATGGCTTTTATTACAGAAGCACCTATCCTTCTGGTCAACATATCTTCAGAGGGTCCCTTAGGTGCTGGGGCTTTGGGTTTGGTTAGCAGAATGTGTCCATACGGTGTGCACGGCAGCTGAGGATAAAACAGCAAAAATGCACCTTCCAGGAGACATAGATTATTTGTCCGAAGCTATGCTAATCCAAACTGTTGGATGAGACCAACAGAGTGGCTTAATTGATTCACTTCAGCCTAGTTTGTCCTATAGAACATAACTTTACATCTAGTTAAGGACATTCAAGATCATGGAACCCATCGTTTTTGCACGAAGACATCAAGGCCCAGAGGCCGGGATGAACTTGGCCAAGGCCGAACAGTAATGCAACTTGGGGGCCATGAGCAGGACTCGGGTCTTTTCACTGTAGACCTAGAGCTTCTTTAACAGTAAAAAAACATGCACTCAGCACCCTTTTCCTCAGCGCCATGATACTGAACACAGGGCCCAGCACATAGCAAGTCCTCAGTAAACACAAGAACAAGGAAAGCGACAACAAAGAAAAATGAACAAGCTGCTTGAGATCTTCAAAGCCCCCTAAAACACACACAAATATGAAAAGAAAGGATTATTCCAATGGTTAAATGAAGAAAACTGTCCACAGGATTTTTTTTTTATACTGGATCTGCCCCCTTCTCTTATACCTGAGCACTTACCATGATCATGAGAGTCTAGTTTATCATTCTTTTGCCAAGGAAGAGTCTGAATTATTCCTGCCTCAGCCCATACATACTGAGTTTATGCTTTTTCCTTTTCCTTTTTCCCCTACTCCTTATTTATATTGTAGTAGTGTAGTTTATGAATCTCTCTAAACCACCTTCGATCCATATGGGAATAAGGTATGGTGTGCCTAAGTGAATGAAAAAAATATGTGGATGGATAAAGAAGTAAATTTAAAAAACCAAAAGGAGAATAAATGGATAGGTCAGGTGAAAGAGAGTCAATGAACCAACGATTAATCTCTTTTGGGCTGGCACGCCCTAGGTGCTTAATGAATATAGGTTGATAGCATAGCTAGATTAATATATTTTTAAAAAGCTTTTCAACATGCGAAGTTACCACAAAATCAACCTGGCTATCAAGTTGACTAAACTGGGCACGTTATCTCAGAGCCCTTGAGTGAGACATATTTTTTGTGAAGGAGGTGGGAATACACACAGGCACCTTCTTGCTAGAGCAAGATTGATGTACGAAAATCTAGATTCTCAAAATGGATCAAAGAGGGGTGCGTCTCCCTACTCATTCACTCATTGAGTCTCTACTTTCCTGCCACTCCAGTGCTAAATGACGGCGATCCAAAGCCCTGTTCCTGCCCTCACAGAGCTCCTGGCATAGAAGACAACTGGCATTCAACGACAATCACAAAGCATTACAACATAGGTCTGTTTCACGAAGGAATGCGCTGCAGAATATGGCCTGTGAAGATAAGTTTGGCTAAATGGTGCCTTTATTTGCACAACTGGAGTATGAAAGAGCTAATAAGGGATGTCAGATTTGATCACATATAAGTTGGAACACATTCTTCCTGAGGTTTTATGGTGGGCTTCCCACAAGTAGGGTGCACGATCCACCTCCTAGTGTTGGATCCAACACTAGGTGCACTCCAGCCTCCAACACTTTGGGAAGCTTCTCTCTCCACTAGAGAGCTTGGAAGGCCCAGAACCAGCGAGACCCATCAGATCTAGATCTACCTCGGTCCGCGCTGGCCCCTTTCCTGAGGTTGTGCACCCAGAGCCGAGATTGTTTATTGGACGTAGGAAAGAGCTCGAATTTTGAGATGTGTCGAGCATCAGACGGCCCTGTGGGTTGACTGTGTGTCTGGCTACTGTCTCCACATGATGATGAATATTCATCCCACATAAATAATACATAACCAATATTTTTGTAAGCATCATTAACAATTTATGCATTTGATGAGCTCCTGGATTGGCATACTGCGGAGGGGGTGGCCATGAAAGTGTGCCACTCACGTCCCCCTTCAAGGAAGAACCAACCGGCCAGTAGCCAGCCAGGCAGTTACCTCACAGGATGCAGCACTGGCCTTCAGAACCCGCTCTGCTTTCAGCCACGACCATGCTGTTTCTTCACAGTCCCCAGGTTGTGGCCATTTTTGCCCAGGGCAGAGCCTTCCCAAGAAGAAAGCTTTGCTCGGAAGCCCCCCATTGAGCTGACGTTATCAGATGAGCCTCGTGTTCTGAGGCCTTGTCTTCCTTATCCTGCTTCCTCGTTGCTCCTCCGGTCATCGCATCGGGACTGCACTGTGGCCCAGTGGCTCTCCCTAATCAGTCCTGCTTCTTCCTTTGTCCCAGGCTGCCCTCTAAGATGGCGCCCGATGATCCCTGCCTCCTGGCATTTATGTGTTTATGTAACTGCCTCTCCTTGACTATTGGCTGGACCTAGTGACTCACTTTTAATAAACAGAAATCGGCCACAGTGACGGGCTAATCTCACTTTGGAGATTAGGTTACCAAAGACTGCGACTTCGGTCTTACTAGCACGCTCTTGCTTGCTCTCCCATCTGCTCACTCCCACGAGGTGGGCTGCCATGTTGTGAGCCGCCCTTTGGAGAGGCAAGAAATTTAAGGTGGGCTGCCACCTACAACCATCTGTGGCCCTCAGGGCAATTTTCTGCAAGGAACTGGATCCTGTCAATTATAAGGCCAGTGAAACTCGGAGAAGATTGACCCATTTAAGCCTTTAAACAAGATCAGGACTTCACTGATGCTTTGCCGCCTTGCAAGAGACTGTGAGTCAGATGTACCGCATTACCTGGTACCCTTATTCTCGACCCATAGAGACTATGGGGCAATTTGTTATGCGGCAATGGCTGAACGATACAACCTCTTTTATCTTTCATAGGTGCGACCCCTAATAAATGTCCTAACTCCAGACTCTGTTTTAGTCTCTGCTTTCTGAAGACCCGGCCAAGCCATAGGCCATCAACTCTGGTGCTTGGGAGAAGACACAAGCTGGGAGTGCATGCGTGAGCGTCAGCTGCATAGATGTGGATCAGGAGATGTTAGCGTTCCCAAGCATGAGGTTGAGAAGAGAAGGGATCAGGGATGGGATCTGGTGTCACTTCAGGCCCTGGAAGAAGAGCCAGGTGAGGAGACTGAGGAGCAGATCTGAGACCTGAGAACTTCCTCCTCCGGAAAGCTTCCGTCCTGCTTCCCCGGCCCCTCTTCCCACTCTCCCCCGGAGGCTGGTGAGCTGCGCCTCCTTCCTTGGCAAGCGGACTTATAATCACTTCTCGCAGTATCCGCTTCCCTAGGAGCCCACGAGGGACTTTGAGGGCGGGGATAGCATCTTAACCACTGTTGACTTCCTAGTGTTTCACGAGGCTGGTGGTTAGAAAGAACTCATTTAATTTTGGAACACATGTATGGTGAGGACGTATGAAACCTGTGAAATAGGATGTGAGTTTGATTGTGAAACCACAAAGTCAGTAACAATGCTGTATTGTGCAGTTAAAACCTTACAGGGGGTGGGAGGTCTCAAGTGTTCTTACAATAATTAGAAAATACAAGCCCAAACTATAGCTTAGCCCTATCAACATCTACTTTGTAATGTATGCAAATAGACCCAATTTCCGCATTTAACATATGCAGGTGATATATGCAAATTTTTCTCATTGACCCCCTCCTACCCCATGAGACAGAACTATTTCCCATTTTCCAAGGAGCAGACCAAAAACAATGCATTGCCCCGTGGGCAGCAGAGCTAGGCCTTCAGTGCGGGCCTTGAATGTTGGGAATTTTTGGTCCTGCTCTGTGTGAGATCCCAGAGTCAGGAGAAGGCTCCCTGGGCCTTCGGTCTGCAGTTAGATTCTGCTTCCAGCATCCAAGGGTGGAGTCTCCAGGCAGCAGAATCTGCTTTCCTTTCTCCCTTCAGCCATTTAGACACTGGGAAGTTCATCCCCTTCTGCCGAGATCTATGAGGTGACTGTCACACACCCGATGCGGCCAGGTTGGCTGAAATGTCTGAGTTCAGCCTTCTGAGGGGGAGATCCCGGCTCACGAGCAAGAATAATATGTTAACCATCAATGACCCACCTCGTTTAGGTGCCACTCTGCCCATCTGTGTTTCAGGGTCACAGAGACAGGGACAGAGCCTACGTCTTGAATTACGCCACAATCGTTTGTTGAAAAGCAAACAGCTTAATCAGAAGTAGCAAGTTCGTACTCTTCATTTGGGATCATTTCTCCTTAACTGTCCCCTACTCCGCCCCTGAATTGATCAACTAATTTTGGCTAATACACCAAAACAGTTTCAATAAGCTGATTTTTCCCAGCAACCGCCACAAAGAAAAGACTACGGGGATTACATCCATGTAGGTACGAAAGCTCTTGAAACATCAGGACGAGCATGTTTTCCTTGTAGTCTAGAATCTTCATGCTGAGTGAACATCTGGTGGTTACACTGTATGCATATTTTGGCAACAGCCAGAGAGTTGCACAATTACTGAACCAATTTTGGTTAGACGCATACCGTGTTTTTCCATCGGAATTGAAAAATGCATGGAAATGGCCACGGAAGGCGGTTTTTGTTTGTTTGCTTGTTTTTTTTTTTTTTTTAATTGGTTGGACTCATTTAAACAGCTATTTTGAGTAATTTTTTAAATTTGAATTTCTATGCAGGACCCCTGGTCAAAAGCTTTATCTGTTTCTAATTTCTGATGCAGCAAAGAGGCAATTTATTTTAGGGGCCGGGAAATGCTTCCTTCATCTTGATGTGCTTCTATCACCAGCACGAGTAGCTTTGAAGAACTGGAGGCAGCGACTCAGCCACTGAAACCAGAATAAGGCAAGTGGGCTGCTGTAACTGACGGGCCAGCAACTTCCACTTCCGAAGAGGGCTATAAGGGACCAAGCTCAGGGACACACAAAGTCAGGACACCGGCATCCTACTTTCTTGCTTCTTTATTCCGAGTGTGGTCCATGGACCAGCAGTAGCCACATCCCCCGGGGGGCTAGTTAGAAAGGCAGAATCTCGGGCCTCCCCCTAGACCTATGGATTCAGTATGTGCCTGGGAGCAGGAGGCCCGGGAGGTTCTTATGCATATTAATCCTGAGAAACTGAGGTCGCACCAGCCTTGCCTGGAACCAAACACATTGATCAGAGTGTTTCCCGTATTTAAAATGAGGATTTGGGACACCTGGCTGGCTCTGTCTAGAGAATGTGTGACTCTTGATCTCGGAGTTGGGAGTTCGACCCCCACGCTGAGTGTAGAGATTACTTAAAAAATAAAATCTTTAAAAAAAAAATAAGGAAATCGATCTAGAGCAGTTGCTTTCTAAAGTAGGAGCTCCCAAATACTAATATTATAAGATGCTCCCTGGCAGAAAGGATTCTGAGGCTAAACATGTGTAACAGGGTACCTAACAATGCATACTAGCTTATTAAAGGCTCAGAGAAGTCCTGCAATAAAGAGGCCTTTTTAAATGACATACATTTATGTGGTTGCTGAACCATTTTTCACATAAAATTGAATGTCATCCCACGGAATTTGTGTTCCATTGAGCATGCTCTGCAGGAAATGTTTTCTAAAGTTGCTTTTACCTCTTTCATCCTATACAACAAACTTCCTCCATGCACTTCCCTTGGCATTTGTGTTGTGACAGATTATACCTCTCAGTAATCCTCAATCAGATCTAAATGTCACCCTTCTCAGCTTGTTTGAGTCTTTATTTTTTTTAAAGATTTTATTTATTTGAGAGGGAGAGCAGAGTGAGAGAGCAAGCGAGGACAAGTAGAGGAGGAGTAGAGGGAGAGAGAGAGGAGAGAGAGAGAAGCAGACTCCCCGATGAGCAGGAAGCCCCATGCAGCACTCAATCCCAGGACCCTGAGATCATGACCCGAGCCGAAGGCAGAGGCTTTAACCCACTGAGCCACCCAGGCACCCCGGGAGGGGATCAGTCTTATTAAGACTGGCAAACCTCTCCCCTTCTGTTTCTTTTCTCTCTCCTTCTCTCCTCAGCGAGTTCCCATCCCTACTCCTTTCTTCAAATGATTAACACAGGAAGAATTTCCTCGTAGTTTGGTCAGATTAAAAGCAAAGCAAAAAAAAAAAAGAAAAAAGAGAGAGAGAGAAGGTTTGACTTTGCAGACAGGGTCACACAGGCTTCAGTTCCAATGAATGGATTGTCCCAGTCAGCCACCTTGCCATAAGAAGAAATCCCAAGGTTAAGGTAGACTATGAGTCTTTGCTTCGCAGAAGCAGATTTATCATCGTTGAAATGCAAAGATCTGCTTTGGAGGAAACATTATTAATGTTACGATGTCAAATGTATTTTTGTATCTTTAATCAGTTCTTGAAGAAATCTGGTATCCCCGTAGGAATGAAATCTAGATCACTCGGGTTTCTAAGGAGGAACATTTTGTGCAGGTAGCCTGCCCCAGCGCTTGAACCTTTTTCCCTGAGGCTTTCAGATACATTCTATTTGATTGACGAGATTCACACATGTGTCCAAAATTCCTAGATCAGAGATTCTGTTTCCTTGTCATGGTCCAACCTCTGGGAAGTAGACCTCTTTATTAAAGACTTATGAAGTTTCCAATTCCTTCTTGTAATCCCTAAATTCCAGCCTTACCTCCCTGCCCTGCATTTTCCTAGTTTAAGTTAAACTGAACATCTCAAAGACGCCATTGCGACCAGAATTGGATACATTCATTTTTTTTTTTGCAAGAGCAAAAACAAGTATGAGCATCCTTTAAATAACAATATTTTCTGATGTTAATGTCGAATTAATCCAAGAAATGAATATGTATTGATGGTATTCTTTTGGGTTTTGAAAATCCTTACAACCACATAATTAAATGAGTGCCTTTAGAAATACTGATAAAAGCCCATTGCCATTCAAATATCTATACAAGACAATGGCCGTAAGCTGTGGGCTTGGGAGATTAGTTTGGCCACGAGCCAGTGTTTATCACAATATTTCCATCTCAGCTGATAAAATTTAATCATTCTTATTTAAATAGAAATCAGAATTAATGCAGGTTTTAAAGAGAAGGAATAATAAACAAGCTGCATTATCTTTATCTCGGAGCTCTATACTCAGAATGGAAATGCCATTGGTTGTCGTGCTGTTTTTCTACCTTGGACTTTCATTTCAGAGTCCTCAAAAATAATGAGCTATTGCTTTTCGACTATTTATTTCTCCAGCTCTGCTTTCAGTAAAGTGGTTTCCACCCTCCTCCCCAGTGGGATAAACAGGGCTTTGTGTGAGATGGGACACGATTTGAATGGGAGTCAACAGCGCTGTTTCTCCCAGGGCGCCTGGGGGATTGGGCTGACCCGTCCTCATCGTCATCGTGGTCATGGTCCTCATCGCCATCGTCATCGTCATCGTTGTCGTCATCCTCATGCCCGGGGTCCTTTGAGCCCAATGGCAGGAAGTGAGAAGGTCGCTGGTAGGGAGGGGTGCCTGGCCGGGCTCTGGACCTGAGCCCGGGGCTGCCAGTAGTCAAGTCCAGAGTCAGAGGTCCCAGAAAACAGATAACAGCTTCATATAAGCAGTTAGAGCCCAAAGAAACCTAATTGGCCATTTAGTTCCACCCCCTTTTTGCGGGTGAGCAAGGGGAGGTCCAGGGAGCCAAAGTGACTTGCTCGTTCATGGTCGCCTGTCAAGTGAGCAGGAAAGCCACGAGGCCCTTATGTCTTCAGAGGCCGCCCTCGCTCCTGTTGTTTAGAGTCCTTAACGGTCCTCTTCATCCACGGCCACTCAGGATCATTTTATTTTGACTCTGTCTCTACTGTTCCATTCGGGTCCCAAATACTATGTAACAAACCAAACCCTCTCAAATTAAAATACATCCTGTTCACAAAGTAAACAGACCAAGGAAAAGAACTGTTTCCCCCAGGAACTTTATTTCTTGGGTGAGATCCAGAGACCCTCCTTTTCCTTCAGTAATACTGTTAAAATTTTACATGTCTTACATTTAAACATAAAAAAGAAAAGTCCCGGTTTGTCCATGACTTCGGTGTTTCAATAAGATAACTAACATTTAAAAAAAAATAAAGTAAAATAATTCTAATAGGTCAGCTTTACTGATCATTTCCTGTGTTCTGAGCCCTTCCCTGCACTGTCTCATTTAACCCATACAACATCCCAAAGAGCTGGGTACCATTCTTATGCCCATTTGACAGAGAAGGAAGCTGAAGGACGGAGGGGTCCGGCCACTTGCCCAAGGTCACCACAAGCACGCGGCAGAGCTGGGTTTCCAGCACAGTCTGGGATCAGGGCTCCCGTTCTTACCCGCAGTTCTGCTTAGCCTCAGAAACGTGGATTCTCAATTTAGCCAGCACTAAGGACTTACCTGAGTTTTAGGTTTTATTTCATCTTCAAACTTTATTATGCATCTCATTGTTTCCACGGCCATATAATCTCTCCCCAAGTAAGAATTAGGCCCCATTAAAGTCAATGGGTGTAAACAGTCAGGTTTGTTAGAAAAGACATTTTGGAATCAATTTAGCTCTATTGCTTTTGACTTTGTTATGAATTTCAGTTTGGGTTAAGGGTGTATCAGACTTCAAAACATCTGGTTAGGTCATTTAAGAACTTTCCTGAGACTTCACAACCCCTTAAGACTTCCTTTTGAATTCAGACATTTCCTCTGTCACCAGGCTCTTAAAAATGCTTTGAGAAACAATGAAACAATGCTTGATTCATTTAAGAAAATGCATAGAGGCCTCCTTAATCTGGTATCAATGGGAATAAGATGTTTTACTTAAGTAAAATCTCAAGAAACTAAACCTTAGAACTTTAAGAGCTGAAAAATGTGTTTTTTTTTTTCAGTAGTTTTTGGTGGTTACACATCCTTTTTTTTCCTTTCCTTTCCTTTTCTTGTTTTTGTTTTAATAATTTTGCCATAACCCCAAGCTGTGATTACAGTTATTACTAATATACTATGTGCCCCAGCGAAAGTCTCTAGGAAAACGTTCTTTTGGGACCTAGGACTCCCTAACAAATGCAATTTGGTAATCATGTCCCCTAAATCACTTGACACCCTTAGATCTTAATATATAAACAGAATGACGTCACTTGATGGCGATGCCGCAGTTTGAATACAGATGCCTGCTTGCCTTCTGATAGTGCAACTGGCTGTTAGGGTTATGAACACAAGCTGTGAGTTGGAGAACCGTGGGCCATCAGACCTGTGTTCTCTATAAGAGGCATGACTCTTCCCAGTGGCCATTCCCTAGAGGGACAAGACACCTCAGTAGATCGGTGCTACTGCCATTATCTCTGCCGCAACCACTGTGGGACCGTTGCCCCCACCCTGACGAGATGAACTGGGTCTTCTGGGACCCTCTGGCAGGCAGGACATCACTGCCTTCCTACTCAAAGACATTTAGGTAGTTTCTACTTTTTCACTGTTAGAAACAGGGTCATAATGGACACCGTGGGAGTGGGGGAGTGTTGATGTCTCCTTGAGCATGTAGACTAAGGCTATCTCTGGGACAGGGACCTAGACCTAAACTCAACTTCCCCGGAGACACAGAGTTGCTCTCCGACGTGATCACGCCAATTTACATTCTCGTTGGCAATACGACGGGGTTCCCATTCCCCACTATTCTCAACAACACTTGGTGTTCTCAATTTTTTTAAAAAAAAATTACTATAGTACTGATAGTAATACTTTTTTAAAAACCACTTTGAGGTATGATTGACGGACAAAAAGCTGTACATATTAAATGTAATACAACTTGAAGAGGTTGGAGAGAAGTACACATGTGTGAACCCTTCACCTTGATCTATGCCGTCGCCATCTCCATTTCGTCCAAAAGTTTCCTCCTGCCCTCTGTATATTGGTATCGTCATCGTTATCATTCATAGGAACACTTAACATATTACTTTAGTCATTTTTTAAGTGTATAACACAGTCTTGTTAATTCTAGGCAGTACGCTGTGTGGATCTCTAGGACTTACCCATCCTGTATTACTGAAATTACTGTATTACGTTTTCCCCTCTCCCCAGCTTCTGGCAACAACCATTGCATTCTTGGCTTCTATAAATTTGACTATTTTAGATTCCTCGTGTAAATGAGATCATGGAGAATTTGTCCTTCTGTGTCTGGTTGATTTCCCTTAGCTTAACATCCTCCAGATTTATCCATGTGGTTGCAAGTAGCAGGATTTTCTTCTTTCTAAAGGCTGAATAATATTCCATTATGTGTATCTACCACATTTACTTCATTCATTCGTCCATTGATGGACATCTCGGCCGGCCCCTCTTAACCTTGCCATTACTCTACACCTTTTCAGCACTTACACACATCGGATACGTACTAACCTTGCCATCATTTTCATGCATTGCTTTGCAGTTTCTCCAATGGTATCATCTCCGTGTTTGTCTCATGATCCAAATGGGAGCTCCCTAGGGTCAAGTCAGACACTGGACTAGACTCTGGGGAGGCCCCTGCCTTCAAAGGGTGGAGACAGGAAGGTACCAGTGGGGGTGCAGCCGAGTGATGGCCTGAGAGCCAGAACCCCTGCTCCTTGGGCCCATTCATGACTCTGGTCATAACTTCTGCACTCAGCTTCATCAGCCCTTGCCTGGACCACTGCGGAAGCCCCTGACCAGCCCCTAAGCGCTACTCCGGGCCTGTCCAGACCTTTGAAATCACTGTAGCCAGAGTGCCCCAGTTATGTTCCTCTGGGCTGCTCACATCCTTTTAAAGCTTCTCACTACTGTATATTTAGATATAGCCCCCAGGGGCCTAAGAAGACCTGCCTACTCTGCACACCCTCCAGCCCCATCTTCCACACGCCCCTTGTCTTTTCCATTTCCATTCAATTCTCAAACATTCTACCTTTTCCCCTGCCACTGGGCCTTTGCACATATTATGCCCTATTTAGGCTCTGCCCTTTCCCGAGTTAAACCCTTCTCAGAAGCATTCAGATCTCAGCACAAGAGTTGTTTTTGATGAGGAAAGCTTTCCTGAGCCCCCAGGCCAGGTCAGGCTTCCTGCGATCCACGGGACTCCTAGCTCTATGAGAACAGAGGTTTCGTCTAGCTTCTTCACCACTAAATTCCTAGCAGATTGCACGAGCTTGGCACAGCGTAGGCATAAATTAGCTGCTTGATGCGTGAAAACAGCCAGAAGAAAGAAGGGTTGCCATGGTGTGATTTTAGGGCTACCTGTGAGGTCCCTCTGTCCTAAAACTCGGTCCTCATCTGTCTCTTCTATCATGAGATAAGGTCTTTAATTTTATAGTAGGAAATATGGCTAAAGAAAAAGCAACCTGGGGCGCCTGGGTGGCTCAGTGGGTTAAAGCCTCTGCCTTCGGCTCAGGTCATGATCTCAGGGTCCTGGGATCGAGCCCTGCATCAGGCTCTCTGCTTGGCGGGGAGCCTGCTTTCCCCTCTCTCTCTGCCTGCCTCTCTGCCTACTTGTGATCTCTCTGTCAAATAAATGAATGAAATCTTAAAAAAAAAAAGAGAGAGAGAGAAGAAAAAGCATCCTTTGATGTCCTTTCCCTGAGAGTGGAGTTGAAGAGTAGCAGGGTGAACTCCTGGGCAACCAGGAGCGTTGATTTTGGACCCATCCCTGCACCAAGTACCACCTGGAGACCCAGGCAAAATGTAAAGGAAAAACAACATTTTAAAAAAAAGATTTTATTCATTTATTTGCGAAAGAGAGAGCGCGTGAGTACAGGTAGGGGGCGGGGGACGACTTGTGTAGGACTAATTGTGCTGAGAAACTTACTCATATGAACTCATTTTACCTTCCTAACAATCCCACGGAGAACCATGATCACCGTCCCATTGAGCAGATGAGAAACCGAGGCACCGAGAGATCAACTAATTTCCCCAAGATCACCTGGCCACTGAACGAATAGCAGAGCTGATATTTGAACCCAGGCTGCCAGCCTCCCGGGTGCGTTCATCTCAAGCTCTGTATTTTACACAGATTAGTAAATGAAGAAACACAGGCATGCATTCATTCTGCAGATCTGTAAGCAGCTGTTAAGATCAAGGCCCTCCGTGTGGGGATCCAAAGGCAATAATAGCAATCCCTTACCTTAGTATGGTGTTTTACAAGGTATATTTCCTTGCGGCGCCTGGGTGGCTCAGTCGGTTAAATGTCTGCCTTCCTCTCAGGTCATGATCTCAGGGTCCTGGAATCGAGCCCCGAGTCGGGCTTGTCTGCTTCTCTCTCATTGGGGAGTCGGCTTCTCTCTCTCCCCCTTGCTCATGCGCTCTCTCTCTCTCTCTTTCAAATAAATAAAACCTTTAAAAATAAAATAAAATACCAGAGGAGATCAGATAAACGGACCTGCGATAGGAATGAAACGGGGCAGGAATGATTTGTACTTTTATGGAATATATTAAATACCACAGGTAGATAGAGATTGCCGCGGTGTCGCGGATGAAATGCCACCATCCTGATGGAAGGGCACATTCCTTCACTAGCTCTCACAGAGAGTTTTAAAAGGGTGAATATAAAATATCTTTCAAGGGGCACCTGGGTGGCTCAGTTGGTTAAGCATCAGACTCTTGGTTTCGGCTCAGGTCATGACCGCAGGCTCCTGAAATGGAGCCCCACGTCGGGGTCCATGCTCAGTGCGAGGTCTGCTTCTTATGCTCTCTCCCTCTCCTTCTGCCCCTCCAGCTCATGCTCTCTCTCTCTCAAAATAAATAAATCGATCTTTAAAAAACAAAATAAAATCCCTTTCGAAATGTGCAACTAAATGGGCCACGCTTTCCATTCAGAAGAGAGTATTGCCCTGAAACTCATAATATGATCTAGAAAGCCCTCTTTGCCAGTTGATGAGAAGGATTGGGGGTCCACATTTCTCCCCCTTGTGGATTGACTTGCCCACTTAAAAGGTTGCCCTTTTGTGATGAACTCTCATTAAAATGCCCAGTTAGCAACATCGATAAGTTTATCCCTCCGAGAAGGCAGGCATGCTGGGGCTCTAATGACATGGTCTTTCGGTGTTCTTAAGGCATCGATTGACCCTCACCTGCCAGAAATCATTAGCGAACGATTGCTATTTTCTGATAGTTTTGAAAGGAGGATAACTCCTAGTAAATAATCATTGGCTCCTTTCCCGGGGGGAAAAACCGGATTGGAGCCGCTCTGCCACGCCACATTGGTTTACTTTTTAGTGGGTGTATTTAGGAAGGGATGGAAATTGCATTCCGAGCAGCTAATTATAGGATAAGTGTGCCTACTTAACCAGGCAGCAGGCATGTCAACTCTGCACGGAGCTATCACATTATATACATTTTCTGTTCTCTGGATAATTAACAGGATCAAAATATTACTGTCAGATTCGAGGGGAAAATTAACACATTATCTTAATTGTCTTTTCTACTCAGGTACAAGGCATTACCATTTCAAAAAGGCCTTGTCTCATACATTGGAATTTTAAACTACAATTCCTGAAGATGTCATTAATCCCTTTCCAAACTTTGATCTACTGTTGTGATATCTTTGGATCCTGGTTTCTCTGTTTCCCGTTTGAACTCTTGGGTTAAAGCTATTATTCAAAAGTAAACTTCATATAAACTTACAATTTAAAAAAACGAGATCAAGACAAACTTGATAAATACCTAAAACCCAGCCCTTCCTAATTATTTTATTACATTTTACTCTGATCTATGTTATTGGGATGATGTATCTATATGGTGGAAAGATCATTTAGAGGGGACTTGGTACTCTTCGTTCCCCAGCTCTAGGTTGGGTGATATTATGTAGGTAGCCTGACATCAGTGGAGGTGTTTACACTATGGAAAAAGGCAAATACTACAAATCAAGGCTCTGTTGATTGTATAGACCAGGGTTGGCAAACTATAGCCTGAGGGATGGATGCCTATTTTACAGATTTTATTTACTTATTTGAGAAAGAGAGAAAATGAGTGGGGGGAGTGGGCAGAGGGAGAAGGACAAGCAGCCGCCCCACTAAACAGGGAGCCTCTTCGGGGCTCGATCCCAGGACTCAGAGACCATGACCTGAGGGGCAGTCAGACACATACAGGACTGAGCCATCCAGGTGCCCCTGGATGCTTATTTTAGTAAATAAAGTTGACTGGAATACAGCCTCAGCCGCTTGTTCGCATATTATCTATGACTGCTTGTGTGCTAACAGGAGTTCCTACAGAGACCTATGTTCCACCAGTCTAAAATATTTATTATCTGACCTTTTACAGAAAAATTGCTGATTTTTGGTCTATAGTAAGATAGTGATGGAGAAAATATTGATAATGCAGCTGCAATTTATAAGTGTATCAAGCCTGTAACCATTGAATTTTTTTGACTAGCTTGTGTCACTAGAGAAGACAGGGATCTTCAGCTTCAGGCATGGCTGTATCTAGGAGTTCAAATGATGCCATTGCAATGTCATTGGATCTGTCAGCTTTCTTCTCTTTTCTTCTCTATGAACTTCATTTTCAGGCAGCGTTTGCCCAGATGTGATGAAATGGCTTCTCCACGTGGCTAATATCCTAGCTATAGTTTATAACCCCAGCTAAGAGAACATCACCTTCACCATAGTTCCACGTTGGGTTAACCCTCCATGGGTCATGTGCTCATGTAGGAGCCAATCACAGAGATGGAGTGCCCTGATTGGCTGGGACCTGGGCCCATTCTCGGACCTTGGGGGATAGGGTAAGCATCAGCCCTACCTGAATGCCCTAAACGAGAGGGAGGGGGTGGGTTCTCCAAAAGAGAACCGGGTGACTTACTGGAAAATGAAGATGCTCTAATCCTTGGACCCTGGGTGAGCAGCAGCAGCGGTTGCCTGCTGTAAACATCATCTGAGTCTTCAAAGGGCGGTCCGAGGGCCAGCGTCGCCTGGGGGGCTTATTAGAAATGCAGAGTCACGGGTCCCTTTCCCGATCTCTTGAACTAGAATCTGCATTTTGACGAGATCCCCAGGTGACCTGATACCTATTATGGGATTAGAAATGCTGCCCGAGGCCAAACTTGTCACTCGGCAGGAAAAGCTTAGAAGGTTCCGTGACTTTTACAACGTCACCAGGTTAACCGCAAAGACTGCCACGCCACAACTGAGCTCTGAGCTCAGTTCTCCCGCTGTTCTCCCTAGAGCCCCAGAACTCCTGCCAACACCCCCTCCCCCGCCCCCCAGGAAAGTGCTAAGGGAGCTCTAGCTCTTCCCTGACTCCTTCCACGGAAGCGGATTTCAGTCCTGCACCCGGTCAGGAAAGAGGTTTTAAAGTAAGACGGGGGAGGAAGGGGGCAGAATCCCAGTGTTTCCAAAAAAGAGCTTATGCAGCCCTCCATTGACAGGACGTGCAACCTTATAAACTCCTAAACCTGTTATTTACGCTCACGTCGCTGGTGTGACCTTCGTCCCCGGGTTCCAGGTGGTCCTGTTGCGTTTCTCTTGGGCTCGTCCTGAATCCTGTGTGTTTTCATCATCGTCGTTACCACCACAACCACAACGGGGAATCATAAATATCTATTTCCCGAAGCCAGCGATGGCCTTTTCCATTCTGGGAGCCCGAGTGGAAATGCACAAACGTGAGACCGCTCCCATATTTCCTTACCTGTTGACATCAGGAATGACACACATGGTTAACAGATTTTCCACATGTTTTTCTCCTTGGCTGACATCTCCCCACTCAATCAGAGTGAAGTCTGTGATCAGAGAGAGTGTTGATGGACTGTTTAGAGGGCAAGAGCCTTCCTGAAAACACAGGAATGACAGTTTATATAAATATCCTGACACTTTTTTTCTTATTCTCCCCCCTCCCTTAAATTCCCTTTCTTATTTTTTCTTTGAGCTAAAAATTAATATTTTCTTTGTGGACATGTAATATCCCGGCATGCCTCAGTGCTTGCTAAAGCAGCTTGTTAGCATTTCCTACTTAATTGGATCTTTTCCCCTCTTTACCCATATGGGATTCTCTTAGCCATGGATTTCCAGTAGATCTAATGTCAAAAAATGACCAAAGAGACCAACCCCCTAAATCACGGAGTGGAATATATTGTTTGCTTTCGTAAGATAACCACAGAGGTTCAGACTTAGGCTGATGTTCTTTGGGGAGACCGGGTCTACAAAGTTCCCAATGATTTGGGTAATTTGGGCATACAGACCCTCCCTCATTTGTCCAAATTAGTTGGCTAATTGCAGCTTTTCGGTTCTGACCTAGAGGGATTTCAGCTGCTTCCAAAGTACAGGGAAATAAATGATGTCGTTTCCTTTGGAACAACATTAAAGTTGGAAAGATTTTAATACGTGCAATTTTCCCACCGATAACATTTTACTTTCTGGACACCCTGGAGTGGAAGGAAGATTATATTGTATTGACAGAGGTGAAATTAGTTTTTTTGGTTAGTGGTCTCAGAAATCTGTCCTAATTATGTAGTACATGTTTCCAAAAACGACTTCAGCGACCAGAGGAGACTGGTGAAATAGTCACCTCAAGTCAGCCAGCTAATTCCAACTGGCAGCAAGCTGAGCCCAAGCTCTGTCGACATCCACCTAAGATCTTTGGGGATTTGGAATTCTCCCTGGTTGGTCCTGGGATGGAATTGGCCATGACACCAATCCTTCACTTCACCATTCCTTCATATTTTACCTACAGTGGACCTTCTCCGCCCTTTGCCTTCATCCTAATATCTGCTCCGAGTTGTGGTTGCACCGTCTGTCTTTCCCAGCGCTGGCTGTCCTGGTCCCTGGCGTCCAGGGGACTGGATTGTTCAAAGGTTGACCCTTGGATTCTTCCTGAACATGTGATTTCTAGGCTTACTCCCTCTTCTGAGAGCCCAACGAGGCTGCCTCTTTGCATTTGCTGATACCCAAGGGGTTACATGTCCTAAAGGCTGTCTTTACTAGCAAAAGCCTTACCTGCTCCCCCGACCCCAACCCCATTTCCTGGATGCTTGACAAACATCTCTGAGTTCACCTTTGCTTAGAAGCCATGGACAGCGGTCAGTTCAAGAATTCTGCCTTCGAATAGTTCTGACTGTCTTGCTGTCTGACCTTGGAAGAGGGCAGTCATTTCTCGGCACCTCGGTTTTCCCCATCTATAAAATGGAAAGCATTGGCCAAGGTCTAGGTTAAATCCAAACCTGAAAGATTAATCCATCTGAAAGGAAGATTATCATACATCTAAATTTAAAATATGGATTTTCCCACCTGGGGGAGGATCCCCACTGTTATGTGTCTGTAAGATGTGGCAAGATTATGACCAGTCTGGAAAAACAGCCATGGAGTCATTGCCCATAGCATGTACAAAGTGATGGTGTCTTCCTTCTGCAATCAATGTTTTTGTCTCTGCTCCTGTGAGTATCTAAAGACTTCTAAAGAGAAAATTTCGACTCTAGTTTTTTCCCTTTGTGGGCCAATCTTTTGAACTGCAAATGTATGAGTGGAGACTACTTATGCATTCAACTTCTCCTGTACATGTTTGTTTGACTGGTAAAATGGAAGGTAAGGGACTATTTACCGATATCTTTGAGAATAATAGAAGTACACAAGAGGGCCAGGAATAATAGGTTAACATCACAGAAAATGTAGGTTGGGCATAAACTTCTCAGCAGTTTGCATGATTCAATTATGAAGTAGTATCCCATAGGAAGGGCTTTGATCAACCGCACTAGAGATGTTTTCAATTTCCTGGGATTTTGGAAAAATCTCCAAGTGATCTTTGCAAAAACAGAAGGCCAGGCTGTTGAATTTGGGGTCTTTTTCTGCATTAATTTCTTTCTCATTTTTTTCCTCCACTTGCTAATTTCTTTGAATAATTGTTACGATGAGGTGTAACAAAGGATCCATTCTGGATTTCAGAGCAGCGACAGCAGGTGTGTATTTTGCTTTATAAGCCTAATCCAACGGTGTTGGCTCCTAGGTAAAGCGAAAATGTTTAACTTATTACTCGTGACTCGTCAGTGTATGTAACTTGCTCATCACTTGCTTGACCTTATATTTGAAGACTAGAATACTCTCTTTTCTTTCTTCTTCCTATATTTTTTGGTATTTCTTGACGTTTTAAAGTAAAAGAAGAGAGAGAAAACACCCCCCCCCCCAATTTGTGTAACTTAGATAGTTACTCTAAGGCAAATATCCTTGCAATCACTACTCAGATCAAGAAAGAGGACTTGGCCAGTCACCCCAAAACGTTCCCACGACAGAAGTCTTTCTCTCCACGAGCCTGACTGTTGTGTCACTCTCTTGCCTTTCTTTTGACCAAGTGGGTACCCCCCCTTTTTTTTTAAGATTTTATTTATTTATTTATTTATTTGACATAGAGAGGGAGACCACAGTTAGGCAGAGAGGCAGGCAGGGGCGGTGGGGGAAGCAGGCTCCCTGCTGAGCAGAGAGCCCGATGCGGGGCTCGATCCCAGGACCCTGAGATCATGACCTGAGCTGAAGGCAGAGGCTTCAACCCACTGAGCCACCCAGGCGCCCCTGGGTACCCCTTTTAAAGACATTTTATATTCTTCAAGTTTCTCTTCACCTATACATTTCTCTATTCCTTAACCCCTTCTCTTGAAGAACTTAGGACATTTGATGTCCTTAAGAGTCTCTGACAGTCTGGATTTTGCCAGTTGCAAATTCAGGGTGATTTTGACGTGTTCTTCAACCACTGTTTTTTCTGCAAGGGGACCCAGAGGCTGGATGGCCTCACGTCTGATCTATTTGGGAAGAATGTAGTTGGCGATGGGTTCTTTCCTGAGAAGCCCATGAGTGCGGTTCTTTTGTGACATTAGCGGCCATACACATTCAATGCCCAGTTCCTCTACGTCCTTTGAATTTGCAAAATGCTAATATTTTGACTTTCTCATTTTATTGATTTTATTATTTTATCGTTTAATAGAAATATAAGTATATAGAGAGGCTTGCTTTCATTTATATTTGATCACCCAGTGGCAGTTTGTATATTGAAAGCCCGGGTAAAGGCTCAATTCTTCCCTTATATTTACTAATTTTCAAGATAATGAATGGGCTCCTTCCATCAGCCCAAAGGTGACCAATCAATATCTTTAAAAATATCGTTATAAATGGTTCATGAAAAAAAGAAAAAAAAAAGAAAAAATTGATCACTAGAAAGAAATAATGGAGGAAGAAAGGGATGGAAAGGAAAGAAGGGAGGGAGAGAGAGGGAAACAGAAGGTAAGGGGAAAAAAGAAAAAAGAAATACTTTGGTATAAATCTAACAAAACATGTGTAGGATCTGTATGTGAAAAGTTACAAGATCCTATTGAAAGAAATCAGAGCAGATCTAAATAAACGGGGAGAGATGTTTCAGGTTAGTGGACTTTAGTTAAAAATAACGTATCAATATCAGTCCATTAATTGTAACAAACGTATCATACTAATGCAAGATGGGAACCATGGGGGGAAAGTGGGTGTGGGGCATACGGGAACTCCCTGGGCCATCTCCAAATTTTTCTGTAAACTAAAACTATTCTAAAATAAAATGTTTATTTACAAAATGTCATGATAAACTCATGAATTTAAACATGTTTGATGGGATGCAATCCAACATAATGTTTTGTTTTTGAAGCTTCAGTGGTCCCATTTTTGGCCTGCTCAAAGTTGGCTCTTGAGACCTTTTCACATGACCCAAAGTTTTGAATGGTCTCTGGATGTCTGATGTGACAGATACTTCAGGCTCATCTTTTACACTCCTGCCCTAGACATAAACATCAGCCATTTTTCTAAGAAGCCCCAGTCTCTTCTGTGAGTGGGAAATACTATTTCAAGATCGCAGTCCTTCTGTGATGGACAGCTATTTTTAGAACTCTTCATTGGACCCCATGAATTTATACTGATGATTCTAATTCCAACTTCAGACCGTAGTTGCTGCTTTAAAGAAAAAACAACAATGTCTGCATCTCCTTTTCTTACATTGAGAACCCTGGTTCCCAAGGACACAGGATATGACAAAAAATCAGAATATCTCCTATTAGTCATTTACTTTACCCCGAATTAAACAAGAGTTTCAGAATTATACTAACAGTACATCACGAACATAATCATCGAGAAAAGCTTCCATAGAGCAATCCACCCGCTCTAAGACCAAATCCTTCTGTCTACAGCTGGCTTCCAGTGGCATAGAAGGGCAATCTGTTCGGGTCATCCATTCTGACCTCTGGTTGACCTTAATGGTGCCATCTGCCAGCCAGGTGACCAACACCATATTGGCATCAGAAGGCTGCCCCTCCCTGAGTCCTGGACATGTACAAACACTGTCCCCTTCTCTTCATTCCAGCCGCTAGGACCTGGCAGAAACGTTTAAGGAAAACATTATCAGATATTTGACCAAAGGGAAGGAAACCCAGAGTCAAGTCCAACTAGATAATGTGGCCCATCCTTCATCACTCTCTCATATCCTGCTTTGGTGATTCTTCAACTAGGATTCTTCTACAACGATGATTTTCAGCCTAACCTATCATGAGCTCCTGCACAAAAATACAAGGAAAATAAATTTCACATAATTTTGGAGTTAAAAGGGAAAATACAGGATCCCTCTTGAAGAAGTCTAATATCTCTTTTGATATGAAGTAGAAGCTCAAATATGTTACAAGATTCATCCAAGGTCACAAAGGAAGTAAGGGACAGCATCAAGGTCAGGCTCAAGGGTCTGGATGGTTCCAGTCCTGTGATTTTTCCATCTGTAGCATCCTGTCCTTTAAGATAGTCCTTAAGAAAAGGCCTCTGACTATCCATTTCACCACTAGCAGCAAAACTAATAATTTCTGATGCTCCCCAAACAACATTTCTCAAACTGGATTCCAGGCCCTTAAGATTTTGTGGGTCTATACGAGTTTGATTTTTCTTTTCAAAGGGAATTGACCAAAGCTGACAATAAAAGCGAAATAGACTTGTGTCGAAGTGGATCATCTCAACATCACAGAGGATGGCAGCATCATCCAATGTCAATTATATTTTTGTTTAGTTCCTATATAGTGTTTTTCTGTCTTTAATTATTTTGTAATGGTGTTTTTTTCTCTCCTTACAAATCCTTTGTTCTGCGTATTTATTTATTTGTTGGGTATGACTAATTAGAATGATAAAAAGAATATATTCCTTTAACTTCTCCCTCTCCACTTAAAAGACACTGTTACCCACCATTACATTTGCTGGTCTGAATCCTTCTTTCTTATTTCTGACTAAAGAATCAAGTGTCATGAGACCATCGAAACCTCATAAGGATTGGAAATCATGGAGTAAATTTGTTTTCAACAAATAGGTGCTTGCATCTATTTATCATACATTTAAAAAAAATATTTATGGGCGCCTGGGTGGCTCAGTTGGTTGAGCAACTGCCTTGGGCTCAGGTCATGATCCTTGAGTTCCAGGATCGAGTCCCACATCGGGCTCCCAGCTCCATGGGGAGTCTGCTTCTTCCTCTAACCTTCTCTCCTCTCATGCTCTCTCTCACTTTCTCTGTCTCTCAAATAAATTAATAAAATCTTAAAAAAAAATTATTTATTTGAGAGAGAGTGTGCAAGCTGGGGGAGGGGCAGAGGGAGAGGGAAAGAATCCTCAAGCAGACTTCCCGCTGAGTGCACAGCCCTCCATATGGCTCATTCCGGGGCTCGATCCCAGGACCCTGAGATCAAGACCAGAGCCAAAATCAAGAGTTGGACACTCAACTGACTAACCCACCCAAGCGCCCCAGGTTATCATGCCTTTTAAGGCTTTTGTTTAAATGGAATATTTGGAGCCTCTCTATTCCAAAGGAATGGATGTTTCCTTATGGAATAGTCAAGAGGTTAACTTCTGACCTTAGAACTTTAGATGCCAAGTTGTCTTAAGGAGTACTGAGTATCAGAGAAAAATCAATGGTGAGCCCATTAACACACACAGTGCAGACCTTCCCGCTTGGAGGCCGTGTGCTTTGGAGTGTGTTTGTGTGATGTGAGCAAAGGGGCCTTGCGATGAGGGCGCCCCTGCTCAGAAGAGGATGGAACATATCTTCCAGGGATTATGAGCATCAGCGGTGGAGAGGCCCAAGAGTCCATCCAAGGCTCTCCAACGCGGACAGCTGGTCCCGGAGCTGGGCTCACCCATCATCCATGCCGATCACTGTCAGGGAGGAAGAAGAATTTGCTTTCATCTGTTTAGATAAGAGCATCTCTGTTTCCGGGGTACTTCAGGGTTTCTCCTGGAAGAGACTGGTTCCGAGTGGAAGGTTTTTCTAAGATTTGGGCTCTTCCTTGGACTGACTCAGAGGAAGGTGAAGGCTGCTGTGGGATACAGCAGGGTTCCAGGGCATGGGCATCTCAGAGAGGCCTTGTAGAGGTGGTTCCAGGGGATGTGAGCAGCCGGGGTGCTAGCTCTGCCATCTTCTGGGGGATGTCTCCAGAGCCTGGCACCTAGAAAGTTCTCACCAATGGTTACCTACCACTGCGAAGTGAGAGACGTATAGCATACGTCCATTCATTCACTTAACTGCTTTCCAAAGTACATTCCCCCTGTTAGCTTAGTGATAGTCACAGCATTTCTATAGGGTAAGTTTTTTAAAAAGATTTATTTATTTATTTATTTATTTATTTATTTATTTATTGGGGGTGGGCAGAGGGAAAGGGAGAGAGAGAATCTCAAGCAGACTCCCTGTTGAGCAGGGAGTTCAATCTCACGACCTTGAGATCATGACCTGAGCCTAACTCAAGAGTTGGATGCTCAACCAACTGAGCCTCCCAGGACCCCCTGTCAGATAAATTTTTGAATAATGCTTCTCTCTGAACACAGAAGACCTTTGACAAACCTTTGATGAATGAAGAAAAGAGTGTGTGAACACTAAAAGGACATACGTGGACGTAGGTTTGACTCCTGGCCATATCCAGTATTAACTTGCACAACGACACAACTCTGGTTGACCCTGATTTTTCATCTGTAAAATGGAATGGTAGTCCTTCCTTCACAGGGTTGCCAGGATGAACAAAATAACCTCTAAAAATAGTGAAAGGTCATGAGGATATCATGACCTAGGGAGTTTAAAAGGATTGGTCTAAGGACATTTGTTTGGAATCAGTGGGGCAGGGATTTGAACTCAGGTCTCCTGGCTCTTAGCTTGAGCTTGAATGGGACACTGAGGGAGGAGACTGTAGTCCATGCTCTCCATCACTAATATTTCAAGAGTCAGGCTATTTTAAAAAATACTTTGTGCCAGGGCTTGTGTGATACTCAAACACCTGGTCAGTTTAGACACCTTGGGAAGAAAATATTTAAATTAGTTGTATGGTCTTGTGTAGACAATATAACCAGAGAATTGGCAGATCCCCGCCCCCCACACTGCTCCATTTTTTTCTCTATGTTTCTTCCTGTGCTCTTCCTAACGATGGACTCTACCAAGGAAAACGGTGAGCCTCCTTCCTGAGTTCTTTCTTTGTACATGGCAAGCATCTGAGCAAACATGCAGGATTACACATATGGATAGAAAGTGGAAAGCCAAATGCATTATTTAAATGTCACGTGGGCCAAATACTTGAGACTTTTTCACTTATCTTGTGCCCTTTCTGTTGAGCGTGGCACAGCTTACAAGTCTTCCTTTTGTCTGTTCGCTTCTGATCTTTCCACTGAATATGAGAAGACTAATGATATTAAGAGAGGAGGGAGGGAGGGAGGGAGAGATTGGGACTCTGTACCTCTGCGGCTTGTATATACAGATTATTCACAGTATATATATATTTTTTCCATGTAATTTCTGGGACTTTGGGGTTGGGGATGGTCCATAAGTGAACGTTCGTCCCAATTTGGTCCCGTTTTTGCCTACCTCTCCTTCTCTGATTCTCCTGCTTCTGCAGGTGGCTCCCCCATCCGTGGAGTGGCACCCTTCCCACTCCCTGCCCCTGCTTCCCTTGTACCCCCTCTGAGGGACTGTACTGCTCACTGGTAGGGGAGGGACATCATTTATGAGCCCTCAAGGTCTCATCGTCCTGGTATCGACAGATACTTGGCAGTAGTGGGAAAGGGTACCCCAGGTGCCTGGAGACCATGTCAAGCCAGTCTCCCATCAACTTCCTTGGTTGGGGCTGAGTTCTGGCCATCGCTGTGCAGAGTGAGAAGTAGAACATTGCGGGTTCTCAGGCTTGGGCACAGTTTTTGTGTTTATCTTTGGTTCCCCGTAACGTCTGCCTTGGTTCCATCTGTTTTTCTTCCTTCAGAGGTGCTCTTTCATGGTACATCTGATAATAACACCATCAACAATAATGAATAGCACTAGTGGGGTGCAGTGAGCACCCTACCACGTGCCAGGTACTTCCCTGATCCCTTTGTAGACATCACGTCCAAGCTCTGGACAGCCCTTGAAAAGCAGGTCTATTATTTTTATTTCACGGATGGACAACTGGGGCTCAGAGACGTTGTGACTTTCTAAGATCATTCATTCATTCAGTGACAGCATTGGGGTTCAAATTTGAGTCCCACTTATTCTGTAACAAGCATCCCTTGCACTATACAAGCACCGCCCCCCCACTGTTGAACATTCACTTCCGGAAACAAGCAAGATGATGTTAGGACCTCCCAAGACAGTACACTGAATCAACTCAAATCAGCAGTAACTCAGAGATTCCCTTTCATGAGCTCCTTCCGTAGTACCAATTACCCAAAACAGGAAGTCTCAGTTTGCTGATTGAGCCTTCAACACCCGTCTAACATTTGTTAACCTCCCCTTTCAATAAAAACACAGAAGCCTCAGGCACTGAGCTCTGAGCAAGCAATTACGTCCGATGAGAATTTCATGGTATTGTTGTCTTTGTACTTGTATTTATTTTGTATGGCAATTTCTTCTTATCCCAAGCGATATTAATTTCTCATTTATGGTAGCGATGAAAAGTTTCCTTTTGAAATAGATCCATCTAGGGGTGTCTGGGTGGCTCAGTTGGTTAAGCTTCCAAATCCTGATTTTGGTTCAGGTCCTGAACTCAGGGTTGTGAGATTAGCCCTACAGTGGGCTCTGTGCTCAGCAAGGAGTCTGCTTGAAGATTCTCTCTCCCTCTCCCTCGGCCCCTCCTCCACCCCTGCTCTCTCTAAAAATAAATAAATAGTAAAATAAAATATATCAATCTAGATTTTTTTTTTAAAAGTTAGTCAATTTAGGGGCCCCTGGGTGGCTCAGTGGTTAAGCATCTCACTTCTGCTTGGGTTGTGATCTCTGTGTTCTGGGATCAAGCCTGGAGGGGAGTCTGCTTCTTCCTCTCCCTTGAGGGGAGTCTGCTTCTTGCTCTCCCTCTCCCTCTGCCCCTACCCACACTCGTGCTCTCATGCTCTTTCTCTCTTTCTGTCAGATAAATAAATAAAATCTAAAAAAAAAAAATAGTCAATTTAAAGAAAAATGTCAAATAAATAATATTGTAGATCATATGCAGATAAGAGAAATTATGTGCAATGGGCATTCAAATAAATGTTGGAAACGTGACCTCAATATTTCACTTACCTATGGCCTGCAGGAAGCCAATCCTGTGTTAGGCATCGAAAGACATGAGGACACATGTGTGCTTAGGTTTTTGTGACACAGGCACTGTTTTGTGATACTGTGGTCCTTTCTCAGCATCAACTCATACAACTCTTCAAATTACTCAATAGACATTTTCGCAAGGTTCATCTTCCATGAGCTCCAGGTGGGAGGCCACCGGGATCTATAACGGAAGGTGTAACGAGATAAGGGCTGGAAGGGAGGTGGGGACAGAGTGTGTGGTAGCATCTCTAGGCATGTGGGGTCCTCTGTAAGTGGGGATCAAGAAGGTTTCCTGGAGGAAGAGGCATTTGAGTCAGGCCTCAAGGTATGAGTAGCCATTGACTACGTGGATATGGGAATGGGGACCGCCGGGGGGTGGGCAAAGAGACAGGTATCCCCAACAGAGTGGAGAAGTGGGAGCTGAGTTGGAAAACCACTGGTACCTCGTTTGCCTGGAGCCCTGGGAGATATGGCTGGAAGTGTAGATTGGAGGAAGATCACCATGTCCTTGAAAAGAAGCCAAGGAGATGGGGCTTCTCTTAGAATGGAGCAGAGATTCACTGAAGGCCCCTCAACAGGAAGTAGGAATGGTTAGGATCAGTCCCTCCTAGAACTCAGTTGCCCCTGGAACCTGCATTTCCCCAAATTTGTGTATGAGGAGAGCTGTTTCTGTGGCCTAATTTGCTCACCTAGAAGTCCTATCCAAGATGTCTATAATGCGGCTTAAAATTCCATCAGTATAAATCCATCTCTCAGGACCCAATGGTTCAGGTTGAACACTCCTGGGGGGGGGGGGCAGCATTTTTAGTTTTTGAATGCTGCCCTGGGGCAAGAGAGTCTTGCCTCCACGTGGGCAGTTGGCCGGGATTGGAGGGCTCGGGGATTCGAAGTTCACGGCCATCTTTCCATCCACAAAAACATGATCGTTTCCCCTTTTCTCTGTGTTCGCCGGACTCTCCGTGCGGAGATCATGGAAGGTCCTCCGCCAGAAACCACATTCATGGGGTAGTAGAACCATCGGCCGGGTTTGTGGGGTCAGAGAGCCGGCGCAGAGAAGAATCTCATTTTTAGGCCGTCAGACCGTTTATCCTGGACGCCAGAAGAGAAGCCTTGCGGCCCCACCTTTGTGGTGCACAGGAAGCTGGTTTCTCTTTCCTGTGTCTTGTAATTTTGCATTGTGACCTCATTGTTGGTGGGGCTTTACCTGAGGGGAACCCGGGAAAGCTGGTCCAGTGTGCTCGTTTATATCTGCTAGCCGCCCCTGGGGATATTCCCTAGCAGACACCCCCCAACTTGTGGGTTCAAGATGAACCCCAAGCCACGCTCGGCATTGTGAATCCTCATGGGAGATGGTGACATTTTGTTTCCCACCCAGGCCCAGGTCTAGACAAGCCGGTTCTTTACCTCTCTTTGCTGGAGAGAAGATTGCCTGGCCCACCCTTCTCAGAGGACGTAGCTCTTTGCGTGTCCTGACTTTGAGTCAACAGAAAGCCCTAATTCCTATCCCTGCGTGCTGGTGGAAACCTAAGCCCCCATTTTGCCCCGACTAGGACAGCGGCAATATCGTGTCTGAGTAACTCCGCAGACTTCAAATGCTTCTTTGTTTTAAGCCTTTGGGGATTTCCTTGATTTTTTTTTTTTTTCCTTTTTTTTTCAACCTCGGCTTTGTGGCCTTTAAAAGGATATTCACTGTATGCCATCCGCTAGTTCTGGAGGTTTTTGTAATCCGAGAGTCTTCAGTTATCTGGTCTAACATAATCCCAGAAATGAAGGTCGGCAAAGGAAATCGGAAAGCCCCTTCTTCAGTCGCTGTACCTGCCGTGATGGGGCAGTGGCTGAGTTTTCTCAGAAAATAAACATTTTGAGGATGTTTTGCAAGAGGGAGGAGGAAGGAACTGAGAATGTGCTATCACCTTTTTAGATGAAGACATCAGCCGTGTTCCAGGCATCTGTACTCTCTCTGAAGGAACAATGGCGCTTTGTCTATTCATGCGATGTTAGGGTTCCTTTTTCTTGAATTAGGGAGGAATAAGACAACAGAGAGGAGGATATTTCATTTTAATCTTTGACATCAGTTCACAAGGTATAAAAGGATAAAATAAGATAAAGCGAGGCTCTCTTGAGAAGTTTATATTTTCAAAGGCTTTGGGCATTAATATGTTTATTAATTGTCTTAGATCGTTGTCATTGGAAGAATCTGGTATATTATATGATGGCCTTCGGAGGGCTAAGGGAGAGAATTTCAAGTTCCTCTCTTAACCTGAGCCACTTAAAATGAAGCACAAAGGCCATTAAATCCTGTTCATCTGAAGTGGATCCTAAATATAGTTTATTGGGGCGCTTAATTCACCCTGAAAAATGCTGCAATTATTAAAAGTGTCCAAGCTGTTAACTCGAAAACAACATATGCCGCATTTACATAATGATTTGCATATAATTTCCATGTAATTCATTTAATGTCAAAATGTACAATTACGCTCCCAGCCCCTCTGCCTTTTACCCCGGTGCCCTTCCCTGGCCCTGATGTGTTAAATTGGAATATCTTAACTTGTTGGAAGCTCTTGATGCATGGTTTTCCAAGGGGCGGCTGGTTGGATGTGGTCTCTCATTTTGGTAAAAAAGGAGTTTGGGCCGACTCTACTTATTTTCCTAGACTGGATTGCTTGTACTAACTATCTGCATTGAGATGCAGTGGGTACCAGTGACTCAGTTTTGCCTGAGTCATACAGGCCTATTTTACAGATGAAGAGTCTGAGGGTCCTAGGGGATCTACCTGGTCTGCTGTGATCTTCGCTTGCTTTCTCTGGTCCAGCAATCTGAAGGCCTCCACCTGCCATACAAAAGGCTTTCCTGTAGGTCTTTCCTGTATGTTTTTTAGCATAGTAAATAGGTTGGCTAAAAAAAAAAAAATCATTTGCCATTGCCCATGTGATTATTTGTGACAGCAAAGAGGTAGCTCTTGGGTCTGCCATTGAGGACAGGGAAGAATTCTTCCATCAGGTCCCACAGACATATTTTTCTAACTTTCTGACTGGTTACAATCACGCAAACATGCCATGTTTTTCTAGCTCCTCCTTGGGCTTTCTGCATGGGCCACATTTCTACCTCTCCCTCACCATGCATCTCGATTTGCTTCCCTACTCACTCGCCATTCAGTGGTCAGTTGCTCTGTTATCAGATGCCTGCCTCTGTGCCCCTGAGAGTAGGTTTGATGCTTCTATAGAATGAACTAGATCGCTTTGTTTGACTTGGGTCCCCCGAAAGCAACCCTTGAGACCAGGACTTGGGTGGAGGTAGCTCATTTGGGAGGTGACCCCAGGGTGCGAGGAGAGTGAAACCAGGAAGGAAGAACAGTGTCACAGTCCATTATTGAGATCGCGGCTGGGAGTGGCTGGCATGGTGCCTGTGCGCCCACCTGAAGCACGGGAAGTTGGGTCACCTGTCTGCTGGCTCGGTCCCCACGGGCCAAATGTTGCCCCAAGAGTTGCTAATCTCCTTGCACTTTCTAGCTGTGAAGGAGCATGGGCTGAGCAAGCTCGCCGCGGCTTCTAAGATGTCAGGGGCACCCAGCAAACGAAGGTGTGTGATATTCAAGATGTTGGCTTGCAGTGGAGGCCCCCCTGCCCGGTGCTGCCCACCCAGCGCTGGCTGAAATCGGAAGTAAGGCCGCACTGTGTGACCACTGGGTCCCCAGTTAGACAGCGTGTTTGAGAATAACCTGTAGCAGGAATGCATCAGATACCCCATTGAGTTCAGCTCCAGAAAAGCAGATGGCCGCTGAGCTTAGGAAAGTCCCAAGAGTCGGCTTCTTTCATTAATTTAGACATTTTCCTCCCCACTTCTGCCCATTCTAAAAAAGTTGGAAGAAAGTAAATAGATCAAGGGAAATACCTCGCACACACATTATAAAACTTCCAGAGACAAATAGAAAACCAGGTGAGTCAGGATTCTTCACTTGAAGGACCCAGTAAATTCTGAGGCACAGTTGTAACTGATTTTTGGTTTCATTCATTCATTCATTCATTCATTCTTCATTAGCCTCAAATAAACTAAGTTAAATGAGTAATAGTCAAGGCCACGGTTAGAGATACTTACAGCATTTTGTCCCAGAGGCTGCTCATCTTTTCCACGTTCCTCTTGGCTGTCTCTTCCCTTGTCCTTTGTGCTCACTACTTGGCTTCTGCTGTTCTCCTTTCCTTCTTAACCCTCTTGTCCTTCCTCAGGTCGAGTTCTCTGGCTTACAGATGGGTCCCCTGGGGGCCTTTGACAAGGTTTTGACCGCACTCCCCGCAAGGACCGGCAATGGCCCCCATGCCACTCTCCTCCCAGCATCACCGCCCCCTGTGGGACTCTCATGGTGGCAGAAACACCAGAAAAGCCAAGGTGCCCTGATGTGTGCAAAGTAGGGAGAAAGTAGCGGCAAAGAACACAGACTGGAGCCTGATAGCATAGGTTGGAACTCCAGCAGTCATGTCCTGTCTGTGTCTCGGGCAGGTAACTTCAACCTCTCCGCCCCACAGCTCCATCCTCTGTAAACGAGGCTAAGAGTACCCAGCTGATAGGATTGTGAGCACTTACAAGGGTGGCGAGTGTGAATCCTTAGCACATGCTGGAAACAAGTGTTATTTCTAGTAGTAACAGCATATCGGTGTTGAGTGATGTCAAGTGTTCATCGATAGTAATAATAATAGGAGCACTGACCAGGTGCCCACTCGGCTGCCGAGCTGTGAGTATATGCCCCGATTTAGCTCTCCAACTCTGCTCTGAGCTACACATCATGACTTCCAGTTTCTAGAGGAAAAAGGAGTCTCAGAGATATGAAGAGTTGGCCCAAAGACAAATATCTGGAAGAGGTCAGGGAAGAGAAGCAAATCTTGAGCTCCACATTTTCCTACCTTATACTCTTTTCTTGGGCTCATTGGCTCATTTGAACAAATACCTTTCATACAGACTGTTTTCCCCCCCCCAAATTGGGAATTGCGCCCATCCGCCTGCCCGAGGAAAGTTTGCACAGAGCTGCTTCTAAATGGCGACCCCTTGCAGCTTTTTAATTGCTACTATCTCTTTGAACATTTGGAATTTGTAATGAAATCACTTTCCAACCCTGATTCATCCCAAATTCAATATTCTGTTTCCTTTCAGCTTTTTTGTTTCCCCAGCAATGAAAAGATTGGTAACCTTATAAAACATCTAAAAGCGTGGTGGAAGTTTCCTGGGGCTCCAAGTGTTATGTTATGTTATCTTTGGGATAACTTTGATGTCCCACCGGTGTAATAGAAGCCGTTATTATGTCACGGAGCTGATTAGCATGCCTGTGGGAAACATTAATTCATGCTGACATCATAGCTGGGCTTGCAATCAATCAGTTTGTTTTGCTTCTCTTTGCTCCCCGCACCCCCCCCCAACCTACCTACCCGGGAACCCACCCTCCGATGCTTTCAATGTAGAGGTGATGGTTGGCTTTCTAGGGATGATGGAGTAGGTATGGATGTTCCTAGATGTGGCTGAACCTCACCCCTGCAGCCGCTGCCTCCTGACGGCCCTGGGAGGAAATGCTGAAACAAAGCTTCGGGCAGAAGCAGGGAGAAATCTGCTGGCCCTTTGATTTGCCTTGAAAGGTTTTGATTTCGTTGGCATTCAGACTCTTGATATATTAAACTTTTAGACTCAGTAGTCAGCCTGGCTGCCTGAATCCATTTGGTTCCGGTCATTTATGATTAAGCTGATTGCTGGTGACCCTGCTGCTGCGGGGCGCGGGGCTGGCCTTCGTTGGGGAGGACTGTCACATTCCAAAGCATCTCTTTCTTCCGACGAAAGCACATTTCATTGACAAAGGGAGCTGTAAAGAGGAGACACGTAGGCTCCTATTATCTCAAATTGTTAATATTTAACATGCATTAAAGAGCTCTCTTTCTGTTCGCCACGTGCAATTAATTTAATCACCAACGCACTGTTAAGTATCTATCAGAAATGCGAATTTTTTTTCACGATGTATTAATCTGGTAATGACGTCTTTCCGTCTACCTTTCGATTTAGTGTCATTATTTTATGTGACGTGGAGTGGTCTCCTGGAAGCAGGAGGGAATTAGAGGAAATATTTGGGAGAAAACCTAATGACATCTGATTTGGGGTGGGGAAAGTTCAGGGTATGTCCAGTTTGAACACAAACTGGGGTTCCCTTCCTCCCGTCGGGGCACATCCTCCCTTCCTCTCACCGCAAGATCTCCGTAGCTCCGAGAGTTGGGGCATTCATCTCCTGGTGTCTCTGTTAGACCTGGAAGATGGCTCTTGTTTCTTGTTTTAGCCGTGTATGTGGATAGCTGAATTGTCCTACCTGTTTGTTCCAGATATATATATATAAAAAAAAAAAAAACCCTGTATATTTTGCTTTTAAAAATGGCAGGTTAAGAGGGGTTCCTGGGTGGCTCAGTCAGTTGAGCGTTGGACTCTTGATTTTGGCTCAGGTCATGATCTCAGGGTCTTGAGAACGAGCCCCCCATCAGGATTCCGTGGTAGGTGCTTGTTCCTCTTCCTCTGCACCGCTCCCTGCTCGCTCATTCTCTCTTTCTCTCATAAATAAATAAATAAAATCTTTACCCCAAAAATTGCAGGTAAGGGACTGTGTACCGGAAGCACAATTTACTCCTCTGTTTTGCCTCTGAAAGGCACCTGTGCGTCCCCAGCTCTGACAATTCAGATGATGCTTCACAAGCAGACCCCATCCGCGTCTCGCTGTGAACCTTTGGAAGACTGTCTCCGGGGTAGAAACCCAGAAGTAGCGGTCCTCGGGTCCCAGGATTTATGGGTACTTAATTTCACTAATTACTGCCGGATTCTTCTCCAGAGTACCTCATGGGTTACACTCCCACCAGAAACCCATGCAGGAGAGGTCCTGTTTCCTAATATCCTCCTCCTCATTGAATATTATCCGATGGTCTGATTTGTTTTCCCAATTTGATGGCATAAAATGCCATCCTGGTTTGTCCTCATTCGCGTTTTTCTGACTATTTGTGAGCATGAGGTTTGTATACATGTTAGCTGTTTCTATTTTTCTTTCTGGGAAACACATATTCAGATCTTTTTGGTACCCCCTGCCCTTTGTCCCCCCACTCTATCATTTGTTCTTCTGGGTTTTGACAAAAGAAAAAAAAATCAACATCGACTGCAAGGTCACAGAGATATTTATCATATTTGTTTACTATATTTATTCAGTTTTACTATTCGTATTTCAGTCTTTAATTCATCTCATTCATCTAGTGCTTACGGTTTTGTATACAGTGTGAGGTTGTGATGCAACTTCTCTATGCTGTGAGTTCACTTCTCCATTTACTAAAGAATCTGTACTTGCCCATTCATTGGTGATGGTATCTCTCTTAGATCAATGAAATACAAAATCCTCTTCGGACACTGATTAGAATTATACGTATTTTTATTTGGGGAGATTTAACGTCTTTGTATTGCCAAGCCATTCCATCCAGGAGGATGTTATGTCTCTTTATTTGTTTTTTAAAGATTTTATTTATTTATTTGAGCGAGAGAGAGAAGGGGGCGGAGCAGAGGGAGAAGAACAAGCGGATTCCCTGCTGAGCACAGAGCCCAACACCAGGCTCGATCCCTTAACTCCGAGATCGTGACCTGAGCGGAAATCAAGAGTTGGATATTCAACCAGCTGAGACACCCAGGCGCCCCTTACATCTGTTTATTAATTTGAGTCTTCTTTTATGCCCTTGAAAAATGTTTTCATTTTTAAATTTTTCTTCTTAGAGGACTTTTGCACACTCGGTGCTTTCTAATTTTACTTGTTGTTCTAGGTAGTACCCTATCTTTTATTACCACACTCTAGTTGGTTATTGTTAACTGTAAAGGCACTAACTTACTGACTTACACTCTCTTATAAGGAGCACACTCAATGCATCTCCACTGAGGATGTCTTTTGCCATAGTCTTTTTATCAGGTGATGGCTGTTTTCTACTAGTCTTATATTTTAAAAAAATAAATAAAAAGAAATTTTAGATATATCACTGTTATAACACATTTTTTCTACTTTCTACTAAGATTGTCATGGAATTATTGTCCTTCCTTCATGGGGTTAATAATATTGAATTTATCCTGATATTAAATATTATATTCCTGCAATACATCCTATCTGTTCAATTCTGTTTTTTTAAAATACATATGTTGAATTTAGCTAACTATGTTTCTTAGGGTATTCACATCTATATTCTCATGTAAACAACTTCTTTCTTTTTTCTCTTCTATGTTGTTCTTACGTGGCTCTCTCTGCCTGATGAGAGAGTTTGGCTTTCAAATCACTACAATCCTGGTCTCCAAGAGACACTGACCATATTTAAGACAAATCGTGTATGACATGTATGTGAGAGAGACAGACAGAAAGAAACAGACACAGCCATCCTGGCCTGGAGGAAGAATATGGTTAATCTATATATGAATAGGATTTTGCCAAATGAAAATGGTACTAGAATGTGCTACAACAAATGGAAAGAGGACAAGTTCTTTGACTTCCGAAGTGACTGCAGTATTCTCAGGCAAAGCACATTGTAGTCCATCTGCTTGTTTTGTTGGAGTTATTCGTGGAGACTCTGCTATGATTATGATCCATAGTAGCCTGAGATACGGCAAATGGGGAAAATAAAGTACTTCACGGTCTTGGTCCTAGAACTGAATAACTGTGACCTGACATATTCTTAGGAAAAAAAACTTCAAAACATCCAGATGGGAAAAGGGAACTAATTTCTTGTGTATATGCTTTGTACCAGGTGCAATGGTAGGAGCTTTCTATATTCTATCTCATTTAGTTCTCCCAAGAGCACAACGAGTGGGGTATTATAGCCCCAATATACAAATAAGGAAACAGAAACTCATAAACCAGTTATTAAGTAGTACAGCAAGGATTCAAATCCAAATCTGTCTGATTCTCTGAGTTTTTTTAATTATACTTTTATCTTGGTATTACTAATCTGCCTTTCTCATGTCCTTGTGAATGTATATCCTTGCTTATTTATTTATGACCAATCAACCCCATATAACCTTCTTTCCTTTTGCTATGAAAATAACCCAAGGGCAGTAGTTGCCAAAGCAGCTTGCATTAGCCTATAAATGTTTGCTTCTTCCATCTTAAACCCAGGGGACTCTCAGGGCTGGCTGCCACAGGAACCAAGAACAATAGCTTTTGAGATTCTGTCTGCCCTCAAATGAGATCAGGGTCTTGGAGAAGTGACCTATTTTACAAATACAACAAGAAAGAATAAATCTATAAGGAAGAAATTTCCATTTTCCATTTTAATACCTCTGATGAACGGAAGAACACCTGATGGCTGAACTTGAAGAAATTTGCAGTTCATAAAGACTCTCCCAAATTGTTCTAGAAAAAAAGAAATGGTAACACTTTTATGGTATTACAAGTAAGTAGAAAGCAGTAAGAGCAATAATTGGTTACAAGCTATAGTTCTTTATAGTTATCAAAGCATACTAAGCTCTTCCTCTTTTTTGATGCTTTCAGTGATGTTTTAAAGCAGGTAAAGCAAACCTCCATTTTTGCAGGCAAGGAAACTGAGGCATGGAATTGTACCCAAGTAAAGTTGATTGCGTTAATTCCTGCACCTCTTCAATTTTAACTTTATACTTTTAACTGTATTCATTCCCTTTGTCATCTATCTTTGAAGTTCTTCCCATTGAGAGGTAGAGGACATTTCTCTGCCCCTCGATTCTGTCTTTGACCATGTAATTTGCTTTGGTCAATAGGATGTTAGCAGACACAACTAAAGCAGAGACTTGAAATTGCTGGGGGGGTGTGTTTGCATGTCTCTACTTGCTTTCTTGCTCCTCAAACATTGCCATGAGAAGAACAATCTAGGCTGGCCAGCTCTCCCGAGAAGGAAGACATGAGGCATGGGGAGCAAAGCCTCCCCAGCAAAGATTCACCAGCCAATCCCAACCTGGAGTAGAGCCCCCCATTGACCTGCAGATTGATAAGCTTTAGTCACATATGATTATTGGTTTAAGCCACAGAGTTGGGGAGATAGTTTGTTACACAGCAGTAGCTAACTGATACATTAGATAAACCAGTGAGTAAGTTATAGAGCTGGAATTAGAATCCAGGTCTTCAAACATATAGTTCTTTTGACCTTCGACTATACTCAGTTGCTTTTCATGCAGAGAGACATTTATTTGAGTGTGAAGATGGAGCCTTTTTGGTCAGGGATCATGTCACACCTATCTTTGACTCCTCAGTACCTAGTCCAGTCCCCTGTATATCACAGGTACTCAGGATGTGTTTATTAAGCAAATAAGAGATAAAAATATCAGAAACGTACCTCTATTTTTAAAAAAATTCTTAATTTTTAACAGATTCTTTTTAATAAACATAAAATCAAAAAGGAAGGAACATTATACACGGTCAGTGAAAGCTTCTAAAAATAGGTCCCAGTAACTACACAAAGAGGGCACGATCATCATTTTCTTTTCTGACATCTGTCCATATGTGGCATATTTCCTCTCTGAAGAAAGATCAAACCCCATAAAATGCATCATTTATATGCCACTCCCCATTATGAAGCAGCATGGAGACCATTAATGAGCAGCAAAGGCTAAAAGAAGAGTTTCAAGAGTTGCTTTCAGGCAGACTGCGGCGAAAGGCACGGTCCTGTGGGACTGATGCACACAGGCACATAGGACAAACATGGTACCCGATTCCCTGCCCATCCCCCACCCTCACCCTGTCCCCACTCCCCCAGTTGCCACGACAGCTTGAGGTAGAGAATCTGTATAACCCACATGGGGAGCTTTCTCCTCTGATTTTTTAATCTCAGAAGTCCAACAGTGCCGACGAAGGTAGCTGTGACATTTCCAATTTTCCATGCACCAGGCCCATTCCATTTTCCTTCCTGGTGCCGCTTCCGTGGTACAGTAAACCTCCAGCTCTGACAATAATTACAGCCGGAATAAAACGAAGAGAGTAATAGGAACAAAGCGTGGCTGTAATTGCCTTTTCATTATTCGCTAACAGTTAGTTATTCAGTCACAGGGAAAAATTACACAATAATTGGATGACAATGGGGAAGCAATCACTGAATCCCACAACTATGATATTTTTGCTTGTTGGGCTTTAGACCTTTTATTCATATTTTGATTAAACAGCTGGAGCATTAAACTGACATATGAATGTATCCTTGGTCAAATTCCAATGTGTTTGTTTCTACCCCATTCAAAATGTTGAATTTAAACTAGCACATACAGTAGACCTGTAAATACTGTAGTCTATTGACTTTCAAATAAATCTCTCCTCCTTATCCCAGTTCATAAAGAAAGCATGGCGGGTGTAATAGCACAGACATTTTTTTTTTTTAACCCATCAGTTTTCAGTTGGTGTTCTAAAAAGGAACAACATGAAACCAACATGGTGCATTTTTCCTGCATTCAGATTTTTCTCAAATTTAACTTTTGAAACCCAAGATCATTATAAATGGATCCTTAGAAAACATTTACTCTTCCTCTCTTCCTCCTTCCTACAGGTAGAGAAACTGAGGCCCCGAGAGGCAACTGAGACATTCAGAGTTATCCCAACTCTCTCTTCTTTTTAAGACTTAGAAACCAGACCTCTGATGCTTACTTCACTATCAAAATGTCTTCTGTCTCCACATTTGCTTGCAGGAGGAGAACGAGAAGAGCAAAATAGGTAGGATCTATGCCTGCATAAGCACACATGTCCGTATGCACACACATACACTCATACACACACACACACACACACACACACTCCACATGGATGCTACACATTACTTGACCATGGAATGGTCATTTGGGGGTCTCCTGGTCCATGTTTATAATCTTCATAGTAAGTTTCATGATCCTTTCATGAGCCTTCGGCATCGGGCTCTCTGCTCAGCGGGGAGCCTGCTTCCCCCCTCTCTGCCTGCCTCTCTGCCTACTTGTGATCTCTCTCTCTCTCTCTCTCTCTGTGTGTGTGTCAAATAAATAAATAAAATCTTAAGAAAAAAAAGTGCCCATCTTCAAGAAGCTTAGCTAGCCTCTCTTGGCAGAAAGCATGAACCAAAGCATGAATAGGTCAGTGCATTGTCAAAGCCAATCCTATGACTGCTCACCCAGTTTGGGTTCCCCCATAAGCAGATCCTGAGACAAAGATTTAAATGCAACCAGTTTATTTTGAAAGTGATCCCCAAACCTGGAAACATAATAAGGAATGAAACAAAAACAAAAAAGGCAAGAGGCCAACACAAGATGCACAGAAGTTTACTGCCAGGGGCATCTGGGGCCATGCCCCCCAGGGAACTCTGGGAGACAGTGGAGAACGGTGTTAACCTGACCCCCCTCCTGAAGGGTGAAGGAATGGGGGTTATCCTAGCGTCCCGACCGGCATGTGTTCCAGGCTGTTTCTGCGGGCATTAACTCTTTGCATTTCCCGTTTACTCTGTGCATGAGCCCAGGGTCCACCAGAAAAAGCTCTTGGCAGAATCGTGCAAGCATTCTCAGTGAGCATCCTTCCATGTTGGCAGGGCAGTGCCGAGGTGATGCAGGTGGGACGCTGACAGTATCTACCACTGTGTTAAAAGGCAGTGTCCCAGAGGAGGTGGCGTGGCTGAGCAAGACTTGGAAGGTGAAGGAAAGAGCGTTCTAGAACAAGGCACACACCTGCATGAGAGCATAGCTCCAGGACATCCTTTCTGAATGACCTACCTGACTCTACCAGAGGAAGAGAGTGCTCAGTTTCATCCTAGCAAAACTCATTATATACATTTTATATATATGCTTTCCTGGCATTCAAGGCTCTTCATAATCCAGCATTCGTTTACTCCTTGACAAGTTCTTAGCAATCCATCCTTGGGCTCCTAGTCCTGTCCACATTGACACCTGTATTGCTGCCTGAGTCCTGCCTTCATGGCTTTTCCAGTCTTTGAGGGTCTCAGGTCCAAGCCCACCTCCTACAGTCTTTCCCCTTGATGGTTCTCTGCACCTTGCTCCCGACCCAACACACTTAGGCAACCTCCAGTCCAGAAAAGCCACAATCCTCTTTGCATTTCCCAAACCCCCAAAGCTCCAGAAACTCAAAAGATTTTGTTTTTGTTTTCTTTTGTTTACTTTGCTTTTTAAGTAATCTTACTTGGTAGCAAAACCTGACCCGAACTGACTTGAAACTATTTATAGTTTTTATTTGATCTAAATATTCATACATTTCACTGCATAAATATTCCTATCCTTTGGTTACAGAATGCAACCCCAGACCCTGCGGCAATTTTTTTATGGGCTTTATATTTCTTTTCTAAAATGTTTATGTGAGCACCAGATTTCTTTGCTAAAATCTGAACAATTCTAAATTATTAAACGTATATATCTGGCTCAAAACATTCACATATGGGGTTGTGAGCCTATAACAACAATAATAGACACTACTATAGTCCATTTTGAGTGCCATATATGTATATCCATACATATATATAATATACATACATATATATACATACATACATATATATGTAATGATTTTAATCCTTACGAGGACCTGATAAGAGAATTCTAGTAACTAATTACCCTTAAGAAAGTAAGGTTCAGAGATGTTCTGTAACTTGCCCAAGGTCACACAGCTAGTAAATGGCAGAGTCAGGGTTTGAACCTCAGACAGTCTGGCAGAGTCCCAGCTCTTTCTTGTTTCACTGAGCTTCTAAGTATGAGTGCCTGCCTTGGGGTCGTTCAAAGCACTCAGCCCAGACTAATCTTCTGGTTTGTCCCTAAGTGTCTTCTTGGGGACCCTTTCTCCTTCCAACTCTGAATTCTCAGCTCTGAGATCCCAAGCCACCGTCTTCCCCTGGGCCATTGCCCTGGTGCTGGGTTTGGGGTGAAACTTCCAGAAGTTTCTTGCAGCCTTTAGTGATCTGCAACTCCCCCACACCACAGCCTCAGGGGGAGCAACTTGCCTCTTGCAGCCTGGCCCTGGAACTGGCTTTTGAGCACCCCCGGATCTGTAGCCACCCCCACCCCCAGGATCCTGCTCCCAGCCCCCAGAGCCTAAGCCCTGACTCTCCACTGTCTCGCAGCCTTTCCAAGACTGAAGACCATGTAAGTCTGTGTGCTGAGCATTAATGATCCCAGGACACTGCACGGAGCCCTTCATGATGTGGGAGAGCAAGAATACTTAACTGAAGGAAGAAGGCCAGATCTAGGCTCCTTTGCTAGTGTAGACATAGCCTTGGTTTTGAAATCTCCCGCCTAGGGCGCCTGGGTGGCTCAGTTGGTTGAGCGACTGCCTTCGGCTCAGGTCATGATCCTTGAGTTCCAGGATCGAGTCCCACACCGCGCTCCCAGCTCCATGGGGAGTCTGCTTCTTCCTCTGACCTTCTCTCCTCTCATGCTTCTCTCTCACTTTCTCTGTCTCTCAAATAAATAAATAAAATCTTTAAAAAAGAAAAGAAATCTCCTGCCTAGCCCTCCTCTCCTCCCCCTCGGCAGTCTGTGCCAGTACAAAACAATAAATGGAGGAAGAGACCACGTTCTGAACAAAGAGGATGACTATTTATTAACTACTCATTCTGCATGGGTCACTGTGGTGAACGACTAAGGGGCTTTGTCTCTGTTGATACTCCAAATAGCCCTGTGAGGAGGCCCCACCACTGTGCCCTTTAGGGCCAGGAAAGGTAACTCGCCCAAGGTCTCACATCTACTGTAGCAGTCAAGTGTCTCCACGGTAACTGTGTAGCAAATCGCTGCAAAACTCAGTGGTTAAAGATGAGTCGTTCATTCTTGCTTTCACCGAGGTCAGCTGGGACAGCTTTCTTGACTTCATCCGGGCTCTGGCCGGCTTGAGTCCAAGCCGCGGTTGGGTTTAGGTCTGCTCCAAATGCCTCTCATCCTCTTCGGACCAGGGATTTGTCTGGACACGTCTCAATCCCAGTGATGGCTAAAACACGGAAAGGGAAACCTGCGAGCCTATCAGAACCGCTAACATCTCATTGGCCAGTGCAAGTCACGTGGCCAGGCCCAACATCCTTGGCGACGGAAGTATACCTCGCCCGGCGTGAGGCCACGCCCAACGTCTATGGAGGAGGGACGCGTACTCCTTCCCAGGACACGTTGGGGGACGGGATGCAGAGAAACCGTCTATCAAGTGGTAAGCCTAATCTACCACCCAATTGGAAGGTAGAGCCAGAAATTACCCCGTGCTGGCAAGCACTGGAGTCAGAGCCTCATAAGCACTGTCTTATGTAGTAATAAGTTGCCGAGGAAGATCTTGTCCTAGGAAACAACGCGCATGCAGGCTATTGGGTTACTGTCCTCGAGTCTGAAATCATAAGGCTGCTCCCAAGGCGCTTGAGAGGAGGTGGGGTAGCCCGAGCAGTGGACGGTGCAGGTAAGAGTGTGCTCTGCCCGGCTGACATCCGGTCCCCCTTCACACAGGCACATGACCTTGCCTTGGTGCTTCCAGCTGGGACTCGGATCCATCCTTAGACGTTGAACTTCCTCGTCCCTCTCCATGCAGTCTTGGAAGGCATCATCAAAATCCAGAGCAAGTGCATTTGAATTCTTTGCCTGGAAGCAGAGCTGTATTCTTGTGTTTAAAGAGACTGTTAGAAATTCCTAAATTTTGGAGCTGTGTTTTTACTGGGAGGGAGGAACAAGTAGAAGAAGCTCCCGGTGGATTAATTTATTTGTGTTTTGCTCTAACTCCTGACATTTGGAAAAGGCTTGAAGATCTTATTAATGTTTGCTGGTTTTGATTTGCTTTGGAGGATACGAGACTAAACCACAGAGTCCTGGAAAACAGACTCGTTATTTTCGTTTTCACAGGCACCAGTTCTGAAACTATTTCCTCAAGGGCCAAGGTGGCTCGTCCTGGGCTCTGCTGGTACCACCCGTCACCACCCTCACCCCAGAAGACATAGTAAATAGAGCCCATCGCTGTCGCCCACTGAGCCCAAAGATGGTCCCAGATTCTCCCCCGCACAGGATCTCCAGACAGCCGTTACTTTTCCATTAGAGTTAATACAACCTAATTGCCATCCTTGCTCTAAAACTTTTTAATTTTTAACATGCCAGTAAAGTAACTTTATCCAAATCTTTGCAGAATTCTGATAAAGATGCTGCCATCTTCTGTTGTAATTCTTACTATGCTACTACTCCACTCAAAAATCGTCCGTCTCCAAACTCCTTCGCTTGCCATCAGGGTCTTCCAGTATTTTACACTTCCACTCATCAGGAGTAATGTCCTTCTAACGCCTTTTATCACCCCTTGTGATGGGCAAAATTCTAATCAAGCTCCCAAGATTCCTGCCCCCATGGCATATATGACCCACGTCATCCTCTCCCCTTAAATATGGGAGAAATCTTTGAATAGGTTTACATTCCTAATCAGTTGCCTTGGAGTTCAATCAGAAGAGTTATCCTGCCTGGGTGGGCCTGACCTAATTAGGTGAGCTTTTAAACAGAGAGACTGGAACCTTCCAGAAGTGAGAGAGATTCTCCCTCTGGCCTTGAAGAAGTAAGTCACCCTGTTGTGAGAGGGTCCACAAAGGAGGACGCGACAGGGACAAGAACCTCAGAGTGGCCTCCAGGAGCCAAGAGTGGCCCCTGGCTGATAGCTGACAAGAAAATCGGAACCTGAGTCATTCAACAGCAAGGAGCGGAACCCTGCCAACAACCACATGAACTTGTGAGAAGAGCTCCAGAGACGAAGACTTTGATTTCAGCCCTGCGTGGAGAATCCAGCTAGGCTGAGCCCAGACTTCTGACCCACAGAAGCTGTCAGATGATACGTGTTTGTTATTTCAAGCTGTTAAGTTCATGGTGATTTTTTACATAGCAGTTGGAAACTAACATTTCCCTCTCCTCGACCCACATGCAAATCCTTATTCTTATCCACACCCGGGCAAGTTTTCCTACCTCTGGGAAAATGTTGATCAGAGCCTTTTCTCATGCTGGGAGCCTTTTCTCATCTCTGTGCCTGAACCATACGCAAATATCCCCTCCTCTCTGAAGCCTCGTCTTGGTAGGCCTAGACATATGTTGCCTGGTCATTTTTTGTCATGCCGCAATTATTTTTCTTTGCTTGGGCCTTGTATTTTCAAATGCCCCCAGGCACTTGTTTTTAGCTCCTGTCAGACTACAGGCTCCCATGGAGAGAGTCCCTGTCGGCCTCATCCTTGTGGCCCATTCCTACCTAACTCCCCATACTGGTCGACACACATTTTAAGCCTTTGGAAACAGGTGAAAAGGGCTGTTGATTGAAGTTGAAGTCCATTTCCACAAGGCTTCTAATTTACAGTAATGTTTATCACTTGGTAATTAACAATAATGAGACTCTTTGGTAAGGTCCATCATTGACAGTACTCCATGGAAACTAATTATATGCCAGCCATCAATCACTGAAATAAAGGCCAGATTCATCTAAGAAATGAATTTGGGGTTATGAGAAACTGCAGAAGAAATATTTGAGGGAGGACGTGGTGGAAGACAAAAGTTAGGTTCTTTATGAATTTGGGGGCACCTGGGTGGCTTAGTCGTTAAGCGTCTGCCTTCAGCTCAGGTCATGATCCCGGGGTCCTGGGATGGAGTCCCGCGTTGGGCTCCCTGCTCAGGGGGAAGCCTGCTTCTCTCTGTCACACTTCGCCTACTTGTGTTCTCTCTCTTGCTGTGTCTCTCTCCACCAAATAAATAAATAAAATCTTTAAAAAAATAAAATAAAAAAATAAAGTGGGGAATCTAGGAGGATTGGCTACTCTTTCTTAATTGGTAGAATTGGTTGAGAAACATAATCCTTGCCCCATTCGTGTTATGTCACTGCCCTCCCCAAATAATAATGCAATCAGGTGTTCATTCATCCCTTGCCCACCTCATCCTCTGTGCCCAAATTCAAGTTCCCTGCCACCTAGAAACATGTGCATCTGACCCCCTACTGCACGAGTGCTGCTCTTTGAGGCAGCGTTGTCTGATGAGTAAGCAGGGGGAAAAGCATAATACATGAAAAACTACCATAGAACATTCATCCTGAAGACCCAGAGAATGAGTAGCCCTTTGAAAATGATTTACTGCTGGAAACAGAAGAGGGAATTAGAAAGCTATTTAACATCCTCCATAGAATACGGAAGGAGACCACTATTTTTTGAAGAAGCAGATGAAAGCCATAAAGCAGATCCAAACTGACAACAGAATCTCATACAGTGAGAGAGAGTGCAGAATAGTGAGCAAGTTAAAAATGCCCAAAGAAGAGGCACCTGGGTCCTGGGATCAAGTCCCACATCAGGCTCTCTGCTCAGCGGGGAGTCTGCTTCTGCCGCACCCCCCCCGCCCCTGTGCTCGCTCGCTCTCTCTCAAATAAATGAAATCTTAAAAAAAATTTTTTTTCAATGCCAAACAAATATTAAAATCTTCATCAGAGGCAAGAGAAAACAAAACTGACAAAAGAAAACTGAGTGAGTGTCAGGAAGCACAAACATGAGCCACGCTATCAAGACCAAGAGAATAAAGCAATGAGAAAGTGTGGCAATGCAGGACCAGCTGAAAAAGGTCTGAGTTTATCTGAACAGTTTATCACATTTTAAGCAAAACTATGCAGAAGAAGTACTCAAATTGGCCTCCATACTGATTTCAAAACATCTTTACAGTTGTTCATAAACATCTGTAAAGAAAAATCAGATGATCTAAAAGAGAATGAAAATCAGGTCACTCCTAAGTTCTGGACAAACCTGAATGTCAGAAGACAATGGAACAACGTCTATAGAATTTGCAAGGAAAAGCTCAGAAATAATATTTCATGTGTATACCAGGTGGTTTTTCATATATGAAGTTTTTGGGAGGACAGACCCCAATACTAAAGTAAGAGCTCTGACAAAACTCAAGGAAAAGAAATACGTATTTAACTAATATTTACTAAACACTTTTATGTGCACACTTCAAGACACTGAGGTTTACAATGATGATCGAGGCAGACAAAGTTCCTGCCATCATGAGACTTACATTTTAGAAATAACGGTGGAAATACACAAATAAACAGATACATGGTATACTATCAGGTAGGTAATGCTGTGAGGATAAAGAAAGTGGAACAAGGTGATGAAGAATGACAAGGGTTGGTATTTTAGATAGTGTGGCCATAGAGGACTTCTCTGAGGAGGGAACACTAGAGAGTGAATAACAGTGCAAACTAAAGTCATGGAAACAGCACGTAAAAGACCAAGAGTGGGAAACTTGCTCACCATGCTTGGGAAAGAATTAATGAGGCCAGGACAGTTTAGCAGAGTTGGAGGGTAAGAGATGTAGGAGATGAATTTGGAGAGAAAGTCAGGGGGTAGATCAAGTGGGGCCTTGACATTGGGATTCAAAGTCTGGATTTCATTTCAGACACAATGGAAGCCATTGTGTGGATTTCGTCTAGGGGAGTAATATGACCTGACTTATGTATTGAAAAGATCACAGGGGAGTTGATGTGGAAAATTAGACAAGGGGAGGTGAAGGGTCCACTGGGGGTGGGGAGCCTGATTAGAAAAGCCACTAGAGTAGCCCAGGTGGCCTAGGGTGGTAACTTTGGTCAGGGTGTCAGATGCGGAACCATTACAAATGACCGAATTTTAGATATATTTGTAAGGTGTTTACTGATGGGTTAGATGTCGGGTATGTGAGGAAGAGAAGAATCAGGACGCTAAAGTGTTTGGCTTGAAAAATAGATAAACGGAGGTACCATTTTGAGATTGGGATCTTGGGAAGGGAGCATAGAAGAAAAAAATGAAGTTTCTGTCTCAGACATGTTAAATTTGAGATGACTGATTTTAGATGGTTGATATTGCCTACCATAAGTTAAATCCCCATATTTCTGTGGCTTAAAACAAATTTGTTTCTCACTCATTAAACCAATGCAGATATTCTTGTTTGATGAGAAACCGTCTGTGTGGTGACTCAAGGATCTGGTTCCTTCCATCTGTGGCTCTGCCTTCCCCTTGGGCTGCCCTCCATTGACAAATGGAGACAAAGAACTAGTAATATGGCCTCACCTAGATGCAAGGAGGGTGAAGCATGGGAGAGGAAGGCCTTACCAGGTAGCTGCTTCCTAGCTGCGAACAAGGCTATGGAGGGAGACACATGAGTAGTGGACTAGTAGTCCTCTCTGCTATAACATCCAAGTGACAATACTGAGTGCCTGGTAGGATGCAAGTATCCCAATTAGGGGCAAGACTAGAGTCAGAAAGATCCACTTCTGGGGGTCATTAGCATGTCAATGATAAATGACATGTTAAGCCAAGGAGAGTAGATTCTATCCTTAGGGCAAGGGGCCACAAATTACAGGTCACAGGATGGCCATCTCGAGCCATTAAAGTTGTGTGGGAACACACCCGTGCTCATTGTTTCTCGTATCGTCTTTGGCTGTTTTCACACTACAAGGGCACCACTCCCCAGAAGAAAGAGCTGGGAATTGTTTTTTGTGTGTCCTTCTAGAACGTTTACCTGTGTCTAGCTATTTGTCATCCGTCATCTATATATCTATCTACCCACTATCATACAAATACATGCATCAACATACATAAGGATAAAAAATCTTTGTGTATATATTTATTTGGGACATATATGCATACCTTTTTAGATTACTTAAAATGGCTGTGCTATACACATTGTGTTATAACTTAGTTTTTTTGCACTTAATATATCTTGAACATTTTTTGCATGATCGTGTATATAGGTCTCTTCTCTCTTTCTCGCTCTGTCTTTAGTTGCTGCCGAGTATCCTGTTTTATGGATTTACCATAAAGTAGTCCTCCATTAGTTGGCAATTTGATTATTTATTTATTTATTTATTCCCTGCCCCCCCCCGTATGCTGTTATGAACATCCTTATATTTTTTTTTAAAAGATTTTATTTATTTATTTGACGGAGAGAGAGATCACAAGTAGGCAGAGAGGCAGGCAGAGAGAATGGGGGAGGCAGGCTCCCTGCTGAGCAGAGAGCCTGATGTGGGGCTCGATTCCAGGATCCCGAGATAATGACCTGAGCTGAAGGCAGAGGCTCAACCCACTGAGCCACCCAGGCGCCCCATTTATGTATATTTTTTTGAGCACTAATGCAAGTCTACATGCAAGATAAAGATATTGAAAGGTAAACGGCAAGGTCAAAGGGTATATACATTTTTAATTTTATTGACTATTTGCCCTCTGAAAAAGCTGCACTAATATGCATTCCCATCAGCAGTGTAGGAAAGTGTTTATTAGTTTTAAAACCATTTAAAATTAAGAAGAGTTTGAATACGATTATATAGAAATATATTTTAAAGTGAGTAGAGCAGTCACCACATTGTGTATATGACTTTGACTTTGATTCCTTTAGAATATGATCCATAGTGTAATATTTCATATGCTGTATATATCTAATGTGAATCTTGGTTAACTCAAAGAAGCATTTTATAAGACATTTAAAAATTTGAATTGGGCCTTACACAGGACTGCATGACTCCTATGAAATCATATTGATATACTAGCTCACTTTGCCTTTCACCGTGACATACATAAAAAGATATATTAAATATATCTATCATGTGATAGAGGAAATGTTTTCTATTAAAAAAATGTCTACCACACTTCTCCCAGGTTCTGCGGCAATGCAAATTTTGTATTATGGTTCTTCATACATTTTTTTCTTGCAGCTAGATCTTTATTAAAGTCAATGAAAGGCTGTGCTTTTCATGTTATGAATAGGCATCATAATTATCTAATGCAACTACTCCAAAAATCAGATTAGTAATTAGCTGGACCAACTTATTGGTATGACTTCCTGGATGTGGCTCTTTAATGTTGAACATTTACTTTGTGCTTGAAGGATTTGTTTGTGTGTTTCCTATGTGTGATGAGAGCTTTTCAATAATTAGCTCCTAAGGGATGTCGTATTCCAATACTTAAAGAATAATTACAGCCTTATGAAAAGTGAAATGACTTCGGTTTCCTTTTGTTGTGGTTTAATTGTATGCAACAAGTCTAGGAGGCATCTCATTTCAAATGGTGATAGTGAAGATGTAGCTTTTATTTAAAAAAAAGGTGTGAATACCGCAAAGTGGCAAATTGATATAATTTTGAAAACAAACAAGCAAACCACCCTATTAAAACAAGCCTTGTGTTATTTCATTAGTTCATAATTTTGATTACAAATTAAACTGTGGCAGAGTGAGAAGTTGTAAGGTTATAACTACAACGAGGTGGAACTTAAAAAAGTTCACATCAAAAGGCATCAGCTGGGAGACAGGCATTGTAATGGACTGCTAATTAGTGCCAACCACAAAAATGAAGACGACTAGAATGACAGGCCGGTTCTCACAGATCATATAGTCTGGAGGAGAAGTGAGAGCAAAATACTAAAAAGAATATTATTTTTTCAATGCCCTTCCTTTTATTTTTGAAAATTTGGCTTTTCGAGGAAAAGAAAAGATTGTAAATCCAAGTGTACCAAGATATTTTCACCCTAAGCTCGTGTGAGATTCTAAAAGGTGTTACTTTATACAGTAACGTATCAGTCAGCTCTTGCTGAAATAAAACTGTGTAACAAAACACCCCAAAACTCAGTGCCTTAAAATAACAAGCATTTATCTGGCACCCATAGGTCTGTGACTGGACCAGGTTTGGACTCCAGGATCCAAGCTGTAGGTAGGGCTCAGGTCTGCTCCATCTATCCTCTTTGGACCGATGGCTGCCCATAACATGTTCTCAAGGAGAACAGCAGAAGCACAAGCGCGAACCCAAAATGCACGAGGACACGAGTTTCTGCTATGTTAGTGGTAAATTTCCATTTGCCAAAGCAAGTCACATGGCACCCCCCAAGATCAGTGGGGTAGGAGATGCTCTGTCCACAATGTAATATGTGAGCCATCAGTCAGATGATCGTAGGATCACAAGTTGATCATCACAGTTGATGTCATTTCCCCCATTGACGCGAATTAAGATCCTCCCACATTTATTGATATTTATACACACCCATCTTTTATATCAGGCCACGCTTCATTGAAAATGTTCAAGAAAAGGAAATATATGATGAGCCCATTTTACTTGCAGCACTAAATGTAACAAGACATAGTAAAAAGCCATACAGCATGCACAGTGAGGTCTGAGACAACAGAAACCTGAAGCCAAAAGAGGTAAGGGAATATTTTCCTTCTGTGCATCTTGAAAATCCTCTAGGCCAAATGTGTGGCATGAAAAGTAGGCTTGCTTTGAAAACGCTAGCGCTTTGCCTAAACTTGCATTATTATCCATTCAAAGTCTCTTCTTTCAAGGCGTCCTGTGAGATCGTTTATCCTAGCACTGATGAAATGAATAATCCACAGAGCTGCGGCAGCCCTGGTAAAGCCATGCACTTTGGACATATTTAAGTTAGAGGATGGTTTGGAAGGAGGAATGACATTGTAGAACCTTCTCGGCCGAGTGACATCACGCATTTCACAGCCACTGATCTGTGATTCTGTAGCAGATCATGGAGAAATTCCAAGCCAATCTGTGTTCCTTCATCAGATAACTGGAGGAGATGAGAGATGGCTTTTTTTGCACAGCTCTGTTTCGACCATTACATGATGTCAATAAGGAAAACTCAGGGCTTGTGAACTTGTTTTTGGAAATTGCCACATCCCCGGAAACGGTGAAACGTTGCCTGGAAGAAATTCCACAGTTTCTGTGTGGAGCCGACGATGTCTGCGCCCTGCCGGCATCTCCTTTGCACTCACTGTCCCTGCATTCTGATGACTCCTTGCTGTAAACACCTGCCACTCTCTGCCTGAGACTATTTTCTGGCTGCTGGAGTAGGCTGGGCCCATGCACCAGGCAGGCCCCAAAGGCTGGAAAAGTGAGTGTCTCCAGCCTCAATCAGTGATGGATGGGCATTGATGTTTGAGCACCCAAGCTTCCTGCCCCCTTGCTTGGGACAATTCTGAATCACATCCCCCGCTCTTTCCCAGGATTTGCCGGCAGGACGGAGCCTGAGTGGCCCACAGCAATAACCTGCTCCATAATGCACTCTTTATTGTCTTCTTTCCATTCCCTGACTCACTTCCCCACTCTCCTACAGGTGCTTCCTGGGATCACCTCCAAAATAAACTATCTGCACTCAAATCCCCGTGTCAGGGGCTGCTGGGGGGGAAACCCAACCTAAGACACTGTACACCTGCAAAGCTTGACATGTCATCTGGTTTTGCTACTTGGCAAATAAAAAAAGCTCTGTTCATTATCCTAACTCACCACTTTTTTCAGAAGATTCTGTTAGTGTCAAAACAGTCTGCCAACAATGCTGACAGGCATCTGGTCAACCGCAGGGAAGAGTCTCCATGAGATCAGAGCCAGGTCCTGATTCGCCACCTTTCCAGGGGGCTTGTCAGAAAGTGGGAACAGACTGTGAATTCTTGCTCAGTATCCTGAAATTGCCCAGTGTCCAAGGACAAGTCATAACGTGCTTGATAGACTTTTGGATGGAAGAGAAGTGGCCTTTCTCAAAACGATTAGGAAGAATTTCTTTATGTTTCAGTATCTTTGGCAGACTTTTTTTTTTTAAACCAAATAAACAGGATATATCTTTCCATTCAGTATCATACCATCTTTGATATGGAAACTTGGAAATAAGCTCTGAGCCCCCGCAGACGTCAGACTTCTCTTCTAGATGGGGGGACTCGTGGTGGAGAGTTTACCTTTTGCCTTGATTTTAAGCTGTGATCTACTGTAAGATGTATCATTACTTTAATAACGATTTGAGGGAAGGAGAAGGCACTACCTACATCATCCTTGGCTCTAAGAGGGCAAATCCTTGTCCAGGAATTTTAACATGTACATCTGAGAATGAAGGAATTAGGGGGTGGAGTCTGATCAGTATTAGTGGAATGACTTCACAGATACCCCTGATGGTGGCAAAGCCTTGTTAGTCTGGGGGCAGGTAGGAGTGGTTGGGCACCCGGAGAGCTTACAGTGGGTTTTTGAAGTTTTCTTAAGCTCAGGGATTCTTAACTCTGAAATGCATAACTTTCAGGCTGCCTCCAATGGAGTCAATGAGACAGAGGCTGACACAGATGGACGTGATGTAAAACACATTCCACCTGAAGTCTTGGCGAATTCTGGTGTTTCTCTGACTAGCCTTGGGTCCGCCCAGTCACAGGAGCCATGGGGATTCTGACATCATTTGTCACCGTTCGTGTTTGTGCCTTATCAACTCTTACTGCTCTTGAGATGAAGAAGAAATGAAAGAGGTCGCATGTCACCGATGAACACGTTGGGTCCCCGCGTTCGCCTTCTCAGTCATTCCGAACAAAAGTACCTTCCGGTGGAAATTTACTTTTGAGCAGAATGAATGTTTATTTTTTGCTGGCTTTAGGAAATCTGTATCTATTTCCTTTTGAGGGAGGAGGAAGTAGCCCTTCATTTTTGTCTGGAAAAAAAAAAAAAAGCCTGAAAGATAAAACTGTATGAAGATCGATTTGACTGATGACGCTATGAAAGGAGTATATTTCCAGTGCTATAAATGAGTTATATGTACACTTTTGCGGGGATGTTCTTGCTCCAGAAGTTCATAGATTCCTTTCGGCTTTTCAATGCGATTGCAGCCTCCAAAACTTTATTTTTTTGATTACTCATTGCCGATTTTCTTTGGAAACTAAGGCTTGTAGAAGTTTAAGTGATCGATTCCACAATGAATACATAGAGAGCTATTTTTGAGGTTTTTTTTTTTAAGTGTATTTTTTTCTTGGAGATGAACAAGTTCCTCTGGGGCTGTTGATTTAACTTTATTATCCTAATAATCCTTAGTGCACTTTGTATAGAATGGAAAAAAGAGAAAAAGTCTGCTACTTGGTCCAATCACAAATGCTCTCACTTAATAAGTTAAGCTTGATAAGGTTTTGGCACCGGGGGTCTTCTTTGTTACTTTTGCGTGAATTGTAATTCCAATCTGTTTCCTTGTAAACAGTGGATAATCTTGTAGGAATGTTCTCTCCTTTGCTTAGGAATGACTTGCCTTTTCTGCTCCGGTGTCTCTCCTTGACTCCGCCCCCTCCCCAAAAGTCTTCACATATTTCTTCTTCTTCAGAACTTATATAAATATATGTTTCTTTGTGATGCTAAAAACTAATCTTTGTTTTTTCAGGCTTTTAGAAGGGATACTTACCTTAATCCTCTTAGGTTTGTGTGCCTTGAAGTGATAACACTTGGGAAGTTTCAAGTTTCAAGGAGCCGGCTCTCCTAGGACCTGGCAGGAGGGGGCTTCTCTGAGATTCCTGTCCTATCAGCCTTGTGGGGAGCATTTTAAAAAGATATGTGGCTCCCACTATTGCTCTGTTCCTGGCTATCTACCAATGGTGCATTTAAAGAAAAGAGCAGAAAAGAAAAGAGAGGGGGTGTGGCTGGCAAGAAGAGAAGAGAGGACAGAATTCAAATGACAATACATTGATTGTTTCTACATTTCTACTCTTTATGTGTAATTAATTTTCTAATTATGGAGGCAGTTTTTCTTTCTTTTCCTTTTTCTCGCTCTCTCTTTTTAAAAAAAGAGTTTAGAAGTCCACTTATTTTATGAAAAGACTGTATTCCCATTATCAGGCTTATGCATTTAATAATAAGCTGCAGTGTTTCTGATCTGGCATTCAAAGCTGTTGGTAAATCCCATATGTCTCCACCTTACTGATCCACAAACCAGCCCTCAGCAAGTCGCCTTGATAAAGATCCTCATTTCCCAGAGCATTTATTAAGCACCTAGCACTGCCCAAGTGGTAGTGAGAGGTGCTGATACTGAGAGAGAAATTCACACAAAGCAACTGTCGAGATTTGTTTGTTTAAAAAAAAAAAAAAAAAAAAAACCTCCCTCTGGCTATTATTTGGGATTTAGTGAAAGTCATTTATTTAATACTCAGTAGCTGGTCTCCCTCGCCAGGATCTAAACCAACGTCTCCTGAATACAGTTCACAGGCCTCCAACCACATCACAGTCACTTAGGGGAGCAGTTAAAAATGTGAATTCTCATGCCCCAGACCTGCTGAATTAGAATCTCTGGGAGAAGAGAAGAGGAAAATGCATTTCTAACAAGCTCCCCTCGCGGTTCTGCTGTAACCAAAGTCTGAGAACCACACGTCTAGCTTCCCGACACATCCCCGACTGTTCCTCTCCCGGGTACCCAGTCAGGGTATCTCTCTCAGGCCCCTCTCAATCTCCCGGATGGCAGTGTCTCGAGGAGGCAAGGGGCGGGGAGGGGGGCCTAAGCATCTGTTGATTTTGCCTGTTTGGCATTGATCCCCCCCCCCCACTTCTGGTAATAGGTCTCAGATTTTCCTCCGGAGGAGCCACCCTTTCCCTGCCCTTAGTAAATGGGATCAGACAAAATCCAGCATCGTCACGCCTCCAGGAGTGGTCATGTGACCCAGGCCTAACCAATGGGCACATTCCATCCCGCAGGCCCCCGGGATTGGGTGACTGGTGAACACGTGACTAAGCTCGTCTTAGGAGACCCCCTGAGGCTTCAGCTGGGAACCTTGAGGTGGAGAAGCTTTCTCTTTGCTGGGACTGCTGGCAACAGGAATGATGTAAGCCTGGAACTGATGGGGCGGAGGCAGGGGCCCTTGACTCCGTGGGGACAGGTTCCGCCTAAGCGTGTCGCCAGTGATCGAGACAGAGCTTAGCAACGCAACGGTAGCACCGAGTGCTGCTGATCCTACTTGAGTCCCTGGGTTCAGACGTACTTGCAGGCAGACCTGCCTCAGCTGGTAGATCCCCTTTTCTGTTCCTTCCAAGCGTGACTCAGGTTTCTGACATTTTCCTGAGAAAGTAACCAGTTACGGAGAGAAAATGAAAACAACTGATTTCTTCCACCATCAACATTGGTCGGGTCTGGACTAAACACTGGAGGTTTGGTGTGGTTCAGTCCTCGGACCTGGTGGTCATCAATAAAAATAGGTTAGACTGGGGGGTCTGGAGGCCCTTGAGGGTATGGATGACTCTTGGGTTGACGCCAAGGTTTCTCAGAGGATGTCAAGGCCTGGGACATTCTGTGACATCTCTCTGAACATGCGCACTGTCAAGAATGAGTCCTTAAGGGGACACTGAGACAGAGTGTTTGCATTGGGGTCTTGTGGAAAATGCTAGACCATGGTGACTATTCTTTTAGCCCTGATAACATACTCTGTGCGGACTCCATAGTGTAAGTGTGACCTCTATAGCTTGTCCAGTCCTTCAAAATTCTTATCACGGTAGATTGCTCAAGTTCTAATGACACCTACTTGAATTCGTGGGGCGAAAAAACAAGCCCTGGAATCATGAACATAGAAAAGAAGTTCAATAGATGGTTAAAAACAAGGATTTTGAAGTCAGAAAGGACTCCAAGTCTTGACTCTATCAGTTGCTATCTGCCCGATCTGGACAACTTGTTTAGAGATTTTATCTATAAAAGAGGATAATAATGGCACTCTTGTGTAGAGATAACTATAAGAATTAAATGAGATAATGCATATTCAGTGCTAAGTGCGATGTCTGGCCCATAGCGATCAACAGTTAGCTCAGGTCCCCTTATTATGGACCTCACTATGCCTCTTGGACATTTAGGTTCTGCTTTTCTGTATGTCGATATGTTTCAACCAGCGCAAACTTTTAAGCTCTTTGCAGGAGGCACTTCTGTTCACTAACTCTCGTTGGCTCTGGTCTTAAGGCCTCAATTTACCTATCTGAAAAAGGGGGGAGAGGAAAGAGAAACAGCATTGTTGGACTAGATGTTATGAATAGTTTCACTGCTTCTAATATTTCTTATGCGGTTCCAAGAACTCTTTAAGTGCTTGGTAACCAACTAACTGGAAAACCCTAGGAAAACATGTCAAGTCTGTGTTGCCTAATCACTAATTTTGTCAGGGGTCCTTTAAAATATACTTTTCTGTCTGCATGAAGAACTGGGGTGTGATTGTATCAGTATGAATTTGGCCAGGAATCAAAATGACTTCTACTATGTACTTTCTGGTTTTACTGCGAGTGCTATCTCTTGGTAAGAAGATTCTTTTGAAGCTTCCAACCTAGAAGATAAATTGCATTTTTAAAATACTCAAGGATGCCCCCCCATTTTTTTTTCACTCCTTTGATGCATATAATTCTTTTGACTCCTGCCCAATACCCACCTTTTGGCAAGTGACCAATTCACAGATTCCAAGCAATATTCAGAATGTATTCAGCTAAAACAAATCGAGTCCGACAGTTGTCACAGAAGCATTTAACCAAAATTACTTCAACATTTTAACAATGCTTGACATTTTCAGGGATGTCTTTGAAGTACAGAGCTCCCCAAATATTTAGTGTTAACAGTTTTAGACAGGTGTTTTGCCGAAGACATGTAAAGATGTGTTGAGTGAAGATTATTATTTTGCAGTGAGCTTAGCCTCTGGAAAAATATTTATGTCTTAATTGGATGGAATTCCACCTGTCATTTTATCAAACGCTGTGCTTATGGTCCATTCTGCTTCGAGTCCAAGAAAAATGAAAGTATTCTGGTTGTGAGAATTAATGCGACACATGTTTGAGCTTTGTGGAATCACTGCATTTGTTTGGTGATAATTATAAGTGAGTGTTTTAGGAACTTGAACTAGAGTTTGCAATTAGAATATACAAAATTGGGTCTGAAAAGCTTAAGAAAGAAGAAGCGTGACAGAAAGTCTTGCAAAAGCCCCGTTAGAGCAAATCAAAGTTACAAAACTGGAAAACCACTTAATTAAAAACTTAAGTGGAAAAAGGCAATCGACACACTTTCGGGAGCTTCTCACATTCTAGGGATTAGTTTTTCTTCCTGTCTGGTATGTAGTAAGTCCTCAAAAAGAGGGAACTTCCTGCTTTTCTTGCCCTTGCTTTTCCCTTCTTTGACTTCATCCTGTTTCCTTCTACGAGCTGCGTGGTGCATTTACAACACGATTTCAGCAAGGAATACTGAGGATAGAAACCAGAACTCAGCTGCTTTTGAATCAGTGTTTAGATTAGCGCAAAGAAATCTCCCTCCTTGCTCAGGGAAGTTCCCTGGGTGAGTGTCGCTGAGGAAGTGTTGACACCATCATCCAGAGGAACGGATTTGGTTAACACTAAATGTAGTTCTCTATTCTCTGTAAGCTCCGGCCAGGTATTAGACGAGCCTCAGCCCTGGGCGGGTCTCAGTGGGACTCCACTGCCACCTTAGAGATGGGGCCTCGAGCAGAGAAGTGACCATAGTTGACGTGTTTGGAGGCGGGGGACAAGATTCAGAGATTCCTGAAGCCTTATAATGGCACGCCCACCTCGCCCCCCACTTTGTTCTCTACAGTCAGTCATTTGCCATGTAGCCCCCAGAAACGAAGTGGAGAAATTCTTGTTACTCACCAGATCTCACCTTTCCTTGCCGCGAAAATGTCTGAAGTGCTTGGGATGGAAATGGAGACTCTGGGGGGCCCTTGAAGGAGGCTGAGGGGCTCTGAGTAAGACACGGGGGCATGTGTAGCATGAGGAGAAGTGAGGGAAGTAGGGCTGTGGGGCCAGTGAGAGGCTGTAGGTGATAATGTGCCTGTCCCCCCCACCCCCACCCCTGCGTGTCCCCGCTCCTGAACTCCTAACGCCCCTAAGTTCCTACAGTGAGTCTCGAAGGCTCTGGCCAAGACTCCTGTTCATGCCGTATGAGAGAGCTGCACCTGCAGCCCCAGGGACACGCAGGTAGAGAAACCAAGTGAGCCAGGGGAAGTCCCAGGTTTTATGGTGTGTGTGCCCCAGGCCATAAAACTGGAGTTCAAGGCCAGCTTCACATGTAAGCCACGCTCCCAATGGACCATGGCTGACACATGGTTGTCGTAAGGATTGAGCAGGGGAGAGCTGCAGTGCCCCATTTTACTAGGGAATGAGCCTCTAGATTCTTCTTGACGCGCATAACACCCTCTCAATACCTTTTCGTGTGTTCTGGCCTCTCATGCTGGAGGCTTCATTATTGTCCCATATTCTTGGATTTTTACATCATCCCTAGCACTTGTTTTGATCAAGGTAACGATCTGGTTGTTTTTTTGTCTGATGCTGCAGTCAGGCCTTGTACCCATTGCTAGCATCATTCTAAGATGTTCCTTGGGCTCAGCTATCCTGGGTCCGGAGTCAGTGACTTTTCCATTCCCTGAAATTGGAAATATGCATTAGCTATAACCCATTATAACAGTCACATTTGTAACCTACCACATGCTACACATGCATACCGAAACACTCTTTGATTTAATACCTGTAGTTTTGAGCTACTGGTAGTTTAACTCATCTCTTTACCATCGATCTGACTGTGGTAGGAGGGAGGGAATTAGGCATGGGGCTGGGAGAACAAAGGCGAGTCAAGAAAAGCCCGGCCTCCCCCTCTCTGCTTCTTGCTTCTCTTGTCCTTGACAGGTGGAAGCACGTTTGAGTAGAAGTTCAGAGGCATTAACCACAGACTAGTTCAGCCACACTGCCCCTCACCTACATCAGCAGTGTTGGGATATAGATAATAGTGTTGAATTATAGATAAAAGCAGGGGCTGTGGGGAGAAGCCCAAGGTCTGGGTCTGAACCCTGTCTGGATCTTTTGCTCACCTTGGGACCTGGACCGTGGGGAGACACTTAAATCTCTCTAAGCTTCACTGACTTCATGTCGAAGGCTGGAGAAATAAATGCTAAGTTCACGGGATCATTACAGATCAGGCTTAAAAGACGAAGTGTATGAAGTGCTTAGAATACGGTCGGATACTTAATAAGCACTCAAAATGGTGGTTACTATGATGATTAGTATTGTCAGTAGGGAGAAGCAAAAGGTAATAGAGCTCCTTCTTGAGTCACACATAAGCTATAGATGCAGATACAGCGAACAAACTGGGTCGGAGTGACACCATGAACATTGTTATTAAGTGGGCATGACCTTCCAAGTGTCTTACAAGCACTCCTTGGATCCCTGTTTCATAGAGGGTGAACTTGAAGGATGCTAAAGAACTATGTCGGAGCAAATATTCACAAGGCAGCCTCAGCCTGTAGTCTCAGCCAACAATCAGTAAGGTTGGACCCTGTAATTTGTTCTTGACAATGTTCCGTAATATTGCGAGGGTGCCGTAATTCTCCTCCTCACCACAGGCTGTTGTAAGGAGCGGGCATTTCTGATGGTTGGGTTTCCTGGTAGTTGGTGGTGTTTCCTCCTCGTTCTTGCAGGCGACCAAGCATCCAACACTCTTAGAATGCTAAACAATACCAACATAGTAAGGTTAAGCCCAGGGATCATCTTGCTGATAGTAAGACTTTTGGACTTCATTCAGTAGACAGATGGTTTTGCTAGACAAGCCATGCTGTGCAGTACGTTCATCTAAAGAGAGTATTTCGGGGCAGGGGAAGTATTCTAAGAAGCTCACTTCTGTCTTGAAACTAAAAAATGGTAGCCAATTACTACTTAACTGTTTCTGGGGGGAAAAAATTTGATTGGAGTGTTAATATTGGGTAAGACCATAGGATTGACTCCTCCAACCATGACACCTTAGCCTCATTCAGATGTTAGCTGAGGTGTCCTGTCTTCTGAGAACCAAAAGCAATTGGCCTAATCCCATTCTAAGCACGAGGAAACTCCCGTGACCTTCCTAACCTCTCGGAATTTTTGGAGAGTAGGGAGTGGCTAACTCCTTGACTTGGTTTAGGGGGGCATTTTTCCATCCCACGTGACTCTGTGTTTTTGTTTCTTTGTGTCAATCTGTTGACTCTTTCACCATACTTCCATGGTGCCCGTCACCCCAAATCCTTCAGCTCAGATAGGAGATGTAGTCATCTTTGTTTCCACCTTAAAACCCACCCACATAAGCCCCTCATATGCCCAGCAGTTTGGCTAAGGTCTGAGAAAAGAGAGGGATGATGTTTACATCACAGAAGAGAAGTCACCTTCAAGTGGGACCCGAGGTATTCCCTGATGGTGTTTGCCAAAGGACTTGGTGACCCTCCCTGTCCCTGCTCTGGAATCTATCCCCCTTCAGTTCCCTCATTGTTTCCACACAGAGGAAAAGGAAATTGGACTAGACCACTACGAAATTACCACATAGGCTCAGATGAGGCCCGTTTCTCCTTCTAGTCTTCAGGATGGAGTGGGGCAGTTCATCCTTCAAGGTGTATTTCAAATCGGTAAACAGGGCCTAAGGCAGTGAAATGATTTGTACAGGTAAATGCCAGAGCCAGGACCCCAGTATACAGCTAAGTTGATGATACATGACCTTATTTCTGAGCCGCGTTATTGACACATAGACTTCCGTGGATGGATCCAGAGGCACCGACTCCCACCAATTCTCAAATAACTCAGCGTTTACATACTCAGCACTAAAACTAGTGAACAAAGCTAAGTTATTCTTAACACATCGAAGACACTTCAGCATCTTGCTCTGCTCCCAGAAGGTTACTGCAACCTTCCAATGGCCACGGGCCTTCTTGGAGGGCCTGCTAGGAAAGAGAAGCCACACTGGGCTTTTCTTCCATACAAGGAGAAGGGCTGAGCAACGTAGGCTCAAGGAACGATGAAGGAGACTAGGTGAGTATAGTTCCTGCCCTCCTGGGGCCACAGCAAATACACTTCCAGAAAATAAATTACTCAGTCTATGCAACTCTCGCGCTAATGGCAAACATTCCCCCAGGAGGTAGAGTCTCAGCCAATGAAGACACGTGACAGCGTAGGCACGTAAGGAAAGGAATTCCAGCAGGATGAGCAGCTCAAGCAAAGGGCATGGAGGTAGAAACGTGAAAAATACACTCAAGACTGGAATGTGGGTGGGAATAAGGAGGGAGAAAACTGGAAAGGTGAGTTTGTCTCCCGTGATCATGGACGTTGAATTCTAGATCGGGAAGACTGGCCCATCCAGCTAGCCTTTGGAACCTCCGTCGGCAAAGAGAACCAGGGACCAGCATGTTGGCTATAAATTTAAAACCTGTGGAAAAGCCCAGCATCTTGCCTTGCCTCCTCTTTTCCCGAAAGAGCTATTACTTCAGAAGTTGAAAGACGTTCTGGGACATAAAAGACGTCTATAAAACGAAGAGAGAAGTTGAAAGAAGGTTTCTTTGCTTCGGGGGCTTTGGGCGGAAATTTTGGATGGCTTGAAACTTTTATGGACACAAAGGCATGTCGGTGTACCTTGATTTGAGTGAATTTGGGAGGAATTCTCTGAGATGTAGTATGTTTATTGGCTGGGAAGAGAGAAAGTTTCTTGACTGAGTCCCTTCAGTGAAATGGATGAAATGACTTTGAGTCTTTTACCCAGTGAATCAAATTTGGGTGGGTCACTTTCCCAGCCACGACCTGCTGTGGGGGAGTTGCGGGGGGGCGCTGACGGCTATCGGCAGGGGGGTTTCTGCCGGCTCCCTACATGGCAGGCTTTTGTGTGCACCGAGGAGAGGGAGCCCCGAGCACAGGGACAAGGTGTGGCTGATGGGGCCTGATAAACCCCACACAAAAAGCCCACTGTAGTGCTGAAAGGGTCTCCAATGTAGCCCTTTAATTTCCTTGCTTAGAAATGTTTCCCCTCTTTTCATCCCCAGCCTTTATCTTAACTTCTAATCGGAGCAAAGCGGCAGCCTTTCAAATTGAACAAATAGGCTCCTCTGCCTGTGACAAGATGTACCTCATTTTCTCAGCAAGCCTTCAGCAAGGTCATACCTTTTTAATTTATTTTCTGTAAGAAAAATCTAGTTGCTGGATAGAACAAGGGCCAGATCTCGCTAGAGGTCATTTCTCCAGCTAGTCATAAAGTAGAATGGGATTAGAGCCGCGTAATATCCTCAGCCTCACCTTGCTACCCACCGCCCCGCACCCGGGGGAACGGGGTGGAGGGGGGGAGGCGACAGGAGCGGGGCTGGGGGACAGGGACGCCCCCGCCCATTGCGCTGTGCTCCCATTGTGCGAGCAATCTTTTCCCTTGTATTTATTGGTATATCAAACATTACTTTCACTCTCCCAAACACACTTATTTAAAATGTCAGTGAAGGAGCACCAATTGGGGTGTGTTTAACATTTTCTAATATAAATAAAGGACGGAAGATCGTTTGCTTATAATTTATTGGAGCTCTCTACTAATGTACCCTGCCCGCCACCACAGCCTTAAATTTTTCCATACATTTTTCTTTTCTGCTCATTCAGAAATTGAAGCGAGTGATTTAACTCTCAAACAAAGGCAAAGTCATCATTCCTTGAATTTTGGTTTTTGGATACTTGGCTGAAATACCTAGCCAACCCTCTTTATGCCCCCTTAATTGTTTTGTTTTGTTTTGTTTTGTATTAAATAACGGTAGTTTTTATGAACGTAGTTACCATGTATATTCATATGTTGCAAATATGTAGAGAAATGTCTGGAAGGACATATATTAAATTTAATAGGAATTACTCTTGAAGAGGCAAGTAGGGGACAAGAGGCAAAGAGGGACTCCATCTTTTACCCATGACTTGAAAGCTTTACAATGGTAATGCATGTATGTTAAAATTTTTTTAAAGTAACAAAAATACCTTTGTTTTGATAGGGAATTAAGAACGTGATAGAAAGAAGGAAATTAAGAACGTGATAGAAAGAATGGTAGAGGGATGCCTGGGTGGCTCCGTTAGTTAAGTGGCTGCCTTCGGCTCGGGTCATGATCCCAGGGTCCTGGGATCGAGTCCCACATTGGGCTCCTTGCTCCGGAGGGAACCTGCTTCTCTCTCTACCTGCCACTCTGCCTGCTTGTGCTCTCTCTCTGACAAATAAATAAATAAAATCTTTAAAAAAAAAAAAAGAATGGCAGATAAATAGAAGTCACATCTATGTTTACCTTTCAGGAAAAATTATTAATGATACTTCCTGATATTTCTTCCTACACTTTAAAATTTTTTTTTTAAAGATTTTATTTATTTATTTATTTATTAGGAAAGAGAGAGAGTGAGAGAGAGCATGAGAAGTGAGAAGGTCAGAGTGAGACGCGGACTCCCCATGGAGCTGGGAGCCCGATGTGGGACTCGATCCCGGGACTCCGGGATCATGACCTGAGCCGAAGGCAGTTGCCCAACCAACTGCGCCACCCAGGCGCCCTCTTCCTACACTTTAATCCTATATATTTCTTTACTCTCTCTTCCTTCACATTATATTGTGAGTGTTTCTTCATTTTATTAAATATTCTTTTAAAGTAGTGCATTCAATACCTGTACAGTATTCCATTGTATTGTTTATACCTAATGCATTCAGACATTTTCAAGCTTTCTTATTGTCTTCAATTTGTGGCTATAGTAAATGCAACATTTTAATAAACATATATATATGTACACACATATGAATGTGTGCATATATGTATGTAAGTGTAGATGTATTATATATGTATATATGTGTGTATATATGTGTGTGTGTGCACATATACAGCTGTTTGGATTCTTTAACTATTTTCTTACTGGGGTGTTCATTTTTGCTTACTGATTTGTAAACAGTCTTTACAGTTTAAAGATATTAACCCTCTATATAAAATATTTTACATTCTACTTAATGTGATATCTACCTTTTGATTTTAATTATGTGTAAGATATCATTATGTTTCTTCCATTTTTATGCATTCAAACCTACCACTCATGCTCATTATGGTATTAACATTTGCATTTAGGGTTAGAAATGTCTTTTCCCCCTAAAAACACATATCTACTTAATAGTCTACTCAGATACTTAGTCTTTCACTTTTTGCACAGTTTTGTATTGATTTGGACATTATTTTTATCTAGTATAAGATATGAAGTAAATTTTCTTTTTTCTAAATAGCTAACTCATTTTTCTAAAACTGCTGATTGTAATCATTTTCTCAAGAATTTGAAATTCCAGAAATCTATGTCCTACTCCATTGATTTCTTTGTCAGTTCTTGTGTCAGTAACAGGCTGGCTTAATAATTGTAGTTTTATATTGTGTTTTTGTTTGTCAGTTTGTTATTCATTATTCTTTTTCACACCATCTTCAATAGTCTTGTCTTGCGCATTTAATTTGCAGAAGAGTTTTTAAATTTCCTTGTCATTTACCAATCCACATTTGGTCATTTACTTTGGTCATTTACCAATCCACATTTAATACTTAACCAATATGATTTTTTATTGTACAAATGAATAACTACTTTGATCATAATTGCAATAAATCTATAATTGGGAAGTATTGACATTTTTGCAATGTTAACTTTCCCATCCATGGACATGGTATGTCTCTTCATTTGTTTTTAAAAATGCTATGTTCCTCAATAACGTTTATGGATTTTTTTTAACATAGGCTTCAAATATTGTGTGGTACTTGTAGAGAAGGAGAGAAATGGCTGGCTTCGAGGGATTGATAAGATATATAATTCCCAGGCTTTGTTGGGAGATCAGTCATGGGGGGTTAGGGAGGAGTGACTCCTAGATTCTGGGCTTGGGTAGGAGAACTGAAGATACCATTTACTAAGATAGGGAACATCAGAAGAGAACCAGGTAATGGGGTAAAAAGTCCATAGTTTGGTTTCAGAAATGTGAATTTTGGGATGACTTTTTGACATCCAAGTATACCCGTGCAAGTTAGCAGTTGGATGTGTATGTTTGAAGTTCAGAGGAAAGGAGTTAACAAGAAGTACACATGTATTCCTTATTTGCAAATGAATGGTAATTAAAGCTAGATAATGCCTGAAGAGCAAGCATGGAGTGATAAAAATTAATATGCACAGAACTGAGCTTTAATGACTGGGAAGAAGGCGTGGAGCCTGCAAAGAGGATAGAGGATACAGTGAGTGTTAAGTCACCAAAGCGAGGCATAAAAGTATCTTAATTATCTCTACGCCCAATTGATTTTTGACAAAGGTGTCAAGACCATTCAATGGAGAAACTATAGTCTCTTCAGTAAAGGATGCTGGGACAATTGGATATGTAGCAACAAAAGAATGAAGTTGAACCCTTACTTCATACCATATAGGAAAGTTAACTCAAAATGGATCAACAATTTAATAAAAGAGCCAAAATCATAGAAGTATTAGAAGAAAGCAGAGGGGTAAATTTTCATGAGCTTTAATTTGGCAACAGATCCTTAGGCCACCAAAAGCACAGACAACAAAGAAAAAAATAGATAAATTGGAGTTCTTAAAAGCAAAAAACTTTTGTGCATCAAAGGACATTGCCAAGACCGAGCAAAGAAACCTATGGAATGTGAGAAACTATTTACAGGTCATCTATCTGATAAAGGCTTAGTATCTGCAGTACATAAAGAACTCATAACAATAACAACAAAATCTTACAGCAACAAAAAGACAAGCAATCCAACTTAAAAAATGGGCAAAGGACTTGATATACATTTCTCCAGAGGAAATATGCATATGGCCAATAAGTACATGGAAAGATGATCAACATCACTAGTCATTCTTGTGAATTTGCTTATTCATCTCACTAATGTTTTTATTGAGCATCTTCTCTGTGCCAGCACCTGGAGATGCAGCACTGAACAAAAGGAAACGAAAAGCTTCACTTTCCTGGAGCTTCATTTCAGTAGAGGAAAAGACGAGAGAGAAGAAAAAAAGTAACTTAAAGAAATAGTGTGCCCCATGGTCACAATTACTAAGGCAAAGCCAAGAAAGCAGGGCAGTGGGACTGTTGTGAGTGAGGGAACTGTTGGAGTGGTGCTTATCGAAGTGTTAGGTGAGAGGACCAAAGAAGACCTCACTGAGACGGTGGTTTTTGGAATACAGACATAAGAAAGTGAGGAAGCTAGCTCCAGGAAGAAGGAGCGGCAAGTGCAAAGGCCCTGTGGTGGGAGCGTCTTGGTGTATCTGAAGAACAGAAAGGAGGGCAGTGTGCTTAAAGCAAGGTTCAGGGGAGGAGAGAGGGGGACATGGGTTAGAGCAAGAGCTGGGAATGGTCATGCAGACAGTGGAGTCCATAGGTAGGATGTCAGCTTTCGTTTTTCACCTTGTGTCTCCAGTTGGAATTTCCTTTACGGATTTTACATATGTATGTATTTGAGGGCGAGAGAGCGCACTTGGGCATGCGCTGAATCAAACATGGGGCGGGTCGGGGGGGCGGTAAGGGAAGTAGCAGCGGTGGGGGATGGAGAGGGGAAAGGAGACACAGTCAGTGGGCTGCTTAACTGAGCCACCCAGGCGCCCCCCCCAGTTGGAGTTTCTATAAACTGATAAAGCTTTAGCGTTATTTTATTTCACTCTTGTTTAATGAAATACCGGGTTTGTGGGCTGATTGCCAGCCTCGGGTAAATATCCCTGTTTCTAACCCTCTGCTTTAGACTTGATCACCAATTCTCCCCAGTTATACGCACGCACATGCATACACGCACACATACACACGTGCACACATGTGCACGGACACACACGTATACATTGACAAGCATTTTCTGTTTTACTCTTTTAAAAAAAGTAGCATTGTTACCCACCAGCTGGCTGTGCTGTGCACATTTTTGAGTCCTCAGTTCTTTGGAGAAATGGAGCGATGGGGTTGACATGAGTGGGTGAGATGCTGATGATATGTTAGAAATATATTAAATATGAAGGCAATCCTTGTACAAAGGGATTTCCACCAATGAGTCTAAGGATGGGAACCAACCCAGAGGCAGATGGAGTTACTTAGGAGCAGTTAAAGAAAGAATTCAAAGTGCAAGCTGAAACACAAACCTGGATTAAACCTCACGAATATGAAGGAACTTTCTTTATAAAGTTTGTTTTCATTTTTCCTTTCTCTCTCCAAATCCCAGCCCCAAACTGTATGTCTCCGATGAATAGGGAGCAAGGGTAATTAACCGGATCGAGCGGTAAAAGCAGAGTTATGGGATATGGAAAGCATTTAAATATGATTCATGGGTTTGGAGCGATTACAGACACGTGATAGATGCTCAGAAGAGGCCACGGAGAGATGGTGCTGAGAGCTCATCGGGGAAATGACTAAAGCAGGCACCCGGATCTCGGCAGTTCATATAATTAAAAGACGAGATATTTTATAAAGATGGGGCAAGTAAGATTTCACCAGCACCACACTCCATGCCAGGAGTGATTAAAACCAAACCAAAAATGCACGCATGTTTTCTGCCTGGGGAACAGGATGTCTGTTTCTTCCCTCTGGAAGTCAGCACTGGAGGGCCATAGTCGGTTACAGAGGCAGGAGTTAGAAGGCAAGCGGTAACCAAGTCCTTAGCTACACAATGTGTGGAACCAGGACATAAGCTGGCATTCCGCAAGAAGAAGACACCCCAAATCTTTGATGTCATTTACCCTGCCAGCACCCCCTAGGACACCAGTGTGGGCATACACCCTCATTGTGAGAGTTGAAACCATAAGACTTCTTAAAGCAAATGTAGAGGAAATCTTTATAATGTTGGGGCAGGCCAGATTTGGTAGGACGCAGAAAGAACTGATCATGAAAGAGAAGATACTGATAAATGGAACAGAATTTAAAACTCTTCTCATTGAAAGAAACTGTCATGAAAATTAAAAAGCTAATCACAGGCTGGAAGAAGATATTCATTCACAAAGTATATATTCATAGCCACAATATATAAAGAACCCTTACGAATCAATAATAAGAAGACAAACCAATTTTAAAATGGGCAAAACCAAACAAAAAGACGAAAAAAACTACCCAAAGACTTCAGCTGGAACTTCAGAAGGGAAAATACATGAACAACCAAGAAGAATATGAAAAGGTGCTCAGTATTAATGATTCATCAGAGCAATACAAATTAAAATCAATGGGCTATCGCTAACACTCAGCAGAGTGGCTCAGCGTAAGAAATGTCGGTGAGCCACCACGGTCATCCTCATCTTCCACCTCCAGCTGTTGTTCCCCCTTTATGTCTCCTGTGACTCTCCTTTGCTTCACACCCTTAGCTGCTGTCTTAGAACAGTCTTTCCCCAGTTCTTCCTTCCACTCTTATAGCAAGTTCCTTACTCCTTACTTGATCATCTGCTTTTCCTGGAGCTCCCCGCAGCCCCCAGCATCCTCATGATAAACACTGAACTCTATCACAGTCTCCAAGGCTCTGCCCCACCTGCCTCTCCAGGTAGGCATCCATTTGGCCACTCTCTTCACTCCAGTGGCAGGAGGGGCTTTGCTGCCTCCTGCCACAGAGACTTTGCATGTGCTGTTCCTTTTGCTCATCGCACTTTACTCCTTTCTTTAATGAACTCCTACTCAAGCTTCTGATCTTCGTTCGGTTTTCAATCTGGGAATCTCTCTCTTCTCCCCAATCCTGGACTTCGTCTGGACTGATTTGGATCCCTCTATTATTATCCTCAGAGCACGATGGACCTCTCGTTTGCCGTGTATATCAGAGCTGTCATTTTATGTTTGCTTACTTGATAATCCACCACGTGTTCTAGACGGTAGGCAGGGACAGTATCTGCTTTCCCATCTTCGCACCCAGTGCTTACAGCAGTGCCTCGCTCCTGGGAGGCACTCGCTAAGCATTTGGGGAGGGGTAGGCTGGCTTGGCTACATGCTCAGACTCTGGTCTTATTCCCGTGCCTCAGTTTCCTTACCTGGGATAACACCTGTGCCAGTGTCATAGACTCATAGAGATGAAATGATTTCACGGATGCAAAGTACTCGGACCAGTTCCTGGCAGGGAGTAAATGCTGTGTGAGCTTGTCTCTTCATTTCCTCAAGGTTCAATGCCAAGTTCTAGTCCTTTCCGCTGCTTCATCGTCCCCTACAACTTGGTACCTCCCACCTTGGAGCCCCACTGCCACTGTCTGTGCCCTTTCTGCCTAAGTGGCAAACAGGCCTCTTGCCTTTTTTTATTTTCCTGCTTGTCACTCCTGGCCTCCGTCTCCAGCTCCCTGCCGCCGTCCATACCGGCACACAGGGAACACTGGAAGATCCCAGATCCCCAATCCCTCCAGTCCTGTGCTTCCAGAAGCCAGTTACCCTCACGTTCGTTCGTTCGTTCGTTCCACTTCCCTGCCAGCCAGCCCTGGGCCGAACTTTTCACAGACGCACGAGGCCAGTCATGAGGGAGCCACAGGCCGGGGAGGGAGAGTTTCCCAGCCTGGGGGCGCGCGCTCAGACTGGTGCCTGAGAATGGTCCATCGCCTTTAGAACCGCAGAACAGAATGTGTCTTTGTGTGGTGCAGGATGGGTGCATCAAAAGACCCACGTCTGGGGCTGCTGGCTTGGGGACTCGTGCCCAGATACTGTTTATTTCGAGCTTGGTGGGAAACCGTGAAACTCAAGGTTTAACACAGCTGGCCTCCGATATTTCTCCTGCATCCGCTCCTCCGGCCCTTTCTCTCCCATAAGAGAAACTGAGGCCAAGAATCATCCCCAAGTAGTTCTCACTGAATAGAGGACAGGAGCCATTTGAGGGGCTTAGAGTTGTGCAAGGCCCGTCCCTCCCCCACCCCAGGGGCCTACGCAGCACGGGGCAGTGCGCTGTCTTTGGCTGCGAACACCGACTGTTCTCAACCTCTTCATCTGCACGATTCCATCTGGCGTCTGCAAGGGGAAGAAAGCCAAGCAATCCAGAATTCTCTAACTCATTGGGAGACGAGTTAAGAACAGCCTGGAGTGACATAAAATGGTACGTCTTACACTGCAGAGTGGATCGCTTCCAGTCGAGTTACAAAGGCTCCTGTGGCAATTATGATTTTATTCAAATCAATGCTTTCAAAGCATGGAAATAGAGATGAAGGGTCCACAAGCCAACACACAGCAACGCCGCGCAGAGTACTTTTCCGATAAATATGCAAGAGTCTCTGTCGCAGAATCTATGGCTCCTGTGAAGTCAGCCTAAATATGTAAGGTACTTAGAGATGCCCGCTGCAGGTGGATTGGAAATCTGCCAGCACACTAGCAACAGGATTCGAATTCAGAGATGCTTGGAGTTTGGCTGGTGTCATTTTGTGTGTGTGTGTGTGTGTGTGTGTGTGTGTTTTGTTTTTCAGAACCCCAATAGAGGAAACTGCTCAATCAGGTTCTTTCTTTGGAAATAAAATTACCCACATGTTTTTCCCGAATGAAATCTGAGCAACTCAGGGAAACGTCCATCCCACCTTTCCCCAGCGCCACCACCCGTGCTGGGGTTCCTCAGAGTCTTACCTTTCTCCTCAAAGGCCAGCCTACTTTGACGGACATCTTTGTTTCTTGCCCGGGTCAGCCCTCCGACAACCAGCTCGATTTTCCTCCAGGCTAACTGCCCCCTCTCATATCCTCAGCCGCTGTGGTTTGGTGGAGTCAACCACCAGCCTGTGTTTTGATTTGGCCCATCAGACAGTCTTATTTCTCTGGCCACAGTGATAGGCATGCTATAGAATTAGGGCCACAGACATAGGCATGCTATAGAATTAGGGCCAATGAGAGTCAGGCCTGGGAATTTCATTTAAGCTGTTTGTGGAAAAGAAGCTTTCTCTTTCTTTCAGACTTGGAGCTATGAAGAGTGAACCTGGAGCTGCTGGGGATCCACATGGAGAAAATTTGCCCGAGGGTGAAGCCAATGTGGAAGGAAACACTAATTAAGAGGTGGTGAGGAACTGAGTCTTGATGTTGTTTGAGCTGCTGGATCTAGCCATGCCTGAAGGTGGAAATCTTAATTTTTTAACTCTAAGAACCCGTTTAAAAATTACTACTGAAAAAATAAAAGTAAAATAAAAATCGTTAGTTTATTATGCAAATTTATTAGTTTATTATTATTATTATATAGTTTATAAGCAGTTTGAGTTGTATTTCCTGTCACTCACAACTGAAAAGCTTTGAACTGTTAGGTCCTAAATCCAAGGAACATATATATTCTGTTCTTTCTAGTGCCCATGATAGATAGATCGGTGAATCTAAATGGTTCTATAAGTCAAGATAGGTAATTATTTTCAAAGGAGGATGGGATTTGGGTGCAGACAGAGGGCCCTGGATCTGCTATCAGCATCCTAAAGTTCATCTCACTCATCTGTGGCCTTCTCTCACCTTGCTCAGTCTCTACTCCACGCTGTAGTGATACTTCATGCTTCCTCACTAGGCTCCCTGCTTAGCCCAGAGGTGATGCTTGATGTCTGACTTCAGGGAGGCACTTAACTTCTGTAACCCTTTGCCTCCTGGTCTGTAAAATGGGCCTCCAGTGGAGCTGTTTACCAAGGCTCCGTATTTGACAGTGGGAATGACCCATGGGCAGCCCTATGGCAACTGGAAAAGACCCCAACATCACCAAACAAAGAAAAGTACTTTCCGTTTCTGCAGCTTAGTTAGAGGGAGCTTAAACTTGAACTCAGATAGCCTGGTGTTCCTCCAGTACTATGTCCACATCCAGTACTTTCCATGAGGAAAGGAATCATCTAATTCTTTCCAGTAAGAATACTACTCCTTGGCTGCTTCTGTTGGATGTGTCCGCGAGTCTGTGTCATTTCTGCAAGGATGGGAATTTCTGCAACGCGGGAGAGGGCCTCACTTTGATTTGCTATGTGTCACTAAGACGTCTCTGCTCTCTCAGCCACAAAGCCGCCCAAGAACTCTTGCACCGTATGTACACATTTCTGGAGCAAAATGAGCGTCTGAGTCCCGTGTTGGGGTTATGACCATAATCACAGCAAATAACCGCTCTGCTATTTTGCCGTTGGTACATCCTTGTGTTTCAGCTCTGAGCTATCAGCTTTCCTATTACCCCCTAGTGCCATCCCGCCAGCACACCGGGTTCAAAATGGCACCACGCAACGAGCTTGAAGGTTGTGTCTCCGCTGTTGTAGCAGATGTCACACTTGTCAAATAACACACGTGCCTTTTTAGCATCTCCCGCTGACTTCAGCCTGAAAGGACAGGTCAAGGGACGATCCCACTTTGCGGGGAGATATTTCGTCTGCTAAATGGTTTTCAGTGAAACAATCAAAACTGCCATGCACAGCTACAAAGCGCAGGCAGAGACGAAGCAGGGAAAGTGCTGGGGCTTATGTTCGATCTGGCTTGGGTTACAGCTACTTGCCAGGCAAAAAAATGAGGCTCCACAGTGACCGGGACGTTGCCGGTTTTGAAGCGGAAGTGGGTGGTGGGCCGGCAGCTGGCAGAGCCGGGCGCTCGGAGCTCCACATGCCGAGGGACATCAGTCCTTTCAACGTGTCTCGTCCAGCACCTGCCTGACTCCTGTTTTCCCAGGTGTGGTGGGTGTCATCTTCCAATTAAGAAGTAAGTTCCATGAAGCAGAGACGTTTGGTCTTCTCATTGACCCTAGACAGCGCCTTGCGTTGGCAGGTGCCCATCAATGTTTGTTCCGTGAAAGACCCGCTCAATAGACAGGTGCAAGTCTCTTTGGGAAAGAAAAATGGAAGGCCCCCAAAGTAGAGAAACCCTATGTGATGAAAGCATTGGTCTTCTGTGTAGATTTCAAAACTTAAATAACCTCTGTCACCACTGATACGTGACAAGTTCATGGGCTTAAACACCATTACAATGACTGCCTGCTAGCCGTACCCTGTGTTCTGGTGGTCTCCGGGCTGGGTCCCCACAGCTTACACATAGCTATGCAATTTGACCTGCATTACATCGAGAACAGAATTAGTTGGCAATATCTAGCATCTGGGAGATTTTTACAATATGAAGTTTTGGGTTTCCCTTAATAGTAGAAGGTACCTACCTCCCTGTGACTTCCAGTTTGTCCTTATCTGGGTCAGCTTACTTTCTCTCATAACCTACCTGCCCCCGAAGACTTTTGAGTTTACTTCAGGGAGATCTAAAGGTATCTTGCAGAGAGAATTTTGTGTGGATTTCAAGTGGGAGACAGTCCAGAAAAATGTATCCCTAAGGACCTTGATCATTTGAGAAGACACATTTTGTAGACAACTAGAAAAACAGGGACATGACCGTAGGTGCAGATGACCTGACAATTTGAAATCCGTAAGAGTGACTTTGAAAACTTCAATAGGGATCTACAGCATAAATGTTGGGGGCACATCTTTCTTTGGGCACCTTGAGGTCATAGCCAATGTCACCTCCCAGCACAGTTTTTGAAGGCAAAGAAGCTGATTTTTTTCAGAACAAGATGTTGTCTGAAACTTTGACTTCAGTGTATTTGTAAAAATATGTTTAATGCCATTTTCCTTGTTTGGGGATGAGAATTCGATCTAGCCAGTTGTGATTTTTGCCTGCCATATGCTTTCTCCTACCCTCGGAACTGTAACCCCTATCAGTGCCAGGCGGCGACCCTGTGGGGTTCAGTGTCAGGTTGCAGAGGTCAGACTCAAGGTGGTGCAGGAATTCCTTGAAGGTTTGAGATTGGAGTGGTCCAGAGTCTAGGAGGAGCTTCAAGGGAGCCAGGAACTTGGATCTGGGACTGCCGGGATGACACAGGAGTGCAGTAGCCGGGAGGAGGAAGAGGACCAGGAGAGAGGAGGGGGGCAGGCATTTGGAGGCAGCACTGTCTACTGGTGAAGGGCCCAAACTCTGGAGTCAGAGCGCATTCAGCCTGCATTGCTTCTTACTGCTACCTTGGGAAAGTTACTTAACTTTGCTGAGCATCGACTTCCCTATGGGAAAGATGCTTCCTACCTTATGGGTAGTTCCTACCCCATAGAATGCTGTGAGAATCCACTGAGCACTGCACATAAAAGAGGGTCTGGTGCACGCTTAGTGCTATATAAGCCCATCAGGGCTGGGCCACGGGGAGGCCTGGAGGGCAACTCTGTCCCAGGCAACAGCTGGAGAACAAAGTCCGGTGTGCTTGTCTAAGACTCTGAGAGCTGGTCCTTCTCAGGCTGCATCTTCCGCTGAGCTTCAGATAGCCTTGCTTTAGGGGAGGGTCTGTCGCTTTCTGGAAGATACGGGCCTCGTCTTAGGGTCTTTTCTGTCTAGAGTAAATGTATGCCACAGGGTCCATACTTGGCACACACGACTTACTCCCCAAATTTTGGCTGGTCGATTTGCTCCAAAGTTTCCGATCCTATCCTAAATCAATCAGATCATTTTCTTTTTTTTTCAAAGAGTGCAGAAATCCCAATTCTTGGGTAAAAATCTCAATGTTTAAAACAACAACCATAACAAACTTGGTGTGGGTCACTAGAAACACTGCTGCTGGCTGCATCCAGCCAGTGAACTGCTGCTAGTTTGGATCTAGTGCCAGAGAGCTGACTGGCTTCGGGAGCGCACTACAAGGATGGACGGGAGTGGTGGATAAATACCCCAACTCCCTCACCCGTCTGATGGGATAACTCGGAGACCCACTGCATCCTACATTGATGCCCAAGTGTTCTCCAGGAGGCTCAAGTCCAGTTGGATTGGTTTGTTAACAGACCTTTTACCGGCCTCCTTCCTTTCCTGTCTCACTCTTCCATTCTACCACCCGGCTTCCTGGGACCACTCCCCCGCAGCCTTCTCCTAGGACACCTGTCATTTGGGGAAACTGGGTCTTCCAGACGATCTAGTAGGCGACACTGGCCAAGATGCAATGGCTTTGGGGATGAAGGGTCTCTTTGGAGCCGAAGCAAATTTTTTTTTTTCTTTTTTTCAAAGCGGACTCCCCATGGAGCTGGAAGCCCGATGTGGGACTCGATCCCGGTGCTCCGGGATCATGACCTGAGCCGAAGGCAGTCGCTCAACCAACTGAGCCACCCAGGCGCCCCGAAGCAAAGTTTTGCGATCAGCCCAAGCTTTTAGAGACTCCCCTTCTAATTTTGGAGAGCGAGGGTGGGGGAGGGAGCCTCTTCCCTGCATTCATTTGCATTTAAATTTGAAGTTGAAATTAAGGCTTTCAGAAACTTTTAATTTCTATTTAATTATAAGAATTTCACTGCAGGGTATCTGTCTGATTTAAAAGAATAATTAAAATTAAGTATAGCTGCGATGATTTGCCACAGCGTACGTCTGTCCTTCGGAACGTTGAGCAATAGCAAATTATTTGTGGCTAGAGGTGTTCTATATGTAAATTCCCACAAGAATAGAATTTGGCGACGGAGAAATGAAGATTATGAAGATCACACGGCAAGTTGGAACGTCCGTGCCTCATAAATGCCTCAGTTGTTGCCATTACTTCTCTTAATACCCTCAATTAAATGATTTAAAATAGAACAATAGATAAGCAAGATCAATTAATTTTATAAGATGATCAAAGGAATGTGGTTCGGCATTGTAAAAGCTGTAAGTGTGATAATGGTTTTATCAGACAGGAAAAAATAACTCGAAGTGGCTCAAACCTGATTCGTTTACGCTCAGAGGAGTTTTGTTTGTGATTCATCAAATTGTCTTTTGTAACACGGAGAGTTTTAGGATCTTGGCCGTTAATTTTAGAAAAAAAATAATTCAGACATTAAAATAGATGCTATTCTCCGATGGTTGTATGTCAACCATAATAAGTGATAACAAGCATCAGAATATCTTGATCCCGTAACCTGTTGGAAGGAGGCTGTGGGAGGGGCCGGGGAGCTGCCAGTGGCAATAACATGGATCGTCCTGAGTACTCAAAGAGGGGCCCTAGCTCAGCTTCTAGGTCTGAGGTCTAGGCTGGAGGCCAAGTGCAAGGTATAGAAGCAGGGATGCTCCGCTCATATGAAGGCTGGGCCATCGGGAATTTTAGAATGGCAGGGGGAAGGGAAGAATCGTTTCTGAAAGGCTACATTTATCTGCAGTGTGTATTGGGGTTAAGAATGATTCAATTATTTATACTCCTCTGCCTTTCAGAAAGGAATTGCTTTCCCCTCCAAAAGGACAGAAACAGTAAAAGGACAGGAAAAGAACAACAATGAGTAATTGCGGGTAGGGGGAGTGATGATTATGGTGACTCAATCGAAGCTAAGGGAAAACGCGCAATGAAAAACCAATTTTGGTTTGGAGCTTCCTGGCGATCCAAGCAAAAAGGGAAGCCTGATGAGTTAGTACCTCCTACTATCCTTTTTTTTTTTTTTAAGAATTTATTTATTTGACACAGAGAGAGAGATAGTGAGAGAGGGAACACAAGAGTGGGAGAGGGAAAAGAGGGCTTCCCGCTGAGCAGGGAGCCTGATGCGACGGGGCTCGATCCCAGGACCCCAGGATCATGACCTGAGCTGAAGGCAGACGCTTAAGGACTGAGCCACTCAGGGGCCCCAGTACCTCCTACTATCTTGGTTAAAATGAAAAAGAGACGACTTTTGATTTCTAAGAGGTTTGTTGGGGGGGTGTTTGTTTTTTGTTTTTGTTTTTGTTTTTTTGCAAAAGTAAGAAAGTGAATACAAGCATAGATGTTTCTTAAAAAAGGCAAGGTCACGGGGCACCTGGGTGGCTCAGTTGACTGAGTGTCTGCCTTCAGCTCAAGTCATGATCCTGGAGTCCTGGGATCGAGCCCCGCACCCGGCTCCCTGCTCTGCAGATGTACTCCTTCTCCCTCTGCCCTTCACCCCACCCGTTGCTCTCTTTCTCACTCTCTCTGTCAAATAAATAAATAAAAATCTTAAAAAAAAATGACAAGATCATAGAATAGGAAACACAGAAATAATCACTTTGTAGGTTACCCTGGTTCATATGAACCAGAAGGCTTCCACATAATGGGAGCAAGCTAGCGAGTCGTGAGAAGGCATCCCTCCCTCGTATGTTAGTTTCCAAGGCCAGAAATACCACCACAAATCTAGTTTTTCTGCAGACGATATAAGTTGGTGTTGTGGCTAACGACCAGTAAGCATATGCTTGGCAAGCATGGGTTGGATGGTTAAGGATTAGCTCCACAAATTTTAAGGAGCAGCTGGGTGATTTTGATGAGACAGAATGACACATGGCGGCAGGCAGGCGATAGTGCTGTGACCAAGTGGTTTTCTGGCAGGTGGCGGCCCGCGTGAGCCATGGTCGGATTTACCCACCACTAAGAGGCTAAAGCTCAGTTGCTAAGTGGTTCACGGGCTGCTGCCTGCGCGGCATTAGCACAGTTATTTGGGGCTTACTGGAAGGACCGTGGCATGCTTTCTGATTCACCAGGCCGCAGTGCTCTCCGTCTTCTCCACTGAAATTCCCAAGGCTGATCTCCGATGGCTCTCAGGTCTCAGGGCACAGAGGTATAGCACACCGCCATGGACCAACTCCCACTGGAAGATGAGCAGGGGCGAAAGCTCTTGGACTCACTTGGATGTTATTTGAGAGTCCTGGAGGGTAGCTATGCCGAGGCATATTTCCTGGCCAATGGTGATGCCTTCCCCAAGTCCCATGGTGTTTCAAGTACGGTTCCTGCAGGAACTTGTCATTTTCTCTTTCACACTCTATTATTTCTAGGTATGATACAAAGAGCTTGGGTTTGGGAAACAGATTTGGGTCCAAATCCCATTTGCCCCTTGCTGGGTATCGTGAACCTGGGTGGATTATCTAACATTATTGGGTCTGTTTTCTTATCTGAGAAAGCGTAGCTCCATGAATTAATAATTGCCAAGTATCAAGATCTGTCATTGTGCAAACATAGATCTCGGGTCACGGTGCCATTTATAAATATGTTACAGATGCTGGTTTAGACGCCGAGAGTACAGAGAATAAAATGCAATCCCTTGAAGAATTCTGACTCTACCGGGGAACACTAAGACACTGTGATGTGTGCCACGAAGGGAGTATGTGTTGACAGTGCCGTGACAGGAGCGAGTCTATCTTGGTGATTTTGGACACGAAGGGGTGGTGTCGACCCGATGGCGGGGGCTGACTTTGGAGGAGCCGGGCTCCAATTCAAGCCACGAAGGGTATGACCCGTAGCCAAAGGTACTCGCTCACATTTTAGTTGCCTTGTCTATAAAAGGACAAAGGTTGACCTGCAGGACCTTTATGTTCCTTGCAGATTATTAGCCATATGGAAGCTGGGCTCCAGGGCAGGCAGTGAGAAAGGTACAGAGCTCAGGCAGACATGCATGGTAAAATATTTACCCAGTCTCCACCCAGAGCTCAAGCTAGATTTCCTCTACGAAAGCCAAAGCTTTTCCATTAGCTAATACCTGGTCCCCCCAAAATACAAAGAGGAGAGAGCACAGAAGGCATTCCTGTAAAGCGGTTATTAACCTTGCATTACGACCACGTTTACAAGGTGACTGGGATGCCGTGAATATGAAGAATCCATCCAGCCCAGTGCCTGTGATTTAGTTCCGGGGAGGCAAGAAGTGGAGGCGCCCTGGGTTGCGTCCATGGCCAAGAGCAGAGTCAGGGTCACTCAGCCAGCCTGGTGCGCGTAGGTCTAAGCACTGAACTTCATCAGCACTGTAATTCCATTTATGCTATTACATAATTAAATTGAGACTTGAGTTGTGCTTTTTAAAAGATTATGTGACCATATGTAGCTTGAACAAAGGCCAACTCTGAAAAAAAAAGGGGGCAGCTCTTTTCACAATTTCTTTCTATTGGGTTAGGACTTTGTTATTTCTTCTTTCCTTTTTTCCCCCCTCATAGATCTGAATTGAACTCAGTCAGTACTTAGTAAGTGGATATAATTACAACTTCGAGTATTTTTGAGGATGTGATTTCAGTATGTTTTAAGACAACAATAAAATCTTCTGGAACCCAGATCGTGTATCAGGCATGGGGTATCGATGCTCCCACACCCCAAAAGAACAATATGGACCAGCATTTCAAATGGCTTTTTATCAAATCAGGTTTTAAACGGAAAGTTTTAGAGTCGACAGTGAGTAATTTCATTAGCAAATGGTACAGCTAATTCTTAAAGGAAGTCAAGGAAAACAAAATGTGTCTGGCACAAAGCTACCATTTGGGGGGAAATTATTAACACTTGAGGGAATACATCTTTGCACTCAGTGATATTAGGGGACTCAATTCAGACATATAAATTGAACCGGCAGAGGATGTTAAATTTTATAGACAGACAACAACAACAACAACAACAACAACAACAACAACAAATTCTATTCTCGTTAAAGGAAATCCAGCCATTGTTTTAAAGTACAATCATATTTGAAAAAATGCATAGGAAAAATAAGTGCTTGAAGCCTACGGAGAATGTGGCCAGTGTTTATTATTATTTTTTTAATCAGGGTAAACTGTTCCTTGTAAAATCTAGACTAGTCTATGCATATGCAGCAGCTCTTATTAAGATGCATTGGAAAGCCCAAGTGCCATTAGATAATGAAACTGACCAGAGGTATTTCCAAAGGCTTCAATTAATACCCTCGTGGTTAAACCGTAATGACCAACCTCAACTGGAGTCAGATTCAGATGTGAATTGTACTTAAGGACCTCAGAGTCACCTCTTAGTGGATTGGTTTCAAAACACAAAAGCACTAAATTAAAATAATTGTTTTGTCTGAGAGTTGTTTTTTTTTTTTTTCCCATTGATAACCGACATAGGTATTCCTTTAAACTCAAACATTATCACAGAGCTCCTCAGGGCATTAGAACCTTCCATCCATGCCTCATGTCTGGCACATGATTGGTAATCAGTGAACATACAGTGTTTAGAAAATCAGTAGGATCTAACCCAAAACACTGTGTTCTTTCCTTTGCGATCTGAAGGTCTATAGGCTTGCCTGGACTTGAGTTCGTTATGCTGACATCAATGCAGGTTTTAATTGAAAAATCTTGTAGGGAGGTACATGAGAATATTTTTCATTTGGAGAAATGCTAAGTAGCATACATATTTAGTTATTTGATCCTCACGGCAACCTTGTCTCAGTTTCGTGTAGTGAGAGGAAATAAATTCTGGAAGGTCGCACATCCCGTAGATGGTGACCCAGGTTTGAACCAGTCAGCACACATCCGGGAATCTGGGAATCTCTCAGCCGCCTCGACATTAGGGGCCCCACACACTATGGCCCAGGGGCCAAGGTCACGTGTTTTGATAAAGACAGATTGATTGGCACACAGCCCCCACACATGTGTTTGCGTGTTGTTTGTGGTTGTGTACCCTCTCCTGCAGAAGTGAGCGGTCGGAATGGAGACCTGACAGCCACAAAGCCCAAAGTTCTGTCTCACCTTTCAGGAAAATGGGTGCTAACCTCTGTTCTTACACATCTGCTCAAGAGTAAAGAAGAGTCCAAGTGACATCTTGGATCAAGTTCATGTCCACAAAACCTCCCACCTACATCAGTCAGAATCCACTGTCAGAAATAACAGTATCTGAACTGGGGCTACATCGAACTAAAAAGCATTTGAACAGTGAAAGAACCCATCCACAAAACAAAAATGCAACCGCGCGACTGGGAATATATCCGACAAGCAGGTTAATATCCTAAATATATAAATAACTCCTACAACACAACACCAAAAAACAGAACAAAACAAAAAATCGAATTGAACACTGGGCAGAGGATCTGAGTAGACATTTTTCCAAAGAAGGTTACCGATGGTCAGGCTACAGGAAAAGATGCCCGACATTACTCATCCTCAGGGAAAGGCAACTCAAACCACAATGAGATAGCACCTCTAATCCGTCAGCATGGCAAGTATCAGAAAGACAAGAAATAATAAGTGTTGGAGAGGAGGCAAAAAAAAAAGGGGGGGGGACTCTCAAGGGAATGTAAAGCGGGGCAGCCACTATGGAAAACAATAGGAAATTCCTCAAAAAGTGAAAAAGGAAACTACCAGTGTAGCAATTCCACTTGTGGGTATTTAGCTAAAGGAAACAAAAACATGAATTCCAAAAGAGTCACGTGCTTCTATGTTCATTGCAGCATTATTTACAATAGGCAAGATACGGAAATGTCCTAGGTACCCATTGACAGCTCATTGGGTAAGGAACAAGTGGTATGTACACGCCATGGAATATTAATCAGCCACAGTAAGGGAGGAGATCTTGCCATTTGCAACAACATGGATGGACCCAGCCAGTATTCTGCTAAGTGAAATAAGTCAGACAGAGAAACACAAATATCATATGATTTCACTTATATGTGGAACCTAAAAAATCAAAAAAAGCAATCAAATAAAATAGAAACAGACTCCTAAGCACAGAGGACAGACTGGTGGTTGACAGAAGCGAGGAAGGTATAGCAATGGGCAAAATAGATGAAGGATCAGGAGATACAAATTGCTGGTAATCAAATAAATAAGTCACGGGGAAGATGGTGGCTATACCATAGGCCATACAATAGGGTGTGTGGTCAATATTATCGTGATAACTTTCTGCGGTGATGGATGGATGGTAACTACACTTATGGTGGTGGGTATTTCATAATGTAGATAAATATCTAGTCACCACGCAGCGCACCTGAAACTAATATAATATTGTGTGTCAACTGTACTTCAATTAAACAAAAAATAGTGTCTGTCAACCAGTTGCAGGCAGTGTGGGACGGTGGACAGAGCGTGAGGCTTTGAGGCCACGCCAGCTCTAATATGAGCTCCACCAGTTCATTGGTGTATAGACTCGAGTCTTTTCTCTGAGTCCTGATTTTCCACCTGTAAAACTCCTCCCCCATGCGGAGTTGTTTTAGGGGATTAAATATAAGATAAATTAGGTTGAAGTCTTAATGCGCTGCCTGGCACGTAGTAGAAGATCAATAAACAGTCATGAAAAACACAGAGATTTATCATTGTATATCTTTTTGTCTATATTTATCCGCATTCATATATTTATTATCAAGTAGAGGACATCAGGGTCACTAATCTATTGTTTCAGACTGTTGATGACAACTGGGAACATCTGGAGGGGCTGTCAACCGCATCGGAAAATCCTTCTTTCCAGTGGGTTCTGCAAAGGAGTCATGGCCTGGCCTTCTGGTCTTTGCCCGGGGGAGGGAATCTTCTAGAAGATCGTGTCTTCAGTCAGGGTTGGATACAACAGAATCCATTCCACCCCCCATGTGAATACCACCCCCAGCAGCTTGGGATAAAGCAGAAATAATGTGATTTCTCACCAGAGTGTTCTCGGGGGCCATAGGGCATTCAAGATGCTTGAACTCGTGCAGTCTCTGGGCTTTGGGGAAAGATGATGCTGTGAAAGCTTGGGTCACTCTTCTTCGCTGCCTCCCTGGCCCATGTACCACCATCAGTCAATGAATGTACTTCAGCAGCCTCCTACCTGGACCTCGAGCTTCCACCAAGCCCCCTATGGTCTGCAAAGAGTGCAGATTTTTTTTTTTTTTTTCAACTACATTTTTGATAGTGTGTCACCAGCATAGAGGTACTTAACTGCTTTTGGTATATTTATCTTGTACCCAGCAAGCTCACTGCACTATCTCAATGGTTTATAAATTCTTTTGGATTTTCTATGGAGACGATGTTAACAATGCATAGGAATAATGTAATTTTGTATTTCTGCTTTTAAAATTCTTCTACGACTTTATTTTTTGTGTCTTACTTATTACATCTTACAGGACCTCCAGAATAATGTTGAATAAAAGTGGTAGTAGAGATCATTTTTGCCTTATTACTGACTTTAAATGGAATGCTTCTCAAGTTTTACCACCATAGAGAATATTGGCTATGAGTTTCTGATAAATGTTGTTTACCAAGGTAAAGACGTTCCCTTCCTTTCGTTTGCCATGACTATTATCATGAATAAGAGTTGAGTTGAACTGGAATTTTCCTTCTGCATTTATTGCTATGATGATGCTGTACCTTGAAATCTATTAATATGGTGAACTGCATTAATACATTTTTCTAAGCTTAAACTGCCCTCGATGGGATTAATCTTACTTGCTTATGATTTTTTTTCTTTGCCAGATTTTTAAAAAAAGCATTTCACATCTATATTCATAAGTATGCCTTATTCATAAGTAGTTTTTTATACTTATTCATAAGTAGTTTTACTTTTCTGTGGTGTCCTTGTTTTGATGTCAAGATTAACTTGTTTCATAAAATGGAAATTTTTCTACCTTTTTTTGTCCTGTGGCATAGATTGTATAAAACAGAGGTTATCAATGCTTTGATGGTTTGATAAAACTCACCTAAAAAGCCATCTGAGCCTGATATGTGTGTGAAAAGTGGTTTTATGACCGCTTATTCCATGGATTGAATGTACTGCCCGGGTTTTCTATTTCTTCTTCAGTCAATTTTTATTTCCATCTCTTTCTAGAACTTTTCCATTCCCTCTGAGTTTTAAAATTTGTTCACATAAAGCTACTCGTGGCATTCTCATGATTTTGAAAAGTGCCATCTATTTATGGCTATGTTCCCTTTTTTTGTTGATATTGTTCATCGGGCCTTCTCCCTTGATTTTCTTACCACTCTTGCCAGAGTTTTGTCTATTTGTTTGTTCAAAGAAGCAGCTTTGAATTTTGTTACTCCACCCATTTTACTTTCCATTTTATTAATTTTTGTTCTTTGCTGTTTCTTTTTCCCCGTGATCTTTAGACTTGCGTAGTTTCTAAGTCTTGAGTTGGCTGTTTATCTCATTCATTCTTTCATAATCTGTGACTTTGGGGCTACAGTTATTTCACTTAGTATAGCTTTGTCTTTTGTAGCATGAGTTTTGATAACCAATCTATTATCATTCAGTCCTAAATATTTTACTGTTTCCATTATAACTCCTTTCGTGGCCCATTCCTATGGAGGTTTTGTTTGTTTTTATTCCCAAATGCGCGCTTTCTTTATAACTTAATTGTTTTACAGTCATAGAATGTGGTCTATAGAAAGTTTACGGATTCTACTCCTTAGGCTTCTGGAATCCACTTCCTCCTAGATTTAGTTCCTTCCTTCACTACGTCATCATCCTGCAGTAGCAAGGATCCTTGAGTAGTAAGCTTTATCAGTCTTTAGCTGAAAATTTTTCTCTGATTCTCACTTTTAAATAATTAACTGTGTGTTCTTTGAAAAGTATTCTTCTTCAATAACGTGATTATTCTATTGTTTATTATTTACTAGCCTTGATTGTTTTAAATAAGCCTATTGTCATTCGTATTCCAGTCCTTTTCCCTTGATTTGCTTTTAAGGATTTTCCCCTTGTCTTTAGTATTCTGCACTTGCATTACCATACGTAGGAGTGTGGATTTCTTTCATTTATTCTCCTCAATATTTAATATGTTTCTTTTGCGGTCTCTTGACAATTCAATTCTGGGAAGTTCTCAGCTTTCAGCTACAATTTACACATGATAGTCCCTCCCATTCTTCCTATATTCATCTTCCAGAACTCCCTGGAGTTGTATTTGGATCTTTGGATTCCATCTTGTATGTCCCCTAAGCTCTCTTTCACTGATCTGTCTTTATTTGTCTCCATTCTGCAAGGCAAGTACGTTTCTCCGATCTATCATGTGGTTTCCTGATTCTCTCCTCTATATTTATATATTATTATATATTATATATTATTATATAATATATATATTATATTATTATATATTATATATTAAGTATATTTATATATTATATATTTATATTATTATATATTATATATATTATATGTTAAATATATATTATATATTCTCTCCTCTATATTTATATATTATATATATTTATATTATTGTATATTATATTATTTATCATATATTATATGTTAAATATAGTTATATATTATATATATTCTCTCCTCTATATTTAAATTGCTATTTAACAAGTCCTTTGAAATTTGAATGTCAATGAGTATATTCTTCGCAAATATGAAGTTATTAATCAAATTATTTATAATTTGAAATTTTAGAGCCTGCCTAAATATCCTATAATCATAAATTAAGTGATGATGACCTGAATTATGGTACGTCTATTTGATAGATAAGTACATAGCCATTAAAACTGCAATAACAAAAAGCAGGAAGCAAACAGTAAAAAAAATTCATTAAAATATAAAATTATGTATGTGCTATGCCATGAAACATATGTGAAAGTAAGCATGAATATACAAATAATAATACTGAACTTGTAGTAGGATGATTTCATTGCCCATGACTTTTTTCCTCTTCCATTCTATGATGATGTACTATCTTTACCATTAAAAATGGTTCCTTAAGGGGCACCTGGGTGGCTCCGTGGGTTAAGCCTCTGCCTTCGGCTCAGGTCATGATCTCAGGGTCCTGGGATCGAGCCCCACATCAGGCTCTCTGCTCAGCAGGGAGCCTGCTTCTCCCTTTCTCTCTGCCTGCCTCTCTGCCTACTTGTGATCTCTTTCTCTCTGTCAAATAAATAAATAAAACTTAAAAAAAAATAGTTCCTTAAAACACATTTACCTTAACACACACACACACATACACACACACACACACACACACACACATTTACCTTGCCAATAAAGCATCTGGATACAGTCTAAATATGAGGTCAGAATTAGCACTTGGTTATAGACATCCCTACCATTGAGTACATCTTACAAGCGGAAATCCATTTTTGGATAATAGCTGATACTCAAAATCTTGTTAGTCATTTGAATCTATACATGCTATTTCTGTCCCAGAGTTGAGTCCAGAAAATCAAAATCCATGTGCTTGTGCCTTAGTGACTTAGATGTCACTGGACTTGTTTCTTACTTTTCTGTCAAACATAATTAAGAGTTTGGCTTTAAATATTGTCAGTTGGGGACGGAAAAATGCTTTTCCACTCTACGAATTGTGGTTTTTATTTGTTTTAAAAACCAGGTTATACGGGCGCCTGGGTGGCTCAGTGGGTTAAAGCCTCTGCCTTCGGCTCAGGTCATGATCTCAGGGTCCTGGGATTGAGCCCCTCATCGGGCTCTCTGCTCAGCAGGGAACCTGCTTCCCCCTCTCTCTGCCTGCCTCTCTGCCTACTTGTGATCTCTCTCTGTCAAATAAATAAATAAAATCTTAAAAAAAAAAAGGTTATAAAGCTGGGGCCACACTTAAATTAACCGAGGGCATTTTTTTTAAAAGCTCTGCTAAATAAAAGACAATTTTACATTTTTTTAGTAAAAAACATAGTGGCTGTGTATTTGTTAATCATAATAATTTCCTGCATTAGGGAGCTGGGATGGCTCAGTCGGTTAAGTGTCTGCCTTCGGCTCAGGTCACAATCCCAGGTCCTGGGATCGAGCCCCACATTGGGCTCCCTGCTCCATGGGGAAGTCCGCTTCTCGCTCTACCTGCTGCTCCCCCTGCTCGTGCTCTTTTTCTCTGTCAAATAAATAAAATCTTACAAAAAAATAATTTCTTGCATTAACAAAATAGGGGTTTTCCTTACCTTATTTGGGCCTAGAACTCGCTGTTTGGAGAAACTACACACAGGCGGCTCTGGAACTATCCACAATGTGAACATGTGCTTTATCGGGTCAGTTTCCTTCCATCCTTCTTCCCAGCGTTTCGGCTGTGCTCCCTCTGCAGACTCTAAGGTGCCCCTTCCCTGCTATGTGTCCTGAACCAGCACCCTCTCACCTGAAATCAGCATAACAGCGGGGCCGAGGAAAACTGACGCAGGGGAAACCTCTGCAAAATCTCAACATTTTTGACTCTCAACGGGCTAGCCTGGGTTCTCACTCTCAAGGTGCTCCTTGAGTTTGTCCCATCTTCTGGCCAGACCCCAATCCTCAGAGTGATCATCATAAATGCTCTTCTGTTTCCATTTACTCTGAGAGGTCAAAAGATGCTGCTGCTTTATGAGTTCATTCCGCCATGTATCACTACCGGCGGGTCAGCGGGCCAGCGGATGGATGGGCAGTGCTCACCTCCCCATTTATTACTCTTGTCAACTCGGAAGGGGATTTTTTTTTTTTTACCTTGTGAAAGGCCCATCAGCAATGAATCAGTGAAGTGAAGACGACAGTTGATTTGTGAATTTAGATTCTATAAAGTGACTCCGCTTTGGTGGGCTGTGTAGATAAAGCAACTGTCACGATAAGGTGGCAAGCGCAATTCCACGAAACCAAATTTATTGCACATTTGAGGAGATAATCCTATTTTAAAACGCCATAAATTCTAAATTGAATATTACTTATTCCTATGAATTTTGATTTATATTTTGAATATTTTTAATGGGATGCTAAATAGCCTAGGTTTGAAGTTATGAGTTTATGCATTTCTTCTCGAGGGCTATTGTGACTTGGCTCAGAATATATTGGCCATTCTTAGGATTTTATTTGTGTGGACGGCAGCGGGGGTGGGAGGATGGATTCATGCCACCTGCTGAAGGCGCCCCATGGGGAAGGATATGGATGCTGGTTATAAAGGAAGGGGGGAGGGGCTGGCTGCAACCTTCCTTTCTCTGAGCTGTCTCCCAAGGCTGCCACAAAGCTCAGGGAGGGACTTTTTGCACCAGCCTGGACAAGCCTGAAATCACCATGGAAGGGAGCACGGAATCCTGACTCCCCAGGTGCATTTGACGGCCATGAGCCACCCTCAGAGTCCCCTGTATTTCTCTACCACTTCCTGCCACAGTCCCTAACCATTTCACCGGTGTCTCCACCAATGGTCCACATCTCGTGGCCAACAGCCGTGGCTCCACAGAGCCTGGCAAGCAGGAGGGCCTCAAAAATGAAGACGAAAACCCCCATTTCCTAGAATGCTTTCAACCATCACCTTTTCTGGGCAATTCAGTTCTCCCTTTAACAGTCTCTTTTAATTTCAGTCCTGGCTGTTAAAGCATTTAAGAAAATGTACTCACAATTACCTTCCTCCAAGGAGGAAGATCGGAAAAGATCATTCCAACCCGTAATTGCAAACCGAGAGCTTTGGATTGTCTCTGCTTGGACAGTGACCTCCAGTAGCATTGTCCCAACCAGTGGAGGAAGGACGGCCTGGGTTGGAAGCTCACGAAGCCTAATGGCTTCCTCCTAGCTCTGCACTGACGTCACCCAGCACCTGCCATTGGGTAGAGGGGTTCGGGAACTATCAGAGACCAAGGTCAGGATTGCCCCAGCTCACTGTAGAGCTTCTTTGTCCTTGATCTTCCTAGCTGGTCTTGAGTCAAGAGAAACTCCGCCAGTTGGCGAGGTTCAAAGCACTACTGGCCCAGTGGTTCCAACACAGTGGCCAGTGCACAGAATTCTCTAAAGACATTGCATAAACTAGAATGTAGAGCAGACTGAATATGCCGATGGAGACCCACGGAGGTCTTCACCTCCTTCTGAAATACTTTTCAGCACTACTGTGTTTTGAGGATAGGTGGAACTTCCATGGCACCTGCTAGAAAGGTTTTAAAGCCTCCGCATAAGGCGAAATCTTCTGACTTCCTGGACCTGAGTCCTCTTAGGTCCCAGAGCCCCCAGGAAATGTGCCGTCCTTCTCTGAATCTTTCCTGCGGTTCTCTTCTTGTGGAGGCTGGCAAATAAGAGAAATGCACAGGAGGCCTTCTAGAAAAAGATAGGGGAATTTTCTGGACACTCCCCATCTCTGACCACCATGACTACCAGGCTGTAGAGCTAAATTTGGCTAGCTTAAGTGCCCTCATCATGTGACTCCCCATGTGACTGCTTTGGCTGAGAACCGAGCTGGGACCAGCGGGGGAATTCTTCCATGTGGCTTCTCCAGGTGGTCTGCGCTTCCTCACGACACAGTGGCTGCCTTCCAAACGTGAGTGTCCCGAGTGGGGAAGAGAGATAGCAAGAGACAGACAGACACACACACACACACACACACACACACAGACGGGGAGACACCAAAAGAAAAGAGAGTCAGAGACACAGAGGCAAAGAAAGACACCGAGAAGTAGGCAGAAGCTGTATCCTTTCTACGACCTAGTCCCAGAAGCCACAGGGAATCCCTTTGGCCACACTGTATTCATTAAAAATCAAGTCACTAAATCCGACCCAGGTTCAAGAGAAGGGAAATAAGCCTCTACCTTTTGAAGGGAGAGAGTCAAAAACTGTGCAGACCTATTTTAAAACCACCGCATAAGGTCCTTGGTGGTGAGATCTGATTCTGGATGATGCCCAAGACCACGCACAGCTGAGGTGGCAACTTCTGGAGGCAACCAAGGGCAGTGGAGTCTGGCGAGCCACCTTCCCATATGGGCAGGGACCCGGCAACTCCTAAAGTGCCATCTTCTTGGTGATACGTTCACAGGCAAGTCTGAGGCCTCCTCGAGCTGTCCAAATGCCCTCTAATTCTTTCTGGAACGTGACCACGGAGGAGTAGTAGAGGTAGCCGGCTGCCTCCTCACTTGCAATGATCCTGCCCCTTTGTTGTGGTCAACAAATGAGCAGCTGACACATTTTTCTCATTTAAGCCCTTTAACTGATGGCTTCTGTCTTTTTAGGAATTTTAACCTAGATGAAGTGTTTCAGATGTGTTTGACTAAATTTTTTCAATAGCCAGCAGGATGAAAGGGGAAGCACAAGCCCAGTGGGCGGTGATCTTGCTGAGCGTATTTGGATGCCCTTTTCAGAAATGCTCAGCGCCGGCCCGTGACATTCTTGTATGTGCGTTTGGAAAGAGACGCAATGCTCCCTGTCTGTCTCGCACAGGGAGCTGGGGTTTCCAGTGTCCAGCAACCGTGTGCCTTTTTTACTGCTCGCCAGGGTGCTTGGGCGAGTCCGCCAAGGTCCTCATGGGGGAACTGAGGGTACCAGGAGCTTCCTGAATTCCTGGGGAGGACTGGGTTCCACGTGGTCAACAAGGTGGATGTCTGAGTCCCGAGTTGAAGACAAAGAAGTGGCTTTCACTGCTCCTGTTCCTGGTAACGCATCACCTTGATCTTCCTTCTGGAAACCACCCCTTCCCCTCTCCCCGCACGCTACGACCAACGCCACCACGGGCTGCAGAGGTGGGCACATGACCCGAGTCTGGCCAATAAGAACACCCCATTCCCGGGCTTTACCGTGGACATGTGACCTGCGCGGGGCCAATGAGGGCCTCCGGGTGGAATTCCTGGAGGAGAGCCTGGCTAGTCAGACCCTAGGGGCACTGCGCGGGACAGGTGGCTGGCCGCTGCCTTTGTCCAGGGACCCTCAGACGTTAAACTTGTTGACACCTTCCTTGTGATAAAAAGTGGAGAAGGAGAAAATTTGCAATTACACACATCACAAGTCCTCTCAGGGAATAATAAGCCATACTGTAATGATTGTATTTTATTGAGCATTTATTATGTGCCAAGCTCCCATGTTTTCTCCGATGTAACTCATACCCTGTCCCATTTGAACAACTCTGAAGTCATCACGCATCTTTCAGCTAGTGGCTTCTTAAAATTGCTTCCAGCCACATTGTCACCGCCTTAACCAGTATATCCCACTTCCATTTTTTGTGAATGCCAAGGGCGCTGGATGGTGAAAAGCTATGTCTAAGCAAAACTCCCCAAAACTTCTACAACAGAAATTCCAAATGATAAGAAAGCTTTGGGATATACTTTAAATGCCCATGCGTCTTCTTTCCTCAGAGACACATAAAAGCAATGTTACATCTCAGAACTGAGAGTGTCTCCATTTCTACCAAATCCCGGATTTCCTTATTTTCGTTCGGGCGGTTACTATTTAACATTTAACAATCCAACGCTTGGGGAAGTTGGCTAATGACTCAGATCCACCACTAAGCACCAAGGGCTGAACCAGTGTGTGGGAATCATGGAAAACGGGGTCAAATAAGATCAGTTCAAAACCTAAATCATAAACAGACTTGGCTCTTTGGAGGAAGATTTTAAAATTGCAGATTTGGATCTCCGGCAGAGATCACCTTTTCTTATTCCTTTATCGAAAAACACATTCTTTTCTGTTCTTTCCCAAAGGCAAACCCTCCAGCGTACTCGTGTTAGACAATGCGATGTTAGGGTGGCCGCATTATGAAAAAGTTACTTGTAATCTACAGGATTAGACCAAAGCTACATTCCCAGTCTGCTGTCTTTCAACCAGAAAATTGATACCAGGGACTTCCAGAACTGCAAAAGACCAGTTGAGCTAGTTTGAAACAACCAAGGACCCAGCTGAAATGATGAGGCCACAATTAGACTGCGCTTTCCTTTGGGAAAACGACACTCAGCCACTTTTAGCTAAATGTCCAAGTCATTTTGGACAATTTTTTTCTGCGCAAGGCACCCCTCCCCAAATTTTTATAAATTAGAACCATCCAATGTGGCTTCAGACTTTTCTTGGTGGTGGGGAGTTTCCAGAGTTTCATTCTGGAATAAATTTTATGGAGGAAAGAAAGGTCTTAGTGCAGACGCAGCTTGCTGATGGAATATAGGCAAATGGGGGCACCGGGAGGCTTGCCTTCAGAGGCTGCTTTGAAAACCGGCTTTCATGTGAATATCAGACGCTTTATTGCCTTGACTCGGGTGACCTCATCTACCAGAATGAAGTCATCCATCCCGCCAAGGAAGACAAACCTTCGTTCCAGAGAATCAATCAGGCCCATCAAGGGCCCCGCTTACCCCCTTATCTGTAGCCAGGGAAGGAGTGGGCCGTTATAAACCTCCCAGGCCCCAGAAAGCCCCCCTCCCCATTCTGCACGTTCCACTAAATCAAAAAGGAACCCAAAGACCCACGAAGCGCCCACTTGCTACTGGGTAAGCACAGCTTGACATATCCTTTCTCACTCGGGGGATTGTTTCAAATTGAAGTATTTCTTGAGAACAAAACCATGGCATACCGGTGAACTTCGGGAGTTTCTCCTTCTTGTTATTAGACTATTAACTCCTGCCAGATAGGAATGCCAGGCACATAATTGCTTGCCGAGCCTTTTCATCCCGGGCTATTGCACATCCCATAAACAGTCCAATTAGGAAACCAATTAAAATGAGAAAGAAGCTTCCTGAATCACCCAGAAGTTGAGGCAGCGCGGCCTTTTCGTTGTCCACCTGTGAAAGGTTTTTATTGCATGTGCTGAAGAGGCCAGTGGAGGAAAGGAGAGCATCACTGAGAGCCAGCCAGAGAGCACAAATAAGAACTCAGAACTGCACCCTGAAGTTTAGGGTCTCCTGACCGCAGGAGATCTGGTAAATATGTGTTTTTTCAGAAAGTAGATCCTTTCCCTCGGAAATGGGCCGCCTGCCTTGCCTTCCTGGCAAGCTCTCCCAGGCATCTCAGTCACTAGACCCTTCCACAAGGCATCCCTCCACGTGGTGGCAGGGTCTTCATGCTAGCAAGGGAGACTCTGACCTTGGCCAAGGTTACGTGCCTCTTCATTCATCTGTGCAAGGGATGCGTATTGTTGGCAGCCACCGTGGAGTGGACAGTGCTAGGCCCTCGGGATCCAAAGGATAAAGAGGACGGAGTCCTGCTTCCGCCGACCAGGCCCCTCCGAGGCACATGCTGTCATTTCTCCCTGGGCTCCCGCAGCACCTCCGACACACCTTTAGCTGAAACCTCTGACTTTAAAACTAATCTCAGGGCACGGCACACAGCGGGTGCTCAAACAGGGGGGATGGCAGAAGGGTCCAGACTCAGGCCTCTGCTCTTTCCACCTGACCCTCAGGATTCAAGAGTCCTTGAGGCCGTGGCAGTGTTTACTGACGCCTTGTCCCGACGTGTGTGTGAGCACACGCGTGTGTGCGTGCTTTTGCACGGGATAGAGTTAATAAACCGGGCATTCCTTGTTCTCCAGGCTATCAGGGCCTCTGTGAATTCTTGAGGCCACTCGGCACCCCACTTGCAAGGTTGGCTTTGTTCCTTGCTGCTGATAGAATTAAAAGGAACGCAGATGGGGCGTGCAGCAAGTCGCTGAAATGCGGAGGGACAGCCCCGCATTCCGTGGTGGCACCAACCACGTCCTCTCTTCTTTCAGAGAGAATTTGTCGTTCCTTCTTTCCCTCCACCTGGATTCTGAGCTCCTGAAAAACCCAGCACGGGGCCCGTCACTGCCGCGGCCCTCACAGCCCTGGCTCGAGGCCTGGGCCGGGGTGGCCCCTGGCCCTATCACGGCGGGTGAACATCCCATTCTTGAACGTCTCCGACCTTCTCCACCAGGAGTCGCTTTTTCGATCCTACACCATCTGGGCCCATTTCATTTCGGTTTCTATCCAGGTGGTTGGCTTCAGGACCGGGTTTTGAGTCTGTAACTTCAGCATCATTGTATAAAAAAAAAAAAGAATCTCATCTCAGTTCCTCCAGGAAAGTCACGGGGGCAAGTCTCTTGATCTGTAGTTTCTGCCTCCTCCTCCGTAAACCCCAGGTGGTAACAGTACTTGAATCCGGGTTTTTGGAGGATCGAATGAGTTAATGAGTTCATGCCTGGCCAGGCGCTCAGAAGGGGGCGTGGCGCATGACAGGTGTAAGCCGCGTAAGCCGCTCGGGTTTCTGCGCCACGGGTGCTGGTCCAAGCCGTTGGCTTTCTCCTGGGGAGACTAGCCCTGGAAGGCGCAGGGCGGCTTGTGCCTTTTTGGGGGAGGCTGATAGCAACACTAGTTGCAAGGGGCCTCGGGAGACATCCAGTGCTCCCAGCGTACGTGCTGGAAACTCTTGAAAGACTGGTTTCCAGGGGGCCCCTGGGTGGCGCAGTTGGTTGAGCAACTGCCTTCGGCTCAGGTCATGATCCTGGAGTCCCGGGATCGAGTCCCACATCGGGCTCCCAGCTCCATGGGGAGTCTGCTTCTCACTCTGACCTTCTCTCTCTCACTCTCTCTCTTTCCTAATAAATAAATAAATAAAATCTTTAAAAAAAAAAAAAAGACTGGTTTCCAGGGATTGGGTACTTGGTATGCGTAAACGCCGTACTTTACATTTTCAGAGGTCCTATCTCATTTAGTAAAAGGGACAGCCTTGGCTGAAATTTCTGGTGGCCAGAAACCCACCATGTCATAAGGTCTCAACTAAGAGGTAGCACTGCAGTGTGGTTCGGCGTGTGGACAAATCATGCTTGAATCCCAGCTCTACAGCTTAGATGACTTATGTGAACTCTCTCTCTGCCTCGTTTTCTCCATTCATAGAATGGGGGATAACAGTAGTGCCTCCCAGACAGGGTTTAATGCAGATTCAGTGAGGGGATATTGATAAGGCTTCTTGAAGAGCATCTGCCTTATCAAAACCCTGTGTAGGACGGTGGTGAAGGAACTCCACCTCTAGGGTGTCAGTGCCAGAAAGTTCCCTCTCCTACTCGTCTCAAATCCATATTCATCCTTCGCCGGAGTCCAGCAAGGGTCCAGTGTTTAGAAAGCCCTCAGTCCTGCGACTATAATCATCGAGGTGGATTTCCTAGCCGGGCTGCCTTGGGAAGTTACTTCTATGGTCCGAGCCTTATGATTCCTCATCTATTAAGTGGGTATAGTTCACCCAGGGCCACTTAGCTTCCGGAAGGAAGCTCATCTTGAACCCTGTGGTGACAGACCTTGTTTGGGCCAGGATCCTGCGAACCGGGACACTAACTCACACAGGCTAGGACGTGTGCAGCAGGCAACAATCCACACACATCACATCACAAGGATCGGGCTTGCTGGCAAGAGGCCCGGAAACTTCACTCGGATCCAGGGCAGCTGGGGCAGTCTTTCCAAAGCACAAATTTGATGACGTGTGTCCCCAGCCTTAATCACTTGTCATGAGTTGTTCCCTTTTCTTTTCCTGCCTCATTTTCCTTCATTCCCTGCTCTCCCAGCCCCACCCTGACCCACCCGCATTTGCTTAATGTGCCTTGTTCTGTCTGGAACAGCACTTCTCAAATGGGGGTGCATGTGGTGCCCCCAACCGGGGGACGTGTAATAAGTGTCTAGAAACATTTTTGATTGTCACGATTCAGGGAGGGAGTGGCACTGACACCTGCTGGGTAGAGGCCAGAGATGCTGCTAAACGTCCTGCAGGGCACAGGGCAGCCCCTCCATAACAAAGAATTATGGAGGCCAAGGTCAATGGCGCCAGGGTTGAGACACTCTAGACTAGATTCTGTCTTTCCAGAGACTTCTCACCAGCCATCCACCCACCTGTGCCTACTTGTATCAGTCAGGATACTCAGGGAACTCCAATCCATATCATCCTCGCTCTGGGACCTGGCCTAAGGGAACAAGCACCTTTGGAATGTGGCAGTTTGCAGTGGCAGGAGAGAGCACATGACAAGTTACCTACTGGGGTCACTTTTGTTCACATTTTGTTGGCCAGTGTAAACTACATGGCCATGCCTGACCTCAAAGAGGGCGGGGGGAGGAAACATAGGGGAAAAGTTCCTTGACATTGGTCTTAGCAATGATTTTTTAGATATGACATCAAAAGCACAAGCCATACAGGCAAAAATAAACAAATGGGACTACATCCAACTAAAAAGCTTCTGCACAGCAAAGAAAACCATTAAGAAAATGAAAAGGCAGCCCACAGAATGGCAGAAGACATTTGCAAACCGTATCTCTGATAAAAGGTTAGTAACTAAAATATACGAGGAACTCATACAACTTGGGGGCACGTGGGTGACTCAGTACATTGGGTGTCCACCTTCGGCTTGGGTCGTGATCTCAGGGTCCTGGGATCGAGCTCAGCGTCGGGCTCCCTACTCAGGGGCGAACAGGAAGGTGGGGTCTGCTTCTCTCTCTCAAATACATAAATAAGTAAAATCTTTAAAAAATAAAGAAACTCCTACAACTCAATAGCAAAAAATCTGATTAAAAAATGGACAAAGGAACTGAATAGACATTTTTTCCCCCCAAAAAAGACATACAAATGGCTTCTAGGTACATGAAAAGATGTCTAACTCCACCCAGAGTCAGAGACATGCAAATCAAAATCACAATGAGATATCACTTCAGACCTGTTAGAATGGCCATTATCAAAAAGACACGAGATAAGAAGCATTGGTTGAGGATGTGGAAGGGGGAAGAGGGAATCCTGGTGTGCTTTCGGTGGGAATGTAATCAGTGCAACCCCCGTGGAAAACAGTATGGACATCACCCCCAGAATTAAAAGTAAAATTGCCATGTGATCCAATAATTGTACTTCCGGGTATTTATCTAAGGAAATGAAATCACTTTCTTGAAGAAATAGCTCCACCCCATGCTCACTGCAGCATTAGTCAAAACAGCCAAGACATAAAAACAACCTAAGTGTCCATTGCCGGATGAATGGATAAAGAAATCGGTCCAGTTCCTCTGTCGCCTTGCAGGCGGGACCAGCAAGGGCATCTGAACTCTATAATTAATGGGTCAGGCCATCTCCTCCTCTAAACTCATCCCACTCTGCCTCCTATCAGTGCTTCCCAAGTTCCAAGCTGACCTCCCTCCTCTGATGGACAAATTCTTTTGTTAGATAGGCTCATGCTCTCAACTGATGGGCATCAAACCCAGTTCTTCTTATTCGGCACCCAACCCTGGTGAGAACTGCTTTCTAAGGCAACATTTAGAACTTCCATCACTTACGTAGAACTGTCGCAATTTGGGACCTATCTTTGTCCCACTTCCCCTGTAATTTAATTCAAATATTTTTAACCTAAACTTAGATGCTCACCTAAATAAATTTAGTAACAAATAGGGTTACTTTGGTCCTAAATAGAGAGATAGATGCTAGATAGATATTTATAGATCAATCATTGAGTCATTGATCCCTTTGGGGGATTCTAGGGAACCACTTAAACCTCTGGAAAAGCTGACAAATTAAACATTTATCCTGCCTTTTCTATATGACCTGTATCTCGGGGTATCCATATAGTTAATGAAGAAGTTTTTCCTTATAAAAGCTCTCTGGCTAATAAATGAAGAAGGAGTGCTAAAAGTGGATCATCACTATTTTGTGAGACTTAATGAATCAATGGATCTAAGTAATGAACACCAGTGAGTAGTAACATCATGGAAAGAGAAACAACAGATATTGTGTACTTCCTAATGAAAGAACACAATACTAGCAATGAAATGACTTTGCAAAAACATATTGAACTTGAATCTGATCAAGCTTCTAGACCTAACTACCAATTTGTAGGATACACAAGGGACAGTGGGACTTATCAAGTGACTCATAGGATGCAATCAGCAAATTTAAATTATGGAAGACTCTACAAAACAAATGACCTAGCTTCTTTAAAAAAAAATTATCTATTTATTTGAGAGAGAGAGAGAGAGAGAGCAGAGGGAGGGGCAGAGGGAGAAGCAGACTCCCTGCTGAGCAAGAAGCCTGATATGGGGTTTGATTCCAGGACCCTGAGATTATGACCTGAAACTATGTCAGATGCTTAACCAACTGAGCCACTCAGATACCCCTGGCCTAGCTTCTTTAACCATATCCTCCCCCCAAAAAACTGCAAGTGAAAGAGAGAGAGATAGAAGAAAACCCTGACATGACACGGCAAATGACAAGGAATGGGCCTCATTTGGATCCTGATTCATACAAATTGGGTAAAGGTGAGCACTTGCCCGGTGACGTGATGATGTTGATAATTACCGTTGTAATCACTGATAATTACTGTTACCGATAAAGTATCGGTAATTACTGTTAATTTTTCAGATGTGAAAATGATGTTACGATTATATTTTTTAAAGTCCTTATATTTGAGGGAAACACACCAAAATACTTCCAGATGGAAGGACATGACGTTCTGCGTGTGCTTTGAAGTTTAACTGGGCAGGAAGAGGAGGTGGGGGGGGCGGAGGAGGAGGAGGAGGAGGAGGAGGAGGAGGAGGAGGAGGAAGCCGGGGCCAAATGTCCGTGAAGTTGAAGCTGAGACTTATTCTACTATTTCCTTTACTTTTAAATACGCCTAAAAACTTCTACAATAAATTTAGGAAAAAAACCAGGATGACGTAAGAGAGTGATGAGCAGGGTCAGCGGCAGGGAGGAAATCAGGGAAGCCTCTCTGAGAAAATGCATTCAAAGCTGGATGATGGGGAGTCAGCTGTAGGAGGATTCAGTGGAGGAATATTGGAGGCAGAGGGAAACAGCATGAGCCGTGCCACCAAGATTACTCAACACTGTCTAGGAAATAACCTTGTAAAGCCTTGTAAAATGCCACTTACCCATTTTCTAAATTATATGATCAGCCAAGAGAAGATGTCTAATTAGCAACTGAAAATATTGCCGCTTTGAAAATGATGCCAATTTTCACTCGGGTTTCTTCCCTCCAAGAGCCGACTGTGCGTATAAGCCTTATGCTTTGGATTAAAATCTCAAGAGTCTTTTATTTTTCCAAAATTTTGATTAAAATTATTTCAGTTAAAAAAAATTGTAATTGCCTTATTGTCATCGCTTGCCGTCTGATTCCGCTGCTGAGATGCCCTCCCCCCCCCCCCCCCGCCCCCGCCGTGCACCTGCTAGAGTTTCACAAGCTGCCGGTTCAACAGCCGCGTGTCAGTAAATAAAGGGAAAATACGGTTTTTTATATTTGTGAAATATTGCACCAATGCATGTAGTGTAAAATAGCCCAGTATGGTCCCAGCTGAATAGTAAGAGGGTGATTTATTCCCAAGGCTCTGTTTCCATTTTTGCTGTTTATGATCGCATATCAACGGAGCTTTTTGATTGAATTACCACCTTGTATGCAGGCTGAGACCATGCATTATTACATATGTAAGTATAAATGTTGATGCAAATGAGTTTTCCTAATGAAATGAGAGGCAGTTTATTTTTCCTCGCATAATGGGTGGTTCTGAGGAGCAGATTTATTTTCTAAAAGTGAGTACATGCTTATTTTTCAATTTGTCACCCATTCTTTGCATGAGCCCCCCAATAATTCAGATCTATAGATCTTTAAGCTTCCCCATGTTAATGCAGATTTTTTTTTTCATTTTTAAACCGAAATCAATTCCAATGTGATTTATCATCAGAGAATTGCCTTATGTAAAATGCTTAAGTGAATAAAGTAATAACTTTAGGCCTATCGGTTAGAGAGAGCAATTTCCAGTTTCTCGGTTCTAAATAAATGGTGAGATCCCGGGTCACATTTTCATTTTATTCATTACACCGCGTGCTTTAGTTATTACGGAGTTTTGGAAGGTCTAGAAGCTTCAAACGAGCCGAATTACTTTTAAATAGTGCTGAGTTTGATTTTATTCCATTTGAGTTCCTTGGCAGGGGATCGCTTTGGTTCTTCTCTCAGTCCCTTACCCGAACCAGCTGGCCAAGTCTGGCGTTTATTTCACTCTTCATAAATTTGGATACTGATGGTGAGCCGTGGGCTCACTCTTGGCCTGGGAAATTGACCGCAGCTTCCTCGCTTTGGAAGGGGATCGAGGACCGGCTCAGTCAATACTTGCCTAGTGACTGCAGTGGGAGAACCAAGTTCAAGGAAGAGCAGTGTGGGAGCGTTTCTCTCCCTCCTTGAAGGAGCTGAAGGCTCGGGTGAGCAAACCCCAAGGCCAGAGTTTGCCCGCCAAGTCTTTACACAAATGGTCCGTTTGGGGATGAATCAGGCGGAGCCCTCTTAGAGCATGATGGGAGTTCAGGGAAAATGTGATAATAATAAGAAGAATAGTAATAATAATCCCATCTGTTATAGTTTATGTAAATAATATATAGTAAATATATGTGTCATACTAATATATAGGATATATATGCTACTACCAGTAATAATAATAATAGTCCTGTTCGTTTATTATACTCATGTAAACAATATATAATAAATATATGTATTATACTAATAAGTAGAATATGTATACTCATCATAATGGTGATGGTAATAATCCTGTTTATTGTATTTATCCATAAATAAGATAATAATATATATGTATAATAATAATATTATAATATGCTATATAATAATAATAATATATAATATATATAATAAATATGTGCACTATACTAATATGTAAGATATATATACTAATCATAGTAATAGTAATAATCCTGTTCATTTATTAGACTCATATGTAAATAACATATAATAATAAATGTATGCATTATACTAATATATAGAATACATATACTAATAACAATGGTAATAGTAATAATCTATTTATTTATAGTAATATTTACAGTAATAATCTGTTTATTATATGTAATATTATATGTAAAAAAGATGTAATACTAAATATTTGTATTATACTACTGTATAGGATATATACTACTATATACTATACTAATAGTAATAATAACCCTATTTCTTTATACTTGTATACAAATAAGATATAGTAATAAATATATGAATTATATTAATATACGGATTGTACATCCTAATAATAATAATAACACGCAAGCATTTATTGAGCACTTACTGTGTCCAGGCACCCTGGTAGGTAACTAATATGCATTATCTCATTTAATGTCCACAACAAACCTCCAAGGTAAGAACCACTGTCGTTTCCATTATACAAACAAAGAAACAGAAGTTCAAAGAAGGTAAGTAGCTTGGCCAGGGTCACCCAGCTAATACATGGAGGAACAGAGATTTAAAACAATTCTGGCAAGCATCCTACTCTAGCAAGATTTCCACCTTTAGAGGAATGCTTCTTTGCTTAGTACTTGTGAACACCCCCTAATCTCTCGTTCTCACGGGAGGGAAAAGATCGTGGAGCCACGTGGTAGGTCAGAGGCGGAACTTTAAAAGCCAGACAGATCTGGTTAAGTTCCAACTCTGGGGCTGTCACTTACGCTGCATGGCCTTGCATAAGTTGCTAAAACAAAAACAAAACAAAAAACGCTGTCTGCCTCAGTTTCCCCAGGCGCTATAGAGATGCTCGTGATAATATTGCTTTTAGGAAGAATTAATGAAGCAATGCAACGTCCAACGGGTCGGAACCCCTTGGCACCGGCTATCCTTAAATGAAAATCTTACACCAGATTTCCTCAGGTGGGAGCTGCCTCTGGGAGCTATTTTAAAGGGGCTTATCAATTTGCATTTCTAATTACCCTCTAACTACCTGCCTGGCCAGTCCTCTGAGGACTTGCTCAGTGATTGATGTGATACCACTTAGAAACTTCTTTGAGTTCTTCAGAAGAAAGGTTTTCTGTACAATCCAGCTGGTGGTGTTACCATTTAGAGGAATCTGAAAACCGAACTGGGCTGCTGATACGCTCATAGGGAGTTGAAAGGGGGATTATCTTTTAAGACTGGAGAATGTTGATGTTTGCAAATATTTTCTCGCTGCCTCTCCGAATACTGCAAATTGACTGCTGAGATAATGGGCAAAAGATGACATCACGCGAGACAGCAGCCTTTTAAGTGTAAGAGCTGGAGGAGCCACTTAGAGTAATTAGGAAATCCTTAAACAAGTGTTTGCAAAGTATTGGCTAACCCTTCATGTTTGCCTTTTTTTTTTTTTCCCCTGGCATCCCGCTCTAAAAATCTGACCTTGAATAATTATCTACCCACTGGCTTTCAGCACCGGGAGCAGAGAGGCTCTGGGCAGCCTTCTGGTTGCGTGTGGACAACGTCCGTGACCATGAGCGCCGTGAAGAGGCCAGTGGCTGGTTGGAGGCATTGCTCTCCAGCTGTACCAAGTGCAGTTG
>CM052803.1:24351617-24460571 GCA_028533885.1 Nasua narica | reverse complement strand
TTATTTATTTATTTGACAGAGTAGAGAGAGATCACAAGTAGGCAGAGAGGCAGGCAGAGAGAGAGGGGAAAGCAGGCTCCCTGCTGAGCAGAGAGCCGAATGCAGGGCTCGATCCCAGGACCCTGAGATCAGGACCTGAGACGGAAGACAGAGGCTTTGACCCACTGAGCCACCCAGGTGCCCCGACTTATATATCTATTTTTAAGTAAGGATACTAACAACTATCTGTTGAACGCTGACCATCTCCCTGGCATCACATACTTTGATAACATGTTATAGTTAGTCCCGGGGAAAATCTGAAAACTTGAGTAAAACGACTCCCATTTCACAGAGGAGGAAGCTGAGGTTTGCAGATGTGAAACTCCCTGCCCCAAATCAAACTGCTAATATGGCACAAACGGGCCCCCAGTCCGGGCGGCTCTGACAACAGTGCGTTTCGCCGCTTCTGTGTGTTCTTGATCGTGGGGACTTCGCTACAAATAACGGTGTTGTGCCCTGTACCATCTCCTACGTTGGATGAATCTCAGCCTCCACCTCTTGGTCCTAAAATGAGTTCTGGGACTCTGCCTCCCTCCCAGGCTGTTGGAGGGTCACCAGACCATACAGCCGTGGGCGTGGGTTTGGGGTCATAAATTCCAGGGTCCCGTTCAAGAGTGAAGCGTGGATGAGTTCTCCGTCATGCGGTGAGTCTTTCCTGCTGCATTAGGCTGTTATCTCTTCCTCTACATGTAGTCGTCAAATGGGTTGCCTCTTGCAAGAGGCAGAAACCTGAAAAAACAATGCTGGGAATTATCTAGAAACCTGTGGACCCCAACGATGCTTGTCCTTTCTTTATAGTCCCTAATAGGTGAGATGCCCTAAGATGGAGACATCACTCTATCTGGCCGGGTATCCGATGATTTCAGTCTGGTGCTTTGGGTCACACACCCCAGGCCTTTGCACAGCGAAGTATTGAACCTTCCCAAAATAAATGCACATCTGCATAAATATGCAAGCTTACATATATTCAGGGGGTCAAGGAACCCACCAAGACCTCCCTCTCTAGATCCCAAATTAGGAATCCATTTCCAGACTACTCTTGTGTGCTCTCCAAGAATTTGGGTATAATTCACAGCAGCACCGTCTTTATAACAAAAGAAACCCGTATTTGGACATGCTGGGACCTAGTTTATGGAAATGAGCAGGTACAGTCACCAGTGAAGGTACACCAGGGAGAGCCGGTGACATCTCCCCCTGGCCTGGGAATGCGCATTTCAGAAAGCTGACAGCTTGCAAGACCAGCCTGTCTCAGGTATGTCCCCAGCGTGCCCCTGGGATTGGCAGCGACACTATTGCGGTTGTCACTGTTGGTGGAGGGCCGACCCTGAGCGCCAGCCAGGCCTTTCCCAGGTAGAGATGTTCATCGTAACCTATTAATTCCCGGGCGAAGACAGAGTCAAGATAGAGAGCTGGCGGCTCTTAATCCAGCTGCTGCACTTTCTGCCTTAACTCCTTGTTTGTGGCTGCAGAATGGAGACCTCTGTCCTGTCTATGGTCATCCCAGCCCGAATTCTCCCGTTTCTTTTTGAATTAAAAACTTCCCCCCGCCCCGAAGTTATACATGTCCCTGGTTCTAAAAGAATTCAATACACCTCCCCCTTGCACGTACAAAGATCCTGTGGTCCTCGTGAAGCTCCCATTCCCTCAATGCTCTGCTTTCCCAGCTATGCACTAGCTAATTTAAAAAAAATAATCTCTGATGAAGTATTCCGGATTAACGTGGCTTAAACATCGCTTGAAAACATGTTCTAGAGACGATGCCTTAATCCAAAGAGGGAAGAGAAGTAGTAGGATTTCTGATATTGGCAGGCAGGAGACATCTGTATTTTTCAACCATGGTGAATAGCCCACCTGGAGAAGCAACAAAATACAAAGGAAACAGAGCAGGATTTGAGATCGGGACACCCCAGCCGGTTACCCCTGCTCTGATCTATCATGGTGTGTGGCTAGGCACTCCTCACTCTAAACTGAGATAATACAAAACATGTCGTGCCTTATCCTGTATCCCAAATGTAGAGGGTACAGCAAAGTGCCCTATGATGAGATACGGTAAGGAAGGAAGACCTTGGCATACCATGAACATTAAAGTCGTGTTAGTCTCTTACCAAGTTAATTTCCTTTCTTAGTATTTTCACGTCAAGATAGAGTACTTTCACATAATTCCCGTATATCAGGTACACTTCTGTAACCCGTATTTCCATACCTACCAGAAATAAATTTTCTTCCCTTAAATACAGCCTGCATAAAATTAAATGTATGTAGGGCTTTGGGTGGCGGACATAGACACAGACTCTATTAGCTTAAGAAAAAAAGGGGAATCTATCCAGAGTTTATCAGAGTGCCTAGAAGTGATATTCAAGATAGTAACTCGCAAGACTCAGCACTGTCCAATCAGAAGGGAGCTGGAACAGGCTCCCAGTGGCTTCCTGCTGTCCTGAGAGTTAACCCTGGGGATTCTGGATGATGGGGGATCCAAGCAGGTTCCGGGGAAGAGGACTCAATCAACCAGGGCAATACCAGCACATAGCTGTGGTTGGGGAGCTGGGGGCTGCAAGCTCCTCACGGAGGAACCAAAGCATTTTAACTTTGTAACCCCTGGCATGGGCTCACTAGTGCAGACCCACTGAATGCCAGTCCTGGCTGGAGGAGAGACCAAGAGAGCCAGGAGAAAGATTCAGAAACCCTTTTATGAGACCCGTGGAGGCCCCTGCGTCTGATTGTGAACCCTACTGCTTTGCAAGGACTGTGCCCTCTGTGCCCTCCTCTTCGTGCGTCCAGGACGCGAAGTCCTGCATGGGGACACGAGGCTGGCGGACACCCTGCCATGGAGTGAGGAGAGTGTGATATGAGGCCAGTAGCTGCTTCCTGCTACCATAGAGCCAAGGGGAATTTCTTCCAAGGAGAAACAGACTTTAGATGCTGGTATCCAATGTTCGCTAGAACGTGTGTTTAATGTTGAGACAAAGATGCTTTCTGTAGGGTTGTCTCCCAGTCTGCTTCTCCTCCTCTCCCTCATTTAGACAGTAACTCTGTAAACAAGCCATCATCATCACCATTAAAAAAACCAGTAGGTGATCAGCAATGTGTTGCTTGGCCCAAGGTCACCTTGGATTTTTCATCATGACTGCCATGTTTTTCTTCTCATTAAAATATTTGACAAGAATTCTTTGCATGGATGAGCAGCTCCAAGCACCCCCGCCCCACACTGTTCTCACAAAGATGTTGTACTGTCATCGGAAACGATCGTGCTGCCAACTGAAAATCGGTATCTGTATTACACACACATTAACACTGAAATCTGCTCTTCGCACAGGTATGACATCAAAGATAATGCGTGATTTTTGGTGAAATGACACGTGTCTTCTTCCCTTTAGGTTACTTACGAGTGGCCTAAAAAGTAGGGTTTACATCTTTATTTCTGGATCCCTACTGCACCTGGCAAAGAACTTTTTGATCACACCACAGTTGACAGTTGAAAATGCTTGTTGGACTGGACGGCGGAGTTGGAATTACAAGAATATGAATATCCTAAAGTCTAAGAAGTTGTATACAGGAGGAAGTCGAGTATAGTTGTGAGTGTTACAGGTCGGATGACCAACTGTCCAGGTTTGCCAGGGACACAAGGGGTGCCCGAGACACAGGCACTACCAGGGCACAAACTGAAAAGTCACAAGCTCGGACACCAGACAACTTAGATGGGAATCCTGGTTCCACCACTTATCAACTGCATGGCTCAGTTTTTAATTTGTAAAAGGTGAATGACAACACACTTCTTCCAATGGGCTTTGGAAATAAATATGCTAATACATATCAAGTACTCAGGACCATCTTGGATCATGGTACACGCTCAGCCAGTGTCGACAAATAGGAAAATATTTTAACGATGCCTAACTATAATGTCAGCCACCAGAGCCCAGAAGATACTTCCATGAATATTTTCCCAGCATTTGTAAGTCTTTTTAAAATATTACATGTAGTAGGGGCGACTGGGTGGCTCAGTCTGTTAAGTGTCTGAGTCTTGGTTTACAATTCTTACAACAAGTCTTGGTTTACAGGCTCTGATCATGATCTCCCAGTCCTGGAATCGAGCCTCCAGTGGGGCTCTGTGCTCAGCGTGGAGTCTGCTTCAGATTCTTTCTCTCTCTCACTCTTTCTCTGCCCCTCCCCCTACTTATGTGCGTGCACGCCTGCTCTCTCCCCCTCTCTCTCTCAAATAAATAAAATCTTTTAAAAACATATTGCATGTTGTAAGATGTAAACAGTAGAGCATTTGTCCCAAAACAATGTTAAATTTGAAACAGAACAAACTAACCTTTGCAGATATTGGCAAATAACAAGTCCAACTGGAAATCCCTTTGTATAATCACGGGATGTTATAATGTGACACAGACTGAAAAATTTGCAGATATGGGAGAAGGTGTCTTGAGATGAGCTATGTGATTCTATGTTTTAGACAGCTGTCATTGTGACTCTCCCCCCCACACACACACCCTAACATGATAACACAACATTGGTTGTTTTTATACTACAAACTTAAGGATTCCCCCAAATCATCCAAGAGTAAAGAAAAGAAAGGGCGGAAGGTGCTGGAAAATACCACTGAAATGTCACTGTAGCTCTGAATTCTTTGTTTACCCCCTCTCTCGATGGAAATGTTCCTTATCCCTAATTTTATGGACAAGCTTAAATCAACGTGTAAATATTTTGCCATCTCTAGGACCTGATTTCTTCATCGAAGTAACCACAAGTCTTTAGTACGCATATGAAAGAACACAGAAGCCTTATCATCCTGCACAGAAACCAGGGCGTGTGCTGGAAGCTAAACCATGAAGGCGTAATCGGGGTCTATAAAGCAAAGGCTTGCCAGCTCCTGGAGCTAGTGCTCCCCTGAGACACTGTGGCCCACGGGCTGTCAGTCTGGACTAGCTTTTAATTGGGTCTCAGCTATGCGAGCTCAGATCATCGGGATGAAAAGAAGACACGGTCAATAATCCGGGAGTTTGGTCTCTGAGGACAAGTACGTGGTGTTGGGGGATGTCTGCGTGGCTGAGCTCTGACCTGTTACACAGGCTTGAACCCTTTCTCTTTCTCCTTAGACTCTAAGATCCACTCGGGATAAGTTACACTTGGAATTGTAAGGTAGCGGTAGTGTTTCCACTCGAGGGCAAAAGGATGAGGGGAAAGCAAAGACCAGTGCTGGATGCTTCGGTCGGGGAGGGAGTCGTCCAAAGAGAGGATGACCTAAATCTTTAAACTCTTTGAACTATGCAAATACGGGTGACCACAATCTTGCTTATGAAATCCTAAGAAGACTACGATAAAGGGATACTATCCAAGGTTGCATGGCATAGATGGGAATGTTGGTTCTCAAACTTGGCTGCCCCTTAGAATAACCCGGGGAGGTTTTTAAAAAAAAAAAAAAAACGCATTGTCCAGGCCACATTCCAGACCAACTAAATGAGAACCTCTAGAGATAGGGTCCAGGTCTCAGTAACAGTAAAGCGCCCCAGAGGACTCCCCAGTACAACCAAATCTGAGAACCAGTGGCACAGAGTGATGCTTTTCAGACCGTGAGAGCACAAACACAGCGCCTGGAGATCTTTCTAGAAGGCCGATTCTAATTCGAAGAGTCCGTGGTGGGGTCTCCATCTTGCATCTCTTACTGGCTCCCAAGTGGGGCTCGTGCTACTGGTCCAGGGACCTCACTGTGAGTAGCGATGGCATAATGTATAGAGAAGAAAACTTGAAGTGAGAAAACTTGACGAAGAAATCCAAAGTGAGGAAATCTCTGAATATTTGCTCTGGCATTTTTTGGCTGTCGGATAATCAACCGTCCCAGTTTTCTGGGACCCTCCCAGTTTGGGCACTTGAAAATCCCATGTCCTGGCCAAACTTGGATCCTACATGTGGTCATGAGAAGTCAGATAAAGCCTCTGAGCCCGGTGAGGTCAGTGTGATAGGTAGTGTGTGTGTAGACATCTGCTAGCGTAAGCCCATACGGAGGAGGGGTCCAAAACGTGTTGGATAGTTGAAAGACAAGATAATAGTTAACAAATTAAAATAAAGGTGAGCTGGGGACCTGGGTGGCTCAGTCTTTAAGTGCCTGCCTTCCGCTCAGGTAGAACCCCGTAGGAAAAAGCTGGCAGGATGGACTCATCTCAAGCTTACGTGCCCCCTAGGGCCCAGAACTTTCCATTCTAGGTACATAGCCAAGAGAAAGGCATAATGTTTGCCAAAAGATATACATAGCAGCTTTACTCACAATAGTAAGAAATTAGAAACAACTCAAAGGTCTGTCAGTTAACTGGCTACAGAAATTGTAGTTTATTCATAAAATGGAATGTAGCAATAAAGGTAAATAAACTATTGTTAAGCACAGCAACACAGATGAATTTCACAAACTTCATATGAGCAAAAAAAGTTAGATATAAAACATGTCCCGCAGAATTTCATTTATATAATATTAATTTATATAATTATTTCATAACTATACAAAAATTAATAAGAATTTCATATAAATAAAATAAAAAAAAAAACCAGCCCAACTGTACTCTATGCTATAAGAAGTCAGAATAGTGGCTTCTTCTGGAAGGATCTCTGAGGTTCTGGCAATGTTCTATGTGCTTCAGGTATTGGTTATATCAGGATGTTTTCATTGGGGAAATTCATCTGATGGCACAATAGGACCTGTCTCTTTTTCTGTATAAACAGTATACCAGAATCCAAAGTTTTAAAAAGACCAAAAGGTAGAAAAACAAACATAGGGGATTTATTAGCCTTAACAGACGATACTAGCTGGAAGCTTCGATGGATTCCCAAAAGATTTTAGACAGATTGCAAATGAGACGCCTTAATGGTTTCCAAGAGACGGGGGAATAGGATGCATTTAAATAGACGTCTTTCTCCTCTGAATGGTCGCCACGGATTTCCATCCCAAACATGCAGGGGACAGAACTATCTGGGAGTTTCCCTGCTCTGTCCCCGTGCTTCTAACTAGGCATTCTGCACAGGGGACCTTCTTTGCTCCTCTCTGCGAAGAAAGCCCAGACCTTAGCCGGCCCAGGATGAGGTTACTAGGGTACTGCATACAATTCTCTTAAAAGCACCTGTCCTATAATCTACCTCCCAGCGGGCCCCCATCCCTCTGGCACTCCGATCCATTCGCTGCTGGGAATCACCATAGACACTCTTAATCTACTTCCTCGGACTTATCTTTTAGGCTCCATCGGCCCGTTCTTATGATCCGATGACGTAAGATACGCTCAGCAAGTTGAGCGCCAATACCTCCGGCTCACCATGTTAAAATAGAATTATCGGGCTGAAATCAGAAGCCACGTAAATCTTCAACAAGCTGTCACTATGGCTGTGGATCCAGGGGACCGTGCTGTTCCCAGAGATCCGTGATATTCCTGACAGATGTTTTGTTGGAATAAAGGAGGCCCCTTCCGAGGAGTCATTGACAGTGCCAAATGAGGCTGAAACTTCAAGAATCTGCAGATTTCTTGGTCTCATTTTCTTTGGAAGCCCTGGAAGAGAGTAATGCATCAAATGTGCATCGGAGGTGAATCGCAGTCTTCAGAGAAGAGAACTACAGCCCCCTTGGAGGGTTTGCTCTGGGGGGTCTCTCCCAGTGAGCTTTACAATGTGGGTGCTTCCCGCCTGCTGGACGGAAATACAGTGATCGCCAGAGCAATGATTACTGGAGCGATTCCATGTTCAACCACCGGCAGAAAGTGAGACACATCCCTTCCCCACTACTCGCCCAAACTGTCAAAATAACTCCTGCTTCCCTCAGAATAAAATTCAAAGTCATCCCTGCGTTCCCGGGCCCTTCCTGGTCTCCCCTCTTACCTCGCCCACACCATATCTCACCATTCTTGCCCTCTCTGTCTTGCTGTCTCCAGCCACCTTGATTACACTGCTGCTCCTCAGAAACTCCAGGCACCCTCCTAGCTTGGGGTTCTGCACGGTCTGCCCCTCCTTCTTGGAATACCCCCACTCCGCCATATCTTATTGGCTAATTCGCTGAATACCTCCAGATCTGGGCTTTTGGGAGTTCAACTCTGACTACCCAGTAAACGCCTCCCCCACCTGTGCTCTTCGAATCCCCTTCGCCCTGACCTACTTTCTTTTCTCCACACCGTCTCTACCTAACTTCCATATGACGATCTCCTTCTTCTGTTGATTGCCTCTTTCTGCCCTCGAGTATCAGGTCCATAAGGTCAAGAAGTTTGTTGTTCTGTTTCATTCACCAGTGTATCCCACCGACCTCACACAGTCTGGTGCACTCCACGCACTCAACCAATAATCACTGAATGCTGAATGGCTAAAATCTGCTGGGTGCTTCGTACGTGCTCTCATCGTGCTGAGCACTTTAGGTGTTTACATGTAGTAGGTGGGAATCCATGAGAAAGGTCTATGACCAGTCACACTTACCAGTAAATTTGAAGGAGAGAGAGGCGGATTAACCTGACCAGGTCACACAGCTGGGAAATAATGAAACCAAGATTCAAACCCAAACACTAGTTCTTAACCACACCAGCTACATTGAAACAAGCGATGCCAAGACAAGAATATATAGGATCTCAGCCAGCAAATCTTGCCTGTAGTAGCTATCTATCTATCAACTTGTTGCTTTTCTGGGTAATTGCACCCCAGTTTTCCTCTAGAGAGTCATCCTTCCTCCACTTCCGGTCTGTGGGACTCCATTCCTGAGCAACAATGAAGCACGTGAGGGGAGAAAGCCAATCAGCACATGGCATTCCTCGGGCATTGGTGATTGGCTCAGAGCTGGTCATGTGATCTGATGAAGCTGCGACTGTTGGGATGGGACAGCTTCAGTTATGCAGCACAGCGAGGTTGGGCAACTGTTGTCACGGTCTTGGGACCTTGTGGGAATGAGGCAGTTCGGGACCAGTGGGAGAGGGCCTTGTAGGCTTGTCTGAAGCCTGGAGATGCTCTTTTCTCTCCCCCAGTATCCTCTGTGGGTAATGGCCGCCAAATGAGGCGGTTCAGTGGGCCGGAGATCACATCCCCTTCCTTTGATTTGCTCTTATTTTCCCTTTCTCTCTCCCTCTTTTTTTGCATCCCCCTTCTCTCCTTCCTGTCTTCCAACCATCCTCTCTCCCTCTTTTCTCTCTTTCTCTCTCTCCCTCCCCCACCTTCTTCCTTCCCTAACATTAACTGAGTGGTTACTATGTGTCTGGAACTATCCTGCATTTAAACACTTCAGCCCATTTTATTTTCACGACAGCCATGGTAGTTAGAAATGTTGAATATTCTCGTTCTGAAGACGAAGGCACAGACTAGGAAATGTGCACAAGGTCACCAGGTTGGTAAGCAACAGAGCGAGGTTTCAAACCCAGGCATTCCGAGCCCAGCCCGGGCACTCTTCATTGCTAGGGCACACCGAGTCCTTTGGGAGCACAGGGTTTTGTGTCCTCTGGGCCAGAGCGGATAGAAGGGGGGCTCCACAGTCAGCCCAGCCTGAATGCAGGTAGCAGTGTAAGGGGCAGACCAGAGCACTGATCAAGAACAGAGCTTTGATTGCAGGCCAGTTCTAGTTTGAGTTCTGCTTCTTCCCTAAATACTAGTCATGTGAACTTGGCCTGTTAATTAACCTCTCTGAGCTCTTGGATTCTCACTGGTAAAGAGCAGTGAAGATCATACTATCAGTCTTGAAATCCTGTTGCCTGGTTTAATTGAAAAAAAAAAAAATGGATACGAAGTGTTGCTCCATCATTTGGTACAGAACCAAAACTACCATGATAATAACAGATTATAGATAATCGCTGATAATAGTCTTTTTATTTGTGAACCTTCCCATCCTTAGTCCCAGCAGTGGTTGCCCTGAAGACACAGAGCAGGTACGTTTTCTCCCACGTGACTTTAGCTGGTGGTCCCCTTTCTAGAAGCTTCACTCTTGGAACTGAAGACTACATGCTGCTGAAAAAAAATCTATTTAAACGATGCCAATTGAATTTTGCCAACCTTCGGAAGGAAAACATGATGTGCAGCATTCGGGATGTGATTGTGCTTAAAGAGATGCTCTCCGAGATACAGACGTGCCCCAGTGAGGGGCGAATTAGTCTGAGTCTTTCCCAGGTGATATCAAGCGGACGGGCCTTTCCGAATGAGCGATCTGGCCCCGAAAGCCCTGGGACCATGCCACAGGGGATGAACCTCCTTGAGCAGGCACATAGCGTACGAATAGGAATCATCGCCCAGATCTTGGATCAAGGCAGCTGTGGAAAATGGCATTTTAATAAATGTTTTCTCCAAATGGAGGCACTTTTAGCACAGAGCCTTTCTTTTCCGTCCTGTGAGAAAACAGAATGTTTTGGCTAAGCATGAACCACGTCGGAGTATTTTTCCAAACTTGCATGCTTTCTGCGTGTCAGTTTCACTGCACGTTGTAGATCATTTTCGAGACTCCTTGGGGGAGAAGAGATCCAAAAAACACCATCCCCTTGGACTTGAGTGAGCAGAAGTCACGATACCTGTTTCACATTTGGGGGTGTACAACTTCTCCCCGTCTCTTCCCACCCCTTCCCATAACCATTCTGTGTATTCACACCAATGGAAGAGCAGTTGTTGGTGCCTCAACACTGACCAGAAGGGATTGGACGTCAAAGCGCTTTGCCAGTTTCCACTTTCCTTATGGTGTTCCTTTCCACTTCGACTTTTACTTAAAAAAGAAAAAATAAAGAGAACCCTGACTTAAGAAAACTTGATCAGTTTCAAACAGACTGGCCCCAGCTACTCGTTCCTGTGCTCCCTGAGACAGAAGGAGGCATGGAGGCAAGAGGGCCTAGAAGGTTCCAGGAGAAGGAAGGGAGGGGGAGGTGCCAAGAAAGGGCAAGGGCGAATGGGGCCCGCTCCGCGGGGAACATTCAATAACTCTCTTACCTTTTATGCTGTAAGACAGGAGCTCATTTGCTCGATTTGGGGTGACAGCAGCCGGTTTTGTAACGGCCTAGCTGGAATTTAAAAGAAGTGCCGCTCTCGGCGGCCCGGAGAAGGCAGTGTTCGTTATCTTAGCCGCGGGAGGGCATGGAAATCGGAGGCCGTTTGGCAACGCAGCATAAATCCACTGTTTGTGAGGGCCCAACCCAGCCAGGGAGGAAGGAATGCAGTTTCCCTTTGACGGCGTGATTTCCTGCTTCTCCTCGGAGAGGTCATCTGGACTGCGCGCAGAAGCAAAATCTGCATCAATTACTTACAAGGAAACCAACCTTATTCCTGAAGATTTGGCAGCAGAAATATTCATTGTTGAGAAAGGGGAGGAAAGAAGAAGAAGAAAATAAAAGACTCATGAACTCCCCCCTCTTCAGTACTTTCAAAGGCCTCTTGTGATGGAGGCTGCCTCCTTTTTTTTTTTTTTTAACAGTTCTTAGGGACGCTCGTTAGCCCCTCAATAAATGCTACTTTAAGGGCTTGTAACTTTGTCATTAAATCTTCACTCCAAGAAGAATTAAGGTTGTCGCCAAGAAATGCCCTCCCCACCCCCGACGAGTTTCTTTACAATCACCAAAAAGGCAGGAAAATAGATTTGTGGAGGATTTTCAGTCCTCATTTATAGGCCGCCCTGTCAAATAGTGATTAATTCGGGGCCACTTAAGTTTTTCTAACTTTCATCCATAATGGGCACGTTGACATTTTTATTTGAATCTCTTTACGCCATCCAAAATAATCTCCTTCAGCAACACAAACTGCTGGTTAATTGCCACAGAACAGCTGTTACCCCTTCTCAGCTGACGGCCTCTTTCGAGATGGTTCTCTGAACTCAGTGTCTGTGGAACTCACGGGCCCAGCGACAGCAGCATGTCAGGTGGATTGATTGAATGGCCCCCTTGTTCCTGACTGGCCGGGTCGGTCTACACTGGTAGCGGGGCCAAATGAAGCCCTTCGCATCTAAATATAGCATTTTCTTTGGCCTGGGGCCCTCGCTGTCTTGTTTTTCCATTCTTCCACGCTCTAAAACAAATACAAGCGAGTCCCACTTTAGCATGACTTACTTTTTTTTTTTTTTTGAAACCAGATTTGCATATTCCATGGGTCAGACTCTGTCCTGGAAATGGAACTTCACGCACAATTAATTTGATTTTCTGGTTAATTGAAGGCTCACCAGAAAAACTGCTTTGGAAATTCACTGCTGACTGCAAAGTCTTCTGGAAGTGTGTCCAGATGCTCTCGGAGCAGCAGAACCTCAGAACGGAAAGAGAAGTGGACATCTGTGTGCCCAGACTCCTGGGGGCAGTGGGGGGCGGGGGGGTGGGGGGTGAAAGGCAGGACCCATGGATCCGACTGAGTTCCCTGGAATTTACATGTTTGGCACAACCACTTCCATTTTTGAACACGTTTCCGAAGTTGGTCTTTAGTATCTCCTTCTTGCGTTGCGTGCCCTGATTATTAGTGACTTTTTAAAATTGTTTTCTTGATTATGGGGAAGTCAGCAGGCCTTCAGCACCCCACGTTGGCCATTGTCCTATGGATGTGGACTTCTTGGGATGCAGGTGTGAGCGGGGGACTCTGCCAGAGGCACGAATCTTCTGTAGACAGCTCTTATCTTCTGTTCCCCTCCAAGTGTGGCCTGAGCTACACGGTTCCAGATATTTGGAATTCAGTTAGACGACGTTCCATTCATCAATTTGGTGTTTTATTGTTTTATTTGTTTTTAAGATTTTATTTATTTGACAGAGAGAGAGAGAGAGATCACAAGTAGGCCGAGAGGCAAGCAAAGAGAGAGGGGGAACCAGGCTCCTTGCTGTGCAGAGAGCCCGATGCGGGGCTCAATCCTAGGACCCTGAGATCATGACCTGAGCTGAAGGCAGAGGCTTAACTAACTGAGCCACCCAGGCATCCCAATCAATTAGGTGTTTCAGTGCACTGTGAGAGGAAACCTTACAGAATGTTGGTATAACTTGAGGCAATAAGAAGTCATTTTTCTTTAAATAGCTAAGATTATCGATCTGCCTACTGTGTCTTTTTTTTCTTTTTCAAGATTTTATTTACTTATTTGACAGAAACAGAGAGAGATCACAAGTAGGCAGAGAGGCAGGCAGAGAGAGAGGGGGAAGCAGGCTCCCGGATGAGCAGAGAGCCTGATGCGGGGCTCAATCCCAGGACACTGAGATGACGACCTGAGCTGAAGGCAGAGGCTTTAACCCACTCAGCCACCCAGGCGCCCTTGCCTACCTAGTGTCTTGATCATAGGAATAATATGTATTATAATAAGCTACACTTATTATAATAACACTGCAGAATATATATATATATGCATATATATATATACATATTATATATAACACTACAGAAAAGTAAAAGAAAAGGAAAGAAAAAGAGAAAAAGAAAGGAAAATCCCCCAAAGTCCTGTAGAAACAAATATTTTACAATAAAAAAAAAATAGAGCATGGGGCCCAGAAGCACGTGGAGGCAGTGTGGCTCTGAAGGGAGATGTTTAGCCCACAATTTAGACTGTCAATCCTGCCATCTGCTTCCTCTGACTTCCAAGCATTGACAGAAACGACAATCAACCTTCCAGCTCCCGCGGCCGACCTCACCGAGAAGTGTTATTCGGGGACATCTAAGGAGATCCGTAGCCATACACTCTCTAGGTCCCAGAGTTCTATCTTTGGATCCAGTGGGACCCCAGAAATCTGCTCCTTTGTACTGTACGTATTTAGCCCAAGGTGAGGAGATACACGGCACATGCGATCAACCATTTGCCCTCTTCTTTGTCCATCCTAGATGTGGCCTTGAATCCTTCGCACGACGGGGTTCTTCCAACCTGCCGCCGAGCAACTGGAATGCGCACTGGACATGCACCCACTTGCCCCCGCTTTTTTGCTCTAGCTCGGGGAATTTGGTGAGCGCGTTTGCTCATGTTGACATCAAACTAATTTCTGTTCTCAGTGCCCCCTTTTGAAGAACTCTGAGTATAAGCTTCATTTTATTTTATTTGAAGATTTTGTTTATTTATTTATTTATTTATTTATTTATTTATTTGAGAGAGCACACAAATTGGGGGGCAGAGGGTGAAGAACAGACGGGGAAGGAGAGGAAGAGGGAGAGAATCTCCGGCAGATTTGAGCTGAGTGCGGAGCCCGATATGGGGCGGGATCTCACAACCCTGAGATCGTGACCTGAGCCCAAACCAAGGGTGGGACGCTTAACCGACTCAGCCACCCAGGTGCCCCCCTAAAGCTTACTTTAAAATGAAGCTTCTGGAAAATTTTTTCTCCTCTCCGAAGACCTATGTGCTTCAGTGAAGTGAAGCTTTGTCGCTGGTGGTGATTCCCCTTTCACTATTGCTGCCAGGAGGCTCTGAGTCAGATCTCAAAGTTCAGCGACAACAAACGTAATGAGCCTTATAATTGCCCTACAACAACCTTCTTTTTCCTTGTTCAGCGTTGTTGTTTCTACCACGTGTGTGTTTGATTAGGAGTTGCCTCAGATCAAAGAGGTAAAGGGATAAATAAATAACTAAATACACAAATTAAAAAAAAAAAATCATGCAGCCAGCCCAGCGTCTTATAAACCCAAGCCTCAGCCTCAGAGCTCGTTCCGTTTTCCTTCGTGCGTAAACACTTGGGTTCATGCTCTTGCGCCCTGTTCCAGAAGAAAAATGGCCACCAGCATAACGTGATTGGAAGCCAACAGGAGAAGTAAAATGGGACGCATGGCCTGAATACAGGAGGTCTTTCTTTTCGGCCTTTGGAGAATGTTGTCATGGCCTCTGGAGATAGGACAGAGCAGACGTGAAGGAAGCCTCAGCTCCTAGGGGCAGCCGGAATCTGTCCGAGTTGGCAGGCCACTTGAGTCCTGCCTCCAGGCCACCGTGGCTTGTCATCTTGGGCACCTTTTCTGTTTCAAAAGCACCTCGGCACTCCCTGGTCATTCCACATGCTGCTGGGGACTGCCCTTCGTTGCCACTGTGTTTACCGACCAGACTCTGGAAAAGCATGAAGTCTCTCAAGGAAGGGAGGAGCGTAGGGACTTTGCTTCCAACGCCCCAATATGGAGAAACAATCCGAATACACAAAATTAGAAAAGCATACCACAGAAGGGTTGTTTAAAATTCACAGCTGTCAACATCAAGTATTTTGTGTGAGAGAAAGAACATAGGAAGCATCGGGTTAACAAAGTAGCCGCAGATGGGCGGTTGGAGGCTGGGACCCGGCTGGCATTGTCCATGCTGTTCGCAGAGGCTCATTTGCATTTGGGGACAAAGGTTCCCTGTGGGAGACCCTTTCTCCCGGGCCTCCTCCCCAAAAAGGCGCCTCACCATCCGCAGTGAAGATAGTCGGCCTCAGTCCCCTCATCCGAAACCTACAGGAACGAACACAAATCTGTTATTTTAACACAACGTGGGCACAAAGTGATGTTTTCACTCCGAAGAAAGCCCGGGGAAGCCAAAGAATGGGGCCTTTTATTTGCAGGAGATACTCAAAGGAAGTGGGATTGAACTGCGGGCCAGGGTAGATGAATAAAGTTGTTAGAAACTTTGCAGCCTGTGGTCTGGGAGCTGCACTGGAAGTTTCTCTCCACTGTCAGCTTGAAGCGCTTTGCATCAGAATGCATAATTGTGTCTGTTAATGACATTTTTAGCTTAGCTCTCCAACGTAGAATAAATTCATCCCTCCCCACCCCCACTTTTCATACTGCCTGGGAGAGGACTTTTTTTTTTTTTTTTAATTTAATAAACATGATTGACAACAGAGAATGCAGATTTGCTTTCTTTCGGCTCCGACGGTATTTTTGAGTCCAGGAGGCACACACGGATTTTCCTGATGATTCCGTGGCAGCCCGTTAACAATGGCGTTCATGCCACAAATTCTAATTCATGACTCGTGGAAGAAGTGGCTGGAAAGTGGCACGATGGAAGGTTTAAAAATATACTGAGACCTAAGGACGTTGGAAGCATCGTGTCTAAAGCCCTGCCCCCCTGGACAGCTGTTTTACTCACAAAGATTGTGAGCGAGAGGATTGGAACCAACACCCTGACCTACCTGGGATTGTGGGAGGGAGCCTGGGGCACCCATATCCCCTTCCGATCTCTCCCTCCTACCCTGTGTTCCAGAGCTGCCCAGAGGAAGGGGTGAGAGTCCCCATTTCCCGTCTGGATGGGAGAAGAGCACAAGAAAGACGACTTTAACTGAGGCCGAGAAACCCTGTGGACATTGTGATTTCTGAGGCCCTGGCATGAGGCGCCGGGAGTCTGGGGGTGGCGACGGCCCGGCCCTGCTCCCAGGAGTGGCCCCATGATGTCACTGAGGGTCTTGACACCGGCTCTTTAAATCAGGGACTCCCCCCTGCCATTGTTTCTAATGGCCTTAATCCCAGGCCTAAGGGGCAAGTTAAATAATTTTTCTTTATTAACCACCGAAAAAAAAACGAAAGAAAAAAACAAAAAAACCCAACAAACCTCGTGTTTGAGTAGGAGAGAGAGAGAGAGAAGGAAATCCCCCAGAGTATACATAATCTCCTCTTGATCTGGTCTCCCCGGGGCCCCTGGTTTGCAAAGCTAAGCCTTCAGGATCCGTTCAGGGAGAGGAGTGTGAGAATCTCCCGCCTGGGTTTGGGAGAGCAGGCTAAGGGCGGGTTGGTGGGGGGGTTTGCCCGTGACACTTTCGGGGCTCCCAGCCAGCGCTGGCCTCTGACAGCGTCTCAGGCACCTGTGGGCACCCCAGCAGCAGGTCGCCATGAGTCGTGCACGGGTCCTGTGGCTGTGCTCACAGATCTGTGTCCAAACAAGAGGTCAGATGAGATCATCGGGGTGAAAGAGCTTTGTAAACTCTGAAGCTCTGAACGAGTATCAGTCTGTTTTCATTAAGAGCCAGTAGCGCCGTCTCCCTCCCGCCAAGGAGACATACATATATAGTGGTCTGAGTATTTTTGTACTTGTTAACCAATATTTATTGAGAGCCTACCACTGACCAGGCGCTTTAAAGACATGAATCAGATCCCGCCACTCCCCGACTTCCGACCCTCCGTGGCTTCCCCTCCCACGTAGAAGAGCACTCAGAGTCCTCCTGCGGTCGGCGAGGCCACCTCGCCCGTGGAGCAGGCCGTGGAGACTCCGCTTTATGCTTACCGTAAGGCCTTGGCATGCGCTGTTGAATCTGCCCGGAAAACTCCCCTTTCATCCACTCAGGTCTCCATTCCAATGTCACTTCCTCAAAGAGGCTGACCTTGACCCTATAATCCACCCCCTATATCCGATACTCTAGCCTCTTACCTTGCTTGAAGTCTCTTCTTTCTCCCCATCATAACCTGAAATTGTTGAAATCTGCATAATAGCGTGTAAGAGAGTGTGTGCGCGCGCGCGTTGTGTGTGCGCGCGTGCGCGCTTATTGCTTGTCCCCTCCATTAGAACCCATGCTCCCCTAAGTGCCTTTGGCCTGTGGCTGTATGCCCACGGTACGCAGCACACAGTAGGTGCTCAATAAATGTTTACGGCATGAATGCACAGCCCCATGGCAGATAAGCCCGGGCCTTATCTGGTGGGACTTAGCTTAGAAGGGAAGCAAGAATAATTAATAACTCACTCTTTACTTTGTGACTTAGCATGAAGACTCAGACGCCCAAGTTCTTTTTCATAAGACTTGTCCAAAATTGAGGTTCAGGTTTCTAAGGTCCTCTTTGAGCCTGGAGCGGGGAGCCGCACACTGAGACGGCCACCCACTTCCCAGGGACTAGATGGACCTTCTCTACCACTCTCTCACCTGCCTCTTTGCCGAGCAGGTGAGAACCACTTCCTCTCTGCCTCGCTGATTGGTTGAAGAGTCCGCGCTCCACCCAAGCTGGGCCAATCACGCGCCTTGGCTCCTAGGCCAAGGGGGGCCGGGAGCCCGGGAGCCCGGAGCTGGGCCAGCTGCCCCCCCCATCCCCAGCCAGGGATTTTCCAACAGGAACTAGGGAGGAAAACCTTTTCTGTCCGGTCACAAAGCTGTTGAGGATGCGAGGCTGGGACCTACCATTCATAGAACTTGAAACTTCATGGCAACCGCCACAGGAAGAGACTCAGGGTCAAGAAGCAACGGCGGAGGTGAAGGCACAGAGAATGTCTGGCCGGTTGGTTCCGCTCTTGCTCCCTCTTTTACCTACAGTCCTGAGCCACTAAATCCCCCCTTTTCTGCCTGAGCCTCGCTCAATCTATGCTGTGGTGGTGGTGGTATTTGGGGTTTTTTTTTTTATTATTATTTTAAATCAACCCACAGTGCCCTGATGAGTACATTTTTATTTAAACTGCTTATTTAATTACTCTGAAATAAACACATGTCCTTGCAAAATTCAGACCCTCCAGGAGATTAGATGATGAAAAGGGGTCTTCTTCCCTGTCCCCCGCTCCCTCCTGTGCCTCGGCACCCCCTCCTCCCCTGCCTCATTCCCTCGAGGTAAACTGATTATCCTTCTTACTGTCATCTGACCAACTTCTGGCAAGCATTTTGAAAAGCAGCAGAAAAATCCTTTGTAATTTTGATTTATCTGATTGTAATATATATTCCTCTTGTAGATTTTCAAACAATGGGTTATTCAACCATTTATTTCAGTCAGCTTTGTCTGCATTAGTAAATGTTTTGACATTAGCCATTTATTTCAGAGATGAATGATTCATTTGGGTATTTCTCAACACATAAAATAATACTCTGGCTGAGGGCATTGCTGACTTTTTTGGCAGGGACTGAGTTATTCCTTTTCACATTCTTTATTCCGATCGTGGTGCTTTGCGCAGAGTAGGCTCTCTCCCCTTAGTTGTGGCCGTAACTCTGAAGAGCTCTGCTTTCTTCTTCCTTCCCCAGCTGATTTTTTTTGTCGTTGTTGTTCGGTTCCACGTCTCTCCCACAAATTTAGGTTAGCGGGAGCTGGATTCTGTTGCTTACAACTCCGGAACCTTGAGAGAGAAATCGGTGCCTGAAACGTAGAATATAATGGGCTGGGTGGGAAGAAACAGATAGAAAGCATTTGCAAGGGAGGAGAATGAAGGTACAGACCCACCAAGCGCTTTGCTTCCAGCCACAGAGCTAGGGAGCGGCCAAACTGGAATTAACACAGGCCGGTCAGGGGACAAAAGTTTTAATTTTTCAAACCACTCTGCCGCCAGGTGCCAAGGAACACATTATTTCCGGAGGCCAAGGAAAGCATGACCGAACTTGCGTGGTTCTCACCAAGAAGTCAGTCTGCATTTGTTTTACATAATATGGTCTCTTCCAGAAGTCTGTAGGTTTTGTCCTCGGAGAAGTTTGCAATGGCCTGTCTGGGACACTTAGAAAACAATGTTTAGAGGAAACAAATCATAAAAGAAGACCTCAGACCCAATCCTCCTCGTGATCTTTTATATCTCTAAATTGTCCATATGTGTCCCAATCCTCTTCTGCTGCTATCGCTACATAGCTAAAAAGAGAAGAAGAGGGACCCACCATCTATGGTGAATATCCATCATTTCTTGAATTAAGGTATGATTCTTCATCTCACACGTTATGCAAAGTGGTCAAAAGCAGAGGCTCTAGAGTAGGATTTCCTGGGCATGAATCCCAGGTCTTCTGCTCGTCTTGCAGCTTTGTTGTATCTGATCTATTCCTGTCTCTGTGCCTCTGTTTTCTCATCTGTATAGTAGGTATCATCATAAAACCTCATGTTTCTTGGCACCGTTGTAAGGACTAAAAAGCTAACAGATGTCAAACATCTAGACCCAGGGCCGGGGCACAGAGTAGATGCTGTGTATGCTATTCATATTCTTCCTGGACTTATTACTTACATTTTTTTTAAAGATTTTATTTATTTATTTGTCAGAGAGAGAGAGAGAGAGTACAAGCAGGTAGAGTGGCAGGCAGGGGCAGAGGGAGAAGCAGACCCCCCTGCCGAGCAAGGAGCCCAACGTGGGACTTGATCCCAGGACCCCAGGATCACGACCCGAGCCGAAGGCAGATAGACACTCAACCGACTGAGCCATCTGGGCGTCCATACTTAAATTTTTAATTACATTTTTAGTTTTAAGGTCCTGGGGAACTGGAGCAGATGAAGCATTTTGAATTCTGCAAGTACACATGTGTAAATTTCCCAGTTCAGAGCAGTGGCCCAAAGTTTGTGATTACGGCATAGGTCTCCACATTACAAATGACTGGGGACGATAGGAGTATAAGTAGAATCTTCCTCCGTGGATGTTCTAATTATTCCTTCCTCTTTGACACGATTCCATGTTTAGCTGCATAATATTAAACAATACTCACACAGTTGGAGAAAGGGCAGTTTAGAAAGATCAGACCCAATGATCTTAAAGCCGCAATGTATGGTTCAGTGAAAGGATAAGTAGGTCAAATACCTCTAACAGAATTAGCTGAAATTATGCAAGCTATTATATTGGATATTACTGTGTGAACATTTTGTATAAACTGCGGTAATACACATTCGTCTTTATAGGATGAATCAAGACTTAAAACTAATTCTGGCGAATTAAGAATTGTATTTTCCAGGAATTAACTACCACCATTTGACTGCAGCTGTAAAAATTTTATTAGGCAATACATCTGACCTCAAATTGGAAATTTGTGTTGGAACCAGTTTAGGAAATAATTATTGCTGTGTTGTTAATTTTATATTTGCCTAATAAAACACAGTAGGAGCAACAGGGTTGGGTGAATGTAACCAAAGAAAGCCCTCGGACCTGCTTTAAACCGGTGTTTTCAACCTCACTGGAACACCAATTAGGAATGTGCACGTCTTTTTTTTTTTTTTTAATATTTTATTTATTTATTTGACAGAGAGAGAGATCACAAGTAGGCAGAGAGAGAGGGGGAAGCAGGCTCCCCGCTGAGCAGAGAGCCCGATGCGGGGCTCGATCCCAGGACCCTGAGATCATGACCTGAGCCCAAGGCAGACACTTAACCAACTGAGCCACTCGGGCGTCCCGGGAATGTGTACGTCTGATGAACAGTGTTGATGCTGAGGTTGTGGAATTAATAGTCCCCAGCTATCAGTCTGTGAAAGAGAAATATATTGATGTTGCTGTACCATCCACATCAGCCACTAAAAGTGTCACCGTGTACATGCCTCACGCTGTTTGCTTTGGTAAAGTTTAATTTCCTCACATACCTGCAACTTCACAAGAACACACACCTACACACACATGCATGTTGACATTGACACTTGACCTACCCACTCGTTCCTCTTTGTCGAGGTGGCACCGTGACGAGTATTAGCAGAGAAAGACCAACGTGTCTCGGAAGTGAAAAGCATGTGTCTTTGTTATTGCTGTCAGGACGCTTGCTGTTGGTGTTGAGAGAGGGCTAATTATTTCAGCAACTCTGTGAGTGGCTATCACGCTTCCTTATACTGGTATCATCTTCTAGGATCTTCTAGTAGCATCTAGTACCTTCTATTATCTTCTAGTTTCATCTCAGACACATAACTTGAGGCTATAAACTGAGTCACTAACAACTTGCTACAGGTTGCTGAGGGGCAATGCTTATCCAAAAGCTGGGATACAAATTGCCTTTTGGATGGGGTATCAAATAACAGATCCCACGATGAGAAAGTTACTCCCTTAACAGTCATCTCAAGATCCTTCTGGTTGTGTCAATCAGGGTGTCTTCGTTTGCCGGTAAGGTGTCCTCGACACCTTTTAAACACTTGTTCGTCTCCGTTTTTCACCAAAAAGTGGGGAGGACTCAAGCTCAGAGCCTTGGGAGGCATGGCGGCTGCCCAGAGATAATGACATCAGATCTTCTGCTCTGCTTTTTTTGTTATGGTTATATTTGATTTAGAGTAAAGGAACGCGGTTTTTCATTTGTTTTTAAGATTTCATTTATTTATTTTAGAAAGAGAGAGTGCAGGAGTGGGGAGAGGGGCAGAGAGGAAGGAAGAAGGAAAGGAAGAGAATCCCAAATAGACTCTGTGTAGAGAGTGTAGCCTGAGTCAGGACTTGATCTAATGACTGAGATCTTGACCTGAGCTGAAATCAAAAGTCAGATGTTTAACCAACCGAGCCACCCAGGAGTCCCTGGCTTTTCATTTAGATGATACGGATTGAATATCTACTTTAAAAAGAGTTTGACATAAAATGAATTAATTGATTTTAAGAAAAAATACTGGGTAAAAACCAATATGAATAGTCCTCCGATAAGTCAAAATCAAGAAGATTGTTTTAAGGGCATAGGTGCCATGCTCAAAGAATTTCAGCTGGAAAGAGGTGAATGAAATGTCTAGTCATGGAGACATGGGCAGGATTGGGGGAACCAAGGGGGAATGGGGTACATCCAGGACCAGCAACTATGGGAAGCCATTAGCCTCCCAGGGCTGACTGGTGAGGGAAAGGAAAGGTTTCCCCAGAGCCAAGTAAGATAACTACCCCAATGGGAAGCAGGGAAATCTTTCCCCCTCCTGATGATGCCTTGTAGCAGCAGCCCAACCCAACAGGAAGCCAAGGTGAAGGGAGAGCCTGGGAGATGATGCAGTCCTCAGGGGGTCAGACTCCAAGGGCAAGGAGCAGGTTGGAGAAGGGTTGAAAGTGCATCAGGAGGGGGTGGTTGGGGATGGAGAAGGGCCAGAAGGGCAGTTCTTTGAAGGCTGAATTCAGGAGATACTGTCAAGGGTATGAAGAGGGAAAATGGAGATTTGGGGGAAAAGAAATGGACTTTTGAGATCCTACCCTGCATTTGCCATGGGTCAAATATCCTCGATCTGCTTTGTTTCATTATTTATTCCATTGATGAATAGACAAGATAAAGGAAAACTACCTCTAAAATTCTTAACTGGCAAGAGTACAAAGCAGAGTGATCAGTTATTAGCAGACGAAGGTTTAGTTTGCAAGCCCTGCAGTAGGGGAGCCCAGCTCCCCCAGGTGCTCTGTGAAGTGAAGCACAACAGTTGAGAAAAACAGCTTAGGAGCCCAGCCAGTTGGGGTTCAAATCCCAACTCCATCATCTACTAGCTCTGTGATGGGGCAAGTCACGCAATGTTTCTGTGCTTCATTTTACTCATCTACAAAAGGCTAGCTCCTACTTCTCAGGGATGCTGCGAGGACTGAGTGTGTTCATGCAGATAAAGCTCTTTGAATAACCGCTGATACATACTAAGCGTTCAATACACATTTCTTTTGTTTGTTTGTTTTATTTTTGTTATGTTTTGTTTGGTAACATGTTACTGCAATTCTGGGGTTTTTGTTTTATTTTGTTTTTTAAAGATTTTTATTTGAGAGAGAGAGAGAGAGAGAGAGAGAGAGCACAGACAGAAAGGGAAAAGAAGAAGAGACTCCAGGCTGAATGGAGAGCCTGATGCAGGGCTTGATCCAAGGACCCTGAGATCATGACCTGGGCCAAAGGCAGACACTCCACTGACTGCGCTAAGCTACCCACGTGCCCCACTGTAATTCTGTTTTGTTTTGATTTGATTTTATAAAGATGATACCCATTCTCTCATTGGGGCATTAGTAACGGTAAGTACTAAATCTGAGGCATAAAATATAATAATAATAATAATAATAAATAGGGTAAAATCTTTCATCCCTGGTGTTTCTTAAGTTCAGAAACACTTCAGTAGAAGAGAAGGCACAATAATTCAACTAGCAATACCTTGGTCAATCAAGTAATTAGCAATAATGCCGGTTGAACTATTTTCTAAGATGGACCAGTCCACTTAGATGACCTAGTGAGTAGAACAGTGGCCATAGTTGAACCTCTTATAGGGACTGAATGCTGAGGGACCTGAGATGTATCATCATGCTAGACCATGGATCAAAAATAGGCATGGGACTAAACATCCCAGGCATTAATTTTGGAGGATTTTTCCTTAATCTGCCATATCTTATTTTATTGTCACTTCCTTCTTTCTGATAAGAAGAATAACATACCCTGGAAGGTTAAGCTTCTCCATGCCCAAGGATACTGTAAGTGGTAAAAATTCTTCATTTAGTTTGTGTGTATGTTGGAGTAAGGGGGCCCTGGGTAAGGAGTGCCTCCTGCTCTTGAGAGTATGAATTTAATGGGGGGCAAGAGGCCTGATCCAGGTCAGACGATTCTGTCATTAGGACTCCTGGTCAGACGGCACAGGGACATTCCTGGAGACTCACTTTCTCTTTCTTTTGAAGCTGGAAGGTCAGTTGGGTGGACCAGAGAGCACTTGGAGAAGGGACTTGTTTCTAAATTGGATTCAAGGGGAAACTTTTGAGAATTTTGGGATTTTGAGAACCGGAGATGGGTAAGAAGAGACATTTATTAGAGAAATAATTCTCCATGTGAAATCTTTTGAAGTGAGGAAATGACTTACAGGATCCAAAAACAGCAAACATCAAATTTGGCACCCACGTGTTTTGCACACCTGAGTAGGCTCTTGATGTCTTTGTTTATGGACTAGAGCAGCAGATGGGGCTCGGTAGTGAGAAAGAGGTCAGAAACTGTGATGGGGGTCAGATTACAAAGAGACTTGAAGGCCAAGCCAAAAATGTGAATGCAAGATTATGAGGTGAATTTTTAGACTTTTAATCATGCAGTGAAAAGGTATAGAGCCTTTTCAGTGTCCCAGCTCTTGAAAAGGAGGTGGGTGTTACGGCCTTGCCTTTACAGGGTTCGTGGTGGGATGGGCAAGGTGCTGATTGCTGCACAGTGTGGTGAAGGACCAGGCAGAGGGTCTGGGGAACCGAGGAGAAGGCACCTAGCTCATGGTAGTTTGGGCAGGCTTCTGGAGGAGGGGGTCCCTGGCTGAGACATAGAGAAGGGCAGCTGTTGATTCAGCAAAGGAAGGCAGGGAAAAGACGCTGGGAGCAGAAGTGGTGTGTGCAAACATCTAGAGGCAAGAGGACGTGACCATTAGGAAATAACGTGCTTCCTCCAAAAGATGTGCCATTCACGGTGATGTAGGGAGCAAGGCACAGAAAGCCACTCAAGCTGGTGGAAATGAAGATATGTGGTTGGAAGGATACTAAGGTGTCCTATAATCCAGGGACAATATAGCCAGGTTTCAGGGGATTTGTTGACTATCAAGAGCCAAAGAGTCAATACTCTTCACCTCTCCCCCATGAGCACAGAATTTCTTAACTCTGATTTTTCTTGCCTTATCTATTTCTGCCTCTCCCCCCTCCTCCTTGACATCCACTGACTCCGCATGGCTACCAGCCACAACACTGCGCAACCCTAGCTAACTCAGCCTCTTACCAACCAGGAGGGTATCTGACCAACCCCCTCATCTTGATTCAGGCAGAGCTCTTGGCACCAGAGTATGCCATAGAACTGTCTAGAGATTTATTGCTTTTGGGTCAGAACCTCTGGTCCAATCAGCTCTGGCTGGGAGGGAGGGGAACAAGGTCACATAGTCCATGTCCACTCATCTGGAGCAATGGGTCTTCACCCCCAAACTCAAAAAGTTCCAGGGTGCCACAAAAGCATAAACTGTAGAGAAATCCAGGGATGAGTTGGTTGGTAGTTTGAATGAAGAGCCAGTCCCGGGGCTGACAACATGGCGCCCTGGAAAAGCCCGCCCCTCCCCCCCTCCTCCACCACCCCAATCTGATCTAAGTGTAATGACTTGAGAGCCACTTGCTTGATTGACATTCTTGGCAAGATCCACTCATTCTGGGCCCACGCTGTTAATTTCATTTGGAACGGCAAAGAAATAAATAATTCAATTAGGCATTTTTCTGCTATACCTATAGAGAGAACTAAGTGATAGGAATCTCTCCATCAAATTGTCAGTTTTATCTTAAGCACTCAGGGACAGAAAATGGTGGCAAATAACAATTTGTGATTGAGAGAAAGCATAAAGTGCAACCCTCCAGTCAGAATGCTAATTCTTAGGATTTTGTGTTTATCTTGATGGCTATGCTTCCTTTATTTTATTAAAAGTTTAAGACTTGCTCTGATTAAAAATATACTGAGACGCTAAGAAAAAAATCCTTCCCCCCAATATTAAAATTTATTTCCCAGGAGAGAAAATAAATTTCCATGAAAAGGAAAAAAGAAGTAATAGACAGTCATTTTCTGAATAACCATGTCTTTTTCTTGCAAAGAATGTGCTTTCAGGCAAATACATTTGTGTGCCTCTTGAGGTACGTGATGTCTGCTGCTGTAAGACAATAGCAATTAAAAAATTAAACAATTAAAAAAGGAAAAAGTTTGTCATCAATTTTACTGTTATGTTATGTGAATTAATATTTCTTCTTATAATGCAATATTCTGCAATTTACCATGCAGGCACAGTCCTTGCTTCCGCGTTGTAGATAATTAGTTTACATTACTCTACAGAAATGAATTGTCACTGGTGATCTCAAGTGCCTGCTAACAAATCACTCCTGTTGGAGGGTTCATTAAGATTCTACTCAGGTCTTAACTACAGCAATATATGATATTGTTCTTAAATGTTAAATATCAGGCTAATTTAAAAACAAAACAAAACAAAAACTAGATTCCTAGTCCAAAAGGAAAGGATCCTATCTTGTCCAAAAGGAAAGGATCCTATCTTGTAACAAATCAGCACTCTGCCCGCTAACTTCCCAATTTTCATTACCAATTTTTCTATCCTCCACCCAGCCACTAAACAAACCAGGCAAGACAGTGAAGAGAGTGTTTAGGACACCCCCAGGCTGTTAATGAGACAAAATTACTCTTGAGTCCTTGTGCGCTTCTCCTCTGAAACCTAATCTCACCATAAAATACTCATGGAAAAGAAAACTGACCTTAAGATCCAATTTAGAATCCCAGTATTTGTCCTGTGTGTGAGCGCCATAGTACGGATCAATTTCATCATGGGGCGCGGGAGATCGCATTGACCAATCATGTCTGGTGAGCTGACTGCAGAGCTGATGTGTCTCACTGCTGTCCTCAAGGGCAAAATAGAGAAAAAAGCCCGGACACATGGGGAATTCCACAGTAACCAAGATGTGGCCTCCGAAAGGCTCTCCTCTGTGAGTTTTAGAGAGAAGTCGGTAACTTCTGAGATTTTGATTCATTGTCATCTAGAGATCCTTAAGAACATGAGCATACTCCAGAAAGCTTCAGGAAAACTTCGGTCCTCCTTGCCAGGGGTTGCAAGCCTTTGACCAGAATGACAAGCATTTACTGACTGACTATTATGGGCCCCACAATTGTGGGCTCTTGGCTAAAACTATCAAGAAGGGGGAATCTGACATCTGCATTTGAGGGATTTATAGTCTAGTTGGAGAAAACATGGTAAGCATAGGATAAGAAGAAATAAAATCAGATGGTATAATTATTGAATATTGATTAGTTTAGCATTTCCCAAAGTTCTGGTGGCCCTCAAGCAATGTTAGGTGGCACATGTACACAGCATTAATTAATTAATGAGAAAATTAACTCATTTCTATCCCTTTTCCATAATGACAAGAGAAAGTCTAAGTCTGGTACCAATATGCCTTCATTACTTTGCTAAATCTTGCCAGCATCCCTTTTAACATGAAAAGGGCAAGTTTCAGGGCACAACCTTGGGCACAAGCTTAGCTAGCATTTAATAACCCTATTTTTGTGTCTCTTTATTTACATTCTATTTATACCAAGTACCACTAGTTTTCAGTTTACGCTTATGAAATACAATTTTCTTTTAAAATAAGCTGCTTAAGAACAGTAGTGATTCTACTTAAAAAAAAAAACTTACTAAATAATTAGAGGCCTAGATGGTAGGTGGTTATAGCAAAAAGAAAAAGTGAAGGTGATATATACAGGACTGAAGCTTGGAAAACTCAGGATTATTGGAATCAAGCATTAAACCCAGATGGCCGATGACCATCAGGGACAGATCAAAGGAAGGGCATAGAAGGGTGGGATGACAGGAAAAGGAGTTGAAGCACCCAGCCTGCGAGAGAGAGATGGCATGACCCCATTTGACCTTGGGGCCTATGGCAATGGAGGCAGAAATTCTGGGCAGTTGAGTCTGAGAATACATGAGCACCTCACGGAGCCACTTCAAAGCCCCAACACCCACCCACCCCCATCTCCCACAGGGTAAACAAGACCCAAGACACTCATACCATCCTTGTAGCCAGAGCTCAGAGACAAGACCACACTATTTCCCTAGGCTCCAGCAGAAGACTTGAGATGCCTCTGATGGGTAGTCGTGGTGATGCGCTGATTGGCCAGCTCCAGTCACATGCCTACCACGTAGCCGGGGATGTGGGGCCACGTGACTCGCAGCCTCAGTAGATGAGTGAGTAGATGCTCTTGAGAAAAAGATGCTGAGCAGAAAGTAACCGCTAGCCACCACAAATGGGTAAGATTTCAAGAGATGGGCAGAGAGAAGGGCCAACAAAATCTCTTCTTAGTGCTCACTCTTGGCTCACATCACAGATTAGCACCCACTGCCCACCTTCCTCCCAGTGCTCAGAGCCTTCATTCTCCGCTGAGTCCATGGAAATCTTCCCCTAGACTCGCCCCAACAGCATGTTGAGCTTAACCAAACAGCTAAGAAGTATAGGTTAGGGGTAGCTGTGTTCTGTCATCTCATCGTGGAGAGATGAGACGTTGTCCTGCCATGGGATTAACCCATGTGAGCCCCCAAATTATAGGGTTTGTTGACATATATCTGAAATGGGAGTTTGCTTTCCAAGAGGAGTGACCCTTAACCAAAAAGGTCTTTGGATTCTGCTGGAAACCTCGATAGATTTGGGACTGCCCACAGTAGACCTGTTGGATCTGGGTGTTTTGTTCACTTCTGTCTCCCTAACATCTCCCTCTGAGCGAACAATAAATCTCAATTATTGAAAGACTTGTGTCATCCGGGCTGAGGGACCAGAACCCCAAATACAGGTATTAACTCTAAGATGGGAAGCAACCTGTTGCCCCGGGGTCCTTATAAAGTTCTGCAATGACCAGCTATTCAGGCCAGGACAAAGGATTATCACTGGGGCTTGAATCCCTGGAGCTTACAACCCCATTACACTCTGGAACCCAACCCCTGTTGTTAATTGTGCCTTTTGGAAATCCCATGTCCCACCCCGAGGACTAGGAAAGTGGCTGAATCTGGGAGAGACCTCACTGCCTTCTTGGGGAGAGAGTCTGGCTCCGGCCCCGCATACTCATCATATCCCATTGCTTAAGGCGGTTACTGGTTAAATTGGCATTTGGGGATTTGCTGGGGACACACATCACTGGACTCTGAGCAGTGGGTCTGGCTTGCCCTCAGCTTCCCAGCCGCTGTCCGTTTGTGGGGTGGGATAACGGGGCTGCCATCGCCAGGATGCACCCGCTGGAAAGTGCTTCACCCACCCCTGGCTGCTTCAAGCCTAATTGTTTTGCCTCATGTGGGTTAAGAGTGCAAAGTTGAATCCAGCAAGGACTCCATTTAATCTCATTTCCGCCTCCCTTTGATCTTTTCATTTCCTATTTCACTTCCTCTGACAATTTCCTCCTTCCATTCCCAGAACAAACAACTCTCACCATGGCACGTGGCCATGTCAATCATCTCCCAGACACCGAGCTCCTCATTTGGCCGCCATTCACCATGGCACGGTGGGGGATCCGATTGATCCCCCTCAGGGGCAGATTGTGAAGACGCAGGGGTGGGGGTTCCCCATTCAGTGCCCTGCGCACCCTCATGCCTGAAACTTGGGTGTAGCCGGAGATATCCATCTGTGAATTCCTGGGGTCCCCCAAAAGGGAGGTAGCACGATTAACAACCATGAAGAAGGACGTCTCACAGTGAGCAATGATATTTTTCTACCGATGGAGGCATCAGAGGCAGTGAAGTCATGCTTTCGGTCACTTGTGTTTACCTCTCCCAGCCAAGCTCATAGGTGGGAACCAAATATTCCATTAAAAAAAAAAAAAAAAGATTCAAAGTGCAAAATGTTCTAGAAACTTCTGTGTGTCTCTCTCTTGATATCTGAGTCTCAATGTGAAATGGTTCCTGAAGTAATCATATTAGTAAAACTGGCAAGATTAAAAGAGCCATAAACACACATGCTTAGTGTTTCAACATCCATTAAAATGTATACTGCAGCCTCCTAGAATATTTAATAGGCTTATATGATGACTGAATGTGAATTCATTCATCTCAGTCAAGTCGGGTTACTAAGATACACACGCTAAGTGATTTGTCCTGTGTTTACCCTGTGCTGGGAAAATGGTATCTGATTTTGAAAAAAAAAAAAAAATTCAGAGCTATTCTTTGTTGGAAGAAATGGGAGTCGGAACCCTATCCCACCCCCAGTTTCTACGCCGGTCTTATCACAAGCGAACTGCTAAATCCCTGTGCGACTCAGTTGTCCATCTTAGAAATTAGGAAGTTTGCCTAAATGATCTCTGACGTTTCTTTAAATGTGGCAGGTGGGTAGAGGTTATGAGTGTGGGGTCTATGCATCCAACCACCGTGGTTCGAACCCTGCTTCTACTACTCAGTTTTCCCATCTGTAAAATGGGGATAATAAGAGAAGGCTAAAATGAGGTGATCAGTGCAAATTACGGCACTTACGTTAGTGACGCTTAGAACGTAACGTAAACATCTACTGGGCACTTCAACGCATGGCTTTCATTCTTGAAGTTAAGAATATAGAACTTTAGATACGTTATTTGGCTTAATCCTCCTGCAATCTTGCAAGGTGGATGACGTTGACCTTGTTTTGTGGATAAAACTGAGACCCGGAGGGGTTAACTAACTTGCCCAAGGTGACACACTTAACTAAGAGAAGAAGCTGGGATTTAAACTCAGATCCAAAAAAATTAAAAAATAAACTCAGATCCAGACTGACGCTATTCTGGTATCTTGTCCCACCCAGTCTGTCTACCTGCCCATCTCTTGGCTAATTTCTAGAGTGTTCAGCCTCCCCCAGAGAGTCTGAAGACAGCTGTGAGTATCCGGTCTCTGGCCATTAGCTTCTCCACCTTGGGAAGATAAAAAGAGCTAGACAATCTCCTGATCGTGCTGGTGTCTCTGGAGTTCAGGACTGGAAAATCAAAGCCGTCTTCTCAGCACCTGTGTTGTTCTCCTCCCTGATTGAAGCTTGCTCAGCCAAGAGCTGCTTTGGTTCATCATTATTTTCTGTTTTAATTTGCTGACACTCAGACTCAACAACATCACATCTCCAGCGTTAATGTGTGCCCTGGCCAAGCTGAACCAACAGGAAAATCAGCGTCACGTCCGTGTCTGGTTTAGGCTTTCTTGACTTTGGCACTATTGAGATTTGGGGCCCAACAATTCTGTGTCATGGAGGCCTGTCCTAAACATCCTGTAGAAAGTTTAGCAGCATTGGCCCTCCCTCTGCCTACCAGATACCAATGGCTTCCCCTCCCTCTCTCTCCCTAGTGTGATAATCAAAAATGCCTCCGGACCTCGCCAGATATTCCCTGGGAAGCAAAATCACCCTTGGTTGAGAACGACCGGGCTAGCTGAAGGATGAAAGACTTGAGGTTAAGGATGCTTTTCCTTCTGCATTCTTCATGCTTTCTTCATCACGTGGCTTTTGGGGTTATTTTGGTCCTAGTAAGCAGTTGTTTTATCTGGCAACATCCTAGCAGGCAAAACCATTGACCATCTTGTGACGCTTTTGGTCTGAAGGCAAATTTGCCTGGATGGAAATAAATGTTTTTGTCTCAGTGGCTAGCAGAAGTGTTTTCTTTGGGACAGTTAAGGCAGCCATTTTCAAAATGGTCTCCCCAATTTTCAATGGGGCCAGTGCCCTCTGCTGGAAAACTTGTCGGCATTGCCTCAGAGTACGTTGGGACAAATGGTTTGAAAATTTGGAAAATAGCAGAAGTGCAAAAGAAAGGCCAATGAAACAATCCAATTCATAGGAAACTTCTGCAGTGGCTTCCTTTATAATTGTCTCCACAAGCTTTCTGATTTCTCTGCAGAGTTGTTTGTTGTTGTTGGTTTTTTGGGTTTTTTTCTGATAAGTTAACCAAAACTTCCTTTCCATCCTTCCATGTATACACTGCTCTATACACTGTGATCATTATAATAACCCCATTAACAAAATGTTACCCAATATTTACTGAACACCTACCTTGGGTTAGGTCATGGTCCTATATGCCCCACCTACTTTTGCTTTCTCAACAGCTCTGGGACACAGGGGTTATCATTACTGCTGTTACTCACCCAAGACTTGAGGAGGCCATGTGAGCTAACCAAGAGCACACAACTCAAAATGATGGAGAAAAACCTCCAATCCACAGCATGTGCTTTTAACCCTCTGCTATGCCACTGCGATCACTTATTCATCTCTTCTTTTTCATTCAAACCCAAAGTTCCCTTTCTAAATGTGACTCATTATTGATCCAAGAAAGCAGCATATGGATGTCTGGTGTCATTTTGAATTTGCTCCCATTTATTTAAAACATATTTTTCACCTAATTATCCCTTTTAGCTTCTGAAACCCCAGGAAGATAAGTTGCTTCCCTCCAAATGGGGACTCTAGATGCAGAATTCTGATAGAGAACTAGATTCTTATGCATTCAAGTGCTCATAGATCTCCGTAAAAATATTATATACGAATAGCATTCGTGTGCATCAGAATATATCAGAATATACCCAAGACATTGTAATTTATGGCCTTACTTATTACTTTAAAAGCCTGGGATTCGTGTAGAATATGGTTTAGTGGGTCAAACATTCCCTTTCCTCTCATTTATCAGGCTTTTGATCTCGCGTCAGTCCTGAATGTTGGCACGCCTGGCCCGGAGCCGTGTGCTAGGAGATCACACACACAACAGACCCCCTTCCATTTTGAAAACTTTTGGGGGATGCCGGTGCTACAGCCCCGCCTGGGTAAGCAGAAGAAGTATTGAGTTCTACCCCCCCACCCCACCCCCACCCCCGCCCCGTCCTCACTGCCCCTTTGTCTATTATTATTTTATAGTTTTGTTCTGCATTCCTTCCATTCAACCTCCAGTCCATAGAAGCCTGTTTCTTTATTAGTTACATATGTCTGCACCCTTTTACCCCAGCAGGGAAAGACAAAATATTCTGGAGGGCTTGGAGGCCTGGGATGGACAGCTAATCTATCCCCACCTTGAACTAATCGACGGGCTGATGTGCTATTGTACCAGGCCCTGTTTTGCGCAGCTGAGCGGCTGGGTTTCAATTTGTAGGAGCATAAACAGATACTAAAGTTGGAAGAACGGCTCGGTCATTTGTTAGCAGAGTTCAGATCAAATTATCACAGCGGTCCCCTGCCGACAGCCTGAACCATTACCTCCTTTTTTCTTTCTTGATCTTTAAATGTTTTCTGTTTCACTCAAGCCTCAGTAAATAGTTTACTTCTCGTGGGCTTCATTTATTGACACAGAGAGGCTTGATTTATTTAATTTTGTTTCTCTGCTGCCTTCCCAGAAAGCAGTGGTAATGTTTCATTGAAATCTCCCCCCCACACCGCCACCAACCCACCCCCCCCCACGAATGATAAGTTTATCGCGGTAGGCTGAGGAAGCGGTTTAATGATGTGACTATAAATTATCTGGCTTTTTAATGAGAAGTTTAGATGCCCGAATGCGAAAGCCAATTTTTAAACGCCTTAAACCAGAACTCAGCATCTGTTGCTCAAAAAGGTCGAGCTCCAGAGTCAGAAACCCGTATGAGGAGAGAGGGCTGAGGCTCTGGGATCGGAATCCATAATTGGATTATTCAAAACCCAGGAATTTGATTATTCTTTGAAAGGAAACGGAGTACATTGTGTCCGTTGTCTGGGTCCTCTCTGGGCACAGATTCATTGATGTTCTGCGTGAGTTCCCCAGAATTAGTTCCAACATTTGTTTTCACTCTTTCCCCTTCCCCCCGTTTCAACCCTTGACTTTCGCTCTTCCATAGTTACATTTGTCTGCTTCTTACAGTCCTACTGGGACGGATTTATCATCATTTGCTAACATATCTGTCTCAAAATCTCAGCTTTGATCAGCTTGTATTTTATAACTTACATCTGTTCTACATTTAACCTTTTGTAATGCTGTTTTTCAAAAATATTACCTGATCTAACAAAAGAATCGTACCAGAGCAGGAGCTCCGGAGTGAAGATTTAAACACACACACACACACACACACACACACACACACACACCGCGCACATACCTGCCTCCATGACCGTAGTTTTATTGTTCTTGCACGGTTTCCCTTCCATGAAATATATAAATCCATCATTTCCCTCCAACTCATGACAGGACCTCTGTGGATCCAAGGGCTTCGTGCTCCCCGTCTGCTCTTGGCCCATCATCTTGACCTTTCCTGTGCCTAGAGTTCATGCCGGGGCGCGGGGCCGTGAGCAGGGCACTTCTGCTGAGGCCCACTGCTGGGACCGGAGCCGGCCTTTCTGACCCACTGGTCTGATCATTGCTCAGTGGCCCTCGCTGACCTCAGGGGGGCTATTCTGCCTTCTAAGAGGTTGAATTCAATTTCATTTGCTTACTGTATCTTAATAATTTAATTTATTCTTTCCAATGAATCATGAAATATTTTAAGACATCCCCCAAAATATCAAAAAAGATCATGTAACAAGCACTCGTATACCCATCACCCAGCTTAAGAAATATAATATTACGGGAACACCTGGGTGGCTAAGTTGGTTAAGCATCCAACTCTTGATTTCGGCTCAGGTCATGATCTCAGGGTCGTGAGATTGAGCCCCGTGGCATGGGGCCCACCATGGATCCTGCTTAAGATTCTCTTTCCTCTCTCCCTGTGCCCTTCTCCACCTCCACCCCCTGCTCACTCGTTCTCTTTCTCTCTCTAAAATTATATATTATATGATATAATTATATTACATATAATTATATATAATAATTACAATAAATAGAACTTAATATAATATATAACACTTATAATACATAATATTAATATATAATATAATAACACTTATAATACATAATATTAATATACAATATAATAAATATAATATATAATATCACAAATACAGCAGGCCACCCTCATGGCTCTCTTCTCTTGTGTTACATCCTCCCCACCCCTTCCTCGGAGAGAACAGTTGCTCTGTATTGAGGTTGTTCACTTCCAAGTATTTCCTTATACTTGAACTACTTATATATGTTCCTCTCCGCAAGGTTTTTCATATTCTTCTGCCATAAGCTTTCTTCATCCATGTTGATACGTATGGTGCTAAGCAGCCGTTTTCACTGCCATAGAATGTTCCATTTGGGGATGAATATTTACATTATCTTTGGCTTTCTTGTTATCAAGAGTAATGTTTTATGAAAATTCCTTTTTTTTTTTCTTTTACAGAGGGAGAGAGGAGGTGGGGAGAGGGGCAGGGGCAGAGGCAGAGGGAGAGAGAGAGAGAGAGAGAATCTTAAGCAGGCTCTACGCCTGGTGCAGAGTCCAATGTGGGGCTCAGTCTCGCAACCCTGAGATCGTGACCTGAACCGAAATCAAGAGTCGGATACCCAACTGACTGAGTCACCCAGGCGCCACTGAAAATGCCTTTAAAAAAAAAAAAGAGTTTATTTATTTATTTATTTGAGAGAGAGAGAGAGAAGGAGGATGCACGTACATGTGAGTTGGGAGGGGGAGGAGAGGGAGAAGGAGAGGGTCTCAAGCAGACTTCTCACTGAGCACAGAGCCCCACGTGGGGCTGGATCTCATGGCCCCCCCCAAGATCATGACCTGAGCTGAAACCAAGAGCTGCTCGCTTAACTGACTGAGCCACCCAGGTTCGGTGTCCTGATCGTTCTTACTTGAGTCTTCTAGGGCCCATGTGTGAGACGTTCCCTAGGGGGCATGCCTGAGGGGGAAGAGGTGGTAACTCGCTGGATACGCACTACTCTAGTTTGCTGATAATTGCCAACTATTTCCTGCCACAGTGGTGCAATTTTTACACTCTCGCCAATGCTTGGTACTATCAGACGTTTTTCATGGTTGCCAGCTGATGGGAACATAATGGTATCACAGAGCAGTTTTAATTTGCAGCGATCTGCTTGCTAACAAAGTTGAAATGAAATTGTACAAAGCAGTATTGCTTACCACAGTGCCTACCGAGCACATATTAATTATTCTACTAACGGTAGGTATTTTCCTTATGATTAACCTTGTGATTATCCCCGTTTTATAGACGAGGGACCAGGATCTGGGAACACGGTGGCTCTAACGAGATGGACCCCAAGGGACATAAGCAGTGGAGGTGATCGTGGTGGGGGGTAGCCTGTGACCCATAACTGAGCTGCTGGAATCACCACCACATGGAAAGACTGGGGCAGGTAGGTTGGGGCTGCCATCTTGAAAGATGCTTGCCATCTTCCGAATTACTTTTACACCTGCTCGGAGTCTAGACTGACACAGGAATGTGAAGGTAAAAGATTGGACTCTCTTTTATGGCTCATAGACTGGGGAGAGGACAGCTGGCCATTGGTCTATCTCCATGATGGAGGACGTGGCACCCAGGTAGCAGGGGTCTCCGTACAATCCTATAAAGTACCCCTCTCCACCATCAAGCTAGAAGAAGGCGTATTTTGGGAGGACACATAGGAGTCCTCCTGAGGATTGATGATGAAGATGATGAGGAGGGAGAAGAGAAAGACAGAAGCAACTACATTTTCTTTAGTTTATTTTTGCTACCACGCATTTTGCTCCTTCCCCCATGCCACTGTGTGGACATCTTACCCATACTCTGGATCTTTAGAGCTCCCAGTGACTCTGTTAAGGTGACAGTATGGTCTCCGTTATGTAGTCCCAGGAAGATCGTAAGGAACATAAATAAGCAGACTTGGGGACAGCCTGATTTCGAGGGGAAGAGAGTCAAGACATTCCAGCGTTTACCTTAGTGGCTCTGTGCCCTAATCCCTCTTCTTTTGTTCAATTGCTAGATTAATTTTCTTCTAAAGAGTTATCCACGCACTCTGTAAACTAATCCTGTTCGGTTTCAAACACCCAGGTTCCCCAGCACAAAAACAATTTTGCCATAATCTTGAAGCCTCGTGTCTGGGTTCCCCGTCTTCTTTAAGGGCTGGTCCCCTAAAGAAGGAGTCAGGTGGCCTTAGCACTTTGGGTTGAAGAAAGGAGATTGGAGGTACACTACCACCACTCTGAGGTTGAGATAGGACCGTACACCTTTTTCTCTTTTGATTTCCAGAAGGCATGGGAATGGCTAAGGTCACCGAGCATACCTCTCTTGATGGGGAGAAATAAATATCTTTTTTTTTTTTTTTTGGTTTGGTTTTGTTGTGCCAAATTCTACCCTTTGAAAAACGCAGAAGCCCATTAAAGATTAAGACTACAAACAAGCTCGAAATACATCTTAACAGCACTCAGAAAGGTCCCAGGTGTAGGCGGGTCAAAGTGATATCTTGTTCTCCTAAATATTTCAACAGATAGACAAACTTTTGATTGTGCTATCTGTTCAAAATATGACTTTGAACTTTCCGCCAAGCCACCCACTTGGGCTTTCTCAAATCCAGAGGGCCAGGGGCAGATAAGGGGCCTGAGTGGTCCCGGACGGCGGGGGCCTTTCATCTCGCCTGGGCTGTGTACACGAGCCGTTTGCTTAGCTTGGCTCGGCTATCCTGAGGACCTTTTAAAAATCCTCCCATTTATTAGGATCTAACACCCAGTCTGTAAATAAGCCGGGAGAAAATGTAGATTTCAACAGCAGTGGGAGTGCGGTTTACTTTCAGGCAGGCTTGTTTCTTCCTCTTGCTCAATATTTCTCTGGATTTCCTCTTCCCTCCTCTTTCCTCCCGTCATTTCTCCTCCCCTTCCTGCCCTTCCCTTCCCTGCCTCCCTTCCTTTCCCTCTGCCACTTGCGGATGACAAAAGGAAGACCGAATCCATGGGCCGTATTTTTGATGGGTGCTTCTTAAGTTCAGGGACCAAGAAATAGTAAAGTGTGTTTAGAACACAGACTTGGAACTGGACTGTCTGGGCTTGACTTCTGATGGTGTAGTCTGAGCTGTGTGACCTCAGGCAATCTGTGTAACTCCTCTGGGCCCATTTTCTCATGAGTATGGTGGGAATGGTAACAGCACTGTCCCACGGAGTTGCTGGGGGATTAAATGAGTTTTGTTTTATTTATTTATTTATTTTTAAAAACGATTTTATTTTATTTATTTAGTTGGGAGAGAGAGAGAGAGCATGAGAGGGGAGAAAGTCAGAGGGAGAAGCAGACTCCCCGCTGAGCAGAGAGCCTGATGCGGGACTCGATCGCAGGACTCAGGGATCATGACCTGAGCTGAAGGCAGTTGCTTAACCAACTGAGCCATCCAGGCACCCCTTAAATGAGTTTTATATACATAAAAGACTTAGAATGGCACATGGCAGGAAGTCTTGGCTAGCACTATGATTATCACTGTATTATTATTATTATTATTATTATTATTATGGATATGCAGGAAGCTTTGAGTTTGTTTTCATGGAGTTACCATGACTCTAGAAATGGCATTCTGCCATGTGCATTGGACAGATCCCTCCGTGACAAGCATATGAGCCCCCTCCCGGACTGCATCGCCCACAGTCATACCTGGCGCCCCTCGTCTCCTTAAGAGTGGATGGAGGGGAAATGCAGTGGGCATCACTGCCCTACACTTGCAAAGGCCAACAGTTTTGCCTAATCTCCTTCCATACCTCCGTCCCCCCAGCATTCGAAGGACAGCAGGCCTCTTTGACGGCAATATTTCAGATATTGGGATCGAGCTGCTCCAAGTAAGCCCTGTGGGGGGGCCAGGCGAGGGGAGCCTTTGGCGATCAGGGGCTCGCAGCCCTGGGAAGGAATACAGTCTCCTCCTGACCGTGCCCTGTTCTCAGGAGAGAAGGCCTAAACACACCCCGTGTGCCTGGACCTCCAGTAGGAAGTAGGGTCCGGAGATCTTCCTCCCTCCATTCTGCATACCCCGGGCCTCTGGATTCTCCATGAGGCCCGGGGCGGTTTGGATGGATACTGTTGTGTCTCCCATTTGAAGGCCTTTGGGACCCTGCCTCCCATTCCTCATCTGTGGACCTATTAGAGGAAAACCCATTCTGATTTCTCAAACGTCTGGTGCCAGGAAAGGTGGCTGGCCCATGATGCCCGGGCACCAAGCAGAAAGCATCTTCTCCAGACCCTTTGGAGCTCATTCTGCAGGGCAAGAGCAGCCCTAGAGCTCAAACTGAATCTGAAAAAAAGCAGAGTGTATCCCTCGCTGGTTGTGTACCAGCAGAAATTTTGGATAGCATTTATTTTCCCCTAAAGGCTCAAGGAGAGTTGACTTTTACAAAGGACCCCTATGGAGATGAAAATTTTTTGAACGTGATTCACAGTGCAGATGATCAGAATCACAAAGCTATCATAAGTGAGGGTTGCCTTGCTGCATGCAACACTCCCTTGCAGCCTACAAATGGGCTTCGGGAGCTGCAGGCAGAATATGGGATCCGAGGGGCCGCAGAGGACACCTGTCCCTGAAAAAAAGACAGTTTCTGTCTGTGCAGACTCTCTCCTTCTAGTTAAGGTTGGTGGTGGGAACTGCACCGTGTCCATACAAAGTCCATTCTCTCCTTTGGACCTTTGGCCCAACTTGACTATATTACCCAGACTCCCTTGTAAGACTGTATTACCCAGACTGCCTTGCAAGACTATATTACCTAGACTGCCTTGTGGCTGACTATGGCCACGTGCCTCGTTTTTGCAAAAAAAACACAAGCCGCATGATGTGTGCTGCTTCCAGTCCTGGACTTTCACACCTCTGGTGTGCCTCCTCCATGCTCTCTTGCCCCTCGGACTGGCTGGAACCTGGGCCAGGCAGAGAGACTCGGCAGACAGTGACAATGCCCTGGGGCAGGGTCAGCAAACTCCACTCCGATTCTAGCCCACAGAGGGCCAAATCGGGCCATGGCCCTTTTTTGAGTACTGCCTCGGGTTGCTCTTGCCCCAGTGTGGCAGAGCCTGGTAGTTGTAAGAGAGACCCTGTAACTGGCAAAGCCCAAAAGTTTGTCGACCCCTCCCCTGAGGGATGGCGAGCCAACTCGAGAGGAAGCCCGACGCTGAACCAGCACGTGGAGCGAAGCAGAGCGGGGTGCTCATGTCAGAACCATCAAGAAGTGTTCGTATCTGCATGTGCCTTGTTCCCTCTGCCTCTGCATTGATGCATCTGTTACCAGCAGAACCTCCGTGCAAGCTGTGATCATCTCGCGGGATTGCCTCGGAGAGGACGATAAGCACTGGCTCCCATCTTCTCTTTCCCGGGGTCCCACAGGCCATGGGTCACCATGGCTGGAAATCCTATTGGGACATCCCAAGGAAAAGTCCGGCACACAGGGGACATTCTACAAATATTTGTTGAATGAATGAATGAATGAAGGAGCAGGACAGTAAAAGAAAGAAGTCAAGAGAGAGAGGAGAAAGAGAACTCACCAGAGTGTTCTTCCCAAAGTAGAAGAGAGGATATAACGTGAATTTTGAACACAAGACCTAGTTCCTGTGCACACTAGCTGTGCCACCTTCAGCGAGTGCTTTTACCTTTCCAAACCTTAGAGTTTTTTGATCCAGAAAAAGGGGATGGAAATATTTAAAGGTGCAGTGTTGCTGTCAGGATTAGAAATAACACAGGTAGAAGACGTGATGTGGAAGCCATGACTGTGGGCGTCTGCCGTCATGGTCATCCCCAGTGTGGTTGGTTCTCTGCCATCAGACATGGAGGAAATGAAGGGAGCAGGTATCACTGGCAGGTATCACTGACCTCTGGCATTCAAAGCCCGCTAGGTAAATACCACATATAAAAAATTATCTTCCTCTGAGTCACCATATTGGCCTCCAGATTAACTAGTGCCCCCAGGCCTCGAATGATGAGCAAGACGATGCAACCAATAGGGCGGCCGTTATAACTTGGGAGGGATGGCGATTCTTACGTTGCCTACTTACGAATGTACCCGTTTTGAGCAGCAGAACTGCGGTCTAAATTCTATCATTCTGACAGCCTGATGGGTTCCTGCTTTGCCTCCCAGATGGAAGGAAATTATTAGGTGTCAGATTCGGAATATCCCCCAAGTGAGAGGAAAACAACAAGTTCACGGAAGTGCTAAGGAGGCGGGGCACCCGTAGCCAGCATGGAGGTAGGTGTGTTGAAGGCCTTTTGAGTGACTCAGTGTGTTGATCCAATGAACCTCTGCCCTTGCTTGGATACTGCTGGCACTGCGGGGGAGAAGGGCATTTTTAAGCAGTTTATAAGGTTGGTACTGACTATTGTCCACTTTCTACAGATGGGCAAGTTGACATAATAAGAGAGAAGTTGCTTGATTTGGAGCTCATGACTGATAATGGCGGGGCCAGGACTCAAACCTTGGTCTGTAGGACCCAAAGCTTTGCGTGAAACACAGCATCTGCTGAGGGCCCCCGCTTTTCTATGGACCAAAGCCACAAAGGGTAAGTGATGATGGATATTTTTTAAAATTTCATTAGTCACCTATATTCAAAAACTAGGAGACTTTATGTTAAATGCTGGACTTGGAGCCTATTGTGGCCAATCAGAAGGTCTGGCAACGTAGTGTATGAACTGTCCCTCAACAATGATAACTTGGAGTCAAGGAGAGGCTATTACCTTTGGGAAAGACAAACAAGCTCCAGCTGGCCACAGTCCCCACCACTCCCTATTGCTCATCCTCTGCCAGCTTCACCCATTTCCTTTCTGTCCTCGTCTCTATGGACATTTGAGTTCAAGATCCCTGTCCTAGCCTCATAGATAGGTAAAAATATCACCTTGTGCTTTGGATCATGGTGAGGCCAGAATAGGCGGTGGTGGTTGAGGGGGGGATCTGTAAGCAGCATGAGTTGTTCCAACAGGAAGATGTCTTCCTTGGAAGGGGCGCCATCTTCCTCATCCCCTCAGGGCTCAAGAATCTCCGGAAGCAGCTTGCTATCCTCTTCCCTCTGCCTGAAACCCTCAGTGGCTTCTATTGGACCCATTTTATTTGTTTTACTTGATCTCCAAAGGGCCTAGACTCATTACAGATGGTGGTAAATGCTTCCCTCCCCACAGGTCTATGGGGAGATCGGCTAACTTAATCAAGAGAACCAAACTTTAATTTTTCTTACTTTTTCTTACTTCTAGCTAAGGCTATATGGTGAGGGTGGAGGGGAAAAGAAAGGCAGTGGGGGGTGGGGGGAGTAGAGTCTTAAAACAGTCCAGTTATGATTTCCCTTTGCCTTGAGGAGTAAACGATGTTGCTTCAATTTTGGCTTGCGTTAAAACGTGATGCAAACAGCGCCGTAAATGGGTCAGGCAGTCAAGAAAGCCAACAGTTGGCCACATTTGCGCTAACTCTAGTCTTTTTGTTTTTGCCAGAGGAAAAAAAAAATTCTAATTTCTATCAGTCTAAATTGAGTTGGGGAGCATTATCAGCTGGAAGGACCCTTCTGATTTGACAGGCCCCACTGTATGATGATTAATTACTTCTCAGCTTCATTGGACTTTTCTAATTTCCTTTTGCCACTGGCTGCAGGCACCGCACGATAAGTACTGCTCTTATTATTTCGTGCAAAGGAAAATGTCTATTACGCTCTGTCGTACAAGGAGCAGAATAAAAAGACAGCTGATCGGGAAACTTGCAAAAGCTCCTCTATCTTTATTTGGTCTCCCCTGGCCTCCCTTCCTCGCTTGTTCTAAGACAGAGGTGGCCACACACGGTTTCCTGTCAAAATAAGAAGATAAAATCATAATCTCTATCAGAGCACTTGACATTTTGAAATTTGTATAATGATTTCATGGGATTTAATCCTCCGGCTCGCCACAAATCCTCCTCCAAATGCAAATGCAACTAAAATATTATACTGAAAAAATGCAAGGCTATTCTTCTTTGTCAGCTGATTTATTTGGTCATAAATTCCGCTTGGGGGATTGCCTTATTGTATATAGCACTGCAATGAGGACAATAAAAACGATTCTCCTTGTAATAATAATTATTATTAAAGAACCATAATTGAATTTGGAAAGAGAACATTTTGTCTAAGCGGACCCCACGCCTTAAATGGTCACGTGTGGGTTTCCAGAAGCATCCTTGTATTAGCACATGACAGCTTACGTGGCTGACGGGCTGGCTGTCTTCTTAGGATGATCACAGACACTGCCAGAAAGGACAGTTGAGATTCGGCCGAGGCTGTTTGTTTTCCTGGAGAGGAGAGATAGGAAAACGTATAAAGGATCCCACTTCTGCAGCTCCTTCCGCCGGCTAATCCTCGGGCCCAGGCTGATATTGAGTTCAGGTACTCTCGGGGACGTGTTTACCGAGGCTTACGTGGGAGAAGCCCCGAGGAGCAAGTCACGGCTGCGTTTATGTCTCAGGTTGCTGAAGAGGCTGCTGAGTTTGCAAGGGGTCTCACTTCAAAGCGGGGGTGGAGGAGGAGGGCTGTGCCGGAGGCCCAGGGCCGTGGGTTCCCGTCCCAGCGCCGCACTGGCTTCTGAATTCTGCATCTGTGGGGTCGTGACCTTGTTCATCCTTGGGGGGGTTGAGCAGCAGGCTGGGGAAAGAGCCTTTAGCGTCTCTCCTTGATAATAACGTTAGCTCGTGTTTAGTGAGCACCTACTACAGGCAGGGTCTTGTGCCTTATGGACACGATCCCGTGCCGTCCACGCGGGCCCCTTGAGGTTGGTGCCACTATGAGCCCATTTTGCAGCCAAGAACACTTGGGCAACGCCGTTCAGTGTCTCATCAGGGGGTCACACAGCTGGTAAACGACAGAGACGGCCTTTGACCCCAAGACTGTCCCTCTTTCAACCACTCTGCTCTACTGCCCCCTAAGTGTCCCTTAACTTTTCGTCTCTTGTAAGAGCGCTGATGATAGCGTGTGCGGCGAAGAATGCTGGCTGAGAGTTCCTTCTTTTCAGTCACATACGCCATTTGTTATCCTCTCATTTCCTTCTTTATTTGTTCCGTAAACACTTATTGAGCCCTTATTACGGGCCCCGTGTTAGACTAGGCTCTAGGGGTCCCCAGATGAAATCCCCAAGGCACTTACTCAGACTAACATCAACAAAGAAATGGCTACACACGAGAACCCGGAGCAAGAAATTCTATGATAAAGATGCATACGAGTAGTGAATTTTGTCTGAGGGAGTGAGGAGGTTTGCGAGAGGGGGCTGACATTGGACTTGTGCCTGGAAGAACATTCCAGGCCCACAGAACAGTCTGGTGAGGCTAGCTTGAGGGATACTTGGAAGACTGAGAAAACAGAACCTCTGGAAACTAAGGCTGGGAAGGTATCAAAGGCCCGATCCGGAGGCAACCCAAGGAGTTTGGTAGTTATTTAAATCTCTGAAATGGGCTATGTGAGACCTCAGGCAAGATGCTTCCCATCTCTGGGCCTCAGTTTCCCTGTCAATGCATGAAGTCCTTAGTCTAGACCAGTGACCCATGGGCTGGAGGTGGTCCCCAGGGGAGTTTCCTTTGGTCTGCATGTTCCTTTCATTAACAGAAAGCCGCCATCCACGAGTTCATACCAAAATCCAGATTTCTAGCTTCTTTTTGAAAATAAAGCCACAACAGATGGCACCCCCGTCCCGCCCCCCGGCCACAGGCGGCTAGAATGAAGGAGCAGATGAATTGTTCAGACACACTGAGTACTTGTCATTTTGTCACAGTCTCTGCCACTCCCTATCGGTCCCCAACATGAGGACCGGCTAATAACGGTCGTTTATGAGGATAAATGAGGATAAATGTCTGCACTGCCGACTCGTGAGGGTTTTTCTGAGACGAGAGGAAATATGCCTCTTACAACCATGATGTCTAAGATTTAGACCCAAGAGGGACCACATTGTAAGGAAAATCTTGAAGAGTGTATTTCCATGTTGAATTAAGGACTATTTCTATGCAGTTTTTGTAGGAACAGAAGTGTGTGTCTGCATTCAGAGAATTCATTTTCATTTATTCAGTGTGGCTTCCAAGTTCGCGCCCTGCGCGTCATATGTCTCCAAACATACCAGGTTCCTCCAGCGACACAGTCCCAGCAGAGGGCCAGGGACAGAAGCAGCCCGCTGGCCACGGATTTCCCCTCCAAAGGGGGCCCTTTACATATGAATCCTTTCTCTGAGAGGGGTATGTAAGTCGTTCGGAGAGGGAGAGCCCCCAAGTACTGACTGAACTTTCTGGAAGAGGGGGTACATCATCATTGGTGGAAGGCGCCCTCCCCCACAGCAGCCCCGGGAGAAAGATGGGGCTCGGCCCATGCTTGGTCTGGTACAGATGACGCATCCTGGGCCACCGATGGTCTGATGAAATGAGTTCTGGTAAATCACAGTCTTGATCTGATAATCAGGACGCTTCTCCTCTGGGAACCTTCCTCTTCCCTGGATCCACGCCCTTCATTCTGTTATTTTGTGGGTGCCCCTTGACTGTGAGCTCCGTCATGTGACTTGCTTTGGTCAAGAAGATGTTAGTAGGGGGGCCTGGGTGGCTCAGTGGGTTAAGCCTCTGCCTTCGGCTCAGGTCATGATCTCAGGGTCCTGGGATCGAGTCCCGCATTGGGCTCCCTGCTCAGCGGGGAGCCTGCTTCCTCCTCTCTCTCTCTCTACCTGCCTCTCTGCCTACTTGTGATCTTTCTCTCTGCCAAATAAATATATAAAATCTTTAAAAAAAATACAAATAAATCAAAAAGAAGAAGATGTTAGCAGACACAAAGCGAGCAGAGGCTGGAAATGTGCTTGCACATCTGCTCTTCTTCCCCCCACCCCGCGAGAACGCCCCGGGGCCGGCCCGTGGGAAGATGTGGCTCCCGGAGTGGAGCCTGGTTTCCCAGCTGTGCAAGCCAAGGTGATCCTCGACCCACCACAGCCAGCTAGCCCTGAAACAAGGGCGAGAACCAGCCCACGTCCGCTGAGCCCCCTGGCCAGCCCACGGCTCACCACGTTCTCATGGGTTAGACCAGTCGAGACCAGAAGATTCTCCCAGTCAACCCGCAGACGGGGGCGCTGATCGCTGAGGCCGCAGGGTTTGGAGGTGGTTCGCGACATGGGGGATGGCGATCCCCACCCCTGCAATGAGGTTTCCTCTGCAGCAGCAACGATCCCTCCCCACCGCACCCTCCCATGTTGCCCCCCCCCCCACCGTCTCCTGTCCTCAGACTTACTCCTAGAAGATGAGGTGGTTCAGAGCCCGAGGTGTGGGGCGTCCTTCAGACTTGGGTCTGCGGTTTCAGTCCACCAATTCCCAGCTCCAGCGCCCTTCACAAGCACTTCATTTTTTGGAAGCCTCAGTTCCCTCATCTGTATTATGGGGCGAGTAATAACCCCAAAAGGGCTCGTTTCACAGAGTCAGTGTGGTCATTCAAGGCAAAGAGGCTGGGAAGCCGCACACGCAGCCCAGTGTTCAATAAACATCAACAAGGGTCCCTCGCTGCCCTCCCCCTTTCCTTTCCCTATTACTTCTCAACTCCTGGTGGAGCTTCGCCATGTGGAATTTCCCTCTGGCCAGAACTGCAGCCAACGCCCAGGGTCGCCCACTGCCTGCCTTGTGTTCAGTAGATCACTGGAAATGGCCATAAGCAGACTTAGATAGGCTAGATATCCCTTTGCACTCAGAAAACATAATCATGGGGCGCCTGGGTGGCTCCATCTGTTAAGGGTCTGACTCTTGGTTTTGGCCTAGGTCATGATCTCGGGGTCCTGGGATCGAGCCCCGTGTTGGGCTCCACACTCAGCAGGGAGTCTGCTTGAGATCCTCCTTCCCTTCTTCTCTCTCCCTCTCTGCTCTTCCCTCTGCTTGCATGCTCTCTCTCTAAAATAAATAAATTAAAATCTTTAAAAAGAAAAAGGAAACATAATTGGCGATGCATGGAAAAAACAACATTTGTCTCCCAGAGAGGCAGATGGGAACAGAAAATGAGATTTTTGGGGGCTGGTGTAAAAAAAAACAGCATTTCCCAAAGTTTATACTGAGAGAATGTCCCATTGTACACATAAGTAAATAAATGATTGATTGATGATAGATAACAGATAGAATCACCTAAGGAAAAATAAGTTTGATAAATTCTGAGCCTAATAGGCTTCTTTATTGCAGGACTTCTCAGAGACTTTCCAGGATAGCATGTATTTTCCTCTCTTGAGCAAGGAGGTAGACAATGTTGTGGTTTCTGAAAGTGATTAGACCACAGACCCCTCGTTTTTGGAAAGATGCTTTATGCGACTAACAGCCCCAGGAATCTCCTTCCAGAAAATGATGGTTTGGATGCTAAGTGGGTAGCATGGCGGAAATTATAGATGAGATATTCACACAGGCAAAAACTTCTCTCCTTCGCAGAGAGGGACACGGGGGAAATCACTGTTCCCTTTCTTTTTGTCCTTGGCTCTTTTGTTCAGGTCTGTCCTTCCTCCCCTGTGTGTCGTGTCACCAAAAAGAGCCAAAAGTTTGACTTGCCTTACTTATGGCCTTTTTTTTTTTTTCCTGTACTTCGAGGGAATTGTGTAGTCCGATGTGGGCATTTCGCAATTCTTGCCTTAAAGTGCGAACGCACAAGGAGACAGAAGTACCTTCTTTGTGCCAGAATAAAGCAGGGATGCCAGAAGGATTATTACTTCTTCATCATCGCTCCAATCAGCTGAGGTTTAAATGGAATTCTGTCAGGGTCACCGACGTGATTTTTTTTTTTTTTTAACAGGCCCACAAGATACCATTGCATTTCATCTTGGGACAATTGTTCTCTGAGCAAAGTGCGTTATTTTCCTGGAGGTAATCCCTTACCAGATTGTGGATTTTCCATGTTCAACACCAGCCACTACAACCCAAAAGCAACGAACTGTGTTATTGACAATGTTTTAATTACAATACATAAAAGATACAAGACAGCAAAAACAAGAACATTATCTGCCCGGAGTGGCATCTGTGTGTTTACAAAAACTCCTAGTGGTGGTGGTTCCAGGAGGGAACGTATATATATGCATATATATATATTTTTTTTTTCTGTTAATGCTAAAGATTCTAATAGCAAATAGGAGATGGCTTTAAAAGAAATAATAACATTAATAGAAACGATTGTCCCCGGCAGCCCAATAAATGAAATTAGAAGCTCTTAAAACTGTGCACTTGCAACAATGTTAGTGTGAAATACAATCATTGAATTGCTTTGTTCCTTTTTCCAATAAAAGGTGGAAACCATTGAGTGTTATTAGATTGGCTAAGCTAGGCTTCTGTACAACATAGTTTTGTGTGTCTGAAGCTTTTGAAGTCCCACAATTCCTTCTGCTTGCTAATTCTTCCATTTGTTTGATTTTTGGTACAAAGAAAATGAAAGAATATGATGAGATTATGGCATTTTAAGTCAATATTTATTAAAAAATCAATCTAGATGAAAATCTGCCCATCCCTCTAATTAGATGAGGCAACTTGAGGTTGATTTTTAATTGCAAAAGTAATTACACGGAGCAGATAGCCAGTGACATTTGATTATCTAGGTGATTGATTAAAAAGCCGAGCTCACCGAGCAGATTGCCAGCCGGGGAATCCAGACAAAAGAGCAAATTAAAAAAGTTGTCCTGTTAGTAATCACAAAATTCAAGGATGAAATTACAGAGCCAAACACCTCCATTGCCCCTCATCTTCATCACTGATTCCGTAGCATTCACTCCAGCGTCTGATAAAGAAATGGATTAGTGTGAAATTAATTGAAGAGGAGACCAAAAATGGGAACCGAATTCACGGCTGAGAATAAGGCTTTTAACAAGTTGAAACAAATTTCTCCAGTTTTATAATAAAGTTTTTTTTTTTTTTTGGCAAGAGAGATGTTTTCATAAAGGATCTTTACAGAATGTTTGATGATATTAATTTATCTATTAAGAGAGAAGGGGGGGGAGTCTCACTTTCTCACAGAATAGGATATTAAGATGTCTTGCTTGTTCTTCATTTCATTATAACATGAAAGCCCGGGGAGCAGGCTGTACATTTGGCAAGAGAATCCTTGGATCTGTAAACAGCCCCAGCTGACATATTGAGAAGAATAATGAAGGGGCTTCTCAGTCATTCAGAGGGACCCCGATGGGGTCCCCTTGAGACTGTGGATAAAGGTGGAATGGGAGCAAACCAGAGCAGTCCCCAGGAGGACATTGGCGCTGGCTCACAGCAATAAGTCCAGGTCCTCGGGAGTCCCCGGAAAGCAAAAGGGAAACTGAGGCTGGGCCACCCAGTGCAGCTGTGGCAGCATCGTGAGTTCCGGGCTGCCTCCCCGGGACTTGCTCCTCAGCTCCGCTGTGGGTAGGATGTAATGAAGCAGTCCGGAGATAAAGTCCAAATCACCGGTGTGATCTATCCTTCTGCTTTGTCAGCAGATGCCGTCCAGGCAGAAAGTTGGACGAGTGTGTGATGCGTTCCTGACAACCCTCCGGGGCAGCTGATTTCAGCTATTTCCGGGTTTCTGAGCCTGCACGAGCCACGGGGAGATGCACACTTCAGGGGTCAGATGCTCGGATTCTAGTGAATGCCATCCCTCCCTTGTATTCGTGATTTCGCTTTTTTCCAGAATCCCCCGATACCTTCAACGCATGCTTTCGGTTAGGCAGTTTGATATCCTGGTTAGGAGTTCAAGCTCTCAGGAAACAATTTGTTGCCGTGCACTGCAACTGAGTTTACACATGCCCTCCGACCGAGCAGGTCTTCCAGGAGGCACGTGTCTTCAAAAAACCTGCAACGGACATGAGGAGACTCTTGAGAGAACGTTCCTTACGGTTGCCGCAACCTGGGAACACACCGAATTCCTACTATCAGAGACACGGACGCAGAAATTGAGGTCTATCACTTAATAACATACTACACAGGCCATGACATTTTACTCGCCCGAGCCGCAAGACCCCAAAGGATATTTGATGCATAATTCCATTTATACAAAGCTCAAAAATCAGGAAAAGCTAAATGATGCCAAGAATCCGTAGGTGGTGTGAGGGGAAGGTGACAATGACGAAAGACGCGCAGTGAGCCTGAGGTAGTTGTAGTACTCTGTTTTTTGTCGCCGGTGGTAGTTACCCATTTTTTTTGCTCAACCGCACGTCTATGTTTTGTGTGTGTGTGTGTTTCCCATAAGTTAGAGTTCAGATGCATACATATTGATAAATAGATCTATATGAGTTTAAAAACAAATCCTTAGAAGCGCCTGAGTGGTTCAGTCAGGTAAGCCTCTGACTCGATTTCTGCTCAGGTCGTGATTTTAGGGTTGTGGGACTGAGCCCCACATCAGGCTCTGTGCTGGACATCGGAGCCTGCTTACAATTTTCTTTCTCCCTCTGCCCCTCCCTCCCATGCACACATGAGTGCACGCTCTCGCTCTCTCTCTCTCAAAAATAAATAAATACATACATAAATTAAAAAATAAAAAAAAATAATGAATCCTTAGGACACTCAAGAGATACACGCCAGTGGAGAGGGAAGGAAAGGAGACTGCATATGCGGCACTACAACTTCACTAGCAATGTTTCATCGCTCGTATTAAAAATAACAACACCTCGGGGCGCCTGGGTGGCTCAGTGGGTTAAAGCCTCTGCCTTCGGCTCAGGTCATGGTCTCAGGGTCCTGGGATCGAGCCCCGCGTTGGGCTCTCTGCTCAGCGGGGAGCCTGTTTCCCCCTCTATCTCTGCCTGCCTCTCTGCCTACTTGTGATCCCTCTCTCTCTGTCAAATAAATAAATAAAATCTTAAAAAAAAAAAAGAAACGTGTTGTTTTAAAAATAAATAAATAAATAACAACACCTCAATTTTATTCGCTGTGTTCCAGTTTTTATTTAAGAAGATATACCGAATGGACTGTCGGAGCCGCTGCCGCCAAGTCCGGATTCAGTCCCGAGCGCCGCTGACGCCTGCCCGCCCGCCCGCCCGCCCGACGTGCACTCGTGATTCCTTTTGGTTCTAAGTCCAAAATGGCAACTCTCAAAGATCAGCTGATTCAGAATCTTCCTAAGGAAGAACATATCCCCCAGAATAAGATTACAGTTGTTGGGGTTGGTGCTGTTGGCATGGCTTGTGCCATCAGTATCTTAATGAAGGACTTGGCAGATGAACTGGCTCTTGTTGATGTCATTGAGGACAAACTGAAGGGAGAGATGATGGATCTGCAGCACGGCAGCCTTTTCCTTAGAACCCCGAAAATTGTCTCTGGCAAAGACTCTAATGTGACTGCAAACTCCGAGCTGGTTATTATCATAGCTGGGGCACGTCAGCAAGAGGGAGAAAGCCGTCTTAATTTGGTCCAGCGTAACGTGAACATCTTTAAGTTCATCATGCCTAATATCGTAAAATACAGCCCAAACTGCAAGTTGCTTGTTGTTTCCAAGCCAGTGGATATCTTGACCTATGTGGCTTGGAAGATAAGTGGCTTTCCCAAAAACCGTGTTATTGGAAGTGGTTGCAATCTGGATTCGGCCCGATTCCGTTACCTAATGGGGGAAAGGCTGGGAGTTCACCCATTACGCTGTCACGGGTGGATCCTTGGGGAGCACGGAGACTCCAGTGTGCCTGTATGGAGTGGAGTAAACATCGCGGGTATCTCTCTGAAGAATCTGCACCCCGACTTAGGCACCGATGCGGATAAGGAACAGTGGAAAGAGGTTCACAAACAGGTGGCTGACAGTGCCTATGAGGTGATCAAACTGAAAGGCTACCCTTCCTGGGCCATTGGACTGTCTGTGGCAGATTTGGCAGAAAGTATAATGAAGAATCTTAGGCGGGTGCATCCAATTTCCACCATGATTAAGGCTCTCTATGGAATAAAAGATGATGTTTTCCTTAGTGTTCCTTGCATCTTGGGACAGAATGGAATTTCAGATGTTGTGAGGGTGACTCTAACTCCTGAGGAAGAGGCCCGTTCGAAGAAGAGTGCAGATACACTTTGGGGGATCCAAAAGGAGCTGCAGTTTTAAAGTTTTTTATGTACCACTTCACTGTCTAGACTACAACAGGATTTTAGTTGGAGGTTGTGTATATTGTCCTTACTATCTGATTTGTTACTCAAATAATATTAAAATGACCTAAGGAAAAAACAGCAGTTTCCTAAAGTTATAAATAGAAATGGTTCACCAAACCCTGCAGCTATCTCCTGGGACTGGATGATAAGCCTAAGTCAGTTCATCTCAGAGGCACCACTGCCAATGTTGCATATGCTACAGTTGCTCTTCAAACCAGATGTGTATTTCCTGAATGTTCTGAAACGTCTGGTTCCTTCACCCAACACCCAAGAGGCCTCGTCCATCTTTTCCAGTCAGTTACATCCTGGGATCCAATGTATAAATTCCATATTGCATGTATTGTGCATAAGGGTTCCAAAGGATCTTATTTTGTGTACCATATATGTCAGAATATAGTGTACATTGCCATATAATGTAAAAAGACCATGCAACCATCTGTCATACCAACTAAAATACCAAATAAAATTTGAAGTGACTTTTTTGGAAAAAAAAAAAAAAAGAAGATATACCAAGTTATGGCAAAACGTTAACAAACATAAATTCTAGTTCGTGGGAACATGAATCCTTAAATATCCTTATTTTTGTATTTTTCCTTTTAAAAAGTTCCAAAAACTCAAAGGGAAATACTTCATACGAAAAACACCGTCATAAGGACACATGCTATGCTTTTCATTTCATGGGCATCAAAAGAGGAAGAACTCGATTGGTCTGAGGTGAGTGAGGAAGGTTCCGGAAGGAGGCAGCATTTGAGAACCGTGGCAGGTCAGTGGAAACTCAGCAGTTGGACAAAGAGGATGAGGCGCTCAGGTGGAAAAGCACCCCCCCCTTGGAGGATTCTGCGGGAACCTGGTATTAGTGAAAGCCTCCTCTGGGACTCGGTTTACCCCATCTGTCAAATGAGCCATGTTCCCATCTCTCACGGAGCAAGCTCCAGAAAGTCGGGAGACTCGGTATGGCAAAAGCAGTTAAAATCTGGTCTTTGGACACAGTCTACCAAGTTCAAGTGCAGCTCTATTACTTTTTAGCCATTGAGAGTTTCGGCGACACAGTCAATCTCCCTGGACTCCTCTCGCCTTGTCCATAAGACTGGTGACAAAGGTACGTTGGTATTTTCCTCGTAGGACTTCTGTAAGAGCGCGACGAGTTCATATACTTTAAAAAATGTGGATCAGTGCCTGGCGGAAATTAGGAGCTCGGATTATTATTATTATGGGAGGATTGATTTCTTTATTTTCAGGTATCTGTGACATCCATTTGTCACTCTTTCAAAGGTTCTGTCGGATTCATCTTCTCCACCCGCCACGATTTGACAGGATAAAGGATTCTGCTGGGTTTCCTTGGGGAATTCTCCCGACCAGGTTGCTCATTTCACCCAGGTCACCCGATGGATGTTTCCAGATTTGCCAAGTACTCCCTCTCTGCAGGTACCCCTCCTCCTTTAATAGATATTTTCTTGCTGGGATTTCATTAATTCTTACTTGTCTGAGTTTTTCTCTTCTTATCGTTACTGTCAGTCAAATTCTCCAAAGACCACCAGCAAAGCTCCCCCAAATCCATACTCATTAAATTGCCCTCCCGAGGGGAAGGGGACTAGTCTGGGAGATAACAAGAAAGATACCATTGTTGCTTTTTCCTTGACGCAGGGCTTTTGAGAGGAGCTTCTCTCTGCTGGCGTAGGAGGTAAACATTTCCCGGCAGGAGCCCTCTGTCTGTGAAGCCAGAAGTGGTTATTGGTGGGGCTGAAGTCCTTGGAGAGGGGTGCCCAGAGGACCAATGGAAGAGTGTCTTTTCCTCACTCACCCTTTGCAGCTGGGCATTAGAGAGGTGGACAGGAACTCTAGGACCTGAGCCTCAGCTGTCAGACCTGGATAGAGGCGGGGGAATCATTGCAAGACCTGGTCCAGTCGTCTCACCACACAGATGAGAGCTAGAAGCGCAGTCAAGCTTCTAGCTGACTTCCAACCCATCACTCTACCATGCTGATCATGGCAGGGACTCACTGCCATCTCTAGGAGCCGTAAGGTGATGGCGCAAAGCTCCCATTTTTTCACACCTCCCTGGAAACGCACTGTTTGCAATGTTACTGCCACATCTCACATCGAGAGGCAGAAGATTCTACCAAAATCTGGGCTGGTCTGCTCGGGCTGCTGTCTGTAGCGAAGGGCCACAGCCTGAGTAGCTTCAACGATAGAAATGTATTCTTTCACCATTCTGGAGGCCAGAAGTCCCAGATCAAGATCAAGTCCAAGATCGTATCAGCAAGTTTGGTTTCTTCAGAGGCTTGTCTTCTTGGCTTACAGATGCTTGTCTTTCCCCCGTGTCCTCACATGGTCTTCCCTCTGGACATGTCTGTGTCCTAAGGACATGAGTCACGTCAGACTGGGGCCCCACCCGACCTCATTTTACCTAAATCATGTGTTTAAAGACCCTTTGTCCAAATATAGTCCCATGCCGGGAGAGCGGGAGTTGGGATCTCGATACATGGAATCAGGGCTGAAGTCATGACACATGTTGGTTAGCGGACTGTGGCAGAAGTCATGGCACCAGCTCCAAGCCACGCCACACAAGGTTTCATGCGCTTCTGCTCTAGAACCCTGCCAGGGCCACCAGCAGTGAACCAGCCTAGACTAGCCTATAGTTACATGGAGCAGAATGGAGATTATCCTCAGTTGATTCGATTGGACAGCCAGCTCCCAGAAGGTCCTCACTCGGGGTCTCCATGGCTGCAGATGGACAGCCGAGGCTGGGGTCGTCTGAAGGCTAGCTCGTTACCTTAGCTGGCGCCGAGCTACAGAGACAGAATACGTGGGATCTAGACCAGGTAGGCTACGTTGAGCGTCTCTCTCTATCCCCACAGGGTCCTCCCCAGCAGGTGGCTTCATGGGGGCTCATGACTCCAAAGGTTCGTATCCCAAGAGAGAGGGCCAGGCAGAAGCAGTATTGCCTTTTTTTTTAAAGTGATTATTAACCCAAATGTTTTCTTAAAAAAACAAAAGATCAGCCCATAAAATTGACTTTTTTAGTGTGCAATTCTATGAAAATTAACACATGTATAGATTCCTGTAACCACCAGTGCCGTCAGGAAATGGAACAGCTTTATCAACACCCCCCCCAAATCCCTCCTGCTATCTTTCAAACCTCTCCCCACTCAGAACCCCTCAGGTCTACTGATTGTGTCCTCGATCGCCATAGCTTTCTTTCTGAGAATAGTACATGAATAGGATTATCCACTATGTGAACTTTTAAGACTGGTTTCTTGGGGCCCCTGGGTGGCTCAGTCCGCTAGGTATCCCACTCTTGATTTTGGCTCAGGTCATGATCTCAAGGTCGTGGATGGAGTACCCCCCACCCTGCTGTGCACGGAGCCTGCCTAAGATTCTCTCTCTCCCTCTGCCCCCCACCCTTGGGCACTCTCTCTCCCTCTCAAAAAAAAAAAAAAGGACTGGCTTCTTTCACTCAGCATAATGCCTTTGAGATCCATCCAAGTGAAGTGTGTATCAATAGTTCATCCCTTTATATTGTTGAGTATATTTCTTATACCAGAGCTTGTTGATCCTTTCACTGAATGAAATTTGGATTGTTTGTGGCCCTTGCCAATTATGTATGGAATTTCTGTAAGTGTTTGTGTATGGCTTTTCATGGAAACCCAAGCTGTCCCTTCCCTAAGGTAACTACCCAAAAGTGAGTTTGCTGCGTCTTAGGATAAGTAGAGGTTCAAGTGGTAAGAGACTGCCAAACTGTTTTCCAGAGGGTTTTGCATTTTTACGTTTTGCCTTCCCACCAGCAAGAGAGATTTCACACCCTTGTCAGCACTTGCTGGATCAATGTCGTCTATCGCAGCCATTTCGAAGGAATGCGGAGGTATCTTATCATGATTTTTTTTTTTAAGATTCCATCTATTCATTTGAGAGAGAGAGAGAAAGTGAGAGAGAGCATGAGAGGAGAGAAGGTCAGGGGGAGAAGCGGACTCCCCGCAGAGCCGGGAGCCCGATGCAAGACTCAATCCCGGAACTCCAGGATCATGACCTGAGCCGAAGGCAGCCGCTTAACCAATTGAGCCACCTAGGTGCCCTCTTATCATGATTTTAACTTGCATTTCCCCTAATAGCTAGAAATGTTGAACATCTTTTCAAGGGCTTATTTGCCATCTGTGTATTCTCTTCAGTCTATTAAAATCTTTTGACCATTTTTTTGGCTTCAGGTGTTTTTTTCTTTTCTTTTTTTTTTTTTTTATTTACCTTAAGTTTTTGTTTTAATTCCTGTTGGCTAAAGTAGGGTTTTATATTAGTTTCGGGCATGCAATATAGTAATTCAACACTTTCATACATCACTGTGCTCATTGGGACAAGTGCAGTCCTTAATTCCCATCACCTACTTCTGTACCTCACCCTCCTGTCCGCTGGTGGCCATCAGATTGTTCTCTATAATTAAGAGCCTGTTGCTCCTGGGGTGGCTCAGTGGGTTAAAGCCTCTGCCTTTGGCTCAGGTCATGATCTCAGGGTCCTGGGATCGAGCCTCACATCCGGCTCTCTGCTCAGCTGGGAGCCTACTTCACCCTCCTCTCTCTGCCTACTTGTGATCTCTTTCTCTCTGTCAAATAAATAAATAAATAAAATCTTTAAAAAAAGGGATCTGTTTCTTGCTTTGTCTGTCTGTCTCTCCCTTATTTTTTCCCTTTGCTTGTTTGCTTTGTTTCTTTTCTTTTTTAAAGATTTTATTTATTTATTTCACAGAGAAAGAGAGAGAGAGAGCGAGAGTGAGAAATCACAAGTAGGCAGAGAGGTAGGCAGAGAAAGAGGGGGAAGCAGGCTCTGCACTGAGCAGAGAGCCCGATGTGGAGCTCGATCCCAGGACCCTGAGATCACGACCTGAGCTGAAGGCACAGGCTTTAACCCACTGAGCCACCCAGGTGCCCCGTTTGCTTTGTTTCTTAAATTATGAGTGAACTCATAGGGTATTTGTCTTTCTCTCACTGATCCAACAATCACACTACTGGATATTTATCCAAATATAAGAACACCTAATTTAAAGGGACACATGCACCCCTATATTTATAATAGCATTATTTATAATAGCCAAGATATGGAAGCAGCCCAAATGTCCATTGACTGATGAGTGGATAACAAAGATGTGGTGTATATATATACAATGGAATATTATTCTTTTGCTCACTTTTTAAAAATATTTTATTTATTTATTGACAGAGAGAGAGAGAGGGGTCACAAGTAGGCAGAGAGGCAGGCAGAGAGAGAGGGGGAAGCAGGCTCCCTGCTGAGCAGAAAGCCCGATGTGGAACTCGATCCCAGGACCCGAGATCATGACATGAGCCGAAGGCAGAGGCTTTAACCCGCTGAGCCACCCAGGCACCTCTGCTCATTTTTTAATTAAATTAAATTAGACATTTTCTTATTGTTCAGTTTTGAAAGTTTTTTTTTTTTTAAATATATTCTGAATCCATTCTCAGGTTTGTGATTTGTGAATATTTTCTTCCAATATATAGGTTTTAGGTTCAATCTTGGTATTCTCATAATAGTGCTTTTAGCAGGGCAAAAGTTTTTAATTTTGATGAATTCTAATATATCAATTTTTTCATTCAGAATCACTCTTTTGGTGCCATGTCTAAGAATTCTTTACCTAATCTCAAATCGCAAAGATATTCTCCTCAAAGTTTTATGATTTTATATTTTACATTTAATATACGTGCTGCTGAAGCGAGCACGATATTTTACATTTAAATCTCTGATCCATCTGGGGTTAATTTTTGCAAAAGTTATGCAGTTCAGGCCAAGGATCATTTTTGTGATGTGGATGTTCAGTTGTACCGAAACCATTTGTTGGAAAGACTATTCTTTCTCCACTGAAATGCTTTGCGCCTTTGTTAAAAATTAACTGGCCGTATTTGTGTGAATCTATTTCTGGACTCGCTCTTTTGTTCCATTAAACGGTGTCTCATCTGGTGCTCATGTCGAACTGTCTTAATTATGTAACTTTATAGCAAGACTTCCAAAGAGTTTGATTCCTTAGATGGTATTATTTTAGTTTAACATTATTTTAGCTGTTCTAGTTCCTCTGCTTTCCATACAAATTTTAAAATCAACTTGTCTATATCAACAACAAAGAGGAAAGATGGGATTTTCCTTGAAATTAAATCATTTCTAAAGATCAACGTAGAGAAAACTGGCTTCTTTACTCTGTTGGATCTTCTAGTCCATGGACATCTTATATCTATTTAGTTAGGCCCTTTTAAATTTCCTTCAATGGCATTTTGTAGTCTTCAGCACATAAGACCCATTGTCATTAAATATTATATAAGATATAGGTTTTTGTAGGTTCTTCTACTTTGGCTGAGAAATTGTCTTTCTATGCCTAGGTTGTTGAAAGCTTTTATCTTGAACATATGTTGACTTTTGCCAAATTATCTTCCTGAATCAATTTATATGGATAAGTGATTTTTTCCTTTAAACTCTATGATGTGATACACTAACTCATTTTTGCATATTGAATCAGCCTTGCATTCTTCAAATAAACCTCACATGGTTATGACATACTGTTTTTTAATATATTCTTGGATTTGATTTGCTAATATTTAGCTGAGGATTTCCTTCCTGAGGAATATTGGTCTGAATTGCCTGGTTTTAGTATCAGGATAATGCTACCCTCAGCACCAAGTTAGGAATTATTTTCTCTTCTATTTTTGGGAAGAGATTAATGCATGGTACATCTTCTTTAAGTGTTTCATAAAATTTGCAAGTGAAACTCTCTGGGACTGGGGATTTCTCTTCCGGTAGGTTTCAAACTATGAATTTAATTTCTTTGATAGTTTTAGGCCTGTGAAGAGGACTCCTGTGTGTGAGTTTTGGTAGTTCGTGGTTTACAAGGAATTGGTCCATTTTATTTAGTTGTTTCATTTATGCGCCTAGATTTGTTCTTAGTATTCCCTAATTATCAATTTAATGTCCATGGTTTTGCATTTCTGCTATGGGTAATTTGTGTTTCCATATTTTTATTTTTTGTCAGCCCCGGTATAGGTTTAACAATTTTTCTCTATCTTTTCAAAGAAACTGCTTTTGGTTTCATTGATTTTTCTCCATTGTTTTTCTATTTTTCTATTTCCCTGAGCTTTTCCCTTTTGACACATGATTTGGTTTTATTTTGTTTTTCTTTTTCTAGTTTCTTAAAGTAAAACTTAGACTTTTGATCTGAGACCCTTTTCTCAATATAAGCATTTTAGTGCTATGAATTTCCCTCTAAGCCCTGCATTATCTGCATCCCTATGCATTTTATTATACTGTGTTCTTCTCAAGTGCCCATGGCCCATCCATGCAGATAAACCATAACGTGGTTCATAGGGCAAATTTTAACAAATCTAAAGGAATTTAAATCATACAAAATATGTTTTTAGATCATAATGGATTAAACTAAAAAATTAATAACAGAAACATAACATAAAAATCTCCAAATGTTTGAAAATGAAATAACACAGTCCTAAATCATCCAAAGCTCAAAGAGGGAGAAATTAGAAAATATGGGGAGGGAAATTAGAAATTAGAAAATATGTCAAACTGAATAGAAATGAAAACACAAAATGTGTGCCCCAAGATCCTGTGTACCTTCTACTCTGCTACTCTTGCTTACAGAGCAGCCCAGCAAATAAGGAAAAATAAGAAAGTAAAAAACACAATTCTTTACCGTCGTGCTTCTCATAGGTATCCAGGAGCATACCGCTGGGGAGTCCAGGAGCACATCCGGAGTGACTTTTCCTTTTCAAAATGGCACAGTGGGAGGATGTGATGGTGCAACAACTCCAGACGAACCTGCATATCCCCTCGGGGAACTTGTACCCTAGTGTGAGACGTCGGTTTGATAAGTTTCACAGTGTCCATAAAGTAAAACCAATCGGACCTCTCCAGAGATGATTCACTTTTCCCTGGTCTTGAAACCCACGAAAAGCTTCTTCCGTGGACCTTCTCAAAGGGACACTGTGACCAGAGAGATGATCAAGGACCTAAAAGACAAAAGCAGAATCCTCGCGGTGTGCTGCTACATGTCAGAGTTCCTCCTCACAGAGGGGCAGGACACAGCCGCCCAGAGAAGATGGCCTGAGTCTCCATCCCAGCTCAGCCCATCGCTAGCTTTATGACTTGAGCAAATGACTCAATCTTCCCGACCTCAGTGTCAAGTTCGAAGATAATGACAGTATCTACCCCACAGCAGTTACCGGAAGGCTTGAGTCAGTGAGGTCTAGCCTGGCAGGCACAGTGCCTGGGAGGCAGCAAGCCCTCCCTGAGTGCCAATCATTACTAACATCGCCCCAGCCAGCCTGCGGCAATAAGTTACTTAACCTGTCTGTGCCTCAGTTTCCCCACCTGTAAGGCAGAAATAAAAAGGGTATCCATCTCTTAGGGTCATTTAAAGGATAAAATGCGGTGAGGGGGAAATGGAGAGGTGTTTGCCAAAGGGTACAAATTTTTGTTTTTAAGATGAATAACTTCTGGGGATTTAATGCGTAATATGGCGACTGTAGTTAACAATACTATACTGTATTCTTGAAACTTGGTAATAGAAAGAGATTAACGGGCTCCTGAGTGGCTCAGTCAGTTAAGAGTCTGACTCTTGATCGCAGCTTAGGTCATGATCTCAGGGTCGTGAGATCGAGTCCTGTATTGGGCTCTGTGCTCAGCGGGAGTCTGCTTAAGACCCTCTGCACCCCAACTCCCTTGACCTGTGCCCCCCCTCAGTTGTGTGTGCTCTCTCCCTCTCTCTCTCTCAAATAAATAAATAAATCTTTCAAAAAGAATAGATCTTAAGTGTTCTTAAGATCTTAAGATCACACACAAATATTAACCCTGTGAGATGGGACCCATGTCAATAAACTTGACGGTGACGATCACTTCACACTCCACATATGAATGAAATCATCCCATTGCACACTTTTTAAAAAAAATCACACCGTACAACCTAAATATATACAATTTTTGCTTATTGGTCATAACTCACAAAGCCAGAAAAAATAACATTTAAAAGAAATTGTAAATAGTCTAGGAAGAGGATTGAATGGGCTAACCAGGTAATGTGCTCCGGGTGAGACTTAGACAAAGCAAGTCCACATGAGCCTAAGCAAGGGTGACTGTCAATTGATGAATCGTGAGACCGGGCTACGTGTATTTCAAGGTTAAAGAGCATTGTGCAAAAGGATACAGGAAGTCACGGTTGAAGCGTGGTCGATTTTCCTAGAACATCAGTCTGATGATTTAAGAAGAAAAACCTAACGAATAAAAGGGACTGGCACTATTTTCTAATAGTCTGTGGCTGATACCTGAGGACCTCCAGAATTCCATTCTCTCTCCCAAAAGAGGTGGCTGAGTTCCTAGGAGCAGGAACCGGGAGCCCCTGTGCGACCCGGAGGCACCCGGCCACCAAGAGAGTGTGCAGAAATTGTCTCATAGACCTGCCTGGCATCTACCTCTGTCCCGGCTGCTTCAAGCACGGCCGTTTTCCACATTCCCCTTCATTAAACAAGGAACTCAGATGTTGGTAATTAGACGGCCGTCCCCAGCTGCCAAGTCACATTCGGTTCCAAAAAGCCCTGTATACTGCTACTTGTGTGTTTGTTAACAATGTCCCCACAACAGGTCTGCAATTAGAGCCCATCTGTTGGCTTTCTCAGAGAGCAGTGCCAAGCAGGCTGGTGAACTTGGAGTCCTCATTGTTGCGAATTCCTGACCACGAAACCCTGCAGCAGAAGGCCACTTGTCCCTGCCTGAGAGGGGCTGGGGGCGCTGGGGAGTCCCAGACACAAGTTGTGATGGGAGCCTAGAATAAATGTGAAGGGAGGTGGTGGAGGCGGGGGGTGGGGGGCACATATGTGCATCATAGGGGGTCCATGCTGGCTTTTTCCACAAAGCAGACTTTTCTCCAGCTGACCCATCCATCAGTCTGGCCACACCCTCGGGCCCCCAGGGGTCCTTTCTCAGCAAGAACTGTTTGGTTGAAATCAGGTCTCATTGCTTTCCTTGGGGTGGGAGGTCCCCAGTTCCACACCCCTAGGAGATGCCCTTGAGCCAATGTCAACTCCCTTCCTCCACAAGCCCCGTCTTGCCGAGGAGTCAGTGATACATAAGCCTTCCCTCTGGGAACTGACTGGCGGATATGGAAAAGGTAAGTAATATATTAAAGGTAATAAAATATATTAAAATTAGAAATGTGTTTTCCAAGCACGCTGTGCCTACATCCATCTGAAAAGACTTACTGACCAGTGATTCAGTTTGAGGGTGCTTGCCGGGTATTATAGGGAAAACTATAATATAAGCAAAACAGGGAAACTAGGCAGATATGGCCTTCTATCCACCTTAAGAAGCTTAGACTGAGACGGTGGTTTTTAACCCCAACTGCATAGGAGCATCTCTTGGGGAGGTTTTAAAAAATATTGCTGCAATTGGGAAAACAATTCTGTTTACGTTACTGCCTAATAGGAACTAAATACTTAGAAATAAATCTAACCAAGCAGGTAAGGACTTGTACGCTGAAATCTACCAAAAAAAAAAAAAAAAGCCAAAGAAATTAAAGAAGATCTAAATAAATGGAAAGCTATCCCTTGTTCATGGATAGGAAGATGTAACATTGTTATGATGCCAATACTATCAGAGATGATCTACAGGGGCAACACAATCTGATCAAAATCGCAACAGCCTTTTTTTTTTTTGCATAAATGGAAAAGCTGATCTTCAAATTCATATGGGATTGCAAGGGGCCCTGAATAGCCAAGACAATTTGAAAAAGAAGAATAAAGTTAGAGATCTCACACTGCCCAACTTTAAAACTTGCCACAAAGCTATAATTACGAAATCAATACGGTACTGACATCAAGACAAGCATATAGACCCATGGAATATAATAGAGAGCCCAGAAATAAATCCTCACATTTATGGTGCTATGGACTGAACGTCTGTATCAAAATTCATATGTTGAAACTCCAATGGCCAATGTGATGGTACTTGGAGGTAGAGTCCTCATGATGCCATCAGTGCTTTCAAAAGAAGGAACATGAGAGAGATGATGTCTTTCTTTGCCATGGGAGGGCATAGCAAGAAAGTATTCATCTACCAAGCAGGAAGAGAGCCCTCACCAAGAAAACAACCACACTGGCACCCTGATCTTGGATTTCTAGCCTCCGGAACTGTGAAAAATAAACATTTATTGTCTCAGCCACCCAGTCTATGGGAATAGCAGCCCAAACGAAGACATATGATCAGTTGATTTTTGACTAGGGGTCCCAGACCATTCAGTGAGGAAAGGGCAATCTTTTCAACCAATGGTGTTGGGAAAACTGGATGTTCATAATGCAAAACAATTGAGCTGGACTCTTACCCTAAACCATACACAAAAGCAAACTCAAATTACATTGAAGATTCCAGTTGGATTGCTGAAACTATAAAACTCTCAGAGGGAAACATTGGGGAAAATCATCATGATATTGGATTTGGCAAGGATTTCCTAGATGTGACACCAAAAGTACAGACGACGAAATACAAAATAGATAAATTGGATTTCACCAAAATCAAGAACTTTTACCCAGGATTGCCCTCCTAGGTATACAACCAAAGGAAGTAGGAGTAGGAACTGGGGCAGATACTTGTATACCCAAATTCACAGCAGCATCAGCATCATTCAGAACAGCCAAGAGGTGGAAACAACCCAAGGGTCCATCCACAAATGAATGGATCGACGGAATATAAGCTAGACACACAATGGAATATTATTCAGCCGTAAAGAGGAATGAAGGTTTTGATATATCCTTCATCATGGATAGACTTCGAAACCATTATGCTAAGTAAGCTGGTTATAGACGAACAAAGATGGTCTGATTCCATTTATATGAGGGCCCTAAAATACACAGATTCATAGCGACAAAGAATAGAACAGGGGTCTCCGGGGGCTGGGGTGAGGGGCAGGAGGAGGAGTGATTATTTAATAGGTATGGCTTTCATCAGGGGGGATAAATTTGTTTGTGGTGCAGTTAGTGATGACGGTTGCATTCATGTGTTTGATGCCACTGAATCGTACACTTGCAAACGGTTAAAATGATCAATATTATGTCACGTGTTTTTTGCCCCAACAGACAAAAAGAATAAATAAAAAGTATTAATGCGAGGACCCCACCCCAGACCAATTCAGCCAAAATCCCTGGGGATACATCCTGGGTTTCTGGGTTTTTAAGAGCTCCTCCCCTCAGGGATTCTGAGGTCAAAGTGGAGAACCACTGGTCTAATAGAAGAGAGAAGACAAGAAGTCCTCGTGGATGTAATTGTTAATAATCGATTAATTGCTATTCGTTAAGCACCCAGCACAGTGCTAAGCCCTGCAAGGGTGTCATCTCCCTCCAATGACTGAGTTAACTCATGTGTCTTGTCTCCATTTTCCTGCCCTTCCATTTCTTCAGTGGCTGGACCATTGTCACGAAGCCAGAAGAGACAAGAGTCAGAACTGGCACCCAGGACTCTCCGACACCAGAGCTGAGCCCTTGATTACTGTAGCAGAGAGGGGGCCGCCCATGTGCTGGGGGTTTGGATGGGGCAATCAGAGGATGCTGCCTTGAGGAGGCAGCATTTAAGGATCGTAGGGAGGGACTCTCCTGCAGGGGTGAGGGGTAGGCAGGGCAAACCTTCCAACCGGAAGGAACAGCTCGGCCGAGATTGGGAAGGAGGGGAGGGATGCAGCCTCTTAGCAAAATGGCTCCCAGTGGAAGCTGGGTTGCAATAAGAGCAGGGTGAACACTGAGGTCCAGGACAGACTCCAGGGATGTGAAATGCCAGAAGGAAGGGCACAGATTTCATTATGCGGGTCAATGCAGTGCCACCAAAGGGGTCTGAGCAAAGGAGACACATTCACCGTCATCTTGGGGAGAATTAATTAGGCAGAAGCACATCGAGTGGAGGGGACAGCAGGGCGCGTGTATTTGAGGGAGATGTAGGGCCCATCTGCTATGTGTCAGCTACTGTCCCAGGACCTGGGGATCCGATCTGAACCCGGCAGGCCCACTGTCAGCTGGGGGTGCAGTATGGACACGGGATGGAGGCTGGTCATCAAGGAGGCGACACGTAAAGGCACAAAGGACACCAGGGTTTAATGGGAGCTTGCGAGGAGCTGAGGGTGCCCCTCAAGGAACCGTTTTGTGCACTGGGGACATGACCCATCAGGGCAAGCTTTGGACATGACGCCCTTGAGCTGTAAACGCCCTTCACTATTAAGCAGTAACGATTAAGCTCTGGGATCCACTTACCAACTACGGGCTTCGAAGGTGACACAGCCTCCCTCAGCGATCCTCAGTTTCCCGATCTGTAAAATGGAGGGATGATGATGATTGAACAGTCCTCATAGGGTGCTTGGGAATCCAACGGCTCTGCCCGTTTACCACCCCACGCAGGATCTGACCCCCTGCAAGTCTTCAGCAATGTGACCTGCAAGGGACAGTAGCGGAAACAGAGCCTTACTCCAAAGCAGCGGAGGAAGAGTAGGTCAACTACAGCGTGGAAGGTTCGAGAAGTTTCCAGAAAGACTCAGGGTTGGAAAAGATCAATGATCATTTGGTGGAGCATCCGATGAGACAGTTGCTTTGTGTTTGGAGGCCAAGTGGTATCAAAAATGTTTTAGATCTAGAATGTTCCTATTCTGGAAAACAGGCAAGAGAAAGATCTATGGTGTGAAAGACAGATTCCTCTGTCCTATGTCACACGCAGGACAGACAGCCACTGATAAGGATGGACAAGAGGCCTCTGCTGGATGCCCTGGACAACTTCCCCTACCCTGCTTCTTGGCTCCCAGAACTTAAATCAACAGGGGCAAGAAAGGGAGAAGAGGAGGGAAGGGAGTCCCTGCGTTTCCCTAGATTATTTATCCAAAAGGGAGTAAGGGGGGGAAATCTGGACTAGGCTAACCCCTGTTTACTAAATCAGGTTTTCTGCCCTTAGGTAGGACCCAGGCTGGAGACCAAAGTTTAGTTCATTCATCAAGGAATCAAGGTCTAGCTTCATACGTCTGCGTTTGAGGCTGTGAAAGCTGCACCTATTACGTCAGCTGCTTGCTGCGGAAAAGCTAGAGAGGCCGGCCCGCTGTCCATGTTGGGCCACAGATGTGTGAGAACCTCCCCATGAACCTGGCACTGTAGCAATAAGAGAAAGAAGACTGGAAGTTCTTGTTTTTTTAAGATTTTTTTTATTTAAGAGAGAGAGAGAGAGAATGAGTGGGGAGGGGCTAAGGGAGAGGGAGAAGCAGGCTCCCCACTGAGCAGGGAGCCCGACATGGGGCTCGATCCCAGGACCCCAGGATCATGACTTGAGCTGAAAGCAGATGCTTAACCAACAGAGCCACCCAGGTGACCGGAGATAGGCGTTTGAACCAAAACAGTCCCTACCCTCAAGAAGTGGGGAGTTTACCTTTTACCATCAGGTAGAGTAGAAGCTCAGAGAAGTCTCTGAGAGACAGCCTTGCCCTTGGGGGAGCCCTGGACCATTTCCTGGAAGAGGTACCATCCCGGATTTGAAAGAGAGGTAGCAGCGAAAACCTGAAGACATTGTTGGGTTTTATTTTTCCCGTGAAACACTGAGAACCGAGGGTCTCCGTGATTAGAAGACAAGACTTTGCCTTTAATGCCAAGTCTGCGAGTTCAGTCATGAGGGGAGGCCATTCTATCAGGACCGTACTCTATCATGAGTATCAATGGAGTGTGGTGGTTGAGATCACAGTCCCTACCATCGGAAAAACCTGGTTCAAGATCCCCCTCTGCTGTGTGACTCTGGGAAAGTCACTTTGCCTCTCTGAGCCCTTTCAATTAGTCTATAAAGAGACAATAATACCTAACTTGTAAAATCCCTCTGAGGATAAATGAGAATCCTCTAGAAATAGAGCACACAGACCAATGCCCGGGACACACAGGACACCCTGAGGGCACAGAGATGAGTACTCACAGAGCCACAGGCATGCGTCCTGGGCTGGATTCTATGCTGCAAATGCTTCTGCTGCCTTCCGTTATGTAGCCCTTTGCTCCTCCTAGAGCCCCGCTCCTCTGGAGATGACAAAGTGTCATGACTTCCCAGGTGACTCTCCCGAGGCCACCTGCTGTCATCCCACAATGATCTTCAGCAGAGGTTTAGCCAAGTCCGTAGAAGGTGGCTTTGGGGCTCTGGGAGGGGAGTGAGTTGCTTCTCCCTTGGGTGCAGGGAAGAATCTGTTCTCATTTCAGCATCAATCAGGGCTAATGATGGGAAAGCCAAGGGAGCTTCACGGTCTCTTCTCTAACTTGGGGAAGACACAAGGCACAGAAGAGGGAACAGCATGTGCAAAGACTCTGAGACAGGAAGAGCAGAAAGAAAGCCTTTGGGGCTGAAGAATAGAAAGCCAGCGGGTGGGTGGCAGGAGACACCCAGAACGGTAGAGACCACAGAACTGCTGGGAGCCAGGCTGTCTCCCGAGCCTGTATTGACCCACCAGGCTTTACACAAGCCCTTGAGGTCATGCTAGCATCTTCCTCCTGTTGCTTTGATCATACCAAGGATCATGCCAGGTGCCTGTGACCCGTCCAGCCGGTCAGTGGCAAAGCCGGGATTTAAAGCCAGCCCACCTGCCTTCCACAGGGACCCAAGGAACCGGTCCGCTGTACCGCCCCAGGCACAGAGCATTGCTTAAAGGTGTCTGTGTTATCCCAAAGGCAGAAGGAACTCTAAGGAGGTGCACAAAACCTCATTTGCATCCTCGGATGAGATCCTTCTGGCTGCTGGTAGGGAATAGATTTGAAGAGGCTAGGTGTGAAGGTGTCAGGACCAGAGAAATTAGAAGCCCAGGCTGGGCTGGCGTTGCAGGAGGTGGGGAGAAGTGATCAACTTTAGGGACAACTTTGGGTGTTCTCACCTTTGTGCTTAAACCAATTTTATTTAGGGAATGACAGAATTAGGTCTTGACTCGCTCAGCACTTGGTAGAGGGGAAAGGGGAGGGAGGTGTCAACTCACCAGAGAGCCTCAGTGGCCCCTCCTGGGACCTTGCTGTCACTTTCCACCACCTCTCCTGTCAGGGCGAGGGGCTCTGAGCCCCCTCCCCACTATGGGGGGCGTTGTAGGAATAGGCAGATCCCAGGGGACCAGCAATCAGCTTGTTTCCCGGAGAACTGTGCAAACAAGGAGAGACCCCTCCCAGGGGGACAGGAAGCCTTCTGCAGACCCCAGAGCCCTCATGGGCCACCCCCCACTGCCTCCCACCCTTGGAGCTGATCGCCAGGAAGCCTGGGAGCTGCGTTCAGATGTAATTGTTTCCACTCCCAGTGCGCCCTCCATGCCTTGGCAAAGGGAATTAAGGGCTGAAAGGTTGTGTTCTTAAAGTCAGAGGCAGCTTTGAACCAAATCCTCACCTCCAGGTAGTATATGCCTGCCGCCACACACACACACACACACACACACACACACACGGCTCCCTGAAGCTGGCAAAGTTCCAGCCCCCCGGGACAGCAGTCCTGCCCCTTCAGAAAACCCAAGAAAGCATCCCTTTGGGGCCTGGGCCTCCAAGCGCTACAACCCGGGGGGCTGAGCACCCCGCCTCCCAGCAGGCAAGCGGGCATTGCCTGTTTCCCAAAAGTAAGAATAGGGTAGAGTGAGCTCTGTGCAGGAGAGCCTCCAGCACCTGGAGATCTCTGCCGTTTGCATTCTGCCTCACCTCCTCCTGCAGCCACTGAGAGTTAATCTCCACAGCCAAGATTAGTTTATTCGATTAACTCTGCTCCCTATAGACCTTCCTGGGAGCTCTCCGCCATGCATCCAGAACAAACCTTACCAACCTTTTACCAGCCAGAAGAAGATTCAATAGAATAATCTTTCTCTCTCTTCCTTTCATATGATTGGAAAATAAATTGAAAATGAATTTCAGTTATTGCTTGTGTTTTAAATATGAGATAAAGGGCGGCCCCTGTGCCAGCTAGTTCAATAGATGGAGGGGGGGCGGAGAGAAGGGCTTCCATTATAAGCAACACAAACACGCTCTGTGGGGTGAAGCAGGAGGCTCTCCCGAGCAAATGGAACCAGTTACCGACAATATTTGCGTAATTAAGCTATTATATTTCCGCATCTTTAACTGATCATTATTATTTTGTTTGTTTCTGCAGAACTACAGCATAGCCATCAAAACTGGAGGTTCTAAAATAAAATGATTCCCTACAGCATCCTGTTTCAGAACATTTCCGAAACCACGGGCACTCCAATGTGGCCACATGTTGAACCACCTGGGGAGTTTTTAAAAACTCTGATGCTTGGGTTCTACCTCCAGGAATTCTGACTTAATGGGTTAGGGGTATGGCCTGGACATAAAGATAAATTTTAAAGCTTGGATGATGATAATGATTTCAGTTAAAAAAAAATTTTTTTTTAATTTATAAAGATTCTTTTCAAAGATCATACCAGTAAGTAGTCAACTTTGAGAACTTTGGTCATCGACTATTCTCTGCTAATAGCAACATCAGGAGAATTCAAAGGTGTCACAACCTCATTAACGACCCCGATAAGCAGGGCCCCCTCTCTCACTCTTACACATGTCCTTAGACTCGTAAAGTCAACATGCTGCTCCTTCTTACCTTCTTTCTTCCAGCGGGGTAGTCTTGGCAGCCATGCTCCGGGCCGACGATGCCCCAGAGGGTTTGGAATACAACATTCATAGATATATTTATACAGGCCCCAAGTTCAGCATTTGTCACCATTGTCTCTGAAACTGATTTCCTGGCTCATACACGTGACTATAAAGCTTGACCCTGAAGATTCGACTTGCCTATTTGCTTATTCGGGTTCAAGATGTGATAACAAACACTGTTCTTTTAGTGGTCTCTTTTCACATTGACTTTGCTCCAGTGGATAACGATGATGATGGGTAAAGGCAGCCCCATCTCGATGTTGGCGCAGATAGGAAGGCGATCAGAGGCTGGGAGCATGGTGTTGACAAGGGAGAGGGGTCGGGGAGAAGGTGCCCAGATGCGGAGGCTCCCTTTGTAGCTTCGCCCTTTCCGGAATCCGTAATTCACCACTGAGCAACAATGAGAGTAGGATTCCTGGTTCGAGTATCTTCTGCTGCCCAAATAAGAGGTACCTGGTGGTCACACACAGTCTGCTACATACATATTTTAAAACGCACCGAGATCTAATTAAAGTGGGTGGCAACATTTCTCTTAATTATTCATGAATGCCTCCAGTATCTGGAGACGCTTTCTAAAGTTATAATAATTGTCAAATAATGATGCCCGGTCCCCTCCCACTCCCTCATAAAACCAGGCATATGCTAGCTCGTCTCCTAATTATATTAGCCGGACATCACATAGGTTGCAGGAAGTGTGGGGGTCAAACTCAGATATTCTCAAAGACGAGTCCTATTTTCAAATTAGATTATTAAAACACTTGGACAAGAAGACACGCCTGGATAAATGTCAGATCGATAGCTAGGCGCTGGTGCAGTTTTTGAAAGATAAAGTGCTCTCACTTTCATTACATTATATGATTGCAGGCAATAGGCTACCGTTTGGCCATGAACCTTTAGCTAAGTCGTATCAGAGCCAAAATCAGCATGGTGGATTCCATTGAAAACAAAACAAAACAAAATTTGTAACAAATACAAATTTAAAACACAATAAAAAAATCTGAATGTGTGATTTCTGTCCCACCCCCCCCCAAAAAAACACCAAATTATCTCCTAACTGAATGCTCTCAATTCATTTATTCACCAAAACCACAATGAATGGATTACAAATTGTTCGAAGTTATTCTTCCAGAGGTCCTTGAAGATATTTATCACAGGTGCTTTTTAAATATATGTATTTGCAGGTTCTGCGTGTTTGAAGACCTAAGAAGGTCCTCTGGCCTTGATTTACACTTGAGCCATTCAGAATCCTGAATGCTTCCATTCTTCTTGGAATATTTTAGGGCGAGTCAAACATCATTCATTGGCAATCTATGGCAGCTCGGCTTTGGGATGGCTTTGGGATGTGGGACTCCTTTTGTTGGAATAGTTTTCAATAATCCCCTCTCTTACCCATTTCTACTATTTTAAGGAGGAACCCCGTCCAAAATGAATAACAATGTAGAACCAAAGACTCACAACATTTTAAAAGCATAACAGGCCTTTACCTGCTGAGTCCTACAATTGAATCTTGAAGTTAACAGGACACAGAATGGCATGTTTTCAATGGAGTTCCCTGATTCCCACTTTTCCTGCCTTTCTCACCCACGGCAGGACTTGATGCTGGGGTTTACACCTGGATGATCTGAATTCTGCCTTTACCATCTCTCCTATTGGGTGATGCTCAATGTAGTAGATTACTCTGCACATAGTAGGCACTCAGCAGTTGTTCCCGGGCTTTATAATTTGGCCACGAGTTTCCCACCCGCTCTACTCAGAGTAGAAAAACTCATCACGGGTGGGCTAAGAGTCCCTGAGCAAAAGAGCACGGGGTCCCCCAGATCCTGCCTTCAGACGGGGCTCCCGGGAACACTACCTGTGGGTTTGCTGAGCCCCCAGATCTGCAAGTGGCAGCCCCACTGGGCTCCGCCCACCCCCCCAACAGGGCACCTCTGCGGGGCCCACCCCCACTTCCTTTCTTCTGCCAAAGTACGGAATATCAATAGCATTTTAGGCTTAGAAAGTTCAAGGGTCAATCTTCAAGGTGCTTAGGGCCTGAGCAACTCCCCAGTGACCGAAAGCTACACTGGACCCTCAATAGCCAGGCTGGTGTCCTTGGGGTGCATGACTGTGGCGGCATCTCCAAGTAAATAAAGGGGTCCCCGGGCGAAAGCGCCAGTGTTCCACATGCTAATTAAACAAACCAATTATGGTAATTAACTGGCACAAATGTTTGAATGGCTCTGAATCAGAGTGAAGGGGGTTACCCCTTAGCTTCCCCACAATTATCCTGGTAAAAAGGGATTTCTAAAGCAGATCTGACTCACATTTTCTGATCACTTTCAAAATGTAACAATATTGAAGTTCTTGCATCCGACCTGCCTGTTCGGCCTCAACCTTAGGCTGTCAAAGTCACGAAACACGAGAAGGAAAGAAACCAATAAACAAACAAGAGAAAAAGAAAACCCAAGCCGGCTGTTTAAAATCCCGGCTTCGCTGGCAGGATGCTGGGGGATGTTACTTTTCACATCACTTAGCCAGAGGAATTGGAGAAATTTCAGTTTCAGTGAAGGTCACCTTGACTTTAGGAAGGAAACAAGGCCTGAATGATATGCTAATTAGGACACATCTCTTTGAAAAACTGTCGAGAGGGCTGAATGTATATTTTTAAAGCAGGCCGGTGATGAAAATAGTTTACACCAAGTTCCCAGGTTTTGTTTTTGTTTTTGTTTTCTTCCTAAAGAGAGTTGGTTGGTCAAGTCGATCCCTTGTTGTTGAAATTCAATCCAAGGGCATTAAAGTGTAAAACAGTTGGAAAAACAAAGAGCTTTAGGGAAATTAGTTGCTTCAACAACAACAAACAAGCACTCGGTAATCTTCTTAGAGAAATTAATGAAGGAAAAACCCCCCTCAACTGGGAAGGAAAATGATCACCGCTCTCAAAGCACAGGCCTGGGAGGTTTGGGGAGAAGGGGTAAATGAAGAAAGCGGGATTAAACCGGACTTCAATGAGAGCACAAAGAAATTTGGGGGATCTGAGAGCAAAGCGCACCCATTTTCAGATGGACGAGTGTTTTGGAGGGCCAATGGGTCCTAATCCTTTATGCAAATCTCCTCAGATTGAAGTTTGCTTAAGTGTTTTATTTCTTTGCATACAATTAACATGTGAAGCGCTGCAATGCTAAACGACTTCAAAGGAAGCTCCCTTGTCTAGATGCATCTAAATGCGGGCTTCATTTCATAATCTTGCAAAGTTTTCTGATACTTGAAGACGAAGTCGCATTTTTCAGGGTCTTAAGGGCCTTGCAAACACTCAAAAAAACAAAAACAAAAAAACCCCCCAAAAACAAAAAACAAAAACCGAAATCCACCCCACCCCCACCCCACTCCCCGCAATCAACCACAGAGTGCCTACCTTCTCCACGGCCAGCTGGAACTTTATCTTCTTTTGTTGGTTTTAAGGTTGATAAGCAAATTTCCTCTGTTTTCGTCCAGTTTAATTTAGGTACCCTACACTCCTGTTTTTGAAAAATAACATGCAAAGTCATAGTCTTAAACAATAAGCAGTGTTTGGGTGGGTTTTTTTTTTTTTAACTTTTTATTTGGAAATAATTTCAAGCTCACAGAAAAGTTACAATACTCACAAGAGTATAAAGAAAACCCTTTCCCTTTGCCTAGTGCTAATATTTTATCTCACTGCTTTATCGTTTGTGTTCATCACTCACACACACACACACACCAAATTTGCTCTTTTTTTTAAGATTTTATTTATTTATTTGACACAGAGAGAGATCACAAGTAGGCAGAGAGGCAGGCAGAGAGAGAGGGGGAAGCAGGCTCCCTGCTGAGCAGAGAGCCTGATGTGGGGCTCGATCCCAGAACTCTGAGATCATGATCTGAGCCCAAGGCAGAGGCTTAACCCACTGAACCACTCAGGAGCCCAAATTTGCTTCTTTAAACCACTGGAGGCTACTCTCTAGCTCGCCTTACATACCCACAATACTTTCCTGGAGACTTACCTACCAACAGGGATGTTCTCTCACATAGCCACAATACAGTTTTCAACTTCAGGAAGAAGAACTTAGAGTAACTTTTATCTCAGTTCTCGTCTGTGTTTCAATTTTGCCAGTGGACCCAATAACGTTCTTTATAGAAAGTTCCCCCTGCCAGACAGGAGTAGGATTGGCTATAGCACTGGATTATCATACTCTTTTCAGTTTGAACACTGTTTTTTTTTTTTTTTTTTTTGAACACTGTTTTTAAAATTATATCAGTTTTTAAGCATTTAGATATATTTAGTGAAAGAAAAAAAAAGATCGTATTGAGTAAATCACTGTATTGTTTAACTTAGATACCCAAAGTTTAAGCTTTCACCAACGTTTATAATTGACGTATGTGGAATCCAAGAATCGGGGAATAAAAAGAACCATAATACAAGTCAACCTTTATCGGTCACTTACTCTGAGCCAGGCCCTCTGCTAAGTGGTTTAAGTAGATGATCTGACAGTACCTGTTCCCTCAAGACCTCCTTTTCTGTCCCAGCGCAGAATAAAGGGGCTTCCAGAAATGTTCAGGGTCCCCTTTTTTCATTCTTTCTAAGAATCTCCGCGTTTGAACCCTAGGCCTATGATTGAGGTCTGGGCTTCTGAGGGGCCTAAAGGAGACCAGCCCTCCTGGTCTCTATCTCCAACTAGCAGATAAACCAGACAAGTTTCCCTAGATAGGTGTTGGGAAGAAAAACAAAGCGGGCTAAGGGTGGGGGGTGGGGGATTAGAAAGCCACGTGGAGGTGAGAGTGGCCTGGCTATTTTTTTTAGGAAGGCCAGAGAAGAGCTCTCTGTTGGGGTGGCATTGAGAAGGAGCCCCGCAGACAGGAAATGCTGGCCTGAAGCCAGTGGACATCTGGGGGAAGAACAGCCTGGGGGGAGGGGCGGGGGGGTAAGTAAGTGCAAAGGCCCTGTGGTGGGAATGTGCGCCATCTATGTGGCCTTGCTCGGGGCCCACAGTGGCCGCGGCCCAGGGATCTGGGAGGACCATGATGGGAGAGGCAAAGAACAGCGGTGACCAGGGAACAGAGAACATGAGGTCTTGTAGGTTCTGGTGAGGACTCTGCCTTTTAGTCTGAGCACCATGAGCAGCGGTGGTCAGGTCCTGAGCAGAAGAATCTTTTCTAAGGTTGGAACGTGGAAGCAGGGAGAAACCAGGAAGCTGTTGGAAGGATATTACAACAATCCGGACGCTGATGAGGGCATGGCCCCGGGGGGACGGCCGTGCTTTGTGGGGAGAACTTCCATGGCTTACTGGTGGGGGGCATGTGGGATGTGGGCGAGAACAGAGTCTAAGCTAGGTCTGTTTGTTAGCCCTGAGCATCCGGAAGGACAGACTTGTCACTTACGGAGATGAGGAAGATGTCGGGGCTGGTCGTGGTGAGAGAAGGAGCCCAGAGTAGACACGGAAGCTCATCTCTGAGCGCCGTGAAACCCGCATTCGACGTCCAAGCGGCACTAGAGGTGACCGTTCCTCCCGGACTCTCCTAGTTGGGTATTTTGAAGACGAACGTCCTGTGTGCCACCCTGACCAGACTCTCGCCCTTTACGGCAAATACCTTACGAGGCATTTTCTTGTTGTTTTGCTACGCGTTGAAGGTCATGGAGGAATCAAGTCAATGAGATGTAATGTGTGACTTATCAGGGTTGGAGTTCACATGTGAGTTCTTGCACTTTGGTGAGATGGAGAGAGAGAGAGATCTGGCTGTATGGAATTTTCTCCACAGAAGATGTGATAGGAGAAGTGATAAGTGATATCAAGTGATATCACTTATCAAGTGATAAGTTTAGCAGGAGCGGCTAAAGGGTAGGGCTGCCCTGTGACGATCCCTTGTCATGGAGAATGTGAGTGACACTTCTTCCTCAGCAGGAGGGCTGGGGAGCATCAGTCCACTGGGATGGGTTTCAGAAGTGCCCTGTTCTAGAAGGCTTGTATGTGTGAGCGCCCCAGGACCTGGTGTGGGCTGCACAGAAATCAAACAGGGCTGGGAGATGCTCCTAGGCTTTGCTGGAAGTGACCCTCCCCGCGCTGTCCTTGGGGAGGTTCACCTGCTTTGTCCCCTGGTGCATTTGTAACCCTTTCCTGTCCCCACACCCCCCTCCCCCCCCCCGCCGCCGCCTCGGCCCCAATTCCACAATCCATCACCAAGCTTCCAGGCCCCTGTGCTGACAAAACTTCTTGGCAAGGGGTAGCTTCCCAGTTCTCCTAGTCTCACCCCATCCTTCCTCCCATGCGGTGCTTAAGAGGGCCAGGCCCTGGGCTCAGAAGGCACGGGTTGGAGTCCTCGCTCTGCACTTCCCAGCCACGTGACTTAGGCAAATCGTTGAACTATGCGGAGACTCGATTTGCTCCTCGGTAAAGTGGGACAGGGGAGCAGAGCCGGTCATAGAGGTCGCAGCCCAGAGGCGCCGCGTGTTGGGGCCGCTGCACGCCCAGGTGGGACACCTGGGGAAAAGGGGAAAGACACCCCTTCCTCCCGGGGGCACGACCCCACACAGGAGCACTGGCCTGGTGAGCAGAACGTGGCGATCTCAGCCCTACCTGGTCCCTCCCGGGCATCTTTGACAAGGTATGGCCCGCCCCGGGTTTTCACACAGGTCCCGGGGAGAAATCTACAACGATGAGAACGCAGGGCGTGCTTAATAGACACTTGCGAGCAGTACTAAGTGACGTTCCCAAGTCCGCGCCGACTCCCGGCACCCACGATCTGCCGGCGTGCCTGCTGCCTTAACCCAGTTTCCAATGGCCCAGCAGGTCGCTTCTCTGAATTCAAGCAAGGGGACCAAAAAGCAGCGGCCCAACCTACCAGCCAGCCCACCGGGCCCCACGCCTCCCTCCGCTGAGTCCCAGGGAGGGGGTGGGGAGGGCACGGGGGGATGCTGGGTAGCGCCCCTCAAACCTCCAAGTACCTGGTGGCAGCTGGTGGCATTTCTGAACTTGCAAAGAAGGGAAACGAATTTTCCCAGTTCCAGAAAATGGCTCGAGGCCTCCTAAATGCCCCCTTCAGACAGGCAGCTGGAGCAGGCTGGGGAGAAAGGCTCGCCCCGTGGGTTTCCCGAGGACCATATGGGCAACACGGCTCGTTCGGCGGCTACGCCCGCCCTGCTTGTCATCCGCAATCATACTTGCTGTAATCCGTGTTTTAATTTACTCTGCTGTTGCAACACCCGCTCTGCCAGGACGGTCCTTGGGGCCCCCTCATTCCTGCTGCTGATGACAAGGCGTATGCAAAAGGCACAATTATTCACCCACCAAGGTGACAGGGGAGGCCTCTGCCTGGGAATAGGTTTCCGGCTTCCAGCATTTTCTTGTCAGCCGCTGAAGCACTTTGCAGTTTGCAAACAATTCTACGGAGACCTCCTCCTCCTCCTCCTTCTTCTTTTTTTTTTTTTTCTTTTCTCTTTTTCTTTTCTTTTTTTTTTTTTTTCCAAAAAAGCATTTTGATCGTAGCAAGTGATGAGACTCCAAGGGCTGGCCGCTGGCTCGCCATTGATTCCGAAGGCCCATCTTAAGAAGGGTGGCCACGCGCGTTCCTCCTATTCAACCGGATTATTGGATTTTTTTTTTTTTAATCAAATAAGATTCTCCTCTCCCTTCTCCTTCTCCTTCTCCTCCCACACCCCAGCCCCCGCCTGTTTGGCCTCAAACAAAGGGAAATATGTCAAGCCCAGCCTATTAATTCATACAGATTTGGCATTGTTTATGTTCTCATGTGGACCACATTCCAGAGCACCAAAATAAAACAGCTCGAGTGTAGCTTTCAGCTCCGGAGCCCGTGATGTATCTCATTTGCTACGGTCCAAGCCGTGGTAACAATGCCTTTCATTTTCTTATGGCCTAAAATGATTTTCTTTCTGGGAGGGCCATTTTGAGAGAGAGGGAGACAGAGACAGAATGAGGGAGCAAGTGGAAACGAGGGGGGGACAGAACCGAGGGGAGGGGAGAGACAGAAAGAGAGAGAGAGAGAGAGAGAGAAGAAAAGAAAACCACTTCTCTTTTCCTTTTCAGGGGATCATTTGCAAGTTAAAGCTAACCTGGGGAGTGTAGGAACAATGGCAAGGCCCAGAAAATGGTCGGGGGTGAGGAGGGGGGCTCCCGCATGCGAATGAGGATGATGTCCAACTATTTAGGTCTTTGTCCTTCTGTAATATCTACTTAATGCAGTTCAATAGCAGTGGATTGTTAGCGGCATTAAGGATTCTATTAAGTTCTTCCCAAAGCCCTGCTATTCTCCTCCAGCTGTTGAGGGCCCGAAGCTTTAGGCTGAGCCTGGCACAGAACCTTCCAGAAAGCACCTCTGGAAAATGGGTCTTTTCCAGCCTAAGAAAGACACCTCCCCTCTTCCTTCGATTTCAGGCCTGTGACCCCAGAGCCCAGCTCAAAAACAACCCCCCCCACCCCCCGCTGCCAAGCATTGCTGTTTCCAAATTTCTTCAGCCCCCAAAGCTTTGAATTTGGGAAACACACCCCCCCACACACACACACATTCCATCCCCTGTATAAAATGCTTCCACATTGCACATTAGATAGAATCTTCCTCAACTCCAGAAATCTTTTCTGAGAGCATTTTTAGAGTATTTTCAGCATTTCAGTGTGCTTTAGCGAAAATCATGGTTCTCTTGGTTTCCTTCACTGTTTAGATACCATCGGGCAAGGGTTAAATTTCAGAGGCAGCGATCTGATCCTCCCTCTTTCGATCTTTAATTAAACATTTGCTTAAGTTGGGTCTTGAAGTTTTGTCTTTTTTTATGATCTGAAGCCAATATCATAACTTTGGTTTCCTAATAGGAAACAATCTCCTGCCTCTCAGAAAGTGGGCCAGTGAATAAAATAGCTTCGACTTGCAAAAGAAAGGTTCCCGATACTGATTCCTTATTATTTTCAGCTTCCGTTGAGTCAGCTGGTAAATGATAAACCCCAGGGGCCGCTTTTCCATCTTTACTTGGGGCTCCAAACTCACCTCTTAGGATTTGGCTAGACCAAAACGAGCCCAGTGGCGGGGTTCACCTCTTCAGGACCTGGCACAAAGTGGGGGGCCCCCACTTCCCATTTCCCACCCAATGATTTTGTTCATTAATGAGTTCCAGAGAGAGCATCCAGGACCCAGGCTTGGAGTCCTTCCTTGAAGGCTAATTCCCTGTGGGGACCACGCTGTCCCAGCAGACACACTCCAAGGGCGGGGTGGTGGTGGGGGTCCTCTTCTTGCCTGTTAGGGCAGGAAACATCTCAGGGAGAGCAGCCCCGGACGCTGTGGCATCCGGGAGCTGGCGGCTCCTTCTAGAACAGCAGAGAGAGGGAGGCGGGGGGCTGCGGGAGGGCCAGCCAGAGGGGAAGGGGCCACACCAGGATTTCACACAGTTGGCTTGAAGAGGCCAGCACTAAGCTGCCTTTTCAACCACGGTAAACCCCGTCCATCTGGCCACCCTAAAACTCTGTTAGCTTGTTCCCCTTGCCCAGGGCTGATTAGGCCTCGTGAAGCAGAAGTAACAACATGAATGGTGTAAACCCCGGCCACTTGAGGGTATTACATTTCATTTCATGCTTGACTTAATCAAAACTGGGGAAATGAAATGTACACCTTTTTGATGTTCTTTTCCCTGCTGTTTAAAGAGAAGAATCTTAACCCATTTGATCTTCACATGCACCCAGTAAATGACCAAATATGCCAAGCTGTCAAAAGCAGAAGGCGGCCAGTTGCCAGGCGGTGTTGGGTCACTGGGAAAGCACTTAATACAGGCGAACTTAAGTTTGGAGCCCGGGGACTCGGTTGCAAACGCAGCATTTCCCCTCCGGCCTGGCTGCAGTTACCAACTTTGTAAAGGAAAAGGTGGGCTGGGAAAATAAACATGTCCGCTGGATTCGGAGGGAGGGAGCACGGGTTGACCCTTGCTCCTGCTGGTTCCTCGAAATTTCTCCCGGGTATCACCTCCTCCATGAGGCTGTGCCCACCCATCCCCCAGCCCCCAGAAACAGTGGGGGGGGGGTTGTGTGTGCTCTGGGGTCACCCCCATGCCTCCTTCAGGCAAGATACCCAACCTCTTTGGGGACCCCAGTTAACTCACGGGTGAAACGGGGATAGTAATAGCTCTAACCGCATTGGTTGTTGTGAGGAGCGAATTATATAATGTAGATAAAGTACTTGGCGCTATGCCTGGGCACAGAAGTTCTCCATAAATACGAGTTCATGTTATTACTATTATTATTGTATTTATTACTAACTGATATGAACGAAATGATGCCCTCTTCAAATTCATATGCTGAAGCTCTACTCCCAGTGTGATTGTATTGGGAGATAAGGTTTTCAAGAGATCATTAAGGTTAAATGAGGTCATAAGACTGAGGTACAAATCCGATAAAATTGGGACTTTGATGAGGGCCCCTTGCCCACACTGAGAAAAAGCCATGTGAGGACATGGCAAGATGGTGGCCATCTATAAGCCAGGTGAGGGCCTTCACCAGAAACTCAATTGGCTGGCACCTTGCTCTTGAACTTCTCAGCCTCCAGAACTATAAGAAGACACATCGTTTTGTTACAGCAGCCCAAGATGACTAACACGCCAACTTATCGGAGTTTTCTATTCTTATAATTTATATATGTCCATCTCCTCAGTGAGACAATGAAATTCTTTGGAGGTAGATCCCGTGACTCACTGGGTTTGTACACTGGGGACTTAGCACAGTCCCTGATGTAACCGTGGGGGCTAAGTAAGTACCTGTTAAATACGTAATTGGGTGAACATAGTTTTGTGTGTCCAGAGAGCCCTGGGCCTTTTCTTGTGCTCATTTGACTATTTCTATGCTCTGTGACATTGGACGAGTCCCTCAGCCTCTCTGTACCTCAGCTTCCCCATCTGTAGAGCACCCTCTGGATGGACTGGGTGATTCCTAGGGTCTCAGAGACTGTGAGAGTTGGCCTTTCATCAAAGATTGAGGTGGGGAGAGCAAGGTGAGGGGACAAGTAGCAGCTAGGACGAGGTTGCTGTCTTTCCCAAGCCCAGGCAGCAGGAAAAGGCTCCAAATGACGTTGAGCTAGCAGAAAGGCGCCAAGATGGTTTATTAGACAACTAGAGTTGGGGGTTAGGGGAGCGCAGGGTTCACAGGGGACACATGGGTGGTGTTACAGCCCTGTCTGCCCAGTGGGCCTGGGGAAAAGGTGCTGGCTGCCTTCCAGAGCTTGGGGATGCAGGAAAGAGCAAGAACCAGATGGGTTTGGAGTCCCAAGCTCAGAGTTGGCTAAAAAAGATATTGTCCATCTTGCTGGGTGATTTTCAACAGCCTTATCTATGGAAACACCAGGAGGAAGTGCTTGCTGCTCATGTCCCAGTCCTACATTCTGCCTGCTTGACTGGCTCAGGAAGGGGGTGCTCCAGCTTGGAGATTTCTACCAGGCCTCCCTGGAGAGCAGGGAATGTTTCTTGGATATGCTTCTCCCCAGCCAGCCTTGCTAACTCACTCATGACCTCGAATCTGTCATCCTATGGCCTTCTGAGCCTCACTGCCCACCTCTGATAGAGCAGAAAACTGAAACAACCCAAGGACACCATCATACATCCAAGCAGTGGGCCACTTTGCCATCAGCAAACGTCACCGTCTGTAATGCAAAGGTCGGTTATAACAACGTTTCCGGACGACACACAGAATATGATGGTGTCTTTGTAAAATGTGTGTGTGTGTGTGTATAGGCACAGTGTGAGTTGACATCTTTAACACATCTAGGAGGGCATAGGCTTTGGGAAGTGCACTGAGTTCTGATCTGGATTCCCGGTAGCCTCAGGATGTGGTAAGTTACTTAACTTCACTCTTGGCCTCAGTTTCCTTTTCTGTAAAATGGGCATGATAGCGACACCATCTAGCCTTCTCTACTTGTCATTACAGAATAAGGTTCTTATCATAGGCTCTTAATAGACACCCAGTAAAATGGGAACCGTTATGGGTTTCGCAGAAGCATTAAGAAAAAAAAAAGTCAGGGATGCCTGGTGGCTTAGTGGGTTAAGCCTCTGCCTTGGGCTCAGGTCATGATCTCGGGGTCCTGGGATGGAGCCCCGCATTGGACTCTGCTCAGTGGGGAGCCTGCTTCCCCCTCTCTCTGCCTATTTGTGATCTCTCTCTCTCTCTCTGTCAAATACATAAATAAAATCTTTAGAAAAAATTTAAAAATAGGGGCGCCTGGGTGGCTCAGTTGGTTAGGCAACTGCCTTTGGTTCAGGTCATGATCCTTGAGTTCCGGGATCGAGTCCCGCATCGGGCTCCCAGCTCCGCGGGGAGTCTGCTTCTTCCTCTGACCTTCTCTCCTCTCATGCTCTCTCTCACTTTCTCTGTCTCTCAAATAAATAAATAAAATCTTTAAAAAAAAAGAAAAAATTTAAAAATAAAAATAAATTAAAAAAAAAATCAGGCAGGATTTGTGCCCAAATCATAATCATGGTTACCAATTATTTTTGTATTAAATAAGTGTGAGACAAACAAAAAAGGTAAGACCTTTCTTTTTCCCCCCAAAGGAAGAAAAAGAAAACAAGGATGGGGCAGATCTTATATACATTCAGCAGGGAAAGATGTCCAAGATGTCCAAAATCTCTCAGGTAAATGAAAAAGCGAGTTCTCCAACAGTCTCCATGGGGGTCATGTTGTCAGTGAAATGCTGGTATGCAACATGAGAAAATTCTGCAAGGCAATACATTACACTTCTCATAGTGCCGGAGAGGGGAGGGCACGGGCGGGGGCGGGGGGAGGCTCCCAGGGCACAAAGTCTGCACTTGCAGGACCCTGAGAGCCAGCACCCCCTTCAATCTACACCTTCCGTCCCCTCACCCCATCCTCGTACCCGCTCAGGATCCTGGGTGAGGGTCTGTGAAACCTTCACTCACTAGGCCCTTCGTATTTTATGGTTCTAGTTATTTTCACGCTTGTTCTTTATTTCTGTCCAGGATAATATTCTTTCTAATAATAAATAGTTGTTTATTGAAACCATATCAGTGTTTTGGCGGTGAGTCTTTATGTCTGTTTGCTTTTATTTTATGCCATGTTTATTTCATGTCTCTTTCCTCCTTTGGGTATCCATAAAAAGGCAATGCAATCATAATAATAGTTGCCACTATTATTTATCCGTTTGCATAAACGAACTCGGTGTGGAGTTGCCTAGCCCCTCGTGCAATATTTCCTAGGTGAAGGAACACTTTCAGCCAGCCGTTTCGGAGCACTTGCTGCGGGCTGGGCCTTGTGCTGTCCCCGCGATGCGCGCAGTGAATGGATCCTCCTACAGGCCGTCCGCAAGGAGTCTGTTAATACCCCCGTTCCCTTCTAGGGAACAGGAAATTCAGAGACCTCAAGAGGCTTGCTCAGGGTTGAACAGCTAGTAAGAGGTAGAAGTGGGGTGTGGGCCCTTGGAGTTAGGCTGTGGAGCCCCTACTCTTAGAAGATACCCCACACTGCTTTGCTCAGCCCACATTTGTCCATTTAATCGTATCTTCAGCTATCCTGCTTTGGGATGCCCCTGGCACCCCCCCCTCCCCAATACTCCCTTTGTTTTTGGTTCGCTGTAGGCAGTAGGTCTAATGTAATGTGCCGAAGAACCTAAATATCCCACCAAGAAAATCCCAGTCTCTGCCCCATCCCCGGGGTTGCACCAAAGGGTTTCCCCTGCCCCCTCCCTTTTGTTAAGAGGCCTCATTTCTGACTTGATGAAAACATTTGTAATAGATAATCAAATGCTGATATGTTGCCAAGGACAATGCCTTATTTGTTAAATATAAATGAACATGGACACAGGTCCCCTCCATGCTAGAAAGGCAAAGCGTTCGGATGCCTTTTCAGAGGGACAGGCTGAGCCCCAGGAAAGAAAGCCAGGAGCCCCTAAAGGGTCTGGTCTAGGACGGTGATCGTTCGACAGCTCTTGTGTGACAAGATACATAGTTTCTTTTCAGCAACAGGCAGATTATTGGTTACTATAGTTTCCCTAATGCTCAAATACAGCTCAGGCCTAAGCTGAACAGAATAGGTTAAAAGGTGCCGAAGTTTGGCCCGGGAAGCCACATGTTGAGAATCAAACACCAAACAAAGCAAAAAGCACATCTCCCTGGTCTTTGATGTCTTTTCTGAGGGATGTAGAGTGAGAAAAACACAACCGGTGCTCAGGCCAGGGGCTGCCTGGGCCCCCGTGACAATGGCCGGCGGAGTGGGAGCTCAGCACAATGCCCAGACAATGTCCCCAATCCCAGGCGTCCCTGGGCGCGCCGCTCACATACACCCCTGCTGGAAAGAGTATTTCAGCCCCCGGTTTCTTAGCAAGTTCCTGCTGTCCTCTACAGCCTAGCTAAACCGCCTGCCTTCCCAACCAGACTTTTCTGCAAGCACCCTTCCGAGAAACAGAGAGAGACCGAGACAGAGAGACGTGACTTTCTCACTAAAATGCCACTGTCCCCCCCCAGCCGCCTAAACACTGCCACAACTCAGCATCATTTCTCCAGTTGTTTTGATTTTTCCTAGATCTGCATAAACATCTTTTCTCCACTTCGGGGGAAAAAAAAGAAGAGAGAGAGAGAAGCTTTCTCCCCTCAAATAATTCATCTTTCCTCTAAAATATTGCCTTGCGGATCCCTCGGAGGGGACGGTGTGACGTTTTTCATAAACAGGATTAAATTAACCAGTATTTATGCCGGCGATGTGGGTCTCTCCTCTTCTGCCGGGATCTGTTTATTTCATTTGGCTTTTTATTTAAATTTAGGGAGCAGATAAATGTGCTTTCACGTTTGGAGATCTCCATCCATCTCCAGCCGGCTGCATCTGGAAAAACAAGTGTGTGGGAGATTGCGAGAGAGAGAGAGAGAGAGAGAGAGAGAGAGAGAGAGGGAGAGAGAGAGGCAAGCTGAGACATGGAGTTCTGAATGTTTTTGGTGGTTGTTGCAGTATTGTGTCCCTGGTTGTCATTAGTTCTTTATAATGTTTCATGAAAAATATCTAATTGTAACAACTGTATTCCTCCAGTGAACATATTCCTTGAATTGAAGCGCTCACAATGGCCATAGGATAACTGTCCTTGAATTTGAGCCCTTTGTGGGCCTTCAATAGGCTTACAATGTGCTGAATTAGCAGGCATATTAATGGGCAGATGCAATAGCAAGCCATTCTTCAGACTCAAATCTTCTTATGCAAATACCCCATGAATTCAGTTCAAAGCGCTGCCTTCAAAATGAGCTGAGCCCGTCCACCCCACCCCCAGAAGGGACCCCGGGCGAAAGTGACATGAGAAAAGTTTAGACACTTGTTTTTATAACTGGACATGATCTTGTTATCATAATCTGATACTGGTCACTTGCATGGCCGGCTTGTAGGATTTTAAACCCTTAACAGAGAGAGATAATCTTGGCCTTTGTAGGAGTGTAGACACAATCCCGGCGCGTAGGAAAGCCAGCAGTGAGAAGCACAGTTCCTGCTTTCTCAAACAAAACTTTTCATGATAAAGGCTTTTATCCTAGGATAATCACCCGGCTGGATTCAGTGGTGGTGGTGAGGTTGGCAAAGGGCAGGAAAAGCAGATTTTTTAATAAAAAAATGAAAGTAACTGATTCCCGAGATGACCCACAATCGGGCTGAATCATCTCTCGGAGGCCCCATCATAGGAACTGTAGAGTTTCCAAAGGTCCCAGAGAGAACAGATTATTATTATTATTATTATTATTATTATTATTGGTCATCTCTCCCTAGCCCCAAGCAAGATAACATAAGGCTTGGCTAGCATTTCCCGGCTACCAAAATGTGCCAGGCATTTTTATTCTGTGCTTTGCCCTTTATGATTATCACCTTGTGCGATTTTCATGAATGCTCTACAAAGTAGCTACTGTTACTGTCCCCATTTTACAGATGAGAAGACTGAGGAAAGGGGCTAGGAAACTTGCCCAGGCACCAAGCGGCCATGAAGCCCTCTAGGGAGACACCTGCTGCAGGCCCATTAGCTAACTCTGGGGGGAAACGGTAATTTCCCGCAAAGACTTTCTTGCCAGAAGAATCGGCTGCCTCTCTCTGGTGCCCCTCCGAGCTGGGTGGCCGAACCAGAGTAAGGATATCTGGGCACTTGTCCCATGTAAAGTGTTTCTTCCTCCTTGACACGGTTACGTGATGAACTTTATACTAATACTTAATTATTTTTAAAGATTTTACTCATTTATTTGACAGAGAGAGTACAAGCAGGGGGAGTGGGAGACAGAGAAGCGGGCTCCCCGCTGAGCAGAAAGCCCAATGTGGGACTCGATCCCAGGACCCTCCCCAGGACAACGCAAAAGAGAAAAATATTGCCAAAGTGGAATAAAATACCCAGTTTCAGGGAACGTAGGTTGGAGGGAGGGGAAAGTTCATGGTGAACGGTGTGTTGGTCAGCTCAGGCCGCCATGATAAAATACCACAGACTGGGTTGCTTAAACAATGTTTTTTTTTTTTTTTCTCATGATTCTGGGGGCCGGAAATTCATGATCAAAGTGCCCTTGAGTTGACTGGTTTCTGGTGAGGCGTCTTTTCCAGGCTTGCAGGTGGCCATCTTCTCACTGTGTCCCCTTCCCTTTATGCACCTGCGTGCGCACACACACACACACACACACACACACACACAGATGGAGAGAGAGTGAGAGAGAGAGTGTGCTCTGATGTCCCTTCCTCTCCTCTGGAGGACACGCGTCATAACGCAGCCCCACCCTATGACTGCCCTAAATCCTGTGTCTCCAAATACAGTCCCGTGGGGGTGGGGGGTAGGGCTTCGACGTATAATTTGGGAGGAGACACAATTGAGTCCATAACAAATGGGGCTTCGGGGAACACTTAATAGGGATAGGAATGAATGAATGGAATGGATGATTCTAACAAGCAAGCTGCGAGCAGGCAAACTGGTTTTGTTTCGTCCACACGGCGTTCTTAAAATGGGAAGGGAAAGCACATCACTACCTGTATATTCAGCTTCTCTTGAGAAATGGAAAGCTCTGGCAACACTGAGCCGGCCTTCCCGAACAGCAGCGGCCGGCTGGTGGGTGCTCTGTGAAGTCGCCACCAAGCTCACTTTTCCGAAGTCCTCACCACTCCCTATTGTCCAGGCTCACGATTCCGCATCCGAAGCTTTCACAGTCAGATGCATATCCAAATTCAGACCTTTTTAGATTTTGGACAGGTAACATAGTGGCTATATTCTCTACATGTGCTTATGGCCCCAGTGCAAGCTGGGACAGCAGCCTCCTAATCAATCAACTACCATTTCTACAGTAAAACGTATGAATATTCACAGTAAGTGGGATACATAAAGGTTTAAGTGGCCTCTCATCTACTCTGGTCAGGTTTTGCTGCCAAACAAGATGAGGTCAGACAGATTTGGCCACAGATGGTTTATAGCAAATACGCCGTGCCCAGAGGCTTCTGCATCTGGGAGTCTCGAGCAAGGGGTTTGGGTCCCGCCTTTCACCCACTGAATCTCCTTCACTCACCTAAGCCCTGACCCCGTCCCAACAGGCACCTGCTTTTCTTCCTTCCGCTTTAACAGGTGAAGAGTAGGGAACCGTACGTGGGAGAGTTTTCAGACACAAGGGCTCGGAGGCAGCAACGGGCGTATTCCAGGGAGATAGCTGCCCGCAAACGTTTGACGAAGTTTTTCACTTGAAAATAATTTTGTGAGTGGGAAACATGCTTCAGAAAATCCTTCAGAGTGAAAATTATCGCGTGTCCCTCTGGTGTCCTGCTTACATCCACTGAAGCTCATTTCGGGCTGTGGGCTAGGCAGATGGGGACTCTAGATCATTCCACAGAAGCTCTTAACATCCATGGGTCTTGCACTAAGCAGCAGCAAGGATGTGGGTTACGCTGTTGACATCGGCCTTCGAATGCTGCAACCTATGACTCTTCTTCGCTCTGCACATGAGTTTAGACAGATAGGAATGCCAAAGGGCGACAGAAGTTAGCTTGACCAGGGTCGCCTGGGTGGCTCAGTCTGTTAAGCGTCTGCCTTGGGCTCAGGTCATGATCTCACGGTCCTGGGATCTAGCCCCGCATTGGACTCTCTGCTCAGCAGGGAGCCTGCTTCCCCCTCTCCCTCTGCCTGCCTCTCCGCCTCCTTGTGATCTCTCTCTCTCTCTCAAATAAATAAAATCTTAAAAAAAAAAAAAATTAGCCTGACCAGACAAGTCACATGACTCCACAATCATAATGAAAACCTCGGTTTACCATTTCACTTAGGGCCAAAATGAGGAAAGAAATAAAACGAACCTGATTATTCCTTACTTGTTCTTCTGGAAACCAAAGCCACATTTATTTACCATTTAAACAGACCATTTAAAAAGTTAATTCAGGTCCCATTCCTCCTTTCCTTTTTTTTTTTTAAAGATTTTATTTATTTATTTGACAGAGAGAGAGAGATCACAAGCAGGCAGAGAGAGAGGGGGAAGCAGGCTCCCCGCCGAGCAGAGAGCCCGATGTGGGGCTCGATCCCAGGACCCTGAGACCATGACCTGAGCCGAAGGCAGAGGCTTAACCCACTGAGCCACCCAGGCGCCCCATCTTTCTTTTTTTTTTTTTTTTTAAGATTTTATTTCTTTATTTGAGAGAGAGAGGGAGCAGAAGCAGAGGCAGAGGGAGAGGGAGAAGCAGGCTCCCCGTTGAGCAAGGAGCCCCACACAGGACTCGATCCCAGGACCCCGAGATCACGACTTGAGCCGAAGGCTGAAGCTCAACCAACTCAGCCACCTAGGCGACCCTCGTCCCTCCCGTCCTTGATGACTTCACTGTAATAAACGAAATAGACAAAGGTCCCTGCCCGTGGGCATCTGTGTATTTTGCTGGGAGGCTGGTCAGCTGACTCCTCCTGCAGTGCCCGTTTCTACACCAGGGGAGAGACCCCAAAGGCCACATGTCTACCCTCAGTGCCTCAGAGGGGAAACCCGAGGCACGGCTAGCAGGAAAGATTTACCCTGGTCCTTTATCCTGATTTGGCCCCATTGAATCACAATCACCAATCAAGCGGCGCTGACTTGCACCGTCCATCTAAATAGACGGGATCGTTTCCTTGAAGAAAGATAACTCATTTCATTTGTTTGGTTCCGTTGTTTTTTTCCTTGACCGTCAATGTAGAAAGGGTCTCGGGAGATGACTGTGGTTGAGATCACCATCTCTCCACGAGGACATTCTGTACTTCGGGGAGGTCTCGACTTTCCCCGGAGTTTTTCCTGGAGGGTAATTGGAAACTGTGCTTAACGTAGCATGGCTTTTCAAATTGAGTTGAAAAGTTCATCAAAATGTCATTAATCTGCTTTCCATAGCCTTTCTTGATTAAGTCAAACTTGTGTCTGACCAATTATTTATGAAGCAGAGCTCTGGATGGAGTTCTTTGGGCATCTGTGGCCCGACTGCAGGTTGGAGAAGGGAACGAGCGCTTTATACCTGGCGGGGGGGGGGGGGGGCTCGGGGTCCTACTCAAATGACGTCACTGCCTATCCCTAGCCACAGGACACCCTGTGGATCCCCCCCACCACCACTCCCCATGTAACTTCTCACCCGCAAACGATTTTTCGCTGCTAAATGCAGCTGAACATCAGCTGTGCAGAAAGTGTGATGGGGTCGGGGGTACAAAAGAAGGATCCCCTGTCATGTCAGGGTGATTCTTTGGAAGAAACACTCGCATATTTCAAACCGGTGCTAACACACATCTGATGTCGCTCAGGCCGCCCTCTGGAAGTGGCCCCCGAGAGCAGACCCTGGGCCCGACTTCCCAGCTCTGCCCGGCAGTGGGGTGAGCACAGAAGTGAATTGAGGTCCCAACAATGACATGAATCCCGGTGATGGCCACTCGCTGGACACACAGTTCTTACAAGATCTCAGTGAAAGAAGGACCCCGATGAGCCTCTTTCCTCGGATAACGAAACAGAGGCTCTGAGAGGTTAGTCCCTTTGCACAAGATCTCAGGATCAGGGTTGGGAGCCCGAGTGTTCTGGGACTTGGTCACCAGGACCGCGTCCCCTGTCCAGATCAGTTTCCTCAGGACAGAGAAGACATCTCTCAGCCCCAGTGCCCAGAGGGCCCCGGGCTGCCGGTGCGTGATGCCATTTTTAGTGACTGAGACGCACATCACGAAACCAGTGGCCACGTCAGAGAGGACACACCTTGCTAAGAGCCACAGGGCAAAGGAGAGTCACGGAGTGGGTGAAGACCAAACGGCCGGCTCCAGGGCACCCCCAGGGAGTCTGAGAAGGGGCCAGAACTGCAGCCTCCCAGAGGCGCCCCCCCACCGCCGACCCAGCCGCAGGGCTGACGGCATGCCCCCTCTAGCCCCGGGGGCTCGGACAGGAGCCAGGTCCCCTGTTCTGGGCAACCGCCTTACAGGACTGTGGTTCCCCTGTTAGTCGCGGAGGTGAGCATACAGCAGGTGGGATGCCTGCACCCTCGGCCAGCAAGCTCGACACGTGCCATTCTGCCGTAGGATGCGGGTCAAGTGTGCCTCTCTGGGGGAGAGAGAATGAGACAGGACCCGTATTTCTTGAGTTTCAGAAGCTTGAGCCGTTCCTGCCGGGGCTCCCGGCAAGCTGCCACCAACACCTCGAGGCTCAGCCAGATCTTGTTTTATGAGTTTCTAGGTCCCCCAAAGACATCTTTATTAATGTCCGACTCCAGAGTGTGGCTTTTCGGGGTCAAGTGTCCCATATGTCTCTGATAGATTCTGCAGGGAGAGGAGGGGGTACTTGGGCACAGAGACTCCGGAGTTTCTCTGTTTATTTTTTATGATTTAAACTTTCTCCCCGTCTTCCTCTTCCTCTCCCCCTCCTCCTCCTCCTGCTCCTCCTTCTTCTCCAAGCTCTTCCTCAATATTGTGTGCGGCGAGGTTTCATGGTATAAAGTGAACCCCAATCACCCCAATGCATCAGCACCTCCCTCCCTGCCTGGGGGGGCTGTTCTCTAACAAAGACCACTTTCCCTGAAGTCATCCAGGCTCTATCTTCTAGGCTTCCACCTGGATTTCCTCTCACCCTGTACCTAGAAATGGAATGGCTCTTCCCATGCCACATGGAGCGAAAATTGGAGCCAGCCGGTGGGAGTGAGGGGAGGGAGACCGCAGAAGAGATACAGATTTTTGTTCTCCAAAGAATGAATCGTTAACCCAGGGTAAGTATGTTTCTCCCAAAGATCCAAAGCCTTAAGGCAATTCCTTGAAGGAAGAACTTGGAAATAATACACTTGATCTTCGCCAGTCCCGGAGAATTGGGGCATTGCTGAAGGAAATAGATTTGCCAGATTCTTTTATTACAGAAGTGCAGGAGGAAGCAAGAATGGCTTTGTTTCAATGTCATTTTTTAATCAATATGCAACATATCTTAGAGCATCCCTGTCGGCCAGCTTAGACGTTAACTCACGTTCCTCCGCGAAATGGATCCTGTTGGATACAATGCTGAGTTTTTCTTCCGATTTTAGGAAACTTTGTTGTTTTATTCTTCACTTAGCAGGGAAATTTTAATCGGAGTGTAAAAAAGTATTAAAGAAAAAAAAACCCTTTAGTTTTAACAACTAAAAAACTCTAAAATGAAATACTACACATTGGCAATAATATTTTCCACTCACGGCAATTTTAAACTGTATTCATTTTTTAAGTACGTGTTTATTTATATTTGAGAGAGAGAGACAGAGGGAGTATGAGCAGGAGGGGCAGAGGGAGAGGGAGAGAGAATCTCAAGCAGGCTCCACACTGAGCATGGAGCCTGATCCGGGGCTCGATCTCACGACCCTGAGATCACAACCTGAGCACGAAACCAGGAGTCAGATGCTCAACCTACTGTGCCACCTAGGTGCTTAAAGAAATTTTAAGCTTTAAAGTGCACTCACACCCATCATTAGGTTTGATCAGTGGGACTCAACCAGGGACAGTTTTATTCCCTGGGGGATATTTGGCAATGTCCGAAGACATTTTTGGTGGTCACAACTTGGGAGGGATTGCTACTGGCATCTAATGGGTAGAGGTCAGGGAGGCTGCTGAAAATTCTACAGTGCAAGGAATAGCCCGTCCAACAAAGGATTGTCTGGCCCCAATTGTTAATAGTGCTGAGAGTGAGAAATCTTGTGTTTGACCCTCAGGATATCTCTGTGAAGAATAGGACTAGAGATATTCCTTATTGGTGTCCTTATCTGACATCGCTAACACAGGTTGTATTAACCAGGGAGGTACTTAGCTCCAAAAAACAGAAAATCCAACCTGCAGTGCTGTAACTAAACAGACATTTCTTCTTCTCAAATAATCAGAAATCCAGGGACTGGCAGTTGCTGACGTTTCTGTGCTCAGTGAAGGCACCAGAAACCTTGGCCCTATTTCTCTTTCCGGCTTTTATCTTTATCCCTGTCAACATATGGTTGTTAGCCAGTGTCTACAGGTCCCCAAATCACGTCCACTCAAAACAGGAAGAATGGAGCAAAGGCTTGGAGCCAGGGACCCCTGTACCTTTTATCAGATAACCAAAAACTCCCCCAGCTCATCAGACTTCTGCTTTCACCTCATTGGTCAGAGCTGTGTCACATGACCACGTCTGGCTGCAAAGGCCACTGCAGGAGGGGGAGGAGGAATCAGCTTTCCAGCTGCCGAACGGTGGAGGGGGTGGCCAAATAGCAGGGGTAGGGAATGAGCACTGAACTAGAGCCTACCCAATGGCACCCACCATGGGGGTTGAGGGCTCCCTCAAGATCACATGCTAGCCAGTTCGTCAAGGACCCAAGTGTCCCAATACACAGCTCAGACTAACTTCACGAGAATATGTCGGTCTTCTGGCAATGGCCCCCGTTCCCAGAAAGACCGAGCTCGTTGACGAACCCAGAGACAGTACTGGCTTTTTAGAAATCCCACCTGTTCCATGGAGTTGACTAGAAATTGTATTTGTATCCCCATTGCCTTTTTAACCAGAAATCATGGGACTCTTTATAACTGCAATAACACTCAAAGTAATAATAGCGATAACTCAATCCCAACAGTCCTGCGAAAATAGCTATGTGTCTTGGATCTCAGAGGGAGGAAGCTCAAAATAATCAGAGTGTAAAATCCCAAACAAATTGCCCACCTGGAAACTCTCTGGATGGAAATGATAGATCAAGACAAACAGGGGTCCTTATAGATCCGTATTTTTTAGTTGCAGCCCATTAGCGGGGGGCAGATTCAATTTAGTGGGCCCATGGCTGGCATTAAAAAAATATGGAACAGAATACTTTAGAAAAGAGAGTAGCAGCGTGCATTGCACCTAGAAAGGTCAGTATGACCGTGTAACTTTTGTTCCAGTGTGTGTGTGTGTGTGTGTGTGTGTGTGTTTATACCAAGCTGCCGTGTAAAATGTATTTCTTAATGCGTAGGCCACCGTCAACAAGTTTGAAAAACACTATGGTACTCTTTGTCCCGAAATGAACAAGCAGATACAAGTAGGGAAGAAACTCCTGTTAATGCAGGCCGGGCTGGAGCTCCATCGGCACAGGCCGCTAATGAATTGTCCTTCTGCTTCCTAATTATCTTGAACGCTTGATTGAAGGGGGCTTCGCACAAATCTCAATAACCCTACTGCCGCTCTCTGTCTCTTTGGGCTGAGTGGCCAGTCATCCCTGGCACCTCTGTGAGCCCTCTCTGGTTAATTAGAGCTGCTGCTCTCAGAGACAGGCCTCCTTTGGGGTTAGGATTCCCTGGGGTCTGTCTTCCGCAGCAGCTCGGCTTGGGGGCCTGGAAGATGTGGTTGCTGGCCTCTGAGTGGTGATGAGCTCCTCGAAATGTGAAGGAGAGAGACAACTGGTGATCTTAAAGGCTTCCCCTTTAAAATTGGCATTTCTGGGTTTGGGGTTCAATATTTGGCCCTCTCTCCTTCTGATTCTATAGGTTTACATTCTATAGGTTTACAATTTAGGGGCACCTGGGTGGCTCAGTCAGTTAAACATCTGCTTTTGGCTCAGGTCATGATCCCAGGGTCATGGGATTGAGCCCTACATCAGGCTCTCTGGTCAGCAGGGAAGATGCCTTTTGGAAAATTCCAGAAATCACCCTCCCCAGTGTCCCTGGGTACCCCACAGGAGGAACTGAACCCTTCAGACTTTGATTCAGATGTTTTAAGACCCCCATCTCATATGGTTTTTGACCGTATGAGACCCCAGTGACTCCCATCTCATATGGTTCTTGTACCCAGAGATAAGTAGCACAAGCAACCATCCAAACGTCTCTGCCCAGAATACCATAGATCTCTGTTAAATCCCCATCATTACTCTGGGGCAAGGGAAAACTAGAAAATATGCACTTTGAGCTTTGTTTAAGATCAGCAAACCGCAAGAATCCTATGCTATTCTGTGACCTTAAATAGCATAATTAAAGTCTACACACTAAAACTCAGATGCAGTAAGAAACGTCACTTTCTGTATTTTTCATAACGGACCTCATCTCTCCCTAGAGTCCCATTCTCATTGGTGACAGTGTCCTCGGGTTTAAGATCATCTCTTCTGGGTAAATATGAAACCCACTTCAAAGTTCCTGACAGAGCGGTTTCTTCACATTCCAATAATTTCTCCCTTGCCTTGTCCAATATGGGACCTGGGTGCAGAAGCTTACGTGACTCCACGGCAGTCAAGAGAAAGGGAGTAAAAACCCTTAGGTTATTCTCTGGGGCCTCATGAGGAGTTCAACAGCCCGTTGCATGGCAATCTGGCACCTTATACTGGCATCTGGAGATGTGACCCATTCCTTCTGGTCTTCGGGACTTTAGGCTTGAACCCAAAGAAGTTGGGTTGGCCTCTGCCATGGCCTCTAGTTATAAAGTCTGCTTTCTGCAGCTGCCTCTTCTTAACCCTGTCTCTCTCTCCTGGCACACTATTTCCCATGGTTTCTCTATCCCTTCACTAGGTCATTTGGAAATTTCTGGATACCCAACATGCCTTGGTCTGGGTATAGACAAGCAGGAGCCCTACCTCACGCTTCTCCACCTTGATGATGTCCTCGGACCATCCTGCTCCAGGTTGGGCATGACGTCATGCTGGGCTGTGTCAATCCCAAGCAACTGAAGAGATATGCATGTTCCTGTCGGCTGGGAACTCCTCTGACATCATGAGCCCCATTCTCTCTAGGCTGTGTCTATATAAAGCTCTATGTTCAGACCTCCAGGCTAGCTCCAAACATATAAAGGGAACTTCTGAATATTTCTTTTTTCCCCAACAATGATCATTGTTTCCATACTCAAAAGAGTCTACTTTGAGACACATTGTTGATCAGCGATCTCTATCTTTTTTTTGTCCCTGAGATAATAAATTCGGAGATCGGGGAAACCACAGGAAAGCTAGCAAGTAGCACGTTTAATTTCAAAAAATACGTTTCATCTCGTAGCTGAGTAACAGTGCGTGTGGGCTCATCTTACCAATGTCTCTACATCTGCTTATGTTTTTCCATAATAAAGAGTTAAAAATCTGGGGCCCCTGGGTGGCTCAGTCAGTTAAGCATCTGCCTTCAGCTCAGGCTGTGATCTCCGGGTCCTGAGATCGAGTCCTGAGTCGGGCTCCATATTCAGCGAGGAGTCTGCTTGGAGAGTTTCTCTCTCTCCCTCTCTCTCTCCCTCTCTCTCCTCCTCGGTGCCCTCTCTGCCCAACTAAATAAACACATAAAATATTTTTTAAAAATAAAGAGTTAAAAAAATCACACTGAGAGAAGTAATCCATCCATCATCAGGCTGAAAGCTCAGAACATCTCCAACCCAGCGGCTGGCGGGAGTCCGCCGCTGAAGTCGGGGCTGGAAGTCGTCACAGCTCGGTTCTATGCCACTGGTGGCTCCTGCTTCATTAAAATAACAGGGGAAGCCCCTAATTTAGCTAGATTTAATTTTCAACTTTTATAATTCATTTAAAATTTGATCAAGGAGTTAATTTATGACAAGGGCAAGGGGTGCCTTGCCAGCTCATCTGGTGGGCAAAGGCATTATAACTTAATTTATGGTTAAGGCAGCTTGTTATAATTGAGTGCAAAAAGGTGGTTTCTCGTCTGGAGTTTGGAGTCCTGTGGTGAGTGCAGGGAGAAGTGGGGGGTCCTACGCTCCCACTTGAGAGGTGGGGACGCGGGTGTCAGCGCCCACGGACGCAGAATATCGGGGGAGCGTGCGTCCTGGCCAAATGCCATTGATCAAAAGCCTGTCAAAGGGGTAAGGAAACCCATTACGGCAGCCCCACACCCAGGACGTTCTGGGCTTCTCCCGTGGCCCCTGGGGGGCGAGAACATCTTCTGGAACAAGGCAGGAGAATGGGGCCCGTGTGTCTGTCACGTGAGGCAGGCGACTTCCTCTGAGAAAACTCTGAGGTGCTCCCAACAAGGCTGGGAGGTGCGAAGGGCTTGGAATTTGTTCAATAGCTCAGGACGTAGCAGGTGCGTGTGCACGCATACGTGTGCGTGTGTGTGTGTGTGTGTGTGTGTGTGTGTGTGTGTGTGCGCGTATGCAGGCAACACCATGGATGTGTGTGGTTTGGATGTGGAAGAATGTGAGTCTATCTGGGCATGTATGTGCAAACGCGTATATATCCGTGAACACACGTGCGCAAACGTGGGAGACATGGGCGTAAATCTGGATGGGTGTATCCTGTCTGTGAATGGGGACGAACCCAGTGCACAGTAAGAACGCCCACCTGAATGCAGACCATAATAGAGACCCTCTTCTGTGTCCTGAAGCTTCTCTCCAAGTCCCAAGGCCAGTCGTGCCATGCTCCAGCCTCCCGGGAGAACAGGGGGCTTGCCTGGGGCTTCTGCACGCTCAGGAAGCCAGTGGCATTGGCCTTCTGGGCACTGCCACCTTCCCTCTCCGACCGCCACCCCCCAACCCCCGCCCACGAGGCACCAGGACCCTCCTGGTGTCTTTGGGCCCCTTGTCTGATTAGCGCACTAATCACGTACAATGTATCCGATCGACGCCCGGCAGTCTTGTTCTATCATTAAATATAAAGGATAACAGGTGCAGTGGGCACCTGTACCATACCTAGAGCTCCACAAACATTATCTCATTTAGTCCCCAAATGTCCCAGGAGCCAGGAGTAATGAATCCCTAGGTAGCAAAGAGGCAGATGAAGCCCGGAGAGGTGCAATGAATTTCTCCGAGGCACCCAGCTAGCAGGCGGCCATATGGGGGTTTGGACTCATAACCTTCGAACTCCAGGGTCCTGCCACTACATGGGGCCCTAGTGATTTCACAGGAGTCCGTGGGCTCCAGGCCCACCCAGATCCCCCCAGCTTCAGCTGACCATCCAGGCTCTGAGGTCCGCCCCCCCTCCCCGAGCAAATTTCCTGCTGTCTCCTGCTGTTTCCTCAGTGTGCCTTCTGCTGGGACAGGATTCGGATGAAAGGCTCATAGGGTCCCCGTGCACAGGTTAGCAGAAAGCTGCCATAAGCTGCAGGCTGGAAGGGACAAGGCTTGGGAACCACGCGGGGCTGGTTTCCAGCCCCACGTCACCCTCCGCAGGAGTCCCTGAGCAGTGGCCATCCCCACTTTACAGATGAGAAAACTGAGGCACAGAGAGGTCGAGTCACGAATCCAAGATCACACAGCTACTGAAGGACAGAGCTGAGACTCAGATTGAGGGATCTGTCCGGTCCCAAAGTGGCTGCGTGTCACCACTACTGTGCACATTCTCAGCAACGTGTCGAGTGACTGTTTTTCTGAGGATGTTTATGTTTTAAAAGAGGACCAAATAGAGAGAACGGTGCTTAACCCAAAAGAAGGAATCTCATGGTGGGATTCCAGGCCCTGGGGCTTGAGTTGGGGGCAGACACATGGGCCGGAGGGGATGGATGTTAGCCATTCAGTGGCATTTAATGTAGCTGTGGTTTTTACAGCCTTGTGCCCTTGCCTCTGCTGCCCTTGGCCCCTCTCCCCCTGGGGGCGAGGTGGGGGGTAATGGGTATATTAAATAAATCTATTATGTGAATCAATAGCATTCTTCAGAATCCTGTTTTCAGTTTGGAGGAAAGTGGAAGAAGGATGGAGTTCTGAGCTTTGCCCTGTGAAGGCCCAAAGGAGCATTGTGTTTTGAGGATGCAAAGAGGAAGGGAGGAGACTTGGGGGGGAGGGGACAGCTCTTGCTACAATCACGATCATGGCCACCATGGGGCTGGGGCTGTGCTTCTCCCTTTCCAGGTGAGCACAGGGTCTGGGCATAGTGCTTCGGACATGATGGTCCAGTGGGGTGTTAGCTTCCCCAGTGAGGAAAAGAATGGAAGAACGTGTCTTGGGTATTCCTTTCCCAGAAAGATCCAGAGCCCTCACACCTGGGGAATGCCCTCTCATGAAAGCCAGATCGTGTTTCGGTGCTGCCGAGGTTATCCTGGGAGTCCCTTCTCTGGTGGGGGGGGGGGGGGGGCGGGGAGTATTCAGAGTCTGTCACGATGTCATTATGACCAAGGCAGCCCCATCAATTCTGGGTGACCCCCTCTTCCCGAAGTCCTACTAGGACTTCCCGAAGTCCTGCTGGGCATCATGCTAAGTAAACAGAGGCTCTCTGTTCATCTTGTGGGTTTGGAACTTGGGAAAGACAGGGGCAGAGCGCTCCTTGAGTGATTCATCCCCAGAGAACTAGACAAAGAACCAACAAGGGAACAATAATTGAAATAATAATTAAAATAACGGGGCTAATAATTAAAATAATTAAAAACAACCATCCTCTGCATTTATGAGGGGTTGGGTGAGTGATGTTGCAAACTTCATCCCTTTTAATGCTCACCACCAGGCCAGGAGGTTGGTGCTTTCAAAAGAAAACCCAGGGTTCGATATGGTAAGAACATCCAGTAAGCGGAAGGAGCCGTGCGTTGAATCCAGCAGGACTGAGCACGAGCACCTGGGGAATTCTTGCAACCATACAAAAGGGCTTGAAGGAATTCTGTGCAAACAGCCACGTACCCACCACCTAGACTCTACAATTAATATTTCGTCATAGATGCCTCATTACATATCCATCCACTCTCCGCTCATTAAGCCATTGTATTTGTTTCTCTGTGTGTGCATTTCAAAGTAAGTGGCAGGTACCACTACGGATCAGCCTGCGTAACTTCAGCTAGGGTTGGATATCTGTTTACAGGTTTCTCTAAGATAAAATTTTTCTCTATGAAATGCACGTATGTTAAGCACGCCAATGCGTCCGCCTCGACAGATGCGCACATATACTTGCTACGCACCCCCCATCAAGATAGTGCACATTACTGTCTCCCGTTAAAGGTCCCTGTGCCTCTTCCAGTCGATTCCTGCCTCCATAGCACAGAAGCAGGTAACGCTTCCGGTTTTTTTTCCCACCACGAATCATCTAGCCTGTTCTAGAACTTTCTGAAACGTGAGCTCAGAAGGTGTAACTAAGGCTTTTTTTCATTCAGCGTAATGTTTTTGAGATGCATCTGTGTTTGTGCAGGTATCAATAGTCTGTTCCCTTTTATTGTTGAATTTCGTTACATGTCCATACTTGGATCTGTCCATCCATTCTCCTATGTCTGAACACCCAGGCTATTTCCAGATTTTTTTACTATCATGAGTTAAGTGATTGTAAGAGTGTAAACACTCTTGCCCAAGACTTTCGATGGACATATGCTTGTTTTTCTCTTGGCTAAATGAACACCCAGCACCGGAATGCCGTGTTATCGGATCCCTGTGTATTCAGTTATATTAAAAACTGCCTCACTTTCCCCAAAGTGATAGTACCATTTTATGCTCCCATCAACGATATGAGAGGTTCGATTGCTTTCCCTTCCTCACCAACCATTAATGTTGTCAGTCTTTTCAGTTTTAACCATTCCAGTGGGAGGGGACGGGGAGTAGTGTAGCTTTTTGGTTTTCATTTTAAGTTGCATTTTCCTGATGAGTGAAGATGTTGAGCACCTATTCACGTGCTTATGGGCATTCATAAATTATCACACATTTTGTGAAACTCCCGTTCAAGTCTTTTGTCCTCAAAAAAAAAAAAAAAAAATCGGGCGCCTGGGTGGCTCAGTTGCTTAAGCAACTGCCTTCAGCTCAGGTCATGATCCCAGAGTCCAGGGATCGAGTCCCACATCGGACTCCCGGCTCTGCGGGAGGTCTGCTTCTCCCTCTGACCTTCTCCCCTCTCATTCTCAGTCTCTCGCTCTCTAATAAATAAATAAATAAAAATCTATATAAAAAAATCAAGTTGTTTGTGTATTTGACTTTGAATTGGAGGAGTTCTGTGCATATGCTCAATCCCAGGCCTTGACAGATAAGCATTTTGAAGTCTGTGGATTTAACCTTCAGGAGGTCAGAGGAGACGGAGAGCCCTGGGGTATTGAGACGAGGTAGGAGACCCTACAGGTTAGCAGGAGACACCTTCTCCTCTCCCCTCCGCATGGCTGGGTAAACCACCGTGACAAGTGCTCTACACACTCAGGAATAGGTGGGGGGAGAGAATGAAGGGCTGGGAGAAGGACAAGAAAGGGATAGGAGTAGGGTTCGGTGCAACAAAGTTGTGCATAAGGTTGAGTTAGGGAGGCTGCGTTCCACATTCAGCTCCGCTCCTAGATGCACGTCTCACTCACATTGAGGTATTCACAGACCCTTTGTGTTCTGCCCTGGGGGTCTGGGGGAGTCACTTCTGCCCTTCAACGAACGTATCTGGCTCTCCTTCTTTCTGACACCAGAAACGACTTGTTTCCTTGTGTTCTTTGCAGTTAATGGCCACGTGACTTGCTTCGGCCAATGAAACGTGAGCAGAGGTGACCTCTGGAAAGGAAAACTCTAGAGCCGGTACAATTTTGGCTTCTGGTGTTTCCTTCCCACTACCGAAGTGGTCACGGTGGACGGGTCTCTGAGTGATTAGAGCAGAGCCCCCTAAGGACATGATGTAGATATGTAGCATTAGTATGAAATCACCTTTTGCTGAGATCTGGCTGTTGGTGAGTGCCGCAGCCCAGCCTAGGCTGACTGATGGACGATCACCTTCTCGTTCCATAGGCTGCCTGAGGAGTCCAAGGGGGCTCGTACGATCTTTGCAAGTGTGCAAAGATCCCTCATCTTTGCACACTTGCCTTCACTAGTCTGTGAAATCGACAGCCTGATTATCTTCCAGCAAATAAACACATGGGACAGTCAGGACCTGATCTTACCGTGAAGTTTCTTCTCCCCTCTTGCCCTTTTCAGTTGATTCTACCCAATTCAGCAGATATTTACTGATTGCTTTTACAGGGCCCAATAATCACCGCTCATATACAAAATTGCCCAAAATAAAGTAAGTGGGGTCGGGTTAAATCCCAGAGAGGAGAAGTGTCAACAGAGAACCAACGGGCCAATCTTTTTCATCAGCGAATGCTCACGGATCAGACTTCTCCTTTGCCCAGAACAGCAATGGCAACCACACATCAGAACTTGCAGGATCCAAAGGCAGGCAGTGATGTTTTCAATTGTGATGGCAATTCACACTCCCCCCATCCTGGCTCTTTCAGGAGCTTGGCCTCTGGACCCGAGCTCATTTTTGTGGCTATATCAATATCCTTCGCAATGGCCCAGCTTGGCTACAATGCATAATGATCTTCTATTGTGATTACCATTCATTTTGCAATTTTCTTTCAATCAACAGAGTTAGGCTTAAGGGTGTGGCCCTACCCAACTCCCCAAGATGGAGATCTTAATTCCCCGGGCTGGGAGCTCCCGAGGAACACACATGGAACTGATTTACTGGCCAGACGGCTTAACGGCAGAAAGAATTACACTAAAAAAACCGGTTTCTCTGCTGGTTCGTTTTCTAGACTGCGTGTATATGGTTAATAGCATGAATGGCAGGCACGGCGGAGCACTGTCCCTTCACGACCTCAGTGAAACCTCACGACAACCTAGGAGGATAAGCATTGCTTCTATCCCCATTTTACAAATGAGGAAACCGAGGCCCAGACTCAAGGCCATTGAATTTGTACATGGCAGAGTCATCGTTTGCCCACAATAGGTTTGACTCTACGAGCATCGGTAAACTTGAAGAAAAGTGTGTGGGAGACAAGGTAGGAAGAAGGTCATAAAGGGGGTTGCAGGCTTCCAGGGAACTTGCTATGCTATGAAGTAAGCCGAGCAGTCACCCTTGAACAAATCTAGGCTCTATGTTCTGAGAGCGAGGTAAAGGGGCATTAAAAAAAAAAATAATGTAGATGATTTATAATTATGATATATTGAGTAATCTCTAAGACTTGGTATGATGAAAAGGGAAAATCAGCATACATGTAGCATGAATTGCATTTATGTAAAAACAGGAGATGTTTTTATCATCGATATGTATATCAACATGGAGAAAAAGGCAGAAAGTTACTGGAAGGCTGTGAACAAAATTGTGTTCACGTCTAGGGACAGAAACACGATGGACAGGATGGTGACGAGTAAATTTCACCATTCAGCTCTGTAGAATTGCGTTTCACCCTGACTTTAAAAAAAAATGCATCCATTTTTATTTATAAAATATTTAAAAACACATCAGTATTAAAAAGATGCTAACGTGTGTTGGCAAGGGCATAGAGTGGCTGGGATTTGGGTTGTAAAATGACGCAGCTACTTTGGAAAACAGTTGGGGGATTCCTGAAAATGTCAACCATAGAGTGACCACACGACCTAGCAATTCCATCCCCAAAGTGGGTATATTCGTCGCTGCATCATCCATAGTAGCCCCATAATGAAAACAACCCAAATGTCCACCAACTGATGAATGGAGAAATAAAACGCAGTACGGCTATGCGATGGAATATTATTCAGCCACAAAAAGGAACAGACCATTGACACCTGCTGCCGACGTGGATAAACCTTAAGGACACTGTACAGAGTGACAGACGCCGGGCACAAAATACCCAATATTGTACAATTCCATGTATATGCAATGTCCAGTACAGGCAAATCTACGGAGACAGGGAATAAACGAGTATTTTCCCAGGACGGGGCTGGAGGGTGGGGATGATGAGGAGTGATTACTGATGAGTTTGGAGGTTTCTTTTGTGGGTGATGAAAATATTCTAAAGTAGATTTCCATGATGATTGCACAATGTTGAAAATATTAAAAACTGGGGCGCCTGGGTGGCGTACTCAGTTAAACATCCGACTCTTGGTTTCAGCTCAGGTCGTGATCTTGTGGTGGTGAGATCGGGCCCCGTCTTGGGCTCTGCACCAAGCGTGGGAGTCTGCTTGAGATTCTCTCTCTCTCCCTCCGCCCCTCCTGCTGGTGAGCGTGCACTCTCTCTCTCTCTCAAATAAATAAATAAAGAAATAAATCTTCAAAAAGAAAATGTTAAAAACCACCCAACTATACGCTTTAAATAGGTGAATTTTACGATACGTGAAATATATCTCAATAAAGCTGTTATTTTAAATATCTGTGCTGTGCATGTCATTTATGGTTCCAGACGATAACATTTTAATACCATTTTCAGATTATAAATGCTGTTTATTACAAAACATTTAGATAGTCTAGAGCAGCATAATTAAGACAATAACAATCACCGGAGATTTAAAACTTTGCAATAAAACGACACCTGTTTTCTGGCATCTGAAACTCCCAGTCCGCACCAGTGATAATCAGTTTCATCAGTTTCATGTATAGGCCCCTAAGACTTTTCCATGCACATATAGGCATGCAATATATATATGTGTGTATATTTATATATGTGTGTGCACACACATATAATTGTGTGTGGGTGTCCTTTTGAAAATAATTCCAAAATGCACACTACTGTGGCTCTTGATTTTTAAAAGCAAATAATTTATCTTGGCGATTCTCCCACATCAACACCTATCGATCTAGTCTTTCATTTCAATAGTTGCATTAAATTCCTGAATGTATCGGTTCTCCTTTTCTTCTCCTGGTTTCTCTCATGCTTCCTTTTTGCCAACACAAAACTGGCTGCCTCCTCCAACACTGAGTGTTGGGTGACTTCTTAGGAGGGGGATCTCCAGGTCAGATATAAATAAGGATGAGAGGCCCATTAATCCACACCCTGTCCCAAACTTTTACCTTGTCTTGATTTAAATAGCTAGTTCCTACCCATGCTACAGAACTCAAAAGCACATGAAGCACAATTCCGCTTCTGGTTCTTTATTTGGAAAATGAAAACACCAACTCTTCACAAGATATCTGTGCCCCCACGTTCACTGCAGCATTATTTCCAAGAGTCAAGACATGGGAACAATCTAAGGATGCACCAATGGATGAATGAATAAAGAAGATGTGGGATATATACATAGTGGAATATTACTCGGCCATAAAGAAGAATGAAATCTCGCCATTTAGGACAGCATGCATGGATGGACCTTGAAGGCGTTACAGTAAGTGAAATAAGTCAGACAGATAAAGATGAATGCCATTTGATCTTGCCTACCCATGGAAGCTGAAAACAAAACAAAAACAAAACCCAAACTCCTAGATACAGAGAACAGATTGGAGGTTGTTGGGGCAGGGGGTAGGGATGGACAAAATGGGTGAAGGTCATTGAAACGTACAAGCCTCCATTATGAAATACATAAGTCCTGGGGGATGTACTGTATGGTGTGGTGATTATAATTAATAATATAGTTAATAATACTGTCTTGTGTATTTGAAGTTGTCCAGAGAATAGATCTCAGAAATTCTCATCACATGAAGATAGCCCCGATATGTACAGATATTGAGTCATGACATTGTACACCCAAAATTAATATAATATGTCAAATATATTTCAATAAAAAGATGGAACATTTCCTCTTAGAAAATATCAAATCACTTTTCCAAGTGAACTAGTAAAATAGTTCCCTTGTCCTAGAATTAGGCAGTGAGGAAAATAGTATTTTGCAATTCTGTAAAGAATTTTATAATTGAGGGGCGCCTGGGTGGCTCAGTGGGTTAAAGCCTCTGCTTTCAGCTCAGGTCGTGATCTCAGGGTCCTGGGATCGAGCCCCACATCAGGCTCTCTGCTCAGCAGGGAGTCTGCCTCCCCCTTTCTCTGCCAGCCTCTCTGCCTGCTTGTGATCTCTCTCTCTCTCTCTGTCAAATAAATAAATAAATAAATAAAATCTTAAAAAAAAAAAGAATTTTATAATTGAGATGGTACTACTGGGGAGGAAAGATTTAACTACACACACACATGCGCGCGCACGCGTGTGCACAGATAGCGCTGTCAAGTAGAAAGTTGTTGGGATTTTGAGTCCGACAGGTTGGATGCGAATCTCAACTCCACCGCTTACAAACTGTGAACCTGAGTTACAAGATCTCTCCGAACCCCAACTTCCCAGGCTGTGAACTTGAGATATCATTCCCTACCTTTCTGTTTCACAGATGGCAAGACCAGACTTGGTCGGGGCCAGAGCCCTACATCTCGGGAGCAAAGTTGAAGGGGATACCTAAAACCTCGGTAGTCAAGATAAATACTATTTTTAGGCAGTGTTTCAAAAAATCAAACTCACAGACTCTGGTGTGAGGCCAGCCACTGGTCTTTGTAAATCCCTGGACTTAGAGACAATATTATGTGGAGTCTCTCGTTCAGTGTACCACATTCGGAAATAGGGCTTCTTTCAGGTGAATCCAGGAGCTCGGGTGTTTGTTGAATCCTCGGGTCACGGAATACTTAATTTGAAACGTTCTCCGGTGACTCTTGTGTTCATCCTCCCCTCCCCCCCTCGGCCCCCCATCCCCGGAAATGGGGCTCCCTCCTCAAGTCATTTATCAGAGTGGCAGATTAAAATTATGCAACAGGAAGTTTTCTGTTCATATTGTAATATAACCGAATCATCAGCTCTCTATTGATAATTCATTATGTGTCTCTGCTGTCTCGTGGCAGCTCTGAAAATGCTTTTTGCCATAATGATTTTAAACCCTCCTTGTGTAATGGCCTCCCGACGGTGTCACTCAGCCTCCCTTCCGTGTACCATAATATTATTCTGCAATCCGTCTTGGGAGAATGCTTAAAAGCTTTCTCTCATTTTCTCCATTTAACTCATGTATTATCTGAGTTTTTACATTAAATGGCCATTCTTAATATCCCATGACACGTCACCTCTTTTCTAGAGAGGACACGGACACAGTACTTACCTGATTCCAGAATCTATACTAATGGAATCACGCTTTCCCACTTCAGCCGAGAGCAGTTCGTTGGGTGCGGCGGCATTTAATCTGGAGAAGGAACTTATGAAAGAGAACAAAACAATTTAAGCTGCAGTTGGTTAAATGCGGACGCCGTTGATGCAATTTGTTTTATAAAAAGGAATTAGCAGATATTGAAGTCAAGTTGCGGAATGAAGGTCAAAACTGCCCAGCTTTATGGTCTGAGTACAACCAACGACAATGCTTTTTTAAAAGCCTAATCTGGGCAAATTGCAGATAAACATTGGGGTTTCTCCATGAAAGAAGAAAGGCTACAGCTAGGGCTTTAAATCTACACTATGATCTAGTAATTTAAAAACCCTGAAATCCATCCTTGAAATCCTGATACTTCACTTAGGACTTGCTCCGCTGTGCTTAACCTGTGCTTCCCAGCACCGCCTTGAGCAAGAAGCTGGAAAGGCCACTTCCAGCACCGATTTTAAGGAAGAAAGAACGTCTGATCCTGATCGTTGGCTCATTTTCCCTGTAGAATTCAAACACGAAACGGAAAAAGTTGCAGCCCCAATTCCGTTAAGGTATAAAGGCACGGAACTGACTGTTGCCTTGAGGCCCTCAGGCTGGGAATATTTTGATTTAAAGAGCCAGAGACCTCCAAACCTGGAGGCTGATTTCTTCCTTATGCAGAGAGAAAGTTCCATCTCACTAATGGAATTGGGGGCAAGGACTTGGGACGCGTGTGGAGGCCAGTAATGGAGAAGGTGTTCATTTCAATCTGAGTGGCTGGGGGCTGACAGGAGGCAGGGAGTAGGACAGAGGACAATGAATCATCCATTCTTCCGACGTGGGCACCAGCCCTGAAGGGAGCAGAAGAGCTTGACCCAACCCATCCAGGATCCGAGTGCTGGTGACCCAAAGAACAAGAAGGGAAGGTTCCGCAAGCTTTGCAGCCAAATTGATGGGGGTGTGAATTCTGTCTCTGCCACGCAACAGCTGTGTGACTTTGGGCGAGTCACTTGACCTTCCTGAGCCTCACTTTCCTTATCTGTGTAACGTGGACATCAATATCTGCCTTGCAGGGTTGCAGGGAAGATGACAGGTGTAATTAAAGCATCTCGCACGGGGTCCGGCACGTAGTACGCGACCAGCAAGGCGGTAGTTCCGCACCCTTCCGTGTGCCCGGCACCGTCTAGATGTCCTTGCGTGTCCAATTGTAACTCGAGAAATTGCCATCGCCGCGATTTCAAACAGCTAATTGGATTGTAAATTGACTTGTTTATTCCATTGAAAAACAACAGACAAATACATTGCGAAATTAAAATTAGGGGAGGATTTCATATAATGGAATTTATTTTGCACTTTGACAATGGATCTCCGAAAACTCCATTTTGCCATTTTCGGTTGCCAGGGTGTCATCGGCAAGGACCCCCAGAGACTGAGATGAGGGGGGGGGAGGGGCTTTGCCATCTCCTTGATCCAAAGGTATTTATTTTATTTTATGCTTGCATTCTGGCTTACGGAGCTACTATGCAGACATCATGTTGGATGATAAATCCATTTGTTTGGGCAACTTCAGGGGGGAAATTTGCCCGGAAAACAGGCTGGAGCTGGCTTCGGAAAAAGCCAAATTGGGTCTCCAGCAGACTGGGGTCCATTCCAAATGAGTTCCCGGTGGGCAGGGAGCGTTCCAGGCTGTACGGCGTGCAGCCTTCCCTGAGAGCCCCCGAACCGCGTTAAACAAAAGAGACCCAGGCATTGGCAGTTTCATCGATTGGCAGATATCAGATCGCATTCCTTTGTCTGCTGCCTGGTTTATTTCCCCACCCCGGTCCAACCTTTGTAGAGGAACAAGCTTAAATGCTGACAAGTTTCCCCCTCCATACGAAATTGCTCCTGCAATTTGTCTTTTTAGCTGAGCTTCTGTGGGCCTGTGTAGCATAAAAAAAAAAAAAAAAATGTTGTTGTCCTTGTCATCTGCCATTTTTCCAGCCAGCCTGACACCCCCGGGCTTCCCAACAGCTACCTCCAGCAGGAGCTGTCTCCCGGCTCTTAGCACCACCAAATAATTGAGATTGTCACATCTCTTGTTCATTGTTTTCTCCAGCCCTGGAAAAATGCAAATATTTCATTGTAGTCATTAATTTTCCCATCCTCTTCTTCAAGCGTCTCGTCGGTATGATCTGATGAAAAGGGCTGAAGGCATGATTGCAGACACGGAGGCATCGGGCTCCTGCCCAGGGTGGGGAGAATCTCATCAGATCAAGTCTCAGGGAGGTCATCAATCACGTCCACTGACAACCATTTTGCCTTCGTTTGTTACAGATGTGAACATGCTTAATTATTTGTAGTGTAATTAGTTCATGAAATGTCAGGAAATGTCAAACTGTGTTCACAGCACAGACTTTTTTTTTTTTTGCCGCAAAGAGCGGCGAGAGCAAGTGTCAGTGGGAAATGAGAAGGCCTGATGAGAAGGGCTCTGTCTGCAGGCAAATGAGGGAATGGCTTGGGGGACAAATGAGGGTCAAAAATATTAAGATTAGGCATTTTGGAGAAGTAGACTTTAAGGAAAAAAAAAAATCCAGGTATGCATCAGATGAGTGGGGATGTGACAAGGCAAATATTCGGCCAAGGTCCTATCAAGGGACTTTGGATGAGAGGTTTTGCCCACCTTGAGTTTCAAAGCAGTGGATTTTGCTATAAAAGGATGTCAAGTTAAAAAAAAAAAAAAACAAAACCCTACACCTGGGGAGGCAGATTCTCACTTATACTCCTTGTGCTAGAAACATTTTCTTCTTCCAACTATTTGTTTGTGGGTGGATAAAAGGTCAAGGTATGAAGTCATCTTTGGATTAAGGAGAAATTTTCTGCCACGGAGAAAGCAAATACCTGTCTCCCGCAGCCTTTCATGGAGGAAGCCCTCCACGAGCTTGGGTGCTTATTTTCTCCTCGTCTGGTGCGGGAATCTGCTAAGTTTGCCCCCTAGTAACAGGGTGAAAAGATACAGATGCTCTCGAGAGACTGGTGTTTGAGTCTAATGAGGCTTGATTTCTTTGCAAAGGCTCCAAAGCGAAAGCCAGCGCGCCCAAGACGTATTTAAATGTGACTATGGCTCCAGTGACAAGATTGAAACATTTTTTTTCTGGCATCGAGTTCTGTCGGGGGTTCTTTTGCAAAACCGGGGGGCGGTATGGGTAGTTGGACAACGCTAACGCCAGAGCTCTCTAGGCACAGAACCCGATTCCGTTATTTCTGGGACGATGCTGGAAAAACTCTCACTCTGGCTACTTGGGGTGCTGTGAACACGTTCTTTGCAGAAACAACGTTCGGCAGGCTGGGCACTGCAAAGCAACCTGTTTGCTGGAATCCAGCCATCCTGTGCCACTCCGAAAAGGAGCGTCGCAAGACGCTACAGGCCAGTGAGTAGACTGGCTTCCTACACATGCCCTTCG